>CM051235.1:296130169-297330169 GCA_027917425.1 Gastrophryne carolinensis | reverse complement strand
ACACAAATCCCCAGATTTCTCTGCAAGGCTTACTGCGAAGACATGAAATTATCACTCTGTCGCAGGTGAGCGGGGCTATTAAAGCCTGCAGCCCTGTTGGACTATTCCCACCCGTCCTTGATGTCATGTGCCTCCCAGCCTGGGCTGCGCTGGTCGGGTGAAGGTAGGCAGCACCATGTGTGCTTACGGAGCGCTGCTCCACCGCAGTCCCCCACCAAAGGGTAGGCGGTATAGGCTGATGGTGAGCCTTTATGGGATGCCCCTCCCGCATTATTGCCCCATGCCCCGGTAGCGGTGGGCCTTGTACAAAGGGCCGCCATCCTCCCTCATTCTCCCCGTAGCCCTCGGGAGGAAAAGAAGGGCGGTGTGTGTGGATGTCAGTGTATTGTGATAACATGCATATGGCCCTCTTTGTTATGTCTGCTTGGACTGGTATATGTGGTGTCAGCCGCCGCGCTGGCTTGTCTTTTTACACTGTAAATGCCGCCGCGCGCGCCTTTTCCTTCATTTGGATGTTCCGCGCCGGGCGGCGGCGTTACCTCAGACGCTTCTGCGTCCTCATTGGCTGCTTGTCGGTTGGACTTCGCGCTCTTCAGGGGGGCGGGACCTGGCATGGCGCGCCCCGCGTCACGGCTCGCTCTGGCCCGCCCTTCGAGGTACTCGGCGCCATATTGTCCATATTGTCTGGTCGCGCGCACGTGTGACGTTCTTACTTACCGTGGTCCGTAAGTGCCCTCACGGGCGGCTTTATAATTCACTGTAGTGTGTTTCGGTTCTGACACCCTTCTTCTCATTGTGTCTTTCAGACGGGTGAATCCAGTGGCTTCTCCCGGCCCAGTGTAATTGTAGTTGGGCCTAGTATAATTGCTCCCACTTCCCTAGCGGGTCATTGGGGCATCCAGGGTTGCTTCATAGCGTCAATCCCTACTGGCATATGAGGGTCGATTCAAAGAAACATGTCAAAGCTTTGATTTTGTTGCCGATCATGGTATTATTTCCGAACGCTCGAGCACTCGTATGAACTTGCGAGTGATTCTATAACCTAATGAGTTTCCTATTGTAAAATTCCCGCCCGTTCATATGTTATCTCCCGACCTTGGGCCAGTCATTTCCAAACTTAAATTTTAGGTTGAGTGATCTGTTGTTGAGACGGCAGCATGTTATTTTTCCCTTCTTCCATCGTCCACCTCTTCGTATTTCTTGCGTTTCCCGATGGTTTTTCCTGCTTTTTAACCTCTAACACTCGTGCGCTCGTAAATGTGGAAGATCTTGCGCATGCGCAATACAAGCTACACTCAACTAATGTGGCCCATATCGTACACTACCTAGCTCAACCAAACTACTTTGCGACATTCTTACACGTACCTTTATTAACCCTAAAACTGACCCAAACCCCTTGGCGGTTGTTTTTTTCTTCATTTCCCGGACCCTAAAACTGACCCAAACCCCTTGGCGGTTGTTTTTTTCTTCATTTCCAGGACCCTAAAACTGACCCAAACCCCTTGGCGGTTGTTTTTTTCTTGTTTTTGATGACCCTAAAACTTACCCAAACCCCTTGGCGGTTGTTTTTTTCTTCATTTCCCGGACCCTAAAACTTACCCAAACCCCTTGGCGGTTGGATTTTTTTTCATTTCCCGGACCCTAAAACGTACCCAAACCCCTTGGCGGTTGGATTTTTCTTCATTTCCCGGACCCTAAAACGTACCCAAACCCCTTGGCGGTTGGATTTTTCTTCATTTCCCGGACCCTAAAACTTACCCAAACCCCTTGGCGGTTGGATTTTTCTTCATTTCCCGAACCCTAAAACTTACCCAAACCCCTTGGCGGTTGGATTTTTCTTCATTTCCCGGACCCTAAAACTTACCCAAACCCCTTGGCGGTTGTTTTTTTCTGGTTTTTGATGACCCTAAAACTTACCCAAACCCCTTGGCGGTTGTTTTTTTCTTCATTTCCCGGACCCTAAAACTTTCCCAAACCCCTTGGCGGTTGGATTTTTCTTCATTTCCCTGACCCTAAAACTGACCCAAACCCCTTGGCGGTTGGATTTTTCTTGTTTTGGATGACCCTAAAACTTACCCAAACCCCTTGGCGGTTGGATTTTTCTTCATTTCCCGGACCCTAAAACTTACCCAAACCCCTTGGCGGTTGTTTTTTTCTGGTTTTTGATGACCCTAAGACTTACCCAAACCCCTTGGCGGTTGGATTTTTCTTCATTTCCCTGACCCTAAAACTTACCCAAACCCCTTGGCGGTTCCATTCTTCTTATTTGTGTGGTTCATAAATATTACCAAAACCACTTAATGTACATCTGTATTGATTTATTAAAACATGCCTTTTCGTGTTTAGCAAAATGTAATGTATGTTAGAAATAGAAATGAGTCATTTTAGAATGTTAAAATATTTATTTTTTGAACAATATATATTTATTTAAAAAATTTGTTTGGTAATTTAAATGTTAAAAATGTATTAAAATTTTTTAAAACTATTTTCAATATGGAGCCAGGACCAAGGGCACTAATCATCTTCTTCAGTTGGCCCCAACGTCGCCTGTATGGCCTGCAGCTCGGCCACCAACTCAAGGATCCTTTTTTTCTTTTCTTCCACTGTTTGCGGTGGGATCCCTGTAACCAACAGAGAATTAAACATAAATAGTACTACCAGACCGGTTTGTAGGCTGCGGATTGATTGTTTGTTAGTCAAATCCAGCGGAATCCATCACATATGTCATTCTTCATAGTAATTAAGGTAAGGAATTTAGCACAGGTAACTATTCTAAGTGCTTAACCCAGACCTTCAACATGATTTTCTTTAAAGCAACAACTATTTCCAAATGATTTGCCCCCATATCATATTTTTAATAGTTACATTTTTAGAACATAAATTATTATTCTTTCCACCACTGTGCTGCAACTCTGTTCCTGAATTTGGGATACGTGCGCCGCCATTTGGACTCAGAAGCCTAACACTTACTGAGGAGAGGAGAGTGGGATAAGGTCCAGGGGAGCAGCTTATAGTTGTGCTTTGCTAATACCGACCAGAGCTGGGGTCAGGGAAAGGTCAGCAGTCCCAGAATGCAGGGCAGCACATTCATAAGGCACTTCCTGTTTGCATGATGCCTGTAAAGATGGCGCCTTCCCTAAGCCGCCATCTTTGATTTTTAATGGCTCATAACATGCAGTAGATGCAGGTCGGATTATTGTGTATGTGAGAAATCAATATGTACAGGTTGGGGGAAACATATAAGCTAGGCTCTTATTCAGAGTGAAGGTCCGCTTTAAGCTAAGGAAGTGCCCACAGGAAAGTGTTAACTACCCATTGGCTACGCCTTTATTTATCTGTGTGTTATTGGCAACTAACACAGAAGTCACAATAATGGCATGCCTACTTACTTGGTTGGTGGCCGACAGATGGCTGGTTGGGGCCAACAGGATGTCCTTGGTCCTGGCTCTGGTGTGAAGAAGACCCTGGAGAAACATGGGAAATAGGGTTAGTTTTATGGTCTGAGTCACTATTCCCCAAATATCTGGGTCCCACTCTGGCTGATATCACTCACCTTCGCCAGGGTCATCCTCAAGCATCTCTGCTGCCTCCTCCCCCACTACCTCACCCGCTCCCGAAGCATCTAGAAATACAGAATAAAGGACTAATTATTGTCTGATCTTGCATGTATATATTTGTGCATATACATGAAGAGTGACATACCAGAGGCTTCCGCAGGCATGGCAGGGTATGACTCCGTGCCCACGCGGTTCCGCCCCTCCTCTGTTGTAAGGTTGAGGGGCTGGTCTGATGAACCAACAGAGGAGGGGTAGGTCCGTCGCCCTGGAGACCCACCACCTTCACTTCCAGCTGCAGATTCATGCAGCACTGGTCGGCCTCTGCGCCTCCGGGTGCGGCAAATGCAGGAATCGATTTCCAACACTAAGGCAGAAATGTCATTATAAATAAAGGCCTAACTTATGACTTTTTAACATATACCATGCAATCGCTATGTACTTACTTGGGAAATGGATCCCGCAAAACCTCCGCACCCGGGCCATGTGCAGCCGTTTGAGGTCCGACCAATGCTGCATAATCTGCGTGTGGGTGAAGGTGGTGCTGATGACCCGCTGGATTTCGTTGATGATCTCCAGGGCGATGGCGCGTTTTTCAAAATAATTGGGCACGAAGTCATACCTGCGCGCAAGCATGGTCTGCAAAACATAATTTAAACACAGCATTTAGTTTAACACACCTAGGCATATGTGTTAAAGCAGAATTTGAAAAGTTAATGGCATTAACACACACATTTAGAGTCAAAGTCAATATTTGCTTTGGCCTTAAGAGTTGTTTGGCACGTGTGTGGCGTGCCTTTGCTTTAGAATGTATTTGTGAAACATTAAGATCATCCAAACTTGTTCCAAGCGCATCCTTAACATGTAGTCCATCATTTAGTATTTGCTTCAAAGGCAGAGAAAGGCACTTACCAGCATGATGATCTCTTCTTGTTGACGGGTGAAGATAGTGGGCGCCATCTTTATGCTTCTTCAAGGCAGCAGATAAGTCAAACCCCAGCGGTTTCCTGGTTCCGCACGAACGTACGTCCGTACGATCGCGTAGGCGAGCGCATAGGCGTCAGACGCTGGGCGCCTTATTTAAAGGTCCCTGCACCCAAACCTCATTTCTCTTTGTGTTTTGCACGAAAATGGCTCCCAATAAGATCCCTGCTAAACGCACCAAGGCAAGCCAGGCCGCTGAGGGACCCAAAACCAGGTCCCAACAAGGAGCAAAGAAGGGTCGGCCAAGCAAGGTAATTAGCAGCTCTGCACCACCAAGGGACACTGTACCCGCAAGCTCCAAAAAAAGGGCCACAAAGGCACGTGCCCCTGCGGCCCCCAAAACAACTAAAAGGAGCCGCAGCCCATCCAGGCGCAGAACCCCAGCACGGGCAAGCCCAAGGAGCCGCAGCCCATCCAGGCGCACAACCCCAGCACGGGCAAGCCCAAGGACCCGCAGCCCATCCAGGCGCACAACCCCAGCACGGGCAAGCCCAAGGACCCGCAGCCCATCCAGGCGCAGAACGCCAGCACGGGCAAGCCCAAGGAGCCGCAGCCCATACAGGCGCAGAACCCCAGCACGGGCAAGCCCAAGGACCCGCAGCCCATCAAGGCGCACAACCCCAGCATGGGCAAGCCCAAGGAGCCGCAGCCCATCAAGGCGCACAACCCCAGCACGGGCAAGCCCAAGGAGCCGCAGCCCATACAGGCGCAGAACCCCAGCACGGGCAAGCCCAAGGACCCGCAGCCCATCAAGGCGCAGAACCCCAGCATGGGCAAGCCCAAGGACCCGCAGCCCATACAGGCGCAGAACCCCAGCACGGGCAAGCCCAAGGAGCCGCAGCCCATCAAGGCACAGAACCCCAGCACGGGCAAGCCCAAGGACCCGCAGCCCATCAAGGCGCAGAACCCCAGCATGGGCAAGCCCAAGGACCCGCAGCCCATACAGGCGCAGAACCCCAGCACGGGCAAGCCCAAGGAGCCGCAGCCCATCAAGGCGCAGAACCCCAGCACGGGCAAGCCCAAGGACCCGCAGCCCATCAAGGCGCAGAACCCCAGCACGGGCAAGCCCAAGGAGCCGCAGCCCATCCAGGCGCAGAACGCCAGCACGGGCCAGCACCAGGGCCCACAGCCCAGCCAGGCGCACAACCTCAGCACGGGCCAGCACCAGGGCCCGCAGCCCAGCCAGGCGCACAACCCCAGCACGGGCCAGCACCAGGGCCCGCAGCCCTTCCTGGGACAGAAGTCCACGACCAGGGCCAAGCAGGGCACCTAGCCCCCCAAGAGGGCCAAGAAAGGCCATCTTGCAACCGCATTTGGTTGCAACATCTACACCTGGAAGTTCTGTGGCCAGCCACGCAAGAACACCCAGCCCCTTGCCCAGTCCAGCCCAGCCATTGGTAAGCCACCAATCTATGCATTCCCCAACCCACCACGAGTCCATAATGTCCCCACATGTGTCTGCACACATGGAGGAGCCCCAAACCCAAACAGCTGGCCGCACATTGCGTCGCGGACAGTTGTGTGGGCGTTTCTCCCATAGCCAAAATATGGCATTGGCTAGTGGCCTAACATTAGTCTATGATGAGCTATATGGGAGCAAATCCAAATTCACAACCAAGCAGCGAAAAATGGAAATGTTGGAAGAACTCAAACGCCAAGTAAATGCAGCAGGGGAAGAGAAGAAAGATGTGGCCCAAATTACAACGGAAAATCTTGGATCTGAAATATGCTGTACGCCAAAAAGAAATCAAAAGGCATAATTATAGGTAAATAAATGATCTATTAAAATGTCATTGTTAGGATGTATGCTAATTTTCAAATTGTAATATCCAACTTTTCCTTTACAGCATGAAAACTGGAGGGGGGTATCCCACAAAATTGGAGTTCACACCTGCTGAGGAAATGGTGCTCGGCCTTCTCCATCCATTCGCGGTCGGTGGCCATGCAGCCCTAAGGGACACAGACTCACCGACCCGTACAGAAGGTGAGTAACCTTCATATGCATGTTTCCCTTGTGGGTTGCTTAATTAACTTTATAAAGGTAACAGTTGACGCTATGCCCCTCTGCTGTGGCTTATTTTTGCTAGCGCTAATGTGCATGGTTGTGTCATATTTGTGTACATTTTGGCCAAACAGATTTGGCCCGATACATTATTTTAATTCTTCATGACCAAAAATTATGCTTGGAAGCACGATTTAAATTATGCCAAGTCATAAATGTAGAGTCAAACACAGAACACACATCAATAGGGATGTGTGGGACATTGGGTGTGTGAGTTGTGTTTGACGCCAAAGATAGAAATAAGAGGCCAAAACAGATCTGAACTAAAGAATGTTAGGGCAACTCGATTTGTGGCCAATGCTAGTTGGATGCTGACTGTGTCCACTTCCTAACTTGGAACTGAGGTCACTTAGCAGTTAAACCAATCCATTGCACAGATCTCCAACTGAGGGTAATGCAATAATTTTGCACGTTGCTGTAGAATTAATTAATATTAGCCAATGTATTTGTTTTACTTTGCTAAAGAAAACATTGATTAAGTGTGTGTTGACCTGGTTTCCCTTGTCTCTTCTTTAGGCCAGCATCAGACCACAGCAAGTGTGGACTCCCCCCCCCAGTTTGAATATGCCTTTGACTTCTGTACAGCATCGGAGTCCAGATCCGAGTTTTCTGGTATGTTTCTTGTGTTTATTAACTGAAACAAAGTGAAGAAGCATGTTTTAAAATGTTTTGGATTAAATGAAGAACCCAAACTTATTTGTTGTTCTTTTTCTGCCCCTATAGACCCACACAATCATGGAAGAGATCCAGGACATGGAGGAAGATGGAACCATGCTGGGCCCATCAGAAGACCTCCCCCTGGGTCAGAATCTGCAAATGTCCCAAAATGTTTCTCTGTCAATTCCGCAGCAGCAGAGTTAACCCGCATCCATTGAGCATGCAGATGGGGCACAGCATGCTGAGACTGAGGCTACAGTCCCCAGGCTTCCCTCTGCTGTTGAGGAATTGCAAAGTATGCCTGTTGCTGTTGAGGGCCCCAGACCACGAGGCAGGGCCCACCCAAGAGCCAGGGTAATTGTGCGGCGCACTCCCTTGCGCCGCACAATTACCCTGGGGATGCAGAATGCCCTGGTTGATTTATGGCACGAGGAGAGGAGAGCATTTGAGGCACGCCATCAACATCTGCATGAGGCAAGGCATGCCCAGATTGACACCCTCAATGCTACCTTACAGGCCATGCTGAGTGAGCTTAGGACCCTCAACAGCAACATGGTCAATGCAACTAATGCAAGCCAGGCATCCATGGGTAAATTGCTCAATATGCAGAGAAACATTTTGGAGCAGTTGCAGATTACCAATGCAACCCTCGCCCAGGGTAGCTCCCAGCCACATGGCCCTCCACCCGGGTTTTTTGGGTATCCACCTTATTAAGGCAACCTCTCCTTGATTGTGTGCCACATCTTTTCGATTTCCCCCCACTGTATTTACTTGGCGTTTGAGTTTTTCCAACATACTATTTGGGTTTGAGCTGCAGGTTGTGTTAAGGATTTGCTCACATATAGCTCATTAGATTTGGGAGTTAGGCCAGTAGACAATGCCATATTGGAATGGTGAGTGTAGGTGGCCTTTAACATGGGCCACTTATGGCTTTACATTTATTTGGGGTTTTTTGACTCCTCCGGTTTGCAGACATGTTTGGGTGACATTATGGGCAGGCCAAATTAGCCATGGCCACAGGCACTATTAATGACTGGACTGGGATGGGCATGGGACTGGCTGTCCTTGTTTGGGTGTGCCACAGAGTTCCAGGTGTAGATGTATATTTTTTTTTTTATGGATACAAACCCGGTCTTGATTTGTTTATAACCACAATTGAATGCTGACTGTGTAATTTGTTGTTAAACATTTTGTTATGCTTTTTGTGGTCAGACTAAAAGAAATATTTTCAAACATTCCAAAAACTTGTTTGGTTTGATTACAATTAACATTGTACCTCACCTTTGACTAAAACAAACACAGTATACGTTAACATGGTTTACAAGGTGAATTAAAAGCAAAGGAAACATTAGGAACCACAGTAGAACTATTTCAAGGCATACAAATGAACATTTAATGGCACACAATTGACAACAAAGGCAACCAAAAAAAAAAGGCAACAAACAAATAATGTGATTTATGAAAAATGCTGCACAATCAAATTGGCACGCACAGATTGTCCAGATTCACTGGTTGTGCCCACATAATTCTCTGCTTCCTCTTCAATGGGTGTAGAGGGCAGAACATCAACATATTGGGGGACACGTTCTTGGAGGGCAAAATTATGCAGAGCTGCACACGCCATTATAATGTCAATAACCTTCTTAGTGTCATATTGAAGGGCGCCCCCGGTATGGTCCAAACACCTAAAACGGGTCTTCAAAAGGCCAAAGGCCCTCTCGACCACAGCCCTGGTTTTGCGGTGCGCACGGTTGTAGGCTTCTTGAGCGGCATCCTGGGGCCGCAACACAGGCGTCATGAGCCAAGGTAGAAGAGGGTAACCTGAGTCCCCTTAAGAAGAGAAAGAGAAAATACAATTAAGCAATTAAAGTCCTAAAACAAAGCTAATTTACTTTAAACCAAAAATACATTAAAATTAAAATTAACAGGGCACATTATCCAAATAATTAGGGGAAGAGATGTGGTGAAAAGAAACATAATATGCTTAAAGTCAACAAAGACTGGTAACACATCTGCTAGGTCAAGGGTGCTATTAAATATGGGTATATTTAAGGGCTCAGAAATGTGTCAATTATGATGCTGCTGAGGGGACACACACAAATAACAATAAACACGAGTATGTCAGTTACAGAATAATATTCCAAATGGACCAGAAACTGGGATAAACTTTGGCACAATCTGGTAGAGCAGAGATTTGGAAAAGATACAACGACAAAGTCAGGAAACCGCTTGTTTGTTTGGGCAAGAATAATTAAAGATGTTGCAACAGTTGCAAAATGTGGGGTCAGATATAAAGAAAACGTTCAAGAGTAAAAACATATATTATTAAAGTGGACCGTCACCCAGTGGTGATGGGCCCGGGAATCTATAATATTCCCTGACCGGTCACCTCCCTCACCGCGGGACATCCGAGATCGGGATGTCCCGCGATGAGGGACCCCCCCCCCAAAACCCCCAAAAAATCAACTCATCGGTGGCGACAGCGGCCTCCGCCGCCTCCCGCGCGCACCTTTAGGCGTGCGCGCGCCCGCGCCGGCCCTTCACAAACGGCCGGCGCGGGGCGCGCGCACTGTCAGAGGGGCGCGCGGGAGGCGGACGCGCTGTGTTGTCCGCCGCTGTCACCCGCTTGTGTCAAGGAAAAGTAAAAGAAAAGAGCAAGTGCCAAAAATGAAACACACTTACCAAGCAGCCATGCATCAGAAAATTCACCAGCCTCAAATCGCCAATACAAACCAGATCGCCTAAGAATATATGAATCGTGAGAAGAGCCAGGGTAGCCGGCAAGGACACTCAAAAAACGCATGTCAGGCCCAACCACTGCCTGGACATTAAGGGAGTGTCCCATTTTCCGATTCCTAAAGAGAAAACATAAAAAAAGGGTCAACACATAAGGGCACAACACATTTGGCAGCAAAAACTGGGCTGCACACAAATGACAGATCTAAATTGTACGGCTAAACAAACAACAAAAAGAAAGAGGAATGAAACACTATTGTCATCAGTAATAGGAGGCAAACTTGAACCGAGGATAAAAACTATAAGGGGATCAATCCACATAGGGATTAGTATGAGAAGGGAAGATTGCACAGAGGGATATGTAAGCTAATGGAATAAGAAACATATGGATGAATAATCAGAGGGAATATTACACATTGGAATCAATAATAGGATGGTTTATGCTAAACAACTCTTAAACTAAAAAAGAGCCACAAATATCTACCTGTATATGTACTCGTCGGCTGCACGAGGAACGAGGGCCACATGTGTACAATCAATTGCACCAATTACATTGGGCATGTCGGCAATATTAAAAAAACCAAGCTTAATGGCGTTTCTGGCTACCATATCATCAGGGAAATAAATATATTTCTGAGTTATGGCAGCCATGCCTTCCAAAAATTTGGATAGTGCGCGGCTCAGCGTAGGCTGGGAAAACCCCACAGAGAGGGCACCCAGCCTCTGGAACGAGCCGTTCGCCAAAAATTGCAGGCAGCCAAGCATCTTGGTCATACCTGAAATTGCTTGCCCCTTCCTTGTGGTGCGGGCTAACCATGGCCGCAGCTCACTATATAATTTATGGAGGGAAGCGCGATTAAGCCTGGTCAGCTCGAACAGCTCAATGTCATTCATGCCATCGATGTGCATGCGACGACGCAGAGGCAATCTGCCCTCAGACATCCGGATCAAATCGATGCCAAAAAGCATTAGAGCTTGATGTTCCTCGAACTCACTCCTATCCATGCTACTCCCGAGGCCAAAAAGCTGCCAGATAAGATTTCGGGAATCAACCCTTAAATGTGCCTAGAAACACTTGGCAATCAGCTCTCTGAATTGATCGCAAGTCCATGTCATGAACGGGAAAATTAGGACTGACGCAAACAATACGATTTGGATGGGAAATATACAATAACTAACGGAAATAATACAATTGACGGCCGAAGATCGAAAGAGCATATACGTCTATGCCCGAACGTTCGTGCGAATACGAAATGGCCAAAAAAAAGGGAAAAAATGACTAACACCCACCCAAACTTCCGATTCCCGATCCGAAATTAATTAACTTTTGCATTTAGAATCGACCCTATTGTGCCTAATAATCACCATGTGGAGGCATCCCAGGATAATGGGACCGGGGTTCCTTCGGGACAAGCCCAGCTGTGTGTAGCGTGTGGACAACCTCATGCTGATGCTGATATGGCATGGGTCTCTGTACCCTGTGCCGAGCAAGCGCTGGTTTTGCGATCTGTCATGCCAGCGGCTGCATCTCGTTTCACTTCACCTTCTCCCCCAAGCTTAAATCTCACTCCTGCTGAGTTGCATACAAGTGGAGATTCTCAGCCTGATGTGTCTTCTAGACTACCTACTGCTGAAATGATTATTGCGAGGTCCTTAGCGCGTAAGGGCCCTGGTAAGAAGCGGCACCTGATGCCTTATGATACTGTTTTCCCTATGGGATCTCAGGAGTTTATGAATCTGTGTGGCTATACCCCTTCTGATGAAGGAGAGCTCCTTTCTGACTCAGGCTCATTTGATGAAAGACCAAGGGGTCATGACGATTCTGGCTCTGACCGCTGGGTGTTTGCTGTGCGCCCTCCCCTAAGATTAGGTACTCCTGGTCCCTGCTTCTGCTCAGGTGCTGGCGCAGGCCGTGTAAGGTCTGCGGGGTTTGGGGGTCATTTGCAGATTTCCCTTAACAGACAGAGGCAAGGGACCCTACACCAACCTTTTCACAGTTCCCAAAAAAGATGGGTCAGTCTGGCCCATTCTGGATGTACAGATCTTCAGCAAATTGTCAAGTACAGGCACTTTCCTCATGGAAACTCTGCGCTCGGCCATCTGCTCCTTGCGACCCGGGGGCTTCATGCCGTTTGTGGATATCAATGATGCTTACTTTCACATCCTTGTGTTTTCAGGACACCAAGATTCCTTAGATCCACATTGGAAGATCTACACTGCCAATTTGTGGCCTTGCCATCTGGCCTCTCTTCAGCTCCCAGAGTGCTCACCAAGGTGCTGGCGGGGGTGATGTCTCTGATGAGGCCAAGGGGCGTCCGCGTGCTGCACTACATGGACGTCCTCATCACTTCCCAGTCTCTACATCTGGCAAAGTGGGATACTCAGCTGGTGGTGTCCATTCTGGAGTCATCTGGATGGGTGGTCAGCCAGCCCAAGTCCTCACTGTTCCCTTCCTTGGTAACTTCATTCCTAGGAATGAATCTGGACACTGTTCAGGCAAGGATATTCCTTCCTCAGTAGAAGGTGGACAATCTGTTTACACAGGTTCAGTTCCTTCTAACTGTCCCGTCCCTTCACCAGGCAGGGGATGCAGCTGGTGGGACTGTTGGTGGCGTGCTTCGAAGCGGCCCCTTGTGTTCAGTCCCTCTTGGGGCTTCTGCAACTTCTCCTATTGTCTGTATGGGACAAGGACCCAGCATCCCTGGTCAGGGTCTGGGTGTCTTTCCCCCTGGTGAGGAGGTCCCTCTTGTAGTGGATGGACTCAAGGAACCTATTGGGGGCCGGAACCTTTTTGCTCCTTCCTGGGAGACGGTCACCACTGATGACAGTCTATCAGGTTGGAGGGGTTCTTTTGGAGGTCCCTGCGGTTCCAGGGGAGGTGGGGCCCTTAGGAGGCCCATTCACCTTCAATGTATTGAACCTGTGAGCGATCAGGTTAGTTCTGGTTCGTTTGACTACTCTATTCAGGGCCTGCCTGTTCAGGGGTGCAAGGTCACTTTGATGGAAGTTGACTACATCAATCATCAGGGAGGGACCCGGAGCAAGAGGGTCCTCCTGGAAGTGTCTCTGATTCTGATCTGGGTGGAGGCCAATGGTCCCTGCATTTCAGTGGTGTACATTCCGGGGGGGGGGGGGGGGGGTCCACCTGCAACAGGGTTTTCCAATCTCTGTATCACCGTTGGGGCCAACCTGATGTGGATCTGCTTGCGTTCCCTCACAATCACAAGCTCCCGGCCTTTGTCTCCCTGTCCCAGGATCCTCTGACCGTGCCCATGGATGCCTGAGTAATGTCATGGCAGGACATTCAGCTCTGTATGCCTTTTCTACATTCCCTTTGCTAGGCAGGGTTCTGCGCTAGTTGCTCTGGAAGGAGTGCCAGTGGTTCTGGTGGCCTCAGGTGGCCAAGAAGAGTGTGGTTAGCAGACGTGGTGCAGATGGCAGGAGATCAGTGCTTTCTGCCTGGTGCGCCAGATCTGCTCACTTAAATCCCCTTACGCCATCTCAATTACAAACTCTGGCCTTGACGGCCTGACTGCTGAAACCTCCATCTTGATGGAGGACGGTTTTGTCTACCTCGATGGTTGAGTCCATGGTGAAGGCTAGGTAGATGTCTTCTTCTTCCATCTGTTATAAGGTATGGCGTACCTACATTGGCTGGTTGAGTCTTGGTCTCTTCCCTGTTGGATGTTCTCAGCTTCCAGGGTTCTGGAGCTTTACTGCATGGGTTGGAGTCGATCTCTAACTCAGTACCTTGAAGGATCAGGTTTCTACCCTGTCTGTCTTCTTTCAGAAGTCTTCTGTTCAGCATTCCTTGTTTAAGACTGCTTTTAGGGGGTTGCTCAGGTGCGTTCCCCACGCCAACCTATGGTCCCTGTTTTTGGAATTTGGAATTGGTCTTGCCTGCCCTGCAGGGTGCTCCCTTTGATCCTATGCAGGATGCTGCCTTGGCTTTTCTTACGCTCAAGGTTGTGTTTCTGGTAGCTATCACTTCTGTCAGGCGTGTGTCTGAGTTGGCGGTGCTGTCCATTCAGCCCCCCTACTTTGCGAGGCACTAGGACAAGGTGTTGTCTCGTTCTAACCTAATTTTCTGCATAAAGGTAGTGTCTGCCTTTCATTTGAGTCAGGATGTTGTTCTTCCTTCCTTGTGCCATAACCCTAGCTATGTTAAGGAGAGAGTTTTGCACTCTTGGTTTGTGGTTAGGTTTCTGAAGTACTATTTGGTGACTTCTGCACCTTTCAAGAACACTGAAGAGCCCGGATAGCTCAGTCGGTAGAGCATCAGATCTTTAATCTGAGGGTTCAGGGTTCAGGTCTCTGTTTGGGCGATGGAGTCCTCCAACATTTCTTTAGGACCCTTCTGGTCCAAGGAAGGGTTTGGCTTCTGCCAAGTCTTCTATCAAGTCAAGCAAGTGGATTCGTTAGGCTGTGATTCAGGCCTACTCTGCTAAGGGGAAGAATCCTCCCTTCGCCTTATTGCTCTTTCTACTCGTGCTATTGGTGCCTCTTGGGCCTTTCAGCACCAGGCTTTTGTTGAACAAGTTTGTAAGGCCTACTTGGTCTTCTG
This sequence comes from Gastrophryne carolinensis, assembly GCA_027917425.1. Classification (NCBI taxonomy): domain Eukaryota; kingdom Metazoa; phylum Chordata; class Amphibia; order Anura; family Microhylidae; genus Gastrophryne; species Gastrophryne carolinensis. Next base: position 297,315,612 of record CM051235.1, on the reverse strand, counting down.
TTCATACCTTTTCAAAGTTTTACAAGGTTGATGTTCAGGCCTCAGCTGTTGCTGTTTTTGGCCACAAGGTTTTGCAGGCGGCAGTGTTTTAAACTGTCTGCTGTTACCTTTTTTATTGGGGATCCCACCCTGCTTTATGGACACTGCTATTGGATGTCCCAAGTGTAAGTAATCTATCTGGAGCAGGACGTACTGTATACTAAGAATAATACAATTATGTGAAATACTCACCTGTAGAATTGATATTATAAGTATACAGTACGTCCTGCTCTACCCCACCCTGGTTTTTCCATTATTCTGGATCCCCTGTATGGTGATTGTTATCATTGTTATAGTTACCAGTTTTGGTCGTTAAATTCTCCCAGCTTCTTTTTCACTGCTTTTCAATGCCTGGGATTTGTGGGAGGTCCCCGGGTATTTGAGGGGCCGGGAGGAGCCTGTTTTACATGTCTCTGCAGTGCAGCGCCATCTGGCGGAGGATAACCCAAGTGTAAGTAATCTATCTGGAGCAGGACGTACTGTATACTTATAATATCAATTCTACAGGTGAGTATTTCACAGAATTGTATTTTTAGGGATGTGTGAAGCCTCAGAACAGCCAGTACATGCATGTTTAGTTGGCTTAAGGTGACCAATGTGTATGTACTTGTTTTCAAATACATCTAACAGATAATGGCATTCATAGTCAATGTCAACTTGGTTTGTTGGGGGAGTTGCCATTCATGCTTGACCACGTGTTTTAGTGAAGCATATGTTTTATTACACATCAGCAATGCATAGTTGTGTGTTTACATGCCTTTTTTTCAACAATGCAGCCCAGCATCATCCCTCAGCTAGTGGGGAAGCCTCAGCCAGTTTGACCATGCCGTCAACTTCCGTGCTGCCTCGGACCCAGGATCCGATATATACGGTAAGTGTCTTTTTCTGATTTTGCTTATGCATGTGACTTGGCATGTTTCTTTTTGCGGAATTACATATGTATTGCCCAAACTGAACATTTTTTATTTACATGTCTCAACAGACCCACACACTGATGAAGGAAATCCAGGAGCTGGAGGAGGATGGAACCTTCACGGGACCTTCTGTACAGCTCCCCCTGGAACAGAATCTGCAACTGTCCCAACATGTTTCTCCAACAAATCCTCAGCAGCAGAGTGAAGCTGGCTGCATGCTGCCAGCCCATCTTGGGCAGCATGCAGAGACTGAGCCTACAGTCCCCAGTGTTAGCTCTGCTGCTGAGGATTAGCCAAGCAGACCTGTGGCTGTTGGTGGACCTAGAGGCCCATCATCTGCACGCCCCACAACCCGGGGAATTGGGAGGCGTAGTCAGCTACGTCGGCCAGTTTCCCAGGGGAGGGGCGCGCCAATGATGGAGTCAGCATGGCACCATGAGAGGCGATTATTTCGCCTACAAAATCAAAGAAACCACGAGCATCTTTATGGCCAATTAGAGACATTAAATAACACCTTAAACTCCATGCTGACTGAAATTAGGTGCAACAACAGCCACATGGCCACCTTATCGAATTATTACAGTGCCATGCTTGAGGAAGTTAGAAATAGCAACAGCCGCATGGCCACCTTATCTAACAATCTCAGTGCCATGATGGCTGAATTTCGAACTTCCAATAGAAACATATTGGAACAGTTGCAGATTCTGAATGCCACACAGGCCCAGGTGAGGGCCCACCTCCAAGGGCCCCAACCTGGGTTTTATGGGCATCCCCCATTTTAAGCCCTATTTGGCCTGTAACTGCTCCACATCTTTGCTCTACATCCCCACTGTATTGACCTGTCTGGTGAGCCCTACCAATATACCCTTTTGGTATGGCTTTGCTTGTATGCTTTGGATTTGCGGCCATATAGCTCATTAGAGTGCTGAGGTAGCCCACTAGCCAATGCCGGAGGTCAAGCCTCAATGAACCTACCACTCAAGCTGTTGCGCTGCAGGCTTGGGCCTAATTACATTGGTTCTGGCTCCTCCTGTTTGTATGCATGATTGGGGGACATTCTGGGCTGGCAAAATACTACCTTGACCCCTGGCTGAGATTGAAAAGGACTTGGATTGGGACTGGGGGTTCTTGTTTGGGTGGGCCACTGAATAACAGGTGTAGATGTGGCATAGGTATGGCTGCTTTACACCTGTGCCTGTGGCAAATGTGGCCAAGCAGGAGAGGGTGTGTCTGTGGGCCTATTTGTTTTCAAAAAAATCTGGACATGCCAATGCTTGTCACATATATTTTTGTATTGAAAATTTGTATTAAACTTTGGCCTGGAGTGCCTTACTTTGAAACTCCTGCCTGTGGCCAATTGCTATGTGGCATGATTTGGCAAAAATGACATTTGTTGTTTGACCATGTTTTTACATGACTTATGGGAGTGACCATCAACTCCAAGGTTTGCTTTTCAAATGAACCCCATACATTTTTACTTAACTTGTTGTTGACTAAGTTGATGCCTTTAGGTTTTTTGGGAATAAAGATTACTTAATGTTTGCGCTAACAACTTGGGCACAAAAAAAGACATGAGTTTCAAATCAGGTGTGAGGTTTTTAGTAATTAATTCCTTACTCTTTTGTACATAAAAAAATAAACAAACCAACACAAAGGGCAAAAAAACAAATTAGCAATCAATAAAGTGACAAAACAAACAAAGGGACAACAAATTAGGAAAAATATGTGGCTATCAAATTTGACCGCACGGCTTGGCCAGACGCACTAGGTGGGCCATGGTAGTCCTCCTCTGGATCATCGGTAGGTGGAGAGGGGGGCAAATCCACATACCGGGGGACACGCTGCAATATGGCAAAATTATGCAACACTACACATGCCATGATAATATCTATGACCTTTTTGGGGTCATACTGAAGGGCTCCCCCGGTATGGTCCAAGCATCTGAAGCGGGTCTTTAATAGGCCAAACGCCCTCTCCACCACGGCCCTGGTTTTCCGGTGTGCCCTATGATATGCATCCTGGGCAGCATTCTGGGGCCGGAGGACGGATGTCAGCAGCCACGGAAGGAGTGGATAGCCGGAATCACCTGCAAATATTGTAAGCAAAACACATAAATTACACATTACTCCCTAAATTGAATACCAAAAACGGGCCATCAACATGACTAAGAGGCTAGTTCACATTTGTTAAACAGCATGAGCATACATATTGCACACACAAAAAAAAGCCTAAAAACATCTAATAGATGTGGGAACAATTTAAACATCAAAGATGGCGGATGATGGCCAATCAGGCAGACTGCTAACAGTTATTGTTTTAGGACTGTGCTGCTCAGCATTCTTGGATGTCTTAACTTTTCAGGACCCCGTAGCTGCTTTGTCTGAGGCAAAAACAGCTCTAACACGGTCCCTGCACTTTATCCCGCTCTCCTCTACTCAGTAAGCGTAATGCATCTAAGCTAAGATGGTGCAGACCCTATCTATCATTATTGGCGTCAACTTACCAAGGAGCCATCCACCGGAAAATTCCCCAGACTCAAACCGACCGTACAATCCAGATCTTCGAAGAATGTAGGCATCATGGGATGAGCCTGGGAACCCGGCGAGCATACTAAGGAACTGCATGTCCGGGGCCACCACTGCTTGGACATTCAGGGAGTGGCCCATTTTGCAGTCCTGGGAAAAAATAAAAACCAAAACATTAGCAAGGCAAGGAAAACTAGTGAAACACTAACTAATCACACCCTAAGCAAAACCTGTGGGCCAATACAAATAACACTAACCAAGTACATAAGTATTTTGTACACAAAAAAAAGGATATGTATGTTTGAAAAAGTAAAGATTAAAGAATGTGTCTATTTCAGGTACACAATAAAATGTTTCCCTTTTGAACACATGTTAAATTTTGGAGAAACTAAATACAGTCCATTGTTTCACAGGGGCTCTTTACAAGGAGGGAATAATTACAAGGAGGGGCTTTTTACAAGGAGGGACTTTTTACAAGTTGGGCTTTTAAAAAATTTAAAAAAAAATAAGGTCAAGTAATTGTAAAAATGACAGATTGAACTTGCCTGTAGATATACTCGTCGGCTGCCGGAGGCACCAGGGCAACGTGGGTGCAGTCAATGGCACCCATTACGTTGGGCATGTCGGCGATGTTATAAAATGCCAGCTTAATCGCGTTTCTGGCTACCATGACGTCAGGAAAACAAATATATTTCCGAGTAATGGTAGCCATGCCTTCCAAAAACTTGGATAGCGCACGGCTCAGCGTAGGCTGGGAAATCCCCACGGAGAGGGCACCCAGCCTCTGGAACGTGCCGTTCGCCAAAAATTGCAGGCAGCCAAGCATCTTGGTCATACCTGAAATTGCTTGTCCCTTCCTTGTGGTGCGCAGCTCACTATATAATTTATGGAGGGAAGCGTGATTAAGTCTGGTGAGCTCGAACTGCTCGACGTCATGCATGCCATCGATGTGCATGCGTCGCCGGTGCAATCTGGTCTCGGCCCTCTGGACAATTTCAATGCCCATGAGCTGCAGATCCTCATGCTCCTCAAATACACTAGAGTCATCCATAGCTGCTAGTCTCGAGGTCAAAATGGTCCCGTAAGGGGATCGCAAAGGAAACGGGTTTATAGGGTGGTGGTCCCTCGGCAATCAGCTCTCTGAATGAGACGCAAGTCCATACCAATAACGTGAGTTATCTGAACGAACGAAAAATATCAGGTTTTGATGGGAAAATGATCCAAACTAACACAAATGATCCGATTTGCTTTCGTTCACCGAAAGCGCATATACGCATTTGCCCGAAAGTTCATACGAATGAAAAATGAACGAAAAAAAAAAAAAAAATTATAAACACACACAAAAACTTTCACAGACAGCTACGGAAGTCCAGACGAATGTGCCTCTGAATCGAGCCTAATATCTTGGTCTAGGATGCAGCTCATTTACATTGCATGCTGTTATTTAGCCTGTGATCTACCAGTCCCCCCAGATCCTTCTCAACAAGTGTTTCTCCCAGTTTTACTCCCCGAGGACATATGTGACATTCAGGTTATTTGACCCCCAGTGCATGACTTTATATTTCTCCACATTGAACTTCATTTGCCAAGTGGATGCCCAGACACTCGAAGTGTCCAAGTCAGCTTATAAACAAGTTGAATAATAGTAGGACCAGCAGTAAACCTTGGGGTACACCGCTTACAAATGGTAACCATTCAGAGCAGGTATCATTAACCACAACTGTCTGCATATGATCCATTCAGCCAGTTTTCAATCCAGTTACAAACTGTATTTTGTAATCCTGAATACCTCAATTTCCCCAATAAGCTTATATGGGGGACAGTGTCAAACGCTTTTGCAAAATCCAGAAAATCTGTATCTACAGCCACTTCTCTGTCCAGGCTTCTACTCACCTTCTCATAGAAACCAATCAGGTTAGTCTGGCAGCTTCTGCCCTTAGTAAAACCGTGCATGTATGTTGTCTCTTAATAGCCCCTCAAGCAATTGGCACTATTGGCACTATACCAGTTGTTAGTGAGATTTTTTTTTTTTTATAATAATAAATCTTTATTCAGAAGAGCAGTAGCAAAGTGACATACCACAATCCGCCAGTCAGACACAACAGTAACATCTCTTAAGTGTACAGACGAAATATTTAAAGCTTTTACTATTACATTTTACACATCTATTTTAATTTTAACCCGTGGCCTATCCGCTGTCTGTAAGCCAGCCCGTGATCGTGTCTCTCCGCCCACCACCCCCAATTTTCAATTATTAAACAGAGGTAAAGGGGAAAAAAGAAAAAGGGGAAGGTATGACGGGGAAAGGACGGAACTCAGGGTGAGAACAGTGGAGAGTCTATGGGAGAACGGGAGGGAGCAAGGAGAGGGAGGGGGAGGAACAAAAAGAGGGATATGGAGAGCGTGCAGCCCCCCGATCCCGGCTTCTGGAGATTAATTTTGAAGTTCGACAATTCAGCATATTCTCTTACTTCTTTTAGTAAATTAGGGATGGTCGTCACTGGTTGGGTGATACAAAAGAGTAGGTCATCGGCAAACGCCGCCACCTTGTGTTCTGTACCTCCCCCCATCAAGCACTTTATGTCTGGGTTCGCCCTAACCTTTCTGAGGAAGGGTTCCAGAGTCAGGATAAAAATGATCGGTGACAGTGGGCATCCCTGCTTTGTGCCGTTCGTTATCGGGAAGGGGTCAGACAGAAAACTGTTGGCTTTGACACACGCCGAGGGGGAGGAGTATAGGGACAGCATCCAAGATCTCATGTTCTCTTGTAGGCCGATATGCTCCACAGTGGCCCGAATAAGGTCCCAGTGAACCCTATCGAACACTTTCTCAGCATCTGTGGAGAGCATCATGGCGGGGATCCCTTTCTCGTGTGCCAGGTGAATCAGGTTGAGGATTCTGGTCACGTTGTCTCTAGCCTCTCTACCCGGAGTGAACCCCACCTGATCCATGCCTATTAGGTTGCCCAGGTGTGGCAGGAGCCTGGTCGCCAAAACTTTTGCAAATATCTTGAGGTCCACATTTAAAAGCGAAATCGGCCTGTAGTTAGAGCAGAGAAGTGGGTCCTTTCCCTGCTTGGGTATTACCGCTGTCTGTGCCCTCAGCATGTCCGTTGTATTGCCTGCTCTGGGGATATAGAGTTGAAGGCCGCCACAGCTCTTGGGGTCAGGACATCCTCCATCCATTTGTAGTAAGTTAAGGTGAATCCATCCGGACCTGGTGACTTTCCCGTCTGGGAGGACTTTATGGCCTGTGACCATTCCTGGGCAGTTATGGGTTCCTCCATGGCATCCGCCACCTCCCGACTCAGAGTGGGTAGGCCTGACGCCGCAACATATCTTTGAGCCTCCTGCAACTGGCCTGGCCGGCCCACCCCCTCGCCCCTCAGATTATAAAGCTTATGGTAGAATTCCCTAAAGGTCCCGGCAATGTCCGACGGTTTAGACAGTGGTCGACCTCCACCCCCCAGTACCTGGGGAACAAAATTGCTGGCCCTCTGCTCTCCGATTGTCCTAGCCAACATGCGGCTGCATTTGTTTCCATATTCATAAAAAGAGCGTCTGGCCTTCATAAGCATGACCTTAGCCTTGGTCAACAGGATGTCTCTCAGTTTTTCCCGTGTCGCCGCTAGCTCCTGCCCGGTCCTCTCTGCTTGTTGTTTTTTATGCTCAGAGTCTAGCCGAGCAATCTTCTCCACCAGGTCTCCGATTATTTTTTCCCTCTCCCTTTTCCTTCTGGAAGCCATCTTCAGTAGGATACCTCTTATATAACATTTGTGCGCTGCCCAAAGGTTCAGGGGAGTCGTCTCCTGGGTAGTGTTGAGTTCGAAGTAAGTCTTCAGCTCCCCTCTGATCTCCTCTTTTAGTACCTGGTCCTGGAGTAGTGACTCATTGAGCACCCAAGTACACTGCCTAGCCAGCAGCTCGGGGAGTTTCACGGTCATTGAGATCAAGGCATGATCCGAGATCATGATGGGGTCAATTTCTGTTTTCTGGACGATCTGTAGGTATCTGTGTTCTATTAAAAGGTAATCAATCCTCGAGTAAGAATCGTGAGGTGCCGAATAGAAAGTATAGTCCCGACCTCGGGGGTTCTGTATACGCCATGGGTCCATCAGCTGAGAGAGTCGCAAGGCGTTTTTTAGTTTTTTGAGAACCGAGAATGAGAGGTGGGAGGCCTTTCTGGAGGCATCTAACAGCGGGTCTATGGCCACGTTGAAATCCCCGCCAAAAATCAAGATGCCCTCTGAGAACGTCTGGAGAGTATCTAAGGTATGTTCGATGAAGCGGATCTGATCCGAGTTGGGGGCATAAATGTTGGCCAGCGTAAATACTTGATTACCCACTTTCCCTTTGATAGCTATGAAACGACCTTCCTCATCAAGACAAGTGTCTATCAAAGTCCATGGGAGGGCAGTCGAAATCTGGATGCCCACGCCCCTGGACTTCGAATCTGGAGTGCCATCCAACAGGGAAGCGCCTGTCTAGGAATTTCAGGGCTTTCTCCTTCTGAAAGTGCGTTTCCTGTACAAACACTATTTGCGCTCTGCGTTTCCAGAATAGGTTAAGGCATACTCTCCATTTCTCAGGGATGTTGAGACCCTTGGTGTTCAGGGAGACGACCTTGAGATCCATTGTGCCCGGGCACTCGATCCAAAAAAAAAAGGGGGGGGAGGGGCCTCGGCCCGCTGTATCCCGAAATCCGGGACTAGCGTATCCCGAAGAATGGAGGGTGAGCGGTCACCGGCCAGTAGAGGGGGGGAAGGAGGCCGGGCACAGAGACGGCAACCGAGGACCCGGGAGAAGGCGCGCCGCGTGGAGGGGGGGAAGCGAGGAAGGTCAAAAGAGGGGAAAGTGGAGAAAGAACAGGAGGAAGATCAAGAGAAAAGTAGGAAACGCCCGCCTAAGGCTAAATATGCCTAGGCGCGCTGGCCTATGTGGGGTAAAGAAAAAAACGGTGGCGCTGCAAGGCTACGGAGGTCACCTGCCCCCCCAGCCCAATTCAGTCCCTCTTTTGAGGGACAGTCCGAGACTTAGTGTCCCCGTAAGGAACAAGAAACGAAACGAAAACAGCACAGGAAGAAACCCAAGATGTCTTTGACTCAAAGAAACTTCAATAACAATCTTGTTAACGTAAGGCAGTCACAAAGATCACATAATATATGGTGCATATCCCTCCCCAGCCCGAACTGAGTAACCATCCCACCAGTCTACCACCCTCCCGTACCCGCATCCTGCCTCAACACCAGAAAACCTTATAACGGGCGCCAGGGGAACCAGGCGACCAATGCCTAGGGACGGCCGTAGGGCCCAGACCCCCAGACGCCCCACCACAGCTCTCCCCGGGGGCACCCCCATCCTATCGTGAACCCATGACAGGGGCGGCCAACAGAGGACGCGAGCGGAGAAGGCAGGGCCGCCCCCCGAGGAAGGAGGCCCCCCGCCCCCCACACGCCCGCAACCAATCCCGGCCACCCACCAGGAGAAGAGCCCCCCCCCCCCAAGGCCCGGAGAGAGAGGCGACAGGCAAGTCGGTCCCACTACCACCCAACACAGCCAACTGGACCCGCACGCATCCAGAGTGCGGCGTCAACAGGGCCCCGCCGCATCCATTTAGAAGCCGCCGTTAGCCCCCCACAGCCGCACCAGCGGACACATCGTCATCAGGGAGACCCCGCACGTCTCTGGTTGCCGCATAAGGACACGGGAGGGGGGGCACGGGCCCCGCATGGATCCGCAGCGCCCAGGGGGCCCGATCCCACAGAGTCCTCCAATTAGCCCACAGTAGGCCCAAGCCATATCCGGCCAGCGCCCCCGGGCCAGTATCCACGCCACTCCGGGGCGGACACCCCCAGGACCCGGACCACAACAACACCAGCGAGGCCCAGGACGGGGCCCGGCGGCCCTGGCCGAGAGGGGAGGGAGGGTCCCATAACCGCCCCCCCCACGACACGTCAGTCACAGCCCAGACGCCGCCCGCCAGCAGTGCAGTGTAACCCGGGCAGCGACCAGAGAAGCCATCATCACTCCATCCCGGCCAGCATCACCCGCGAGGCGCGGCGCCAGTGACCGGTCATTTCCCGCTTCGGGAAGGTCCCCCGTCCGCCCGCACCACCCCGGCCACCCCCCCGCGGCCAGGACGCAAGTGAGCCATTACCTGGTGCACCCGAGCGAACCCATAACAGCGTCCCAAGAGCGGGGGGGGGGAAAAGCGGGGGCCCGAAAACCTCAAGCAGCAATATTTTGCACAGGCATTGATAATTAAAACAACTAGATGTAATATGCAAATCCTGAGGCATGAGGCACCGTCCGCGATGATCATGGGACCGGCAAGCGGTCCCATATGAGAAGAGGCGGGAGCCAGACGGGAGCCCGTCCCAGGGAGGGAAGCGCGTCTCACCATGTAGATCGAGTCTATTTCACTGCGTTAGAGCAGACCTGGGCGCTATCCCTCCATGGGAGGGGGAGCGTCCCCCCGCCGTGGTCGGGCCCGATCAATTGGGGCTCTCCGGCGTCTGATCCTCTGCGGTAAAGGTTGAAACGTAGGAAAGTCAAGCCAATTCGGGACCTCCAGAGGGGCAGTGTCCAGGAATGCAAAGAGATTGTCCAGGTCTCCGGGGACCCGAGGTGTAAAGGAACCCCCGTTTTTTCTAACGATAAGATGGAATAGATATCCCCATCTATAGACCGCACCGCTATCTTTTATCTTCTGTAGTAACGGCTTCAGTTGTCTCCTCATCCACAGCGGGGAGCGGGCCAGGTCCGGCAGGATGGTTACGTGCGCAGCGTCGTGTACGACCTGTCTTGCCTCCCACGCCTTTTTTAGAATTTCTTCCTTTGTCTTGAAGTGATGTGTTCTGCAGAGAATGTCCCGGGGGCCGTCTGGAACGCCCGGTGGTCGTCCCGCCACCCGATGGATTCTGTCCATCTTTATGACGGTGCCCGGCGGGTTCCCTAAGAGCCCGTTGAAAACAGAGGTGGCAACAGATTCTAAGTCGGTGAACTGGGGTGTTTCAGGGATCCCTCGAAGGCGCAAGTTATTCCGCCTGTTCCTATTCTCTAGATCGTCATAATGTAATTTCAGAGTGGATATCTGGGCGGCTTGTGTATCATACGACTGCTCCAAGCGGGTGAGGCATTCTTCTGTCGAGGGTCTTGCGCTCTCCAAGGCTGTAACCCGGTCCTCCATCGCCGCTACGTTGTGTTGGACCGCCTCCAGATCCTTCCGAAAGGTTTTTTTCGATTCTGGAGATCATGGCTTCCATATCCGCTTTGGTGGGGATTGCCTCCAGGTCCACTTTAGTGGGGAGGGAAAGCAAGACCAAGCGCAAGTCAAGGTCCGGGCCCCGCTGAGGCGCGTGTATCGTTGCTTGGTGCTTCTTGGGCCCACTGAACTGAATCTGGGCTCAGGGGTGGCCAACACATCAGTCATCCCACACGGAGACCGGGCACTGCCCCTCCTCGAATCCCAGGGACCAGCTTCGTGTTCTCCCACTCTGGGTTTGGAGTGGGACTGGACATTCGATTGTCTCATCTGGAAATGGTGAGTGTTGTGTCCCAGCAACCGGGCCCCCTCCTCCCTGGACTCGGCTTGGTGGTGTAGTGCTCCACCTAGGTGAGGGCCGTGGGTTCGGGATGCCCCCTCTGTCTGGCTGTGTGCTCTACTCCTGCCGCTCCTGGCCTCCAGGGGATCCCGCACAATTCATGTGCCAGTCCACATATTCTGATGAGGGGGAGGGACCTTGCATAACAGCCTCACATATGAATGTCTCCTCCCCTTTAACTAGCAGCCTCGAAGGTGACAGGGGGCTGCTCCTTGTTGAACCCTGCTGACCAGGCTTCCTCATAGAGGGGCTTGTCTGGGGGCCAGGAAGCAAATCCCCCTCATCTCTTCCTCGCATGCTGAGCCCGAGCTGTGCAGGGAGCCCAGACTGGCAGCCTCTGGGCTAGGGGGGTACGGGCTGAACTCCTGCCCGGTCTCCGGGACTCCCCCGGGGCTCTCCGACCTCCCCGCTTCGTGGTCCCCCCACCCGCTCGAGGGGGGGTGCCCGCCCGCCTCCCGCTGTACCTCGCTGCGGGCCGCTGGGTGCAGTTCTTCCACTGCTCGTCTCCCCCGTCCTCCGCTCTCCATCCCCCGTGCGGCCGCCGTCTTGCTGCTGCAGCTGTTGCCGGCGTCCTCTCCTCCGCTCCCCGCCCGCTCGAGAAACACGGGCTGCTGTTGGGTCCTTCGGGGGTGCTGCGGGGGAACGCCGACCCCCTCCTCCTTGTGCTGTCGGTCCCCAGCTGCCTGCGGCCTCGCGGTCTGATCTGCCGCAGCCAGTCGCTCACCTCGCTCCCGCTCTCCGCCCGCGACCTGCTCCGGCGCCATTTTGGACAGGCACCTAGTCCCCAGGTCCTCCGATCTTAGAAAGCGGGCGATCGATCGCCCCACGTCAGCCTTCGGGTTCCTGCGTTGCCCTCCATGCTTCCCCATCTCCTTGGGGGACTGGATAGGGGTGCTCACCCCAATAAAACACTCGTTAGGGCCGGGGTTATGCAGGAGACTTCTGTGTTAGCATCCTCACACTGCCATGCCGCGGCCACGCCCCCCCGTTAGTGAGATTTTAAAAAATCAAGAATAGGGGTGATAAGAAAACTCAACTGAGTTCTTAAATAACTCTCGGGTGAAGTCCATCTGGTCCTGCAGTTTTTTCACATTTCAATTATTTAGTTTATCTTGCATGATAGCTTGTTGAGTATTATACTTGGGCCATTGCTGAGAATGCCCTTTTCTTGTCCTTTATTGCCCTTTTAACTGCAAGTGTCATGAGGGGTTTAATTTTAGCTGCTTATATTTGTTACCCTTAGGAATACATTATGCAACGTTGGTACTCACAATTGATTTAAAGCACACTCATTTGGCATCTGTATCCTTATTCCTCAACAGATGTTCCCAGTCTATGTCCTGGAATGCAGCTCTGAGTCTGGGGAAGTTGACCTTCCTCAAATTCAGTGTTTTTCTTGGTATCCAGCACGGGTCGCTTCATCTTCAATTCTTCACTATTGGGTTAACCGCCACAAGGTGGCGCAGCTGACTGCAAGAAGACTTGTGGCCCCTCCTGGCCCATAAAACGAAGCGAAGACAGAAGATTGTCTCTCTCTCGATTTTCGCAGGCGAGCAGGGCATCCCAAGCCCTTCGGCCCTGCAGGCCTATTCCCACCTGTTCCGGACCCATTCTGCCTCCCAGCCCTTGCTGCGGTTCAGGTGAAGGTAGGGGAACACCTGGGGTCGGGTGTTCATAGAGCTATGCTCTGGGCCGCAGACCCTGTACCCAAAGGGTAGCCGGCCATAGGCTAATGGTGAGCCTACGTGAGGGGGGGAGAAACCACTGGGATCCCCTTTATGCGATCTATGTTTTCCCACAAGCTTTATTTGGTATGCCTGTTGTGTGTTGGTGCTTACTTACTTAGCCGTTCCTTCAGGACGGCCACATGAGAGATCTTATGCACCTGTCAGCCTGACAGGAACCACTTCATTTTCGCTGTTACTCACCTCTCCTCAGCCCTGCTCTCTCCTCTCTGACACGCCGTCGTCGGGGGCGCGCCCTGCCTGCTGCGAGCGCTGTTCGCCCTCCGCGGCAGGGAAGGTCACTCCCTGGCTTCTTCTTCTCCGGGCACCATTTTCCCGCAGGCGCCCAGAGCCCTTCGCGCGCTGTGGGAGGCGGCGGGGACGCGTGATGACGTGATTTGCGTCATCGCGCCGCTGCCCACCCCCTCGAGGTGCTGCTCGGCGCCATCTTCACCTCCCTGCCTGCGCCCAGAGGGAGCCCTGCGGTGCCTCCTCTCCGGGTCTGTTCCCTGTGCTTCCAGAGTCTCCCCTCCTCTGCCTGGTCTGTCGTTGCTGTGTGGTCCGTGAGTCTTTTTCACACTCTCTCTGTCCTTGTATATTGCTGTGCATGCGCTGTGGGATGCTTATGGGGATTTTTACTTTATGTCTTGCAGGCTGGTCCCATATTGACTTTTTGTGGTTTTTCCTCGTCCATTCCCCCCCCCCCTCCCATTTCCGGGCTTGGGGGCTACTTTTGGGGATTGTCTGGGGTGGGCCTTTTTGTGCCCATAACCCCTTATTAATCACCATAATGGAGGATTCTGGGGATAGCGAGCTTGGGGGCCCTTTGGGGGGGGCTCCGCTGCATCTTATGTGTGGTACATCCCCCCCTGAGCGGTCGCAGCGCGGTTTGTGTCCCCTGCACCCAGAGTGTTATTGCGGAACAGGATGGGAGGAGCGCTACGCTCCCCAGCCCTATTCTACCTATGGCATCACCGACACCCCCGCATCTGCATTTAGCCCCCAGCAAGGGGGATGCCAGCAGAGAGTCCCCCCTTGAACGGCAGTTGTCCGGTCCGGCCGCCTGCAAGGCCTCTTGTAAGAAGCGGCACTTGGACCCGGCTTATTCCCTCTTTGCAGATGATGAGGATGCTTATGAGACTTTTGGTGGCCGTGGCTCCATGGAGGAGGGTGAGTTATTCCATGATTCTGACTCCGCCGGGGATCGTCCAGGCGACTTTGACAGTGAGCCCGGGTCCTCCTGGCGAGGACATGTGACTCCCCGATAACACGGATAGGCTCTTGTCTGTGGTGTTCGATACCTTGCACATTGTTCCCCCTATGGCGGCCAAAAAGAAACAGGGGGAGCTTTTCTGCCCTGATAGACAACGCCTGGTGTTCCCTGAGCAGGGACATTTTTCCAAAATGGTGTTTAAGGAATGGGAAACTGCCCTCAGTACCTAAGGGATTGGACAGACAGTATCCCTTTTCGGAGGAGTTGGTCTGTCTGTGGTCTTGTCCCCTGGAGGTGGACTCTCCTGTCCTGGGGCTCTCCAACACGTCTGTGATGTTATCTCTGGACACTACTACCTTACGTGCTGATCGGCTCATGGATCAACTCGCTTGCCATGCCTTCACCTTTGTGGGGGCTGGTCTGCGTCAGGTGTGCGCCGCGGCCATTGTCTCCATTGCCATTAAAAAGAAGGTTAAGCGCCTTGTGGAGGCTGCCCGTTCCTGCAAGCGAGCGGACGTGTATAAAGAACTTTTGGTGTGCACTGACTTTATTGCCTTTGTGCTCTCATCCATGGACGATGCTGTCCGGCTTGGCGGTAGGGCTTCGGCCCTGCTAGTTGCTCTCCGTCGGTCCATTTGGCTGCGGCAGTGGGTGGCCGACGCTGCCGCCAAGAAATCCCTCACCGGGATTCCCTTCATGGGCCTTCGCCTTTTTGGGGAGCGTCTTGATCTTTTGCCCAAGGATGGCCGGCTCCCTCAGCACCGGAAGCAAGCACGGCCCTTTCGGGGCTCTTCTTCCTTTCGTTCCTTCTGTGGGGGATGAGGTTCTTCCTTCCCTGGTGGTCGTAGGGACTCCTGGGAATGGGGTAGATCCCGCGGTCGCCCCGTTCTCTCCTGGGGGTCCAAGTCCAAGCCTCCCACCAAGCCCCCTCAGGCATGAGGAGGCGCCCTCACCCTGCCGGGTGGGGGGACGGCTTCTTCTTTTTGCTCACGTCTGGAGACAGCACGTCTCGGACTGGTAGATTCAGGAGGTGGTGTCCTCCGGCTACAAGATAGAGCTGGCAGCTTGGCCGCCCCCAAGATTCCTTCGGTCCCGGATCTCCCAAAACCCCTTGATGGCGCAGGGCCTGAGGTTGGCTGTCCAATGACTTCTGTCGTCCAGAGTGATTTGTCCTGTGCCTCTTCAGGAACGGGGTCGGGGGTTCTACTCCAATCTGTTCACAGTGCCCAAAAAGGACGGTTCTCTAAGACCTATGGTGTTCGCGGGTGTCATGGCTCTCTTGAGGAGCCAGGGCATACGCATTCTTCCTTACTTGGACGACTTGTTGATTGCTGCTCAATCTCTTCAACAGGCAGAGAGCGACACTCATAAGGTTTTGTCCACTCTCGAAGCCTTCGTTTGGGTGATCAATTATCCCAAGTCTTCGATCACTCCATCATTGGTGAGGTCCTTCCTGGGCTTGACGTTGGACACTTCTCAGGTCAAGGTGTTACTCCCTCATCAGAAGGTGGAGGGTCTTCAGACGCAGGCACGGGCCCTGCTGTCGTGCCCACACCCCTCCATCCATCTGGGGATGCAGCTGGTGGGTCTCATGGTATCTTGCTTCGAGGCTGTACCCTTTGCCCAGTTCCACATGAGACCTCTTCAGTTGAATCTCTTGTTTGGGGTCAGACACAGGAGTCTCCGGAGCAGGAATTTGCTCTGTCCCCTCTGGCCAGACAGTCCCTTTCGTGGTGGTTGGACTCGAGAAATCTTCTGGTGGGCAGGTCCTTTCTTCCTCCGTGCTGGGAGATTGTCACCACGAACGCCAGTCTGTCCGGTTTGGGAGGGTTCTGGCAATCGCTGAAGTTCCCGGGCCAGTGGGGTCCTCAGGGGGCCCATGTGCCTATCAATATTCTGGAGCTGAGAGCGATCAGGTTAGTCTTCTTCCAGTTGACTCCCCATCTCCGGGGCCGTGCGGTCCAGGTCCACTCGGACAATCAGGCGGCGGTCGCCTACATCAATCATCAGGGCGGGACTCGGAGCAAGCGAGCCCTCAAGGAAGTGTACCTGATCCTGTCTTAGGCAAAGGAGAATGTTCCCTGCATCTCGGCGGTCTACATCCCAGGGGTGGAGAATCAGGAGGCGGATTCCCTGAGCAGGGGGACGTCTCGTCTGGGGAATGGTCTCTCAGCAAGTTTGTTCACGCCCTGTGTCGCCGCTGGGATCAGCCGGACGTGGACCTGTTTGCATCCCGTCACAATCACAAGCTTCCAAGATTCGTCTCCCTGTCCAGAGACCCTCTGGCCTTCGCCATGGACGCTCTAGCAATTCCTAGGACGGAGTTCCGACTCCTTTATGCTTTCCTTCCCTTCCTCTGCTGGGTCGGGTGCTGTGCAAGATAGCTCAGGAAGGGGTGCTGACCATCCTGGTGACCCCCCGCTGGCCGAGAAGAGTCTGGTTCGCGGACGTCGTCCAGATGGTGGTGGATCACTTCGTCTTGCCCGACGATCCAGGGCTCCTCACTCAGGGACTGCTACGATATCCCAATTTACAAACGCTAGCTTTGACGGCTTGGCTGCTGAAACCTCCATCCTGGTGGATAAGGGACTGCTGGCCTCTGTCGTCAGTACCATGGTTCAGGTTCGGAAGAAATCCTCTTCTATGATTTATTACAGGGTCTGGCACGCTTACATTGCCTGGTGTGAGTCCAGGGCTTTTCCTTGTCGCACTTTTTTCTTTTCCAGGATTTTGGATTTTCTACAACATGGTTTGGAGTCAGGTCTACTTTTTCTAAGTTTTACAAGGTTGACGTTAGGGCCTCAGCTGATGCTGTTTTTGGTCGCAAGGTGCTTCAGGCGGTAGTGTCATGAACTACGCGTTGTTGCTCACTGGGGATCCCACCCTTCTTCTTGGACACTGCTTTTGGATGTCCCAATAGTGAAGAATTGAAGATGAATCGACCCGTGCTGGATACCAAGAAAAATACAATTCTGTGATTACTCACCTGTAGAATTGTTTTTATGGGTATCCAGCACGGGTCGCTTCATCCCACCCTTGTTCTGTTATCCTCTTTTGCCTTGTTATGGTGATTACTTGAGAGAGTTCATAGTGGGCTGTGTTAAGTTTCATGGCCTTTGCCTCCCGGTTTATCTGTATTACTGCTTTTCAACACTGGGTATTTTGGGTAGTTGCTGCCCTTTTTATGGGCTGGGAGGGGCCACAAGTCTTCTTGCAGTCAGCTGCGCCACCTTGTGGTGGTTAACCCAATAGTGAAGAATTGAAGATGAAGCGACCCGTGCTGGATACCCATAAAATAGATTTTCACGGACTGTTACTGTCCCAGTGCTCTAGGAACCCAAATCCTTCTGCCCTGTCGTTCATGTGTAGCGCATGGCACAGGCAGTATTCCAGAGAATACAACTCTGGAGACTCTTCTCTTCAACTTGGTGCCTAGTTCCTTATATGTATTCTTAAGGATCCTCCATCTCCTATTAATTCTGTCATTGGTCCTCACATGGACCACAACTGTTGGGTCAACCCTGGCACCAGGGAGACAGCAAACCAAGAAAGGGGTGAAGGCCACATCCTCGTTAATGCCATTGTTTGTTTTTGCAAGATCCACAGCAACTAACGTTCCTGCTGTCTTCTCTTCAAGTTACCACCGTTCTCAACTTTTCTAAAGCTGTAATTCTTAGTCCTCCCGGGACCTCTATGCTGATGTAAAAATGCTTGCATTCCTGTCCATTTGTGTCAGACGTTGGATAAATGTCCTGGTTGGATAAATGTCCTGGTTGGATAAATTGGATATTATAATATTCTGGTCTTCAGGGCATTTTTTGTCTCCCATATGTATTGATTGGGGCAAGTGAAGGAAATCACTCATACGGATCTACAATTTAAGTGCTGGATTCTATATCTCACGCCAGTCTTATTGCCTTTCACCTCAAGGTCCATAACTGTTACCTCTTGACCCACCATCCAGTCACATCATTGATCTGGTGTAGTGGCGGCTACGTAGGAGATCCCTTAGATTAGGGGTCTGCCTTGCTGTCACCCAGGGTCCCTGTTTGACTGACCTTGCTAGATAGGGGTTCCGATTTCAGAATATCCCAGTGTTTCTGTAAGATTATCCTTACAGAGTACAATCATTACTTAATGGGTCCAAAGGCAGGCAACAAAAATGGTAGAAGGACTTAAACTTAAAACTTATCAGGAGAGACTTAAACTGGACCAATAGCCTGTCACATTTGGGGAAAAAAACTCCCCTAAACTCACTTAATACTGAAGCATTGGGGGACTTACATTTTCTCCTGCATCTACTCAAACCTGAAACACCACCTCGCTGATTTTTTTAGTGGTAGCAGCCATTTTGGAGCTTCCTTTCCCAGCATTATAGCCATGCTGCTGCCTGGATTCAACTGATATAACCGACAATACAGTTACCGGAAACCCAGCAGCACTTCCTATTAAAGTGGACCAAAAAAACCACACCAACACAACAAAACCAGACCATCACAATCCCACCCCAGGGCAGTTTAGGTTTCTGCACATAAAAATATATTTTTTTAACTCTTGCTGTGGTAAATTTTAAAAACATGGCATTGTGGCGAGGTGGCGTCTAATGCATTTGCAGGCAGCCTGCAAACAGGAAGCTCAAAAATGGCCGCTACCTTTCTTTTTCAACTGTGCCAGGCTGTTGGTCCCGTTTAATTTGTAATTTTCTGGAGGAAAGAAGGGAGAGAGGAGACATGATTGAGACCTTTAAATATGTGAAAGGATTGAATAAGGTTCAGGAAGGTAGTGTTTTTAAGAAGAAATGTAATGATAGAACAAGGGGGCACATCCTGAAGCTAGTGGGAGGAAAGATCAGGAACAACAGTAAAAAATTATTTTACAGAAAGAGTAGTAGATGCTTGGAACAAACTTCCAGCAGAGGTAGTTGAGAATTCGACAGTAAGAGAATTTAAACATGCATTGGATTAGCATACATCCATTCTAAGATAAAGAAAACATACATTATACACATAAGGGCAGACTAGATGGACCATATGGTCTCCTTCCATCAGCCTTCTATGTTTCTATGTATTAAGATATACCTTGTGGGGTGCGTCGTTTTTAGTACAATATGGCTCTATGACAGGCCTTTTATATCACATCAGGTGGGTACCCCCCCATCACCTTGGATACATTCTTGAAGTCTCCTCACTCAAAGGAGTTGGCCAATCCGGATTCCCTCTTTCAATGTCTTTTGATGGAAACTCTTGTAGTGAAGTACACTGTTGGTGAAAGTTTTCTTTCTATACAATGCTGTACTAATATGTCCATCCCCTTGTAGGTGAAGGGACAAATCCAAAAAGTTCTGTTTGTGGTAGAAATTGTATACCTAAGATCAGGGTGACCACCTGGATTTTTTGGCCACCATACAGGTGCAATGTCTTGCCCCTCTCATAACCAATTTGTGATGCCTTGGCCCGTAGTTTACCTGAGTCTCTGGCCCCAAGCCAACCAGGCATACCTCCTCAAATTCCAGACAGACCATATATGAAACAAAAGATCTTAAGGGCTAGGGGGCCAGCCATCACATTATATGGTGTGGGGTCCAAAAAAATATAGGCTGTTTAGACACTGGGCCCCTCTAAACCCAATATCTAATGGTTGGGGCCATACTGAAGTTTGAACTAGACCTCTGTTCCCAAGGCAGCCAGGCCAACCTTATTATTTATAGCATAAAGGAAACTAAAAATTAGACTAAGGCCAATCTATCACATAGGTTATCTTTATAGAGTTCCCCTCTCTAACCTATGTGGTATGGCTTAGCCCCTTATTTATCATCAACTCCAGCAGCAATAGTGTGTCAGGACATCATGGCCAATAGGGCCACCTATCCAGGGGCTGCCCTCGTGAAATGGATGTCGTAGACATTACTATTCAGTATCTCCAAGAATTCCCAACACTGTTCAGCAGAGCCCTGCCACAACAGTACATCTATGAAATGATACCAGCCCAAAATGAAGTACTGGTTTCGTTCCAAATCATAATTGACATCACAACATATTGTCTCTTTGTGACCCCAGAAGGGGAACAGACTGGGACACACGTTCACCGGGGATTGGCAGCTTAGAATGGCTCTTATCATATGCGAACGGTATATAAGGAGAGAATGCGAGAGGGCACATTTACACCCTGAATTAGTAGCTCAAACCACGCAATGGGTCTGTGCCTGTTTAACCCTTTAAGTTCCAGACCATGTTTCACTATTTTGCACTACACATGTTCAGCTGTGATTTTTGAAAGGATTTGCAGGGATTTCCCAGGAAAATTATATATTGTTTTTTTCAACAGAGTCTGGGCTTCAACATGAAATGTCTTGTATGGCCTTTTTTAGTTTATTCTCAATACTTTTTGGTGAAATATGTGCAAAAAATCTCAAAAAACATGCCCCGAACAGAACGATACCCAACATGCATAGGTACTGTCAAGGGAAGAGTTGGCAAACACCACAAAGTAAAGCGTGCGCCTAACAGTAATTTTACTTGAAAATTTCAGCTCTGCAGACAAAGTGCGCACCTTGCAATTTTTCAACCAAAACAATCCTTTACATTTGGAATATCCCTGATAAACCATATATTCCCTGAAAGTACACATGTTAAGCTTTCTAAGAGTACGCAGCTTGTTGTAGTAGGCTCACCTTTCTGGAAGTAATCCCTCGAAGAATTCTTAGGTTGCACAGGGTTTCCCTAAAAAAATTGATAAAAAAACTGAATAAATAACATGTTTTCCTAAAATATAAATATGCAAACAATAAAAAACAAGCTAAATCTGAAAGAGCAAGATCCTTTGAGTAGAACAATACCCAACATGCATAGGTACTATTAACCCTTTTAATTGCCAGCCTACTTGAAGTTTTGTCACCCTCTGTTGACAGGTCATCTCATATGCGCCATGTTTAACCGTGATTTTTGCCGGAATTTCTACGAAAATTATAGATATATATTTTGCAGCAGAGTTTATGCTTTAACATTTTTTAATATTTTGGTGTAAAAAAACAAAAAAAATAAATAAATAAATATTTTTAGACAATTGTCTCCTTTATTTTAAATAAAACATTTACTTTATTAGAGAAGACCATATTGCATGTGAAAGCCCAATTTCTCCCGATTACAACGGTACCACATATGTATCGGTAGCCCCCCCATTCTTGCCCAGGAGACTTCCCCAAACTGAAAATAGCACTTTATAACATTTACAAATAAAATACTACTACTATCCACACTATAAACATGGGGGGGGGGACCCTATGTCCCCTATGTCCCTTAAAACTCCCCCCTATGTCCCTTAAAACTCCCCCCAAAATGATATGGGATCCCCCTTACCCATCATAACCAGCCCTAGACCAGCTATGGGGGCTTATAGAACAGGTTGCAGGGGCCAGCTTTGGTGGCCCCCCACCCTGCAGGCTACAAGCCCACATAGCCATGGCCCGGGCTCTTCTTCCCCCCCCCCCGGGCTTTGGGGAGGCAGGTAATTGGGGTGCCGGGGGTTAACGGCAAGTCACCCGCTAGCCGCAGGTGACTTGCTAGCCCCCAGCCTTGTGAACTGGTATAAGGATCTCATGGATCTCTTACCAGTTCACAAGGAGTTAAGTGTAAAAAAAACACAGAAACAAGCAGAAAAAATACTTTATTTATTTATTTTTTTAATACTTACCTCCTATCCATCCGTGATCAATCTGGCTTCTGCTCTCCTGCTGCAGCTGGAAGCCTTTTAAAGCTGCTGGGTGACAGAACATAAGGGGTTAATTTAAAAAGGGGGAGGGGGGCAATTTTGGGGGGGAATTTTAAGGGTTAAAAACCCTTAAAAATAAAAAAAAAATGAAATGGGGTCCCCCTTACCCAGTATTACCAGCCCGGGACCAGCTATGGGGGCTTGTAGGAACAGAGTGGAGGGGCCAGCTTTTGTGGCCCCCCACCCTGCAGCCTACAAGCCCACATAACCTGTGTGGGCCCGGGCTCTTCTGCCCCCCCCCTGGGCTTTGGGGAGGCAGGTAATAGGGAGCCTTGTGAACTGGTATAGAGGTCTCATGGACCCCTTACCAGTTCACAAGGGGGTAACAGAATAAATAAACACACAGACACACACAATAAAAAAATGACATTTATTTACTTTACTCACCTCCGATCCTCTGTCCCCCGGTGATCTGTGATGACAGCTGCCGGGTGTCTGGAGGAGAGGGCCTGGGGGGGCAATCACAGCCCTCTCCCCCTCCCCACCTCTCTCCTTCAAGCACCCGGCAAGACTGATTCTGAGTCTCGGGTGCCGGTATTAAGAAGCCGGCTCCTGGTGACATCACAGTGATGTCACCTGCCCCCACCCCGGGGGGCGGGGCTAGCAGTCTCTATCCAGGAAGTGGGGGGGGGGTGATTTCTGCCCTCTCCTCACCACGGAAGAGCCTGGGGGCGTGATCTGAGGCCCCCCAGTGAAGAGGAGACCCGTCGGGAGACAGCGCAGCCACAGGTAAGTAAATGTCATTTTTTTTTTTTTTACAGTTAGCAGCGGCTGCTGACAAATTGGGGGGGGGGGGTTGCTATTCCAGGGGCTCCCACGGGGGATCGGATGGCACCAAGTTAAAGAGGAGACCCGGCCGGATCCAACGAGGGGTCAGGTGAGTTTTTTACTTTTATATTTTTTTTACTGTGGGGGTTTAAAGCCAGCTACGTGAGTCTCACTTAAGTGGAGTAGAGGTTGCTATGTTAGACTCACGTAGCTGGCACTAGAAGGGTTAATCTGGTGGTTCATATACATTTGGTGATTGATTTTTAATTGATCCTCAGGCCGTTTTACTTTTAGTTTACATTGTGTTTGCACATACTCCTCTTTTTGTTCCATCCCCGGCATTCATTCTCTCTGCAGTTGTGCATTGGCAAAGTCATGCCCAGGTACTTATTGACATAGTACAATTAAAGCGAACCAACACATGTGCAGGTGTGGGTGTTGGTCCCCACTGCTATAAGACAGGCTGGAGGCAGGCCGCTATAAGACAGGCCGCATGGGTGTTGGTCCACTTTAAATGTTGTGGCCTCTTTAGCACTAGAGCACTTTATTTATTTTATTTTCTTCCTTAAGAAGAATCTATTAATTGTATTGGCATACAGCCTATGTTTGGGTCCCAATTTGCCAAGGGGGGCCTAGTTTTAGTACCCTCCTAGGCGAATGTGTTTTTGTTTAATTATTGGCATAATGCACTTTAGTTTAAAGAGTAGAACATGTCACTTTTTTATTTGAAATATAAATTATATTTGTTTGGACTGTATTGAGATATTCAAAAAGTGAACCAAGAGATGTTTTCTGGTAGAGCCAAGAGACATTCTGCTAGATGTTTATATATGTTTTATTAGTCTGTGATATATATGTTTTGTTAGGTATATTATTGTCCTAATAAATTTATATATGCATTTTTAAGTAATGCGGCATTAAATGGACAGCCTTGGGGCCGAATCTGGGAGCTAGCCGCGGGTGACTTGGCAGACCCAGAGCCTTGTGAACTGGTATAGGGGTCTCATAGATCCCTTTAAAAAAAACTGACACAGAGGAAAGAAAATGTATTATTGTTTTGAATACTTACCTCCCATCCATCCCGGAGCACTGTGTCCCCTGCTGATCACTTTGGCTTCTTCTCTCCTGCTGCTGCTGGAAGCCTTTTATACCTACTGGGTGACCGGTAACATGGGGTTAATTAAAAAAAAATGACATAGGGTCTCCGCTCCCGGGGAGGGGGACCCCATTTTTTAAAGGTTAAAAACCCTCAGATTACCCTATTAATGTCCCTTAAAGTAGTCTCATTCAATGTGCAAAACTATAATCCCCCAACAAAGGGTCAAGAGTCTTCAAGTATTTTAACTCTAGCCTTGCAGATATTATATCCCACTTTTCTGTTAATTCAACGCACAAGCATCTCAGCACTAGATACCCTAATGCATATCACGCTAGGGCGACAACCAAGCAAAAGGGGGTGTTTATGGCCTTTCATTCTCGTACCCTTTTCCAGTGCGCTAAGCAAATTTCTGACCCTGCAGGGAGGTTCATGCTATTACAGGGAACCTTGCAAGATGTGGAGATTACAATCCTAAATTATTGTACCCCGTACACCAGCCAACTTAGCTCTTTTGAATAGGAACACTAGAGGAATAGTGTTCTTGTGTGGTGACTCTAGCTTGATTCAGGACCCGACACTAGTTAGATCGCTTCCCTTCACACCTGAAAATAGAAAAGACCCCTCATCCATTGCCTCTATTATCTCTAAAACAGGTCTCATAGATGTTTGGCAAGACCTCCATTCCTTCCAAAGAGATTACTCTGCCCCGCATGCCCTACATACTAGGATCAATCATATTTTTACTTCTAAAAGCCTACTACCCTGCATCTCCCACGCCCGCATCCTTCAAGTGCCATGGTCGGACCATGATCTTAATGTTATGACCTGCAGATCTCTGGTCATTAAGCCCAGCCTGTGAGCATTCTTAAAAATACCTTACTAGCTACCAAGCAGTATTTAAAGAACAACCAGTCCTCGCTTGAATCCCCCTCTACCTTGTGGGGAGCGTTTAAGTCTGTTATGCGTGGCTTTTTTTCTCTACAAGGCAGCAAGATTGAAAAAAAAGACTCCCCTTGCAAAACTAGAGGCGGAATATTCCACAGCGTCCCAGATCATTAAATCCAACTCCTAAAATAGTTTGGAGAAGTCCAGACTAGAATTAAACGCTTTGCAAATCAGAGAGGCTGAATGTAGATATAAATGGTCTGCCCAGAAATATTATACCCTGGCGAACAAACCAAATTCCCTGTTGGCAAAACAGTTAATGTCAGGAGAAATATGTTTCACCAATTAAGTTAAAAACCCATCAGGGCACTCTTACTAGCAACCCTTGTAAGATCTTAAAAGAGTTCAAAAACAGCCTGGCAAAGCTATACGAGTCCCCCCCAATGGTTGGACACAATACTTCCATAATAATACCTGGTCACCAGAATGGTCAGCACTTATGGATGCAGATATAACAGTTTTGGAAATAAAGCAAGCCATCAACTTGCTCAAAACTAACAAAAATCCAGGCCCAGGTGGCTATACAGCCTTATTTTACCAAAACAAAATGTCAGAGGTTATTGTCCCTCATCTGGCTTAGGTATTCAACCATATTAAATTAAATAACCCCTTTGACCCAGAAATTCTGATGGCCTCCATTGTTGTAATCCCAAAACTAGGGAAGGGTCCCCAATCGTGGCAGAACTATCAACCCACCCCCCTTTTAAACCTGGATTTGAAGATACTGGGGAAAATTAATGCAACCAGGATTAATGCATTCTTAAGCTCTCTAATCCACACTGACCACACTGGTTTGTCCCTGGGAGGCAGGCATCGGACAGTGTGAGATTGCATAGTTCAGTTGATTGAGCTTTCAAGCAAGGTGTCTGAAGAGACAATGCTCCTGTCATTTGTTATGGAGAAAGCTTTTGACTGTCTTGCTTCAGGTTGCTCCCTATTAAAGTTCCCCAATCAGGGTTTCCAGTTACAACAGCAAAGAATATTGAGGTTTATTTGGGGCTCTGTTAGACCATGCAAAGCCAGGAAAACATTATATTACGGTAATGGGAAAGGTGGACTGGGAGTCCCACATCTGTATAAATATGTGTCGGAGCAGGTAGCCTCCATGCTTCACTTGCATACTGCCAAAAACAGGCCTGGTGAGTGCAAATGCTGGCCAAGCAGTCACCCCCAACTTCAGCTGCATTGCTGCTGTGGATTCCTAGGAAACTCAGACCTAAGGACCTCCCCCTCCTTGGAGTTGTGGGATAAATATGCAGTGAGGGTGGGCTGGGGCTCGCTGCATAAACCAGCAGCACCATTGTTTGGTAATCCCTTGTTCCCACTGGGTATGGGATTCCTGCAGAACTTTGGATGGTGGTGAGAGCAGGGCTATTCCACGGTGCATGCCGCCACCACTCTGCGGTGAGACAATATGTCACTCTCCCTTGGAGCACGAACTGATGTGCCGCTGAATGAAAGGTACTATGGTCTGCAACTGAGCCACTTTCTCAACTCTCTGACCCGGGGTTGTGGTTCCCTCCACCAACCAACAGACTTTGAAAGGTGGTGTCTGCAAGACTAAGGCCTTACTGTCTTTCAAATTAAATGGCTTTACCCCGACGACATGGAGGCTTGCAGTCCACATATTTTCGCCAGCAAGGTTAGCAATAGATAGGCATTGGAAGGACCCATTTCTCCCCAGGGACATGGTAACCTCCAGAATCTCAGATATCCTTGTTATGTAAAAACTGACAGCAATCACTCATGATGAGTTGAAGTGATGTGGTGACATCGCCCAGTGGTGGACCCCCCCATCTTACTCCCTACCTATTCTAAGTATGTCTCACACCCTGCTTCGAAAGTATTCATTACACTTGGGTTATGTCCAGTAGAGGGCGAACTTCTGCAGAGATGAATAGAAAAAAAGAAGCCCCTCCCGGCCCATAAATACCTGGGACCTCCCACACATCTCCCAGTAATCGTCTCTGCAGACGGCGAGCAAGGCAGAAGATGAAGTCTCCTCCTTGCAGGTAAGCCGGGTTCACACCCGGCCATTTTTATCCCTATTTCTGCCCGGACCTAGTTATGCTTAAGTCCCCTAATGCCTCCCAGCCTTGGCTGTAGGCCCGAGTGACGGTAGGAGTCACCTTAACAGGTGTACTGATAGGAGCCATGCTCCTCCGTGAGGCCTCTTTACAAGGGGTAGGCGGCTACCAGGTTGGTGACCCTGGTTTGGGATGCCCTGTCCGTTTCCCCATGTGCTACTACTGTAGTTGGGGATCCCTCCCTCCTTTACTTTATTCCACTCTATTCACTATGGGAGGGGGGCCTGTGACTTTTCCCTTGTCCGGTTGATGTGGAGCATCGGGAAGTAATCCCTCAATCAATTGGTGTCTGAGATGTGTGTGTGTGTGTGATTGTGACATCCGTTTATACATGCGGCAGCCTTAGTCAGAGCCGGCTGCCCTGTCATGGCATCGCTGGGCGAGGAGGCTAAGGGCTAAGGGGAGCTTCTCCCCCCCCTTGCTGTGAGGAACGGGGGCGGGGCCGGGCGCTCGGCGCGCTGGCGGTCATTGCGACTACCATACAAATCACCATATGGAGGCTCCCCAGGATACCGGGCTCCGGCTCCCTTCGGGGCAGTCCCGGCAGTTTGTGGGTATCCCTTGCGGGGGATAATGTGCTGGTTGCATACCATGTGTTCAGCAGGCCATAACACGGCAGTCGGGGGCCCAGATGTCTGGGTCAGTGCCGCCATCACCTACCCCACTTTGACTTATCCGTACCCCAAGTGACATGGCCATTAGCGGGGAGTCGCAATCTGATGTATGTGCTAGAGTGGCCAACATCGAGAAATTGTTTTCTAGCTCTGCGGCCAGGGAGGCCCCGGCTAAGAGAAGGCATCTGTCTCCGGCAGTGCCGGTTCTTGATGATCATGATTCCCTTGACTGGTCTGTTTATTTTCCGCTTGTGGAAGGGGAACTGTTTACGGAATCTGATGGCTCTGAGGATCAGCAGTTTTTGGATGCTGATGCCGGGCAGGGGCTTGGGGATGCCGTGGATACCCCCAAGATCCTGGCCCATTTTTTTGAGGTGCTGGCTATTCCTCCTCCGGTGGAGTCCTCTCCGCAGAAGGGGGAATTTTTCCTTGAGACCTCTAAGCCTCGTCTGGAGTTCCCAAATCAGATTCATTTCTAATATCTGATTATTAAGGATTGGGAAGGACCTAGCCGGCTTCCCGGTTTTCCTCAGGAATGGGATAGGAAGTATCCCTTTCCGGTGGACGCGGTGAAGCGCTGGTCGTCTCCTCCCGAGGTCGATGCGCTCGTACTGGGATTGTCCAACACATATGTGGTGCACTCTCCAGACGCCACCACGATTAAGGATCATGAGGCCCGTCGTATTGATCAGTTGGCTTGACAAGCCTTTGCTGGCGTGGGTTCTGCCTTGCGGCCTGTTTGTACTTCTGTACTCACGGTTGTGGCTATCAGGTCTGTGCTTAGGGGCCTGTTGAGGGGTCCCAGCTGGACCCAGCCAGTGATGAATTTGCAGCGCTTATGCGGTGTGTATCGTTCATGACCATTTGTCTTGTCTGCCTTGGATGACACAATATGTCTGTATAGCAGAACCTTAGCGTTGCTTGTGGCTATATGACGCTCTGCCTGGTTGCACCAGTGGCGGCTAACATTGCAGCTAAGAAGTCACTTGCAGGGCTACCCTTCTGGGTATGCGGCTGTTTGGAGATAAATTGGATTCAGTTGCGGAAGGAGGCAGGCTTCCGCCACGCTAGAAGCGGCGTTGCTCCATTCGGGGGGCAGGCTCCTCTAAGCCTCCCTTTCGCGGTGCCAGAGCGGCAGAGGTGCTGCCTTCTCTATCTTCAGGGGTGATTCCTAGAGCAGAGGGGGAGGATGGGCCCGTCCAGGACCTGTCTGGGGTTCCAAGCCCGCTGCCGGGCCAGCTCAGCAATGAGGGGGCGCCCTCACCTTGGCGGGTGGGGGGTCGGCTGCGGCACTTTTTCCAGGTCTGGGCCTGGGAGGTCACAGACATGGGGATTGTGGATGTGGTCTCTTCCGGGTACAAGTTGGTGTTCGAGTACCGGCCTTCCCCAGATTCCTCAGTTCTCGGGTTCCCTCGGACCCCCAGGCTGCGCAGGGGCTCCTGTTGGCAGGGCTAAATCTTCTGGACATGGAGGTCATATGTCCGGTGCCTTTCTCAGGGAGAGGCCGGGGCTATTATTACAACCTCTTTATGGTTCCCTAACAGGATGGATCCATCAGAACCATTCTGGTTTTTGAAGCCTTTCTACAGGTTCATCAGATCCCAGAAGTTCTGCATGGAGACTCTGCGCTCAGTCTTCAATTCCCTTCATCAGGGGGATTTCATGACATTTATAGACATCAAGGTTGTTTACCTTTATGTACCAATCTACACCGCACGGCAGAGATTTCTCAGGTTTGGGGTGGGAGATCGGCATTTTCAGTTTGTGGCCCTCCCTTTCGGGTTGAATTCAGTACCAAGGGTGTTCACCAAGGGGCTGGCGGGCATAATGGCCCTTCTCAGAGCCCAGGGCGTTTACATTGTGCCGTATCTGGATGACCTACTCATTACAGCATCTTTTCTATGCCAGGTGGAGATGGACTCCAGGGTGGTGACGACGCTGGAAAGGTTCGGATGGGTGATCAACCACCCCAAGTCCTCTCTCTCCTCTTCAAGGGAGATCTCATTTCTGGGCATGAAACTGGATACCAGTCAGGCCAGAGTGTTCCTTCCTCACCCAAAGGTGCAGAGGGTTCAGGATCTGATATGTATTCTCCTGGACAATCCTCGCCTCTCTATCCGGCTTGGGATGAAACTGGTAGGATTGATGGTGGTTTTCTTCTAGGCAGTCCCCTTTGCTCAGTTCCACATGAGGTCTATCTAACTCCATCTATTGCTGAACTGGGACGGATGTCCCCGGTACTTGGATCAGTCCTTTCTGCTGTCTCCCAGGGTCTGGCAGTCCCTTCAGTGGTGGCTGGAGCCAAGCAATCTGATGAGGGGCATATCCTTTTTGGCCCCTTGTTGGGAGACCGATACCACGGATGCCAGCCTGTCGGGCTGGGGAGGTTTCTGGACGGACTTTCAGTTCCAGGGGCTGGGGGGTCCTCAGGAGGCTCACACCCCCATCTATGTCTTGGAGTTCAGAGCTATTCGGTTGATTCTGTCATGCTGGATGCATCACTTACGGGGCTTACCGGTTCAGGTTCGATCAGACGATTGAACTGCGGTCGCTTACATCAATCACCAAGGAGGGACTTGCAGCAGGAGTGCCCTCAGGGAAGTTTCGCTGATTCTTGCATGGGCGGAGAGCGATGTTCCATGCATCTCAGCGGCATTGGAATACATGGAGGCGGACTCCTTGAGCAGGGGATCCTCTCACCGAGGGGGATGATCTTTCAACCACAAGGTATTCCAGTCCCTCGCAAGTGGGGGACTCCGGAGGTGGATCTCTTTGCCTCACGTTGCAATCACAAGCTCCCAACGTTTGGGTTTCTGTCTCAGGTTCCTCTGACACTGGCAGTGGTCGCCATGTATCTTGCCTGGAGGGATCTGGGGTTCCTGTACCTGTTTCCTTCCTTGGGCAAGGTGGTGCGCAAGCTGGCTCAAGAGGGTGCGTCAGCAATTCTGGTGGCTCCAGGGTGGCCAAGATAGGTTTGGTTCGTTCTACAGTTTACAAACGCTGGCTTTGACGGCGTGGCTGTTGCAACCTCCTCCATCTTAATAGAAGAAGGGCTAGGAAGTGGTCTTCCTCTAACATCTTCTACAGGACTTGGAGGTCCTTGCCTTGCAAGGTGTTTTCGTTCCCTAGGATTTTGGACTTTCTTCAGCACGGTCTGGGCCTGGGGCTCCAGCTTAAGTACTTTGAAAGGGCAGGCCTCTGTCCTGGTGGTCTTCTTTTAAGGCCTTTTGTCCTCGAAAGCTTTGTGTCTGTTTGGGATTTGAATTTTGCATTTTCTATGCTTACACAAAAGATTGCCTTTTTGGTGGCTATTACCTCTGTTCGCTGTGTTTCTGGGTTGGCGGTCCTGTCTATTCAGGCCTCTTACTTTGAGAGACACCGGGACAAGGTGGTGTTCCGCCTTAAGCCGGATTTCATTCCTAAAATGGTATCTGTTTTTCATCTCATTCAGGATGTGGTTCTCTCTTCCTTGTGTCCTTCGTCTAGCAATGACGAGGAGAGGGCCTTGCACTTTTTGGATGTTTGTGTGTGAAGTACTATTTCTTGGCTACTTCTCTTTTCTGTAGGACGGACGCCTTGTTTGTGGTGCCCTCTGGGCCCAAGACGAGTTTGGCGCCGTCAAGTCCACCATTATTAAATGGATATGTCTGGTCATTGTTGGAGCCTATATTGCCAAGGGGAGGGTTCCTCCTTTCAGTCTACTGCTCTTTCTATTAGTATTGTTAGGGCTTCCTGGGCTTTTTAGCACCAGGCTTCTGTTGAACAAGTTTCTACAGCTGCTACTTGGTCTTCTGTTCATACCTTTTCCAAGTTTTACAAGGTTGATGTGTGGGCCTTAGCGGATGCTGTTTTTTTGCCGCAATGTTCTACAAGCGGCAGGGGTTTCTTTTGTGCACTTTTGCCTGTTGGGATCCCCACACTTTTTGGACACTGCTATTGGATGTCCCAAGTGTAATGAATACTTTCGAAGCAGGGTGTGAGACATACTTAGAATAATACCATTTTGTGATTACTCACCTGTAAAATGGGTATTATAAGTATGTCTCACACCCTGCTTCGCCCCGCCCTGAGTTGTATATTGGATCCTCTGTTTGGTGATTCTGTTTTTTCTCATAGATTTTATTTGCTCTTCCTGGTCCCCTTACTGCTTTCTTATACTGGGAGATGTGTGGGAGGTCCCAGGTATTTATGGGCCGGGAGGGGCTTCTTTTTTTCTATTCATCTCTGCAGAAGTTCGCCCTCTACTGGACATAACCCAAGTGTAATGAATACTTTCGAAGCAGGGTGTGAGACATACTTATAATACCCATTTTACAGGTGAGTTATCACAAAAATTTATTTCTCCCATAAGTGTTTTCTCCCTGCTTTACCCCCTTTGTCAACCCCCTATTTCCCCCCTAATCTGTCATTTATTGTCTCTTTCTCTGCTCTTTCTTTTGCACCTAGAAAATTCTTTCCTTTTCCATTCTTGCATCTGATGGTTGAGTATGACTTTGGGACAAGAACCCTCTCTATTATATGTAACACTGATCCAAGGCAGGAGCGTAATTTAAGGCAACAGTAATAAATTATAGCGACTGGACAATAACCATCTCCTATCAGATGGGGGAGCCTGCCGAAGAAATTTATAAATATCATGCTAATTCTCTCTCCTTGAAAGCTAAGGGAATTCTTTCCCTTCTCTTCTTATTTTCCTCTTGTGTTCATTGCTGAAAATTATGTAATTGTTTTAATTTGCCAGTAAAATCATTGTCTATTTTGCTGTAACAAAATACGCCTTTGTATTGAGATGCTTGTAAGTGCATTTTATTCAATAAAAACTATTGTACAAGAAAGTGACACACAGTGTTTTTTTTTATTTGTGTTTCAAAATAAAATATTTAAAAAAATGAATTGTGCCTTCCAGAACCAACTAGCCCGGGCACCAGACATAGAGACTGGTAACCCAGGGTTCAGGGACCAATCAGCCAACCCCTGGCCTGTCTTCTTACCAGCCCCTATGCCCTTCACTGTGGGGTTGTTGCTCTTCCAGGAGTGCTGGTCATCCCTTGAATAACAACGGGCCCATTCTGGAGACATTCTGCCCCCCCCCCTTCGCTGGGATATGGTATAGGCGTCCCCTGGACCACTTAGCAGTTCATCAACAGTAGTTAAAAACAAGACACCACAACAATTACCATTTAATAGTCTAATACTCAAATAGTTCCCACCTGCTAGCTCCTTCTGGGTCTGATGAGCTCTTCTTTGTCTCTTGCCAGGCATCGTTAGGATATTCACTCTTTGGGTCTTCAGTGGTCTACTGAAGGTGGCAGACCCTTTACCAGTAGGGGGGGGGGGGGGGCAGCATGCCACTTGCTCACACTTGCAGGTAACATGCCACTACTCTTGCTCCATTACCTGCACCCCCTTGTGGTGTACCAGGGTGTGCAGAGGATTCTAGTGCCCATCAGTATGTGCCTGGTGTTTTTCCAGGGGTGTCCCAGGCTTCCATGGAAGAGCAATAAACCCATTCCAAAGTATATAGGATAGGTCTGGCCAGTCGGACCCTGAGTTACCAGTCCCTATGTCTGGTGCCTGGGCTGGTTGGAGGTGGTGTACATGTGTGTGTTGTTTCTTATTTAAAATAAAAAAAACATTCCGGCATTTGCAGCATGGCTTTTATCAAAGTAAAATGTAACTAAAATTCACGGCTGTAATTGGTGGTTGGTAATTCTTGCAGGGCTTTCTCTCACGCTGTCATCAGAAGGTTGTTTTGCATATGTCCTCTGAATTATGCAAGAGATTTAGGGGGCTATAACAACAAGTAAGGCCACCACAGTGGAAATAGTATCCAAGTACTGAATATTATTAACCCTGTAGGTGGGGGGTACTGTGTGTCAGATTATTCTTTATTGTATTCACCTTTTTTGTTTTTTTTTAAAGGTTCCTCTCTATGAACAATGGGATGATATTGAAGAAGGTATTAAAGTTGAGAGTTTAAATACAGATGCTGTGCTTCCAAGCCGTGTTTATTGGATTTCATCCATCATAAAATTAGCAGGTAGTATAAAACTTAAACCAATGCAATCCTTATTCATTTTACAAATCTTTTGCATACAATAGTAATGATTTGTTTTTTGTTAAAAACATTTAGTTAGCATTAAAGCAGAACAAAACCCAGGAATTTGACTTTTTGTTTTGTTCTGCATTCCCTGCAATGTGCTCCTATCCCAGCCTATGCATGGCATATAGAATTGGGGAAAGAGCGACTTGCCCTGGAATCTTTTAGAGTGCACTTTGGAGTAAAAAATACACTTTCAGTAAAAAATGAAATAGAAATTGTACTTTTTACACCTAAGAGTCGATTCAGCATGGGTTGAGATTTTCTTGGCTCTGTGCGAGATCCATCTTGCATGCAAGATTTCTCCCTGTCTCGCTTGATTCTAGACTAATGCAAGACAATCTTGCATGTGCGTAAATTATGCAAGAAAACTGCAAGAGAATTTTCACTTCAATGCAAGATTTTACAGCTTGCCTGACAGTTTACTCAATCACGGTATGCGACTTGTAACATATTGTATTGAAAAAATCCATGCTGCAATTACTGGAATATTTTTTTCAGTAAAATTAACAGATGGGATTTTATTTATTGCAAATTGAAAAAATGGACCCCCACCCCAGAGCCAAGTAGCCTGGGCACCCCTGGAAGAAACCCAGGCGCATACCGTTGGCTCTTCCACACCCTGGCTCTTCCATACCGATGGCTCTTCGACAAATTGGAGTGTCGGCAGGTGACATGGCAGCCCTCGACCCTGTGAATTGGTATAGATGCACCCTGGACCCCTTGCCAGTTCACTTAGAGATAATACACACACGGGGGGCGCTCGCGAGCAGCCGGCGCTGATGGCTGCAGCCTGACGCTGCAGACGCTCTCACCACTGAAGAGATCAACAGTTGAATGTTTGTAACTGATTTTTTACTAGTTTTTTCTACTGTTTTCTAGCATAGGCCTGTTTGCCGCCGCCGCCCCTGGGCGACTGTACTATTCTCAGTCTGAGCCGGTATAATCTTAGGCCTGGTTAAGCGTTAAATCATTTTCACTGTTGCATGGTCACAGGCTTGTCCCTTGAGTCCATGCAACTAGAGATGAGCGAATCGATCCGGATGAACCCGAATTCGTTCCGAATTTCAGGAAATTGTAGATTCTGAACGAATCCGATTTTCCCCGCGATTCGATCGATCGAATTTTTCCTTTAAACTCCATTTACTTCAATTACAGGCATTGTAAAATGGTGGATGCATATGTCTGGACATATCCCCTGGGGCAAGGTATCATGGGAAGGTCACATGCAGCCTATCAACAGCCAGGAACCCCGGCGACGTCACAGTGCTATATATACGGCGGCCATCTTTCTTGTGCGCATTTCAGCGTTGTATTGCAGCCAGAACGGAGCTGTTTAGAGCCAGAGAGAGACTAACAGAGAGCCAGGGAGACCCACAGAGTGCCAGACAGAACCAGGGAAAGATAGGGAAAGATCGGGAAAGATCGAGGCAGGGGCAGCTCTTAAAGTGGATTTCATCTAACTAGAGCACAGTTTTAATTGTTTTTGTGTCTGCTGTAAAAACCCCTGCCAACTGGGCATGCCATGTTTGCACATTTAACCCTATCTGTTACACACAGGCAGCTCTTAAAGGGGATTTCATCTAACTAGAGCACAGTTTTAATTGTTTTTGTGTCTGCTGTAAAAACCCCTGCCCACTGGGCATGCCATGTTTGCACATTTAACCCTTTCTGTTACACACAAGCAGCTCTTAAAGGGGATTTCATCTAACTAGAGCACAGTTTTTTTTTAATAATTCTGTGTTTATTGAAGATTTTCAGAAAGGAAAAGAAAGCACATTTTTTTAAAACAATTCCAACATGTGATATCAATAAAGCGTACAATGTCAATCTGTTCTAACACGTTATATACCAATAAAAACATTTCAAACCCGCCACTGAAAATTCACAGTAAGTCCTTCTATACAGGATCTATGCATCTAGACTAGTGACTGTCTGCACTGTAGCGATCATCAACATTGAAGGAAAGGGAGCAAATAAGAATGGAGTTGGATACAAGGGAGAGAAGGGGGGGAGGGGGAGAGAGAGGGGAAGGCAGGGGGGGGAAAGGAGGGGGGAGGGAAGGGGGACCCACAACCCCGGCCAGTTGGACCAAAGTTCTCTAGCGGCTCAATGTGGACCGAGCATCCGCAGCAGTCCACCAAGATCTGTGTCCGAGCCAGCCCGAAGGCAGCCAGCTCAGCCCACAGAGGGGGAGGGCTGAAGAAGCGGGGGCCTCTGCTTTGGGGAGAGGAGTTCCTTAACCTCTGGGGATTCCATGTACACCATCTAGCCATACCAAGTGATGGCAAACTTCTCATGAGTGCCGTCGCGCGAAGACATAAGGCTTTCAAGCCTCATGATATCATTCACCTTTCGGCACCACATGCTTATAGAGGGAGGCTCCCTGTTCTTCCATACCTGTGGGATGCAGCCTTTCGCTGCAAGATATGGAGTTCCTATAAGCGCTTCAGAGGAATCTCCGAAACATGGAGGAGACAGAGAGCAGGATCATCAGGAATCATTGCTCCCGAAACTTTCTCCGTGACCTTCCTGACCTGGCTCCAGTATTCCCTAATCAAAGGGCAAGACTAGAAAATGTGCAAAAGGTCCTCATTCTCATTGTCGCACCTCCAGCAGTTTGGGGGGATGTCAGGGAACCATCTGTTGAGGTCCGATGGAACTCTGTACTATCTAGAGAGCAATTTGTAACCGCATTCTTGAATCCGGGTACAAATTGAGGACCTGTGCGGCAGTGCCAATATCTTCCGACGCTGCTCGGGGGTCCATGAAAAGGTCCCTTGCCCATTTTCCCAGGTAGGGGGAGTCTTCCAGGGCGGACGGGGCCACCAGAAGTCTATAGATCCTCGAGAGGACGTGTCTCTCCGCTTCAGTGCTGCGGCACATTTCCTCGAAGCTCGTAAGGGTCTGTCTACCCTCCCTATAATCCTGCAGAGATGCCAAAAAATGATTCAGTTGCATACATGGCCACCTGGACCACTCTGGGGTCCCAGTTCACCTAGGTCCGCCCAACCTCCCTCCGAGGCAAAATGGCCCATGCTGTATGTATTCGCTTCAATCCAAGCTTTCACCTGATGCCCCTCGCATCCCGGCGTAAAGCGCGGGTTCCCCAAGACTGGGTACAGGGGAGAGGGGGGGAGATCCCCTGGCAACGGAAGGCAGCCCCCACATACCTTAAGCGTGGGGCCTATAGTGGGATGACACCTCCCAAGTTTAGCTCCCTCACCCGCCACCCAGGGTGCTCCCCTAAGTGGAATTTCAAGGAAGCTCTGCTCCAAGCCGACCCACTGTTTACTCCGGCCGTGTACACACCAGTCAACCACTCTACAGAGATGAGTCGCGGCAAGATAGAGTGTTGGATCAGGGACGCCCACACCCCCCTGCTCCTTCACTCTGGTTAGGATCTCCCTCTTCAGCCTCGGCTTCCGTCCAGCCCAGATAAATCTGATAAACACCGAGCGCACCTTCAGGAGATAAGAGCGAGGAATAAACACTGGAAGAGCCTGAAGGAGGTAGAGCAGGCGAGGCAGGAGGGTCATTTTGGCCGCATTGCACCTTCCGAACCAGGAGAGTCTCCCCCCACCCCACCTAGCGGTCTCCCCCTCAAAATTTTTCAGAAGCGGGGGGAAGTTGAGGGCATATATTTTGAGGAGATCACCACTAATGTTAGTCCCCAGGTATCTAATGCTGTTGCTGGCCCAACGAAATGGAAAGGAGTTTTTGATGTTTTCAAACCTACGAGGGGGAATGTTGACATTAAGGGCTTCGGACTTCTGGAAGTTGATCTTGTAGCTTGAGAGATTCCCGTATTCCCTGAGTTCCCTCATAAGATTAGGTAGCGAGACCTCGGGGTGAGACAAGCAAAAAATTAGGTCGTCGGCATAAGCCCCGATCTTATAGTGACCCGCCGCATTCTCCACTCCCCGGACGTCTGGATTCCCCCGCACCCTGCACAAGAAGGGCTCAAGAGTCAGAATAAAGATCAGGGGCGACAAGGGGCAACCCCGTCTTGTCCCGTTCCTGATTTCAAACGAACCAGAAAGGTAGCCATTTACTCTCACCGACGCCGAGGGGGAGCTGTAAAGGCTCCCTATCCAGCTCAGCATGTTTGGGCCCAGTCCAACGTGGCTGAGCACCAATGACATGAAGCTCAGTCACTCTGTCGAAGGCTTTCTCGGCGTCGGTAGAGAGCAAAAGGGAGGGCGTGTTCTGAGTCTGCACCAGGTGAATCATGTTTAGGACCTTGGTGGTATTGTCTCTAGCCTCTCTGAGAGGCATGAAACCCACCTGATCCGGACCTATCACCAAGTGCAGGTGCGGGGTAATCCTAGTCGCCAGGACCTTAGCGAATAGTTTTATGTCCGCATTAAGGAGTGAGAACGGTCTAAAGCTTGCACAAAGGTTTGGGTCCTTCCCCTCTTTGGGGATGACCACTATATGCGCCCTAAGAGAGTCCACCGGGGGGAGACCCCCTAATAATAGAATGCAACATTTGAAGGAGCTTAGGACCCAAGATGGGGAACAGTTTTTTATAATACTGGAGATGCAGTCCATCGGGGCCTGGCGTCTTACCTGTGGCTGTGTTGGCTAGGGCGTTGTGCAGCTCCAACATCGAGATAGGGCTCTCCAGCTCAGCACAGATCTGGGCCGGAAGCTTGGGCATCCCCGAACCCTCAATGTACCGCATGCATCTCCTTATGAAGCCTCCCTCCCTGGGTGCGGGCAAGTTATACAAGTCTTTATAGAATTTGCGGAATACCTCAGCTATAGCCTCTACACTGTGGGCCAGTTTTCCCCCAGAGTCCGTTATTTTGGATATGTACGTTGTGGCCCTCTCTGCTCTCAGGGCCCTAGCTAGCATTCTGCCACATTTATCTCCAGACTGGTAAAAAGCCTGTCTACATTTTGCAATCTGGGCTTTCAGCCTGTCACAGCAGGCTGTTTTCAGTTTTTCCCTTAGTGATGTGAGGGTTGTGATGTGGGCTGCTGCCAAAAATTCTTTATGCAAGGTTTCTAGTCTCCCAATCTCTTCAAGAAGTTGCACGATGCATTCAGCTTTCTCCTTCTTAATTCGGGACCCCTGGCTAATTAGTACCCCCCTAATGAAACATTTGTGGGCCTCCCAAAGGACCCCGGGCGACACCTACGGGCCAGTGTTTAACTCAAAGTATGTCTTAAGTTCTTTTTGGACGACCTCCAGAACCCTCTGGTCCTCCAGCAGTGACTTGTTTAACTTCCAAGACCAACTTCTAGGGATGAGATTAGGGTCCCTAATCGTAATAGTGATAGGTGCATGGTCGGATAGGGTGATGTTGCCAATTGAGGTATCATCCACCCTACCCAAGTGCGTGTGTGGAATCGGGTCCAGTCTAGAATAGGAGTTGTGTGGATGGGAGAAGAACGTGAAGTCCTGTGTATTCGGGTGCTGGATTCTCCAGGGATCCACCAGGTGAAATGAGTTAAGGATTTTCTTGAGGCGCTTTAATCTAGTATATGCCAAATGAGGACCCCCCTTGGAAGTGTCTAGAAGAGGGTCGAGCGTCAGGTTAAAGTCACCCCCCCCAGGACGAGTAGACCCTCACGGAATTCCGCCAGGGCTTCCAGCATGTTTTCTATAATGGCGAGTTGTCCTGAGTTTGGGGCGTATATGTTAACTAGTGTAACCATTTCAGATTGCGCCTTCCCCTTGACAAATCTGCCCTCCTCATCGGCTTTATAGTCTACCAGTTCTCATGCGATGGATTTAGAAATCACTATGCTGACACCCCGGGATCTAGAGTCAGGGGAGTAGCTGTGGTAGGCCCTGAGGAAATTCCTATCCCCCAACGAAGGGGGGTTGGACGCCCTGAAGTGGGTCTCTTGGAGGAAGCCTATCTGGGTACCCAAACCCCACAGGTTCCTCAAGATCAATGACCTTTTCTCAGGGCTGTTCAAACCCTTGGCGCTGAGGGAGACAATTTTAGTTCCCGACCTCCTGGCTTTCCCCCGAGGTGCAAGACCGTCAGGCCCCCTCGGTGGGGCGATCCCAGTCATCCTAGTGGGTAAGGTCAACCCCCCAGGGGAGGGATGAGGGAGGGGGCAAAAGGGGAAGGAGGGAAAGGGAAAAAGATAGGGAGAGAAAAAAAAAATTACTTAAACCAGAACAAACAGATAAAACACCAACCAATCCTAAACGGAAAAGGAAACAAGTCCCGGAAGGTCTGACGAACCCACGGGCTGACCCTATTGGGGTGATAGGTGTCTGTCGGCGCGGAGCTGCAGCAACGGTCACCCCCTCCCGCACCAGGCCAAAGATTTAGGCGGTGGATTTGTAACCCACCATCTTGCTAAAGGAAAGCAGCAAACCCAACACAAAAACATAGCTCAACCATCAACCATATAAACTAACTTCAAGATAGCATTCCTACCCATCAACAACAGTTGGGCGGGCCCAGCCGCCCACCCCCCCCAACCGCCCACCCCCCCAACCGCGGGAGACACCCCCCACGAGCCAGGGAACATTATACAGAGGTGCCAGGCTGATGTAATGCCAATAGTACAATCAGGAAGAAGACATGTCCCCACCGCCCGAACAAGGAGAAGGGGGGGGGGGGAGGTGAAGGGCGCCCCCCGCGGAGGGAGGGGGAAGGCAACCGGGACACCCCACAAGAAACAACTCACTCTCCACCAGGGCAACGCAGAGCGCAGCTCAAGAGTCCCCAGGGTTTATGTCTCTGCATCATAAGGTCTCGCTTGTCTTCTTATGCGGCGTTGACTCCCCGAACCTCTCGGGCCCCTAGGGCCCCTTCGAGCGACTCCCCCGGACTGGAGGGGGGGCAGAGTCACTCTGGCTGCCAGCCAGTCAGGAACCTCAACTGGCTCGCACTGGATGAAAGCGAAGAGTCCCGCCAGGTCCTTGGGTGATTTGACCAAAAAGGTGTTATGGTCCTTTCGGACTATTAAGTGAAGGGGGAAGCCCCACCTGTAGGACGCCCCATTACGCATAATCACTTCAAGCAGAGGTTTCAAAGCTCTTCGCATTAGCAGGGTTCTTCGCGACAGGTCCTGCATAATTTGTACATCAGCTCTGTCAAAGTTGACATTCCCTTTCCTCCAGGCGCTGCGGGTAGAGATGAGCGAACTTTTGAAAAATTCGATTCGACTGATTCGCCGAATTTTCCGACAAAAATCGTTTCGACCGGAATTTATTCGCGACGAATCGCTATTAAAAACGGCTATTTCTGAGCCTCCTAGAGCCTCAATAGGGTTGTAAACCATTCTGCCTTGCTGTAACACGCATAGGATGCGTGCTGGGTTAGTTAAATAATACTTTGAATAAATATCACATGCAGATCAGAGGCATCGCTAATAGAATCGCAGAGCGGCACAATTGCAGAGAGTTGAAGTGGCATCACTATGAGGGGCAGGAGCCCAAACATTGCTTTAAAGAGACACTGGAGTTGGCAGCAGCAGGAGCCCAAAAATTGGATGAATCACACCCTGGAGTTGGCAGCAGCAGCAGCAGCCCAAACATTACTTTAAAGAGACACTGGGGTTGGCTTCAGGAGCCCAAAAATTGGATGATTCACACCCTGGAGTTGGCAGCAGCAGCAGCAGGAGCCCAAACATTACTTTAAAGAGACACTGGGGTTGGCTTCAGGAGC
The DNA here is from genome assembly GCA_027917425.1 of Gastrophryne carolinensis. Lineage (NCBI taxonomy): Eukaryota > Metazoa > Chordata > Amphibia > Anura > Microhylidae > Gastrophryne > Gastrophryne carolinensis. Next base: position 297,274,571 of record CM051235.1, on the reverse strand, counting down.
CCAAAAATTGGATGATTCACACCCTGGAGTTGGCAGGAGTTGGCAGCAGCAGCAACAGGAGCCCAAACATTACTTTAAAGAGACACTGGGGTTGGCTTCAGGAGCCCAAAAATTGGATGAATCACACCCTGGAGTTGGCAGCAGCAGCAGCAGCAGGAGCCCAAACATTACTTTAAAGAGACACTGGGGTTGGCAGCAGGAGCCCAAAAATTGGATGAATCACACCCTGGAGTTGGCAGCAGCAGCAGCAGGAGCCCAAATATTACTTTAAAGAGACCCTGGGGTTGGCTTCAGGAGCCCAAAAATTGGATGAATCACACCCTGGAGTTGGCAGCAGCAGCAGGAGCCCAAACATTACTTTAAAGAGACACTGGGGTTGGCTTCAGTAGCCCAAAAATTGGATGAATCACACCCTGGAGTTGGCAGCAGCAGCAGCAGCAGGAGCCCAAACATTACTTTAAAGAGACACTGGGGTTGGCAGCAGGAGCCCAAAAATTGGATGAATCACACCCTGGAGTTGGCAGCAGCAGCAGCAGGAGCCCAAACATTACTTTAAAGAGACACTGGGGTTGGCTTCAGGAGCCCAAAAATTGGATGATTCACACCCTGGAGTTGGCAGGAGTTGGCAGCAGCAGCAGCAGCAGCAACAGGAGCCCAAACATTACTTTAAAGAGACACTGGGGTTGGCTTCAGGAGCCCAAAAATTGGATGAATCACACCCTGGAGTTGGCAGCAGCAGCAGCCCAAACATTACTTTAAAGAGACACTGGGGTTGGCTTCAGGAGCCCAAAAATTGGATGAATCACACCCTGGAGTTGGCAGCAGCAGCAGGAGCCCAAACATTACTTTAAAGAGACACTGGGGTTGGCTTCAGGAGCCCAAAAATTGGATGATTCACACCCTGGAGTTGGCAGGAGTCGGCAGCAGCAGCAGCAGCAACAGGAGCCCAAACATTACTTTAAAGAGACACTGGGGTTGGCTTCAGGAGCCCAAAAATTGGATGAATCACACCCTGGAGTTGGCAGCAGCAGCAGCCCAAACATTACTTTAAAGAGACACTGGGGTTGGCTTCAGGAGCCCAAAAATTGGATGAATCACACCCTGGAGTTGGCAGCAGCAGCAGCAGCAGGAGCCCAAACATTACTTTAAAGAGACACTGGGGTTGGCAGCAGGAGCCCAAAAATTGGATGAATCACACCCTGGAGTTGGCAGCAGCAGCAGCAGGAGCCCAAACATTACTTTAAAGAGACACTGGGGTTGGCTTCAGGAGCCCAAAAATTGGATGATTCACACCCTGGAGTTGGCAGGAGTCGGCAGCAGCAGCAGCAGCAACAGGAGCCCAAACATTACTTTAAAGAGACACTGGGGTTGGCTTCAGGAGCCCAAAAATTGGATGAATCACACCCTGGAGTTGGCAGCAGCAGCAGCCCAAACATTACTTTAAAGAGACACTGGGGTTGGCTTCAGGAGCCCAAAAATTGGATGAATCACACCCTGGAGTTGGCAGCAGCAGCAGGAGCCCAAACATTACTTTAAAGAGACACTGGGGTTGGCTTCAGGAGCCCAAAAATTGGATGATTCACACCCTGGAGTTGGCAGGAGTCGGCAGCAGCAGCAGCAGCAACAGGAGCCCAAACATTACTTTAAAGAGACACTGGGGTTGGCTTCAGGAGCCCAAAAATTGGATGAATCACACCCTGGAGTTGGCAGCAGCAGCAGCCCAAACATTACTTTAAAGAGACACTGGGGTTGGCTTCAGGAGCCCAAAAATTGGATGAATCACACCCTGGAGTTGGCAGCAGCAGCAGCAGCAGGAGCCCAAACATTACTTTAAAGAGACACTGGGGTTGGCAGCAGGAGCCCAAAAATTGGATGAATCACACCCTGGAGTTGGCAGCAGCAGCAGCAGGAGCCCAAACATTACTTTAAAGAGACACTGGGGTTGGCTTCAGGAGCCCAAAAATTGGATGATTCACACCCTGGAGTTGGCAGGAGTCGGCAGCAGCAGCAGCAGCAACAGGAGCCCAAACATTACTTTAAAGAGACACTGGGGTTGGCTTCAGGAGCCCAAAAATTGGATGAATCACACCCTGGAGTTGGCAGCAGCAGCAGCCCAAACATTACTTTAAAGAGACACTGGGGTTGGCTTCAGGAGCCCAAAAATTGGATGATTCACACCCTGGAGTTGGCAGCAGCAGCAGGAGCCCAAATATTACTTTAAAGAGACCCTGGGGTTGGCTTCAGGAGCCCAAAAATTGGATGAATCACACCCTGGAGTTGGCAGCAGCAGCAGGAGACCAAATATTACTTTAAAGAGACCCTGGGGTTGGCTTCAGGAGCCCAAAAATTGGATGAATCACACCCTGGAGTTGGCAGCAGCAGCAGGAGCCCTAACATTACTTTAAAGAGACACTGGGGTTGGCTTCAGTAGCCCAAAAATTGGATGAATCACACCCTGGAGTTGGCAGCAGCAGCAGCAGGAGCCCAAATATTACTTTAAAGAGACCCTGGGGTTGGCTTCAGGAGCCCAAAAATTGGACGAATCACACCCTGGAGTTGGCAGCAGGAGCCCAAACATTACTTTAAAGAGACACTGGGGTTGGCTTCTGGAGCCCAAAAATTGGATGAATCACACCCTGGAGTTGGCAGCAGCAGCAGCAGGAGCCCAAATATTACTTTAAAGAGACACTGGAGTTGGCTTCAGGAGCCCAAAAATTGGATGATTCACACCCTGGAGTTGGCATCAGCAGGAGCCCAAAAATTGGCCTAAAGACATATATATATTTTGCACCATTTGGAAAGTGTAAAACGTGGCACAATGCTGAATCTAGTCGCATGCATCAGGCATTGGTGGGTGGAAATCCTGGCTGATCCATCCCTGATTCATTTTGACAAAGGTGAGTCTCTCCACATTTTTAGTTGACAGACGAGTTCTCCTCGCCGTAACTATGGCCCCCGCCGCACTAAACACCCGCTCAGATGGCACGCTACTTGCCGGGCAGGACAGCTTTTCCAGGGCAAACTCTGCTAGTTGCGGCCACAAATCAAGTTTGGCTGCCCAGAAGTCTAGCGGATCCTCAAGGTGTGTTGGCATGGTCATGTCAAAGTATGACATGACCTGCTGGTTGAGGTCCTGCTCCAGGTCTTCCTGCTGCTCATGAGTAGCCTCACTATGCGGGTGTAGAAAGCTACTCATTAGCGACTGAAGACTGAGGCTGCTGCTGATGGAGCTGCTGCTGCTGCTCCTGCCAACCCCCCCAGCGGCCATGGCAGTGGAAGGTGAGCGCAGAGGTCCCCTCGAGTCAGACCTGCGAGAGTATGGACCATGGCGCAGATAGGCATCGGCCAACTGCCTACGTAGAATGTCTTTGTAGTAGTTCAGCTTGTCCTCCCTCTCGGTGGGTTTAAAAAATGCCCCCATTTTGTGCCGGAAGCGAGGGTCCAATAAGGTGGACAGCCAGAAGTCATCCCGCCGACAGATGGAAACAATTCTGGGGTCACTACGCAAGCACGTGAGCATGCTTCCTGCCATTTGCGCAAGTGACTCGGATGGACTACCTGTCTCCATCTCCACTGCATACTGCCACGGTGTGCCCGGGTCCTCTGTCTCGCCTTCCTCAAAAACCTCTAGCTCCTCTGGCTGCTCCTGCTCCTCCTCTCCTGTCCGCTCACTAGATAAACCAGCCATTTCGCCAAGCCTAAACTGTGTTTCGCTGGGCAACTCCTCCTCCTCCTCTTCCTCCTCCTCCTCCAGTTCAGCTCCAACGGGGTTCATGTGGCCGTAAGATGTAAACGCCATGTCTCCAGTGCCCTGACCAGCCATGGTTTCCAACATGTGCTGTAGTACATGAAGCAGTGGAATCACGTCGTTCATCCCGTAATCCTGCCGACTGACAAATAAAGTGGCTTCCTCAAAGGGCCTGTGCAAACGGCAGGTGTCACGTATGAGCTGCCACTGGTTGACATTGAAGTTACACAGGGGAGTCCCCCTATCTGCTTGGATCATCAGGAAATCCGTGATGGCTTTTCTCTGTTCATATAATCGGTCCAACATGTGAAGGGTGGAATTCCAACGGGTGGAAACATCGCAAATCAGACTATGTTGGGGGATACCATTCTGACGCTGTAGCTCAAGAAGGGTGTGTTTGGCGGTGTATGAGTGGCTGAAGTGCATGCAAAGTTTCCTTGAAGTTGTTAGGATGTCTTGCAGATGGGGGGAACACTTCAGAAACCGCTTGACAACCAGATTGAAGACGTGAGCCATGCAGGGGGCATGGGTCAGGCTTCCTTGGCGCAGCGCAGACAAAATGTTCTTCCCATTGTCGGTAACCATGATTCCCATTTTAAGTTTTCTTGGAGTAAGCCATGTTTGGATTTCCTGATGAATACATTTAAGCAGTTCCTCCCCTGTGTGACTCCGTTCGCCAAGACAAACCATGTGAAGCACTGCGTGACACCTCCGTGCCCTGCACACATGGTAGACTGGAGGGGCACTGAGACTTGAGCCTACAGTGGAGGGTGAGGAGATGGCGGAGGATGAGGAGGCCGAGTCGCACAGTGTCACAGGCCCAACGGGCAGGGTACGCGGAGGCCGAAGCGGCGTGACCTGTCCAAGTTGCTGCTGCTGCTGCAAAGGGACCACATTCACCCAGTGGGCCGTAAACGACATGTACTGTCCCTGACCGTAGTTACAGCTCCAGATGTCAGCACTGCCATGCACTTTGCTACACCCCGACAGGCTCAAGGACTGGCCCACCTTCTGTTCAACAAAAGTGTGCAGCGCTGGTACTGCCTTCTTGGCAAAGAAATGACGGCTTGGGACTCTCCACCTCGGCTCGGCACAAGCCATCAGTTCTCTGAAAGGTGCAGATTCCACCACCTGAAAAGGGAGCGACTGCAGCACCAGCAACTTGGACAGGAGCACATTCAGCTTCTGCGCCGTAGGATGAGTGGGCGCATACTGCTGTCTCTTGGACATGGCTTCGCTGATGGATTGCTGGCGGGATGCATGACTTGGAGGAGGAGGAGCAGGAGCGACAGAGGATGGGTATGACGCACAGCTGCCTTCGGCTGAGGTGCTGGAGCCTTGGCTGGCAGAAATTGGGAGCGGCGTGCCACTTGGTGAGGAAGCAGACTGGACCACCCCTTGGGAGCCTATGTTCTCCCAGGTCGCTTTATGGTGACGCATCATATGTTGACGCAGGGCCGTGATGCCAACATTTGGACCCTGGCCACGCTTCACCTTTTGCCTACATATCTTGCATGTGGCCATGTTAGCTACTTTTCCCACCCCCTGGCCTCACTGATTCACTGCTGCTGTTGCCAACTCCAGGAACCCCTGCTTCACTACCTCCCGATAAGGTAGACTGCCGCACAGCAGGTGCTCTACCCCGGCCCCGGCTGGCTCCAGCCTTTGGAATTGTGCCCCATGCTGACTGCTACCACCTTGCTGCCTCAGCTGCTGACTCTGGGGCAACCTGCGCCCCTCTTCTCCTGATGATGACGATGAAGCCCCTTCATCACCCGGCTCCCAAGTGCAATCGGCTTCATCGTCATCATCATTATCACCGAGTTGTGGCTGTACGTCACTGATGTTCGTGGATTCGTCAACAGTGTCTGGCGCAGGAGCTGGAACGCTCGCAGCACCCACGACACTGTCCACATCACTATTTGTCTGCCTAGCTAAAGAAGCCACCTCCATTTCTTGGCTAGGCAGTAGCTGCTGACTGTCCTCTATCTGATCGTCCTCCTCACTAAAGAGTGGAGCTGAACCCAAAGCATAGGATACGTCGCTGGGGGAGGGAACGGCGTAGGACAGAGGCAATGGGAGGACAGGGACTGCTCTCGGGGCATGCCAACTCAGGGTTGTGTCAGAGGAACCTACCGACCCTAGACTGGGGGTCTCAGACGTAAGTTGTGATGATGTTGTTGATGAGCGCGTCAACCAATCTACCACGGCAGATGCGTTACTGGTTGAGACCCGACCGCTAGCAGATACTGGCAGATTAGGTCTCTCAGCGTGACTCCTGCTGCTACTGGCCCCCAGTCTGCTGCGAGCTCTGCCTGCGGAATCTTGGCCTCTGCCACTCCTCTTTTCACTTCCAGGCACTTGTCTGCCCGACATAGTCTAACTGGCGTGGTAGTAGGTGATATTTTAAGAACCCCCAGGCAGCGGTGGGTCTATATGAAACAGAATATAATGAACACCAAAAGATAGCAGTAACACTCAGCCTCCAACAGGCCTGCCTAGTGTAAATAAGAGAGCTGCTTAGTGTAAATAAAGAGGGGTATGCTATGTTACAGAATGGGATGCCCCAGAAACCAGAGAGCACCTGGCAGCAGTAAGGCTATGCACAGCAAAAGTGTCTTTATCAGGCCTAATTTCTATTAGAATAAGTGCAACTGGTTATGGTATTAAATAGAGGCTGGTGTAGTCACAGAATGGGATGCCCCAAAAACCAGAGAGTACCTGGCAGCAGTAAGGCTATGCACAGCAAAAGTGTCTTTATCAGGCCTAATTTCTATTAGAATAAGTGCAAATGGTTATGGTATTAAATAGAGGCTGGTGTAGTCACAGAATGGGATGCCCCAAAAACCAGAGAGCACCTGGCAGCAGTAAGGCTATGCACAGCAAAAGTGTCTTTATCAGGCCTAATTTCTATTAGAATAAGTGAAAATGGTTATGGTATTAAATAGAGGCTGGTGTAGTCACAGAATGGGATGCCCCAAAAACCAGAGAGCACCTGGCAGCAGTAAGGCTATGCACAGCAAAAGTGTCTTTATCAGGCCTAATTTCTATTAGAATAAGTGCAAATGGTTATGGTATTAAATAGAGGCTGGTGTAGTCACAGAACGGGATGCCCCAAAAACCAGAGAGCACCTGGCAGCAGTAAGGCTATGCACAGCAAAAGTGTCTTTATCAGGCCTAATTTCTATTAGAATAAGTGCAAATGGTTATGGTATTAAATAGAGGCTGGTGTAGTCACAGAATGGGATGCCCCAAAAAACAGAGAGCACCTGGCAGCAGTAAGGCTATGCACAGCAAAAGTGTCTTTATCAGGCCTAATTTCTATTAGAATAAGTGCAAATGGTTATGGTATTAAATAGAGGCTGGTGTAGTCACAGAATGGGATGCCCCAAAAACCAGAGAGCACCTGGCAGCAGTAAGGCTATGCACAGCAAAAGTGTCTTTATCAGGCCTAATTTCTATTAGAATAAGTGCAAATGGTTATGGTATTAAATAGAGGCTGGTGTAGTCACAGAATGGGATGCCCCAAAAACCAGAGAGCACCTGGCAGCAGTAAGGCTATGCACAGCAAAAGTGTCTTTATCAGGCCTAATTTCTATTAGAATAAGTGCAAATGGTTATGGTATTAAATAGAGGCTGGTGTAGTCACAGAATGGGATGCCCCAAAAACCAGAGAGCACCTGGCAGCAGTAAGGCTATGCACAGCAAAAGTGTCTTTATCAGGCCAAATTTCTATTAGAATAAGTGCAAATGGTTATGGTATTAAATAGAGGCTGGTGTAGTCACAGAATGGGATGCCTCAAAAACCAGAGAGCACCTGGCAGCAGTAAGGCTATGCACAGCAAAAGTGTCTTTATCAGGCCTAATTTCTATTAGAATAAGTGCAAATGGTTATGGTATTAAATAGAGGCTGGTGTAGTCACAGAATGGGATGCCCCAAAAACCAGAGAGCACCTGGCAGCAGTAAGGCTATGCACAGCAAAAGTGTCTTTATCAGGCCTAATTTCTATTAGAATAAGTGCAAATGGTTATGGTATTAAATAGAGGCTGGTGTAGTCACAGAATGGGATGCCCCAAAAACCAGAGAGCACCTGGCAGCAGTAAGGCTATGCACAGCAAAAGTGTCTTTATCAGGCCTAATTTCTATTAGAATAAGTGCAAATGGTTATGGTATTAAATAGAGGCTGGTGTAGTCACAGAATGGGATGCCCCAAAAACCAGAGAGCACCTGGCAGCAGTAAGGCTATGCACAGCAAAAGTGTCTTTATCAGGCCTAATTTCTATTAGAATAAGTGCAAATGGTTATGGTATTAAATAGAGGCTGGTGTAGTCACAGAATGGGATGCCCCAAAAACCAGAGAGCACCTGGCAGCAGTAAGGCTATGCACAGCAAAAGTGTCTTTATCAGGCCTAATTTCTATTAGAATAAGTGCAAATGGTTATGGTATTAAATAGAGGCTGGTGTAGTCACAGAATGGGATGCCCCAAAAACCAGAGAGCACCTGGCAGCAGTAAGGCTATGCACAGCAAAGGTGTCTTTATCAGGCCTAATTTCTATTAGAATAAGTGCAAATGGTTATGGTATTAAATAGAGGCTGGTGTAGTCACAGAATGGGATGCCCCAAAAACCAGAGAGCACCTGGCAGCAGTAAGGCTATGCACAGCAAAGGTGTCTTTATCAGGCCTAATTTCTATTAGAATAAGTGCAAATGGTTATGGTATTAAATAGAGGCTGGTGTAGTCACAGAATGGGATGCCCCAAAAACCAGAGAGCACCTGGCAGCAGTAAGGCTATGCACAGCAAAAGTGTCTTTATCAGGCCTAATTTCTATTAGAATAAGTGCAAATGGTTATGGTATTAAATAGAGGCTGGTGTAGTCACAGAATGGGATGCCCCAAAACCAGAGAGCACCTGGCAGCAGTAAGGCTATGCACAGCAAAAGTGTCTTTATCAGGCCTAATTTCTATTAGAATAAGTGCAAATGGTTATGGTATTAAATAGAGGCTGGTGTAGTCACAGAATGGGATGCCCCAAAAACCAGAGAGCACCTGGCAGCAGTAAGGCTATGCACAGCAAAAGTGTCTTTATCAGGCCTAATTTCTATTAGAATAAGTGCAAATGGGTATGGTATTAAATAGAGGCTGGTGTAGTCACAGAATGGGATGCCCCAAAAACCAGAGAGCACCTGGCAGCAGTAAGGCTATGCACAGCAAAAGTATCTTTATCAGGCCTAATTTCTATTAGAATAAGTGCAAATGGTTATGGTATTAAATAGAGGCTGGTGTAGTCACAGAATGGGATGCCCCAAAAACCAGAGAGCACCTGGCAGCAGTAAGGCTATGCACAGCAAAAGTGTCTTTATCAGGCCTAATTTCTATTAGAATAAGTGCAAATGGTTATGGTATTAAATAGAGGCTGGTGTAGTCACAGAATGGGATGCCCCAAAAACCAGAGAGCACCTGGCAGCAGTAAGGCTATGCACAGCAAAAGTGTCTTTATCAGGCCTAATTTCTATTAGAATAAGTGCAAATGGTTATGGTATTAAATAGAGGCTGGTGTAGTCACAGAATGGGATGCCCCAAAAACCAGAGAGCACCTGGCAGCAGTAAGGCTATGCACAGCAAAAGGGTCTTTATCAGGCCTAATTTCTATTAGAATAAGTGCAAATGGTTATGGTATTAAATAGAGGCTGGTGTAGTCACAGAATGGGATGCCCCAAAAACCAGAGAGCACCTGGCAGCAGTAAGGCTATGCACAGCAAAAGTGTCTTTATCAGGCCTAATTTCTATTAGAATAAGTGCAAATGGTTATGGTATTAAATAGAGGCTGGTGTAGTCACAGAATGGGATGCCCCAAAAACCAGAGAGCACCTGGCAGCAGTAAGGCTATGCACAGCAAAAGTGTCTTTATCAGGCCTAATTTCTATTAGAATAAGTGCAAATGGTTATGGTATTAAATAGAGGCTGGTGTAGTCACAGAATGGGATGCCTCAAAAACCAGAGAGCACCTGGCAGCAGTAAGGCTATGCACAGCAAAAGTGTCTTTTTCAGGCCTAATTTCTATTAGAATAAGTGCAAATGGTTATGGTATTAAATAGAGGCTGGTGTAGTCACAGAATGGGATGCCCCAAAAACCAGAGAGCACCTGGCAGCAGTAAGGCTATGCACAGCAAAAGTGTCTTTATCAGGCCTAATTTCTATTAGAATAAGTGCAAATGGTTATGGTATTAAATAGAGGCTGGTGTAGTCACAGAATGGGATGCCCCAAAAACCAGAGAGCACCTGGCAGCAGTAAGGCTATGCACAGCAAAAGTGTCTTTATCAGGCCTAATTTCTATTAGAATAAGTGCAAATGGTTATGGTATTAAATAGAGGCTGGTGTAGTCACAGAATGGGATGCCCCAAAAACCAGAGAGCACCTGGCAGCAGTAAGGCTATGCACAGCAAAGGTGTCTTTATCAGGCCTAATTTCTATTAGAATAAGTGCAAATGGTTATGGTATTAAATAGAGGCTGGTGTAGTCACAGAATGGGATGCCCCAAAAACCAGAGAGCACCTGGCAGCAGTAAGGCTATGCACAGCAAAGGTGTCTTTATCAGGCCTAATTTCTATTAGAATAAGTGCAAATGGTTATGGTATTAAATAGAGGCTGGTGTAGTCACAGAATGGGATGCCCCAAAAACCAGAGAGCACCTGGCAGCAGTAAGGCTATGCACAGCAAAAGTGTCTTTATCAGGCCTAATTTCTATTAGAATAAGTGCAAATGGTTATGGTATTAAATAGAGGCTGGTGTAGTCACAGAATGGGATGCCTCACAGCAGACTTGAGATCAGTTCAGTATATATGCACAGTTAGTGTATAAGCAGCCTGAAAACGCTAACAAAGCCAGTAAGCCAGCCAGTAACACTCAGGCTGGATGAAAAAAAAAAAAAATCTCCCTGTGACTGCCTCCGATTTTTCCTAACTTTCCCTGCTTTTCGCTGACTTTCTGTCTATCTCCTGCCTGTCTCCTGCCTGTCTCCTGCCTGTCTCCAGCCTGTCCCTGTCTGTCCCTGTCTGTCTCTGTCTGTCTAACTGTCTCTCCCTGCCTACAGCAGCGTCCTGTCTCTCACGAATGCAATAGAGAAATGAGGAAAAGCAAGATGTCCGCCGACTTAAATAGCGCTGTGACTTCACCGGGCTTGCTGGCTGCTGATAGGCTGCATGTGACTGTCCCAGCTTGCACTGGCGCGGGGTTGATGTCTGGACATGTCCCGTCCGCCATCTTAGAATGCCTGTAATGTAAATGAATGGATGTTAAAGGAAAACTTCGAGCGATCGAATCGCGGGGAAATTCGGATTCGATCCGAATTGAATTTTTCATGAAATTCGGATCGAATCCGGGTTCGTCCGGATCGATTCGCTCATCCCTAGCTGCGGGCAATGTCCTCTTTCAGGGAATAGCGGTGGACCCTGCAAATCACGTCCCTTGGTCTGGAGGGGTCCGGGCCCGGGGGTCCCAGGGCCCTGTGCACTCTATCCAGTTCGATTGGGGTGTCCGGGTCTCTCTCCAACACGGAATTAAAGATTGCCGTTGGGATGCACCTCAAGTCCTCGCCCGAGGAGGCCTCCGGGATGCCCCTCAGGCATCCTGCGGCTCCGGTTTTCAACATCATCAACATCAATTCCCGTTAGGGGAATTGCGTACCCAGGGAGCCCATGGGTCCTCTCCCCGCTCCGGAGAGAAGCACGGCTGTGAAGGCGACATCGGCGCCGGGCTGGAACTGGCTGTGGGCCATGGAGTCTCCGGAGACGGCAACAGTGGCAGGGGCTCAGGTGGGCGGACCCTCCCTGCTGCACCACAACTTCCGGTTCCAGAGGAGGTGGATGGCGGGGCCTAGCTGTTCTCTGGGGGAGACCTGCACAGGGAGAGTCCCCATTCAGGGGTTGAGCGCTATCCCCAGGGGCCATATCTACGCTTCTCTCTCCCCTTGCAGAGAATGCAAATATGTGAAGATCGAGGCTCCCAAGCGTGACCGTTCTCGGCCCAAGATGTGATTGTTGCTGAGAGGGGGGGCTCGAGGGGCCCCAACAGAGCAAGCAGAGGGCTTGTTCTCCGTGAGAGGAGATGGGGCGTGGGTAATCGATGCCAAGGTTGACATGTGAGGGGGGGGCTCGGTCAGCCCCTTCATGTGCTAGGCGTAGAGGATTGCAGGACACACATCGCCACTCCCCCTCCCTCCTTCTCTGCCCGACTGACTCTCACCGCAGCACGCAAAGCCACTGTGTCTCGGCGTCGGGGCTCTACCGCCCCTCCCAGCAGCTCCGGAAACGCGAAAAGCTCCTCACAGGCCCCGCCCCCTCGCATCACGGGCACGTGCCTCCTCTCCTTGACGGGCGCAATCTTGGGACTCCCCTCTCCTCCCGGGGCCGACACCGCAGCCTCAACCGCCGGATTGACCGGGGGCAACTGCAACGCCGGCATCCTCCCGTCCGTCACCGCTCCTTGCTCCCGACGCAGCGCAGTAGGCGGGCCCGTCGTCGGAGCGGGCTCTGTCTTCTCATCGCTCCCCAGCTCCGCCGCCATCTTGGTACACTCCGCTCCGGGGGCGGCTTCTGCACCCGCTTTCCTCCTCCGGTCCGCATCAGGCAGGTGTCGGGCGCAACGCTCCTCTGCTGGTCCTGGTCTTGGCAGGACTCTCACCTCCTCAGGACTCCCCAACTCGCCCTCTGCAGGTAAGTGCAGCGCCATTTTGGTGCGGCGGCACTCCGACCTGTCCTTTTTCAGGTCCGTAGAATGGTTGCGAGAGGAACCCCTATTCGGTCCCCCTCCCTTCCTCAGCGTGCCCCTCCGCTTAGCCATCAAGTGTGTGGTGGGTCTGCTGCGGGAAAACGGTAGGTTCTAAGGCACTGGTGCAGGAGCTTGGGAAACATGCCTCCTCACAACTCCATGTCTAGGACACCCCACTAGAGCACAGTTTTAATTGCTTTTGTGTCTGCTGTAAAAACCCCTGCCCACTGGGCATCCCATGTTAGCACATTTAACCCTATCTGTTACACACAAGCAGCTCTTAAAGGGGATTTCATCTAACTAGAGCACAGTTTTAATTGTTTTTGTGTCTGCTGTAAAAACCCCTGGCCACTGGGCATCCCAAACACTAGCATAAATATTTCAAGACTACCTGTCTAATAACTGCTAGCATTTTATAATTAGCGTCACTTTTCCACAATCAAGGGAGGCCACCTCTGTATGTGAGCAGGGGGCATCCCAAACACTAGCATAAATATTTCAAGACTACCTGTCTATTAGCTGGTTGGATTTTGTAATCAATGTCACTTTTCCACTATCAAAGGTGCCAACCTCTCTATGTGAGGAGGGGGCATCCCAAACACTAGCATTAATATTTCAAGAGTACCTGTCTATTAACTGGTTGCATTTTGTAAAGAAAGTCACGTTGTCAAATTGCCAGCAGCCATTGCCTTTAAACGGGGGGCATCCCAAATATGCTAGCATGTGTCTTTTAAGAGTGCTCACATTGGAGTTGGCAGCAGCAGCATTAGGAGCCCACATATTGCCTGAAAGACACATATATGAGCTGGCAGCAGCCACATAGGGAGCCCATATATTGCCTGAAAGACACACCCAGGAGTTGGCAGCAGCATAGAAAGCCCATATATTGCCTGAAAGACACACCCTGGAGTTGGCAGCAGTATAAGGAGCTACCATGCATCAGCCGTTGGTGGCTGGAAATCCTGGCTGAACCATGCCTGATTCATCTTCACAAAGGTGAGTCTCTCCACATTTTTCATGGACAGACAAGTTATCCTTGGCATGACTATGGCCCCCGCCGCACTAAACACCCGCTCAGATGGCACACTATTCGCTGGGCAGGACAGCTTTCCCAGGGCAAACTCTGCCAGTTTCGGCCACAAGTCAAGTTTGGCTGCCCAGAAGTCCAGCGGGTCCTGAAGGTGCATTGGCATGGTCATGTCAAGGTATGACACTACCTGCTGGTTCAGGGCCTGCTCCAGGTCTTTCTGCTGCTCATGATTAGCCTCACTATGCGGGGTCGCTTGTGATTAGAGTGTGATTCTGTTAGTTGTTATCTGTTTCCGACCCGGCTTGATCGACCATTCCTATCTGCTGCCTGTACCGACCTCTGCTTTGTCTGACCACGAACCTGCCTGCCCCTCTGGATACTCCGCGTTCTCTAACCTCCCGGCTTGACCCCTTGGCTACTCCTGACTACGCACCTGTCTCATCCCTGTACTCTGACGCACCCTCCGGATTGACTACCTGTGAACGACCTCGGCTTCAGGATACCCTCGTGGTTCATCGGCCTTCACCGTAAGCAGCCATCCTTTGCGCCTATTAAGACCTGGGGGCAACCGTGTCCAGTGAGGCGTACCTAGCGTCCCGGCAAACCGGGGCTTGACTATAGGCAGAAGCGGCGGTGGAGATTGGGGGTTGCCTGCTTACAGAAGGTTGGTGTCCCGCTGGGCATCACAGTATGGACCATGGCATCGGCCATGCAGATAGGCATCGGCCAACTGACTACGTAGAATGTCTCTGTAGTAGGTCAGTTTGTCCTCCCTCTCAGTGGGTGTAAAAAAATGCCCCCATTTTGTGCCGGTAGCGAGGGTCCAATAAGGTGGAGAACCAGAAGTCATCCCGCTGACAAATGGAGACAATTCTGCGGTCACTACGCAAGCACGTGAGCATGCATCGTGCCACTTCTGCAAGGGACTCGGAGGGAGCATACTGCCACGGTGTGTCTGGGTCCTCTGTCTCGCCTTCCTCACAACCCTCTAGCTTCTGCTCCTCCTCTCCTGTCAGATGACTAGATAAAATGGCCATTTTGTCAAACCTAAACTGTGCTTCGCTGTGCCCCACCCCCTCCTCCTCCTCCACTTCAGCCTCCACAGGCTTCATGTGGCCGTGAAATGTAGGCACCATGTCTCCAGTGCCCTGACCAGCCATGGTTTCCAACATGTGTTGTGGTACATGAAGCAGTGGAATCACATCGTTCATCCCATAGTCCTGGCGACTGACTAATAATTGGCTTCCTCAAAGGCCCTATGCAAACGACAGGTGTCACGTATGAGCTGCCACTGGTTAACATTGAAGTTACACAGGGGAGTCCCCCTATCCGCTTGGACCATCAAGAAAACAGTGATGGCTTTTCTCAGTTCATATAGTCGATCCAACATATGGAGGGTGGACACATCGCAATTCAGACTATGTGGGGGGATACCGTTCTGATGCTGTAGCTCAAGAAGGGTGTGCTTGGCAGTGTAGGAGTGGCTGAAGTGCATGCAAAGTTTCCTTCCCATTGTTAGCATGTCTTGCAGCTGGGGGGAAGACTTCAGAAAATGCTTGGCAACTAGGATGAACACGTGTGGCATACAGGGCGCATGGCTCAGGCTTCCTTGTCGCAGTGCAGGCAAGATGTTCTTCCCATTGTCAGTCACCATGGTTCCCATTTGCAGTTTGGGTGGAGATTTATGATTTTTAGCAGTTCCTCCCACGTGTGGCTCAAGGCAAACCATGTGAAGAACAGCGTGAAACCGCCGAGTCCTGCACACATGGTAGGCTGGAAGGGCACTGAAAAAAATAAAAAAAAATACAGAAAAAAAATATTAAGAAAAAACAAAATACAAAAAAATAAATAAAAAATGAACAAAAAAATTTGAAAATATGAAAAAGACAATGGAAAAAATATATATAAAAAAATACAAAAAAAAAAAATCAAAATATATATATTTTTAAAAAATCCAAAATATTAAAAAAAAACAGAAAATAAAAAAAAATACTAAATTAACCTAAAAAAAAAAAATTGGATACATTTTATATGTTATTGTTATTATGTTATATGTTATTATATGTTATTATTATAAATGTGTTCAAATAAGATAAATGTTAACAATTAATATGTAATTGTCAATTAGACACTTTTTTCTGTGACACCATTGCTAAGTGCAAGTGCACTGTCACAGGCACATCGGCCTAGGAGCGTGGAGGCCACAGCGGAGGGACCTGTCCAAGTTGCTGTTGTGGTTGTGCAGGAACCACAATCACCCAGTGGGGCTTAAAGGATATGTATTGTCCCTGACCGCAGTTACAGCTCCAGACGTAGGCACTGCCGTGCACTTTGGTACACACTGACAGGCTAAAGGACTGGCCCACCTTCTGTTGAACAAAATTGTACAGGGCTGGTACTGCCTCCTTTGCAAAGAAATGACAGCATGGGACTCTCCACCTCGGCTCGGCACAAGCCATCAGTTCTCTGAAAGGTCCACCACCTCAAAAGGGAGGGACTACAGCACCAGCAACTTATACAGGAGCACATTTAGCTTCTGCACGTTGGATGAGTGGACACATAAGGCTTGATTCAGAGGCACATTCGTCTGCACTTCTGTAGCTCCCAGTAAAAGTTTTAGTGGGTGTTTGTCATTTTTTTGCTTTTTTTTGTTCATTTTTCATTCGTACGAACGTTTGGGAAAATGTGTATATGCGCTTTCGGTGAACGAAAGCAAATCGGAACATTTCCATTAGTTCGGATCATTTTCCAAACAAAATCTGATATTTTTCGTTCGTTCAGATAACTTACATTGTTGGGATGGGCTTGCGTCTGATTCAGAGAGCTGATTTCCGACGGACCACCACCCTATAAATCCGTTTCATTTCCGAACCACTTACGGGACCTTTGAGGGCTCGGATTGCTATTGTTGAACATGTTTTGCGGCTATGTGGAGGAGTCTGCCCTCCTTTAGCACCAAGACATTGCATGTATCAGCATGGCCGAGGCCATAAATTGTATAGCAATGCATACCTAAATCAATTCATTTCATGTATGCCTTATCGAAGCATTTTAATGCGGACCTTAATTAGTCCTTAACATGTAAACCTTTATTTTCCCACACATCCATATAATTGCTATATTTTTTAGACTTATGCCCTTTGTGAATTATATTTGGATTGTTGAACTTGAATCTTAATTTGTTGTAGGAGTTATTGTTTTAGTTGGTTACCTTTGCTTTGTGTAATTATTTTATATTTGGTTGCAGGAACCACAAGATGTGCCACTTGCACAACATACAAGCAGTGTTTGGTCCAGCTATGCGATTCCTCAGTGTTCTTGCAGGGCATCCAGGGTCGTCCCATGATGCTTATATATTGCAGAGCTCCAGCTAATTTCGTCAGTTTGAGTCAGGAGAATTATCTGGTGGATGGCTCCTGGGTAAGTTTGCTCACATTCCATCAATCCATTTTCACTGTATGGCAATGAATATAGTTGATGACTCATGTCTTAACCTATGGCTGTTTTTAGCCCTTGATGACATGTTAAACAATATTGTAGCTTAGAATGTGTGTTTTTTATGATAGCATTTTTAAATTCTTTCAGGGGATTCAGGATATCCACTCTTGCCCTTGCTCCTGATGCCCGTTCTTTGCCTGCAGAATGCGGGCCAGGGGTTCTCTAATCGGTCACTATGCAAAACCTGGGCCGTGGTGGCGAGGGCCCTCTGGCTTTTGAAGTCCAGATTTAGGTGTTTGGACCATACGGGGGGGGGGGGGGGGGGGCACTGCAGTATGACCCCAACAAGGTTATACCAATATTTCAATTTACGTTTTTTTAACAGGGACCACACGTGCCAGAGTGGCACAACTGAGTATCAGGGTCCTTCAGTTGGTGGGCGAGATGCAGGAGCTGCGCAACTCGTTGGGGACCACAGATGAAGAATAATGTTTTGTGGCGTGCCATTGTTATGTATTTTGTTTTTTATAGTTGTAAGTATAGTTGCAAAATTTTTTAAAACTAATGGACCCAGAAATATTTAAAGATGAATATTCACATGACCGAGAAGTGATTTGGGTTCGTTTTAGGGGGCTAAAATAGAAGAAGAACCTAACCGCGAAGTGGTTTGGGTGAGCTTTAAGGGTCCAAAAGGGAAGATGAAGGATAGTGCTAAGTGATTTAGCTAAACATTGTAGTAGAAGTGAGGGTGGCAAATATGTAGGCGAGCACTTTAATGAGTTAAGTTTGTAGTGCTCAGGCGCAAGATCCGTCTGGACGATTATTTATTGAAAAAGGGAAACAGAAACTAACAGGAAACGTAAAGGATTCGTGGGAGGATACGATGGGAAAAGGGCAAAAACAAAAGCCTACGTTGCATTGTAACATGTGAAAATGAAACGGAAAAGTCACGCTGGAAAATTACATCCTCGTATTCGTAATCTGCCGTACGAACGGACGGAAACTTTACAGAAGGATTGCAATGCATGCATAGAAGCGCTCGCACTCTCATACGAGAGCGGAAACATTTACAAAAAAAACAGATCGGCACTAAAACGAAAGTATTTTTTTGTCTCTCTGAATCGAGCCTATACTGTTGTCTCTTGGACATGGCTTGGCCAATGGATTGCTGGCGGAATGACTGACTCGGATTAAGAGAAGGAGGAGCATCTGGAGCGACAGAGGATGGGTATGACACACAGGAGGTGGTGGAGCCTTGGCTGGCTGGAACAGAGAGCGGCGTGCCACTGGGTAATGCAGCAGGCTGGACCACCACTTTGGAGCCAACTCTCCCAGGCCGCTTTATGGTGACGCTGCAAATGTTGATGCAGGGCTGTGGGTCCAACATTGGGACCCTGGCCACACTTCGCCTTCTGCCTACACATCTTTCATATAGCCATGTTAAGTGGATGATCCTGTTAACCAATGGATGACGGCAGATGGCTTGCTGGTCAAGACACGACCGCTAACTGATATCGGGAGATCAGGCCTCTCACTGAGACTCCTGCTGCCACTCACCCCTAGTCTGCTGAGACCTCTGCTTGATGAATTGAGGCCTAATATGTTACTATGTTACTAATATGTTACTATGTTACTAATTACAAATATGTTACTAATTACAAATATGTTACTAATTACAAATATGTTACTAATATGTTACTATGTTACTAATATGTTACTATGTTACTAATGTGTTACTATGTTACTAATGTGTTACTATGTTACTAATATGTTACTATGTTACTAATATGTTACTATGTTACTAATGTGTTACTATGTTACTAATGTGTTACTATGTTACTAATGTGTTACTATGTTACTAATATGTTACTAATCTGTCACTCTCCATCACTCCAAGCCTTTAAAAGTGCCCTCAAAACTCACTGATGTCCTCCTCAGCTTCCTCAACAGTGTCTGCTCAAGAAGCCAAAACGCTTGCAACACCACCTCCCACGCCACTCTCCTCATCACTACTTGCCCGCCTAGTGGAAGAAACGGCGAGTGTCTCCTCCACTTCTTGGCTGGGCAGTAGCTGCTGATCATCAGATCGTCCTCACTGAATAGTGGAGCTGAACCCAAAGCATAAGATATAACCGACAGTTGACTGGGGGTGTCAGATGTCACTTGTGATGCAGTGGATGATCGTGTTAACCAATGGATGATGGCAGATGGGTTGCTGGTCAAGACACGACCGCTAGCTGATACCGGGAGATCAGGCCTCTCACTGAGACTCCTGCTGCCACGTACCCCTAGTCTGCTGCAACCTCTGCTTGATGAATTTAGGCCTCTGCAACTTCTCTGTGCCCATCCTGGTACTTCTCTGCCTGACATACTTAGTGCGTATATGAGGGGAGGACAAAACGCTACGCTACACTTAAAGCAGGATTTGTCGATAACAGCAGCAGGTGTGTAACTATCTATGGCCTTTCGCTAAGTAGTAACTAGGCCCTGAAGACTTTAACAGGAACAAAGTGATGAAACTGCTGATGAGATGCTCTGATGAGAGCAATTCAATGTGCTCCAGTACGCTTGAAAAATGTTTTTGAGAGACTGGCCTGCATGGAATTGAATCGGGCATGAATCAGCCAAGATTTCCACCCACCAATGCCTGATGCATTAGAGTAGATTGATCATTGGGCCAGACCAACACTAACGAAATATGGATAGGGTGCGCATGCGCGCGTGATGAGGTCGGACAGGTGCTGAGCTCGTTCCGTGTCCGCCCTGCGGAGATAGAGGCAGACGGAAGATATCGGGGGCAGTGCGACTTCCTAAGAGCTGGGCTGACAGAGCGTTAAGCTTCTGAGCCTGGAGGAGGATTTCTGGAGGCGCCCGGTTGTTGATTCGTGTGACAGCGCGGAGGAGGGGAGAAGGCTGAGGCTGCAAGATGGCGGAGGCTCGGGCTTCATTGCTGACGGAGGAGGGAGCGGAACTGCAGTCTCCTGTAACTGTGAGTCCTGCTGTGTTGGGGGCAGAATGCTCTGTCTCTGCTTTCACTTCAGTGATGATGGAACAGCTTGAATCTATGTTTCTTAAAGCGCTTGATTTGAATACTAAGAGGATCACTGAGCACTTTACTAAAGAATTGCACAAAGTTTCTCACTGTCTTTCTGCAATGGATGAGAGGCTGGGTGATGTGTCCACTGTCATAGAGGCTCATGAAGATGATCTTGCCAAATTAAAAGCTGATAATGCTATGCTGATGATTAAGTTGGAGGATGCTGAAAACAGAGATCGTCGCCAAAATCTGCGTTTTCGGGGTATCCCAGAGCATTTTGAGGATGCTCAGTCTACAGTTTTGTCTATTTGCCAGCAGCTTTTGCCTGGGGAACCGGGTGAAAGATTGGAGATGGATAGGGCTCATAGAGCCCTGACGCGCAGGAGACGGCTGGAGGATCCCCCGAGGGATATTGTGGTTCGCTTCCATTATTTTAAAACCAAAGAGAGACTCCTACAGGCGGCACGTGCTGTTGTGCAGTTATCATTTCAAGGAAACAGCTTTCAGATCTTTTCTGATTTATCTCCCACTACCATTATTAAGAGGAAGGAGATGAGGCCCTATCTTAGAGGTCTCCAGGAGCATGGTGTGAAATATAAGTGGGGTTTTCCTTTTAAAGTGCAATTTTCCTTTAACAATAAGGATTGGTCTGCGACAACGCCTGAGGATCTTCATAGCATTTGTTCAGAATTGGGACTATTATCTGGTCAACTGGCGAATGTGTCGGCAAGAAGGGCCCTTTCCTTGGATGATTCGCCAAAGGTGCAGAGAGCAGGAAAGCGGCAAAGACGGCAGGCGGCGTCTGAAATCTCCTCTCCTATGTCGGAATCTGTGAATGATTGATATGCTTTTGGTACTCTTTAAGTTTGGTTTCTGAGTTGTTTGGTTAATACGCTACTTTTAAAGTATAAGATATATTTGTTGGTTGGCATAACCAAGAAAGATATCTGTGGTTAATTTTTGTACAGTAATGAGGGGTATTGTTGTATCCTGTGGTATTCCAAATGTTGTTAGGGATGGTTCACAGAATTATGTTGCTTTTTTACTACTGGGTTTGTTATTTTATCCTATGGGCGGAATGCTTTTCTACCAATAGGATCCTTAAACTTGTGTTATTAGCTTTATTTTTATTTTTAATTTTTAGCCGCTAAGGCATAGGTGTGAGGTTTAACTAAATGTGGTTTTGAATATAATGTTTTAATATAACTGTGCTCACTTAAATTCTATCTTGATTCCTCTAGGTCCTGATTGCACATGAGAAACATTATTTGTTTCTGTGTTATTTGGGGTACAAGTTGATCTGTGACTTTGAGAAATCTGATCGGGAAAAGTGTTGTAATATGTTTTGCTAATTTTGGTTTGCTTTTTGATATCTGGAGTATTTTATATTTTGGAGGGGCTGATGGCTTAGAGAATTAATAAGGTCCGTTATAGTATGGGTGTTGCCTCTTTATCCGTGGGGCGGCTTTGTCTTGCTGCACTCCAAGACTACACCTACTGGGGTATTGTTTCTCACGGTGGGGGTGGTGGAACTCTTTACTTTTCGTCTGATCCTCCAGTGGCAGGGTTTTTTTTTTTATATATATATATATATTGTTTTATTTGATTGATATTATTATTATTAATTTATTATTATTTTGTATCCTTTCCCTCGTATTTCTCATTGTTCCCTAGGTGTGTTGGACTTTTTATTATCTATTACTGGTTCTTGATCTGAGGTGATGTCTTGTACAGTTTTATCTTTGAATGTGCAGGGGTTTAATTCCCCGCAGAAGAGATCTATAGCCTTTAGGAAGATGCATTCCCTGAGACCGGATGTGGTCTGTTTTCAGGAGACACATTTTTCAATGAGTTCTAAGCCTAGATATTTTGATGCTTCTTATCCTCAATTTTTTCTGTCTTGTGCGCAGACTAAGCAACGAGGGATTTTTATTGCCTTTAAGAAATCTGTACAATTTATATGCAATTTAGAGATCTCTGATCCAGATGGGAGGTACTTGATTTTGTGTGGCACGTTGGAGGACGTGGAAGTTACGTTTGCGTCCTATTATGCGCCCAACACGAATCAGGTGGCTTTCATGAAAGATTTTTTTCTGAACTTTTTAAGCATGTGAAGGGCTTGCTAGTGGTTTGTGGGGACTCTAATATGGTGCTTCAGCCCCATGTAGATAGGCATTCTAATAAGTCATTGGTTCCCTCTACACAAGTGCTTGCTACTGCGAGAGCTTTCAGGTTGTTACTGGAATGTTATGGTATGGTGGATTGTTGGAGGGAGAGTCACCCTGGTACGCAGTCCTTCACACATTATTCCTCTCCGCATGATCTGTATACACAGATAGATCATGTGTTTGTTCCGTTTCAAGCTCTGTCAAGTCTTCAGGTCTCGCGAATACTTCCAATTTCATGGACAGATCATGACGCGGTTTTGATAAAATTTAAATCTCTTTTATTACGGCAGGTGGGGGTCTCGTGGTCTCTGAATGAGTCGTTGCTATCAGATAAAGTGATTGTAGGTGATGTTAGAGAGGGCCTTCTTAATTATTTTAGGGAAAATGACCAACCTGAAATCTCGGATGTTTTGCAATGGGAGGCGCATAAGCCGGTTATTAGGGGGCACCTTTTACAGTTGGCGGCGGGGAAACGCAAAGAACGGAATGCATATATTGAATCTTTAGAAAAGAAATATGCGGATTTAGTTGAGCAGGTACCTCAGACCATGCCAGCAACTTATAGATCTAATTTAAGAAGAATATCTGAAGAATTAAACTTGGCCTTGGCAGATCGGGCGGGGCGTAGTTTAGCTTGGGTAAAACACAGGTTTTATATTAAGGCTAACAAACCCGACACGTTATTAGCTCGTAAGCTCAAAACGCCAGATTGTTTATTTAAACCGATCAAGTTAAAGGACAGTAGAGGTTCTCTTACATCTAATCCTGTAAAGATTGTTGATCTCTTTGGAAATCAGATGGAAAGGTTGTATTCTGCGTCTGGCACGGCTTCTGAGATCCCATTTTCGGAATTTGTGCAGGGGATGGAGTTTCCACGCCTTCCGATAGAAATGAAGGAGTATTTGGATGGTGCTTTTACTTTGGAGGAAGTAATTGCTGCTGTTAAAGCCTAATAAAGCTCCGGGTCCTGATGGTTTTTCGGCAGGTTATTTTAAAACATTTGTGGATGTATTGGCACTGAGGATGGTTAGAGCTTTTAATGCGGTTAAGCAGGGGGGAGCTTTTTCAAGGGACACTGTAACTGCGGCAATTAGTATGATACCAAAACCTGATTCCGACCAGACAATCTGGTCAAATTATAGGCCGATATCTCTTTTAAATATAGATATTAAAGTGTATGCGAAGGTTCTGGCTCAACGTCTTTCTCAATTTTTGTCACGATTAGTTCAAGGAGATCAAGTGGGTTTCATCCCAGGGCGGCAGGCAGGGGATAATGTAAGGAGAATTGTTCATGTGATACATGCTGCAGAACATCTAAAGAAGCCGACAATGCTTTTGTCACTCGATGTGCGCAAAGCCTTTGATTCGGTCTCGTGGACTTATTTGTTTCAGCTTTTGCAGTGGTGGGGTTTTGGCAATGGTTTTATTTCTTGTGTAAAAGCTTTATATAATGAGCCACGAGCATTTATAAAATATTGCGGCTTTAAGTCTCGAACCTTTACTCTTCAGAGGGGAACCCGGCAAG
This sequence comes from Gastrophryne carolinensis, assembly GCA_027917425.1. Taxonomy (NCBI): domain Eukaryota; kingdom Metazoa; phylum Chordata; class Amphibia; order Anura; family Microhylidae; genus Gastrophryne; species Gastrophryne carolinensis. Next base: position 297,250,855 of record CM051235.1, on the reverse strand, counting down.
GGTGTCCTTTGTCTCCCCTGCTTTTCGCCCTGGCGATGGAGCCATTAGCACATGCTGTTAGAGAATCTAAGGATGTGTCTGGGATTGGTATTGGAGGCATTGAGCATAAGCTTTGCTTGTTCGCTGATGATGTTATTGTGTTTCTTACCAACCCTTTGATATCTGTACCGAATTTAATGAAAATTTTAGGAAATTTTGCAAAAATTTCAGGGCTGGAAGTTAATATGGCAAAGTCTAGAGCTTTGAACATCACAGTTCCCAACAATAGCTGGGAGGGAGTGATCTCAAATTTTGATTTTAAGGTGGAAAAGGATCGGCTTAAATACTTGGGTATTTATTTGACGAATAGTGTTGCAGGATTGTACTCTGCTAACTTCCCCCCCTTATATAAAATCCTGACAGAATTATTAAAGAGATGGAGGGATCTCGGATTGTCGTGGCTGGGTAGAATAAATGCTATTATAATGACCCTTCTTCCGAAGTTTTTATATTATGTTAGGGTGTTACCAATAGGAATTCAAACACAACATCTACGGATATTTGAGCGGAAGGTTTTAGATTTCATTTGGGAAGGGAGGAGGTCTAGAGTGGCTAGGAATGTTTTATGTAGGCCGAGAAGTCTAGGAGGGTTAGGGGTACCAAATTTCTTTCGTTATTATCAAGCAGCCCAGATAGCTCAATTAACTGCGTATCATGAGACTGTGGACCCTCCTATTTGGGTGTCTATTGAGAGGGATATTATGGCGCCGATCGATGTAGATAATTATTTATGGGTAGTACCCTCTGTTAGGAGAGCTCATTGTAACCCTATTATGTTGCACTCTATGGCAGTATGGGATGGGGTAAAATATTCTGGAGGTTTATTGTCCTCTCATGTCCCTTTATTGTCATTTTGGAATAACCCTTTAAGTGCCAGCCTACCTGGAGTTTTTGTCACACTCTGTTGCCAGACCATTTTGCACTATTTTGCACTCCCCATGTTCAAATGTGATTTTTTAAGGGATTTCCAGGGATTTCCCAGGAAAATGATATATTGTTTTTTTCAGCAGAGTCTGAGCTTTAACATGAAATGTCTTGTTTGTCATTTTTTAGGTGTATTCTCAATATTTTTTGGCGAAATATGTGCAAAAAAATTTAAAAAAATAAATTTTTTACAATTTGTAGTGTTTTTTTGTAATAAAAAATGTAAGTTTGTCAATAAAATCTTATTGCGTGTGAAACCCCAATTTCTCACAGTTACAGCGGTACCACATATGTATAGGTAGACACCTTTTCCTGCCCAGGAGACTCCCCCAAACTGAAACAGAGCTTTAGGGGATTTTCTGAAAAAATACAACTGTGATATGCGCTATGCGCACCTTGCAGTTTTTCCAGAAAAACAACCCTTTACATTTGAAATACCCCCCACAAACTATATATTCTCTGGAAGTACACACCTCAGGCTTTCTGTTTGTACCAGGCTTGTTGATGTGGCCACAGTTTTCTAGAAGTAATCCCTCAATGTATTCTTTGGTTGCAAAGAGTTTCCCTAAAAAAAGGATAAAAAAGCAGAATCAAAGCCACATTTTCCTAAAAAAACTATATACAAACAAGAAAAAACAAGTATGATCTGAAAAAGCAACATCCCTCGAACAGAACGATACCCAACATGCATGGGTTCTGTCAAGGGAAGAGTTGCCAAACACCCCAAAGTAAAGCATGTGCGTAACGGTAATTTTTCTTGAAAATTTCAGCTCTGCAGACAAAGTGCGCACCTTGCGATTTTTCAACCAAAACAACCCTTTACATTTGGAATATCCCCCATAAACCATATATTCCCTGAAAGTACACATGTTAAGCTTTCTAAGCGTACCCAGCTTGTTGTAGTGGGCTCATCTTTCTGGAATTAATCCCTCAAAGAACTCTTTGGTTGCGCAGAGTTTCCCTAAAAAATGTATAAAAAAGCAGAATAAAAAACACCTTTTACTAAAATATAAATATGCAAACAAGAAAAAACAAGCTAAGTCTGAAAGCGCAAGGTCCCCCGAACAGAACAATACCCAACATGCATAGGTACTATTAACCCTTTTAATTGCCAGCTTACTTGAGATTTTGTCACCCTCTGTTGACAGGTCATTTTTCCCCATTTTGCGCCATGTTTTGCGCCATGTTTTGTGTCATTTTTGCTGGAATTTTCAGGAAAATTATATATATATTTTTTGCAGCAGAGTTTAGGCTTTAACATGAAATGTCTTGTTTGTAAATTTTATTTATTATTAATTTTATTTATTAAGTAAAAAAAAAAAATAAATAAAAATTTTTTTTAGAAAATTGACTCCTTTATTTTACATAAAAAATTTATTTTATTAAAGAAAACCATATTGCATGTGAAAGCCCCATTTCTACCGATTAGAACGGTACCACATATTTATCGGTAGCCCCCTGTTCCTGCCCAAGAGCCCTGGCCCTGCAGGCTACAAGCCCGCATAGCCAGTGGGCCCGGGCTCTTCTGCCCCCCCCTGGGCTTTGGGGAGGCAGGTAATGGGGGTGCCGGGGGTTAATGGCAAGTCACCGGCTAGCGCAGGTGACTTGCCACCTCCCCCAGCCTTGTGAACTGGTATAGGGGTCATGGACCCCTTACCAGTTCACAAGGGGTTAAATGTAAAAATAAAACACAGACACACAAAGAGAAAAAATATTTTATTATTTTTTTTTTTTTTAATACTTACCTCCCATCCATAGTGGAGCACTCTTTCAGCCTTTTATAGCTGCTGGATGACAGAAAACAAAAGGGTTAATTAAAAAAAAAAATGACATAGGGTTCCCCCTCCTAGGGGGGGAGACCCCATTTTTTTTTGGAATTTTAAGGGTTAAAAACCCTTAAAAATCCCAAAAAAAAATGACGTAGGGTCCCCCCTACCCAGCATTACCGACCCGGGCCAGCTATGGGGGCTTGTAGAACAGGGCGCAGGGGCCAGCGTTGGTGGCCCCTGGCCCTGCAGGCTACTAGCCCACATAGCCACTAAGTGGCCCGGGCCCTTCTGCCCCCCCCTGGCCGTTGGGGAGGCAGGTAATGGGGGGCTGGGGGTTAATGGCAAGCCACCCACTAGCTGCAGGTGACTTGCCATACCCAGAGCCTTGTGAACTGGTATAAGGGGTCTCATGGACCCCTTACCAGTTCACAAAGGGTTAAATGAAAAAAAAACGCCACACAAAAGTATTTTATTAAAAAAAAAAAATTTTTTTTACTGTACTTACCTCCGATTGTAAGCTCCTTTGTCCCGCGCCGCTCTGCTGACAGATGCCGGTGATCGGCATCAGAGAAGGGGGAGACAGGAGATCAGAGGATCTCCTGCCACCTCCTTCCCCGTTGCCGATCACCGGCATCTGACAGCTGAGAACGCTGAAGCCGGTGATCGGTGATCGGGGCTGGGATGACGTCATGGCCCCGCCCCCAAAAGGGGCGGGGCTTGACGCTGCGACGGACCGGGATGACGTCATAGCCCCGCCCCCAAGGGGCGGGGCTTAGCGGCAAGATGGCGGCCGCCATCGAAGAGGAGAGAGGAGAGAGCCTTCCGGGCTCTCTCCTGAAGATCGGTAAGTCCTGGGGGGCGATCGGAGGCCCCCCAGGTGAAGAGGAGGGACAGCGGGAGCCAGCACACACACAGGTAAGTGAATGTCATTTTTATTTTTTTTTTTTTTTTACAGTTAGCAGCTGCTGCTGCCAAACGGGGGGGGGGGGCTATTCCGGGGGCTCTCCTGGAGCCATCCGACCCCCCACGGGGGATCGGATGGCACCAAATTAAAGAGGAGACCCGGCCGGATCCAACGAGGGGTCAGGTGAGTATTTTTGACTTTTATTTTTTTTACTAGCAGGGGGGAAAGTCAAGCCCGTAGATACTACGTGCTTGGCACTTAAGTGGAGTGGAAGCAAGCACGTAGTATCTACGTGCTTGGCACTGAAAGGGATAATCCTATGTTTCAGCCAGCAGTGCTCTCTCCACAAAATTTTTATAATTGGAAAATTAGGGGTGTGCGTTGTGTGAAGGACTGTGTACAGGACTCTAGTGTGCTTACGTTCCCACAATTTAGGGAAAAATTTGATTTGGGGGCTAAACACATATTTGCTTATGTACAATTAAGAAGTTTTCTTATGAGTTTGTTGCATGGTAAACAAGATATAGGGGAGCTGACGGGGTTTGAGAGGCGTTGTGTTACTGACCCAAGAGGCAGAGCTATTCTCTCGGAGGTGTATATGTCTCTAGCCAGTTCAGCTTTAAATAGTACTCCGGGATATATAGTGAAGTGGCAAGAGGATTTGGGTAGTAATTTAGATAGTAAAGAATGGCAGGGGATGTGGAGTACTGCCTTGCGTGGGAATACGTCGGTGCTTGCTGTGGAAGCCAATGTTAAGGTGATGGTACGTTGGTATTGGGTTCCTGCTCGATATTCAGCAGATGATTTAGGTCTTCATAAAAATTGCTTTAGGGGGTGTCAAGATCTGGGTTCCTTTAGGCATATATGGTGGGACTGTCCAATAGTGAGTAAATTTTGGAATAAAATATTTCGAATATTGACCAACACTTTGGGAACTTATGTTGGTAAAGATCCGTGGGTTGCGTTGTTAAATAAGCCTGTAGCGGGATGTGGGAAGGATTTCCAAAAACTTGCACTTTTTTTGCTAACTGCAGCCAAATTGGTAATAGCTAGAGCTTGGAGAACTAAGACTCTTAGTGTCCTGGAATTTATTTTTTTTTTATGAATCCCTGCTACTGGGGGGTGGGACTTTGGGTGAGGGGTGGGAGGGTATTTATTTTTTTTTTGATGAATCCCTGCTACTGGGGGGTGGGACTTTGGGTGAGGGGTGGGAGGGTAAGGGGGTGTCGTATGTTTTGTGAAAGTATGTTATATTCTTCGATGCTTGCTGTAATATTGCAGTTATTGTCTTATTTGAGTTGTTTGCTACTTATGACACTGCACATTGGATAAATGTATATGTCTATCTCCCAAAGGGATAATAAATATTTTGAGAGGAAAGGGAGGGGGAAGGTAGGGAGGGGGTGGGGGGTATGGGTATATAGGATATATAAAGTTGATAATTGATAATTTTTGAGATATGTGCTATCCATCTGTTACAAGCTTGGTTCTGCTAATGTATGTGATTATATACTTATATTTTTTTGATTCGTTTTTCTGTATTAAGAAAATTTGTATGATGCCATTGCTTGTATATTTTTATTATGCTTATTGGAAAATAAAATAAAAATCTTTGAGAAAAAAAGAAATATGGATAGTGCAAAACAGATTTAAGGCGCTGCTCTCCAGTTACAGACATTCCTCCGCATCAGACCACAAGTAATTATTGAGAAAATGCTTTACGTTAGTCTTACTTTTAATTAATATTCTTCAGATAAGATATATGTGCCGAAAATCTGTATATGTTCTCTTCATGCTGCTGCAAACTCCAGGGTGTGTCTTTCAGGCAATATATGGGCTCCTAATGCTGCTGCCAACTCCAATGTGGTTTTCAGGCAATATATAGGCTCCTTCTGCTGCTGCTAACTACTGGGTGTGTCTTTCAGGCAATATATGGGCTCCTTCTGCTGCTGCCAACTCCTGGATGTGTCTTTCAGGCAATATATGAGCTCCCTATGCTGCTGCCAAGTCCGATGTGTTTTTCAGGCAATATATGGGCTCCCTATGCTGCTGCCAAGTCCAGAGTATGTCTTTCAGGCAATATTTGGGCTGCTGCTGCTGCCATCTCCAGTGTGTCTTTAGGCCAATTTTTGGGCTCCTGCTGCCAACTCCAGTGTCTCTTTCAAGCAATGTTTGGGCTCCTGCTGCTGCTGCTGCCAACTCCAGTGTGTCTTTAGGCCAATTTTTGGGCTCCTGCTGCTGCCAACTCCAGTGTGTCTTTAGGCCAATTTTTGGGCTCCTGCTGCTGCTGCTGCCAACTCCAGGGTGTGTCTTTAGGCCAATTTTTGGGCTCCTGCTGCCAACTCCAGTTTCATTTTCAGCCAATGTTTGGGCTCCTGCTGCTGCTGCCAACTCCAGTGTGTCTTTAGGGCAATTTTTGGGCTCCTGCTGCCAACTCCAGTGTCTCTTTCAGCCAATGTTTGGGCTCCTGCTGCTGCTTCCAGCTCCAGTGTGTCGTTAGGCCAATTTTTGGGCTCATGCTGGCAACTCCAATGTCTCTTTCAGCCAATGTTTGGGCTCCTGCTGCTGCTGCTGCTAACTCCAGTGTCCTTTTCAGCCAATGTTTGGGCTCCTGCTGCTGCTGCTGCCAACTCCAGTGTCTCTTTCAAGCAATGTTTGGGCTCCTGCTGCTGCTGCTGCCAACTCCAGTGTGTCTTTAGGCCAATTTTTGGGCTCCTGCTGCCAACTCCAGTGTCTCTTTCAAGCAATGTTTGGGCTCCTGCTGCTGCTGCTGCTGCTGCCAACTCCGGGGTGTGTCTTTCAGGCAATATATTGGCTCCTAATGCTGCTGCCAACTCCAATGTGTTTTTCAGGCAATATATGAGCTCCCTATGCTGCTGCCAACTCCTGGGTGTGTCTTTCAGGCAATATATGGGCTTCTAATGCTGCTGCCAACACCTGGGTGTGTTTTTCAGGCAATATATGTGCTCCCTATGCTGCTGCCAAGTCCAGAATATGTCTTTCAGGCAATATTTGGGCTCCCTATGCTGCTGCCAAATTCAGGGTGTGTTTTTTAGGCAATATATGGGCTCCCTATGCTGCTGCCAACTCCACTGTGTGTCTTTCAGGCAATATATGGGCTCATCATGCTGATGCCACCTCAAGGCTCTGTAATTGTGCAGCTCTGCGTCAGCGAATCTAATAGCGACGCCTCTGATCTGCATGTCATACTTCTTTATAGTGATGAGCGAGTAGTATTCGACCGAGCCGGTATTCGATCGAATACTACGCTGTTCGTCATACTCGATTTCGATCGAGTACAGCGGCGATGGCGCACTCACAATTCGTTTCCCCTCCCACCTTCCCTGGCGCGTTTTTTACACCAATCACCATGCAGGGGGGGTGGGACAGGTCCTGGGAGGACGCTGGCATCGCGAAAACGGCGTCTACACGCATTGGCTGGAAAAACCATGTGACCTCGAATATACAAAACTCAGCACTTCCTCTTCGTCAGCATTAGCAGCTTGAACTTAGTGAGGGACAGACGCTCACAGCAGGGAAAGACAGGCTGTCGCTGGCAGGGCCCCAGAAGCTCGGGATATCGCTTTTACCACCATCTATACCAGCTACCAGAAGACAAGAGAGTCATTAAGAGCCCTTATTAGGGCTACTACGCTGAACGGTATATGGCTCATATGTAGGCAGGCAGGGCCCCAGAAGCTCAGAATATAGCTTTTACCACCATATATACCAGCTACCAGAAGACAAGACAGTCCTTAAGAGCCCTTATTAGGGCTACTACGCTGAACAGTATATAGCTCATCATATCCTATGTAGTCAGGCAGGGCCCCAGAAGCTCAGAATATAGCTTTTACCACCATATATACCAGCTACCAGAAGACAAGAGAGTCCTTAAGAGCCCTTATTAGGGCTGCTACGTTGAACAGTATATAGCTCATATCCTATGTAGTCAGGCAGGGCCCCAGAAGCTCAGAATATAGCTTTTACCACCATATATACCAGCTACCAGAAGACAAGAGAGTCCTTAAGAGCCCTTATTAGGGCTGCTACGTTGAACAGTATATAGCTCATATCCTATGTAGTCAGGCAGGGCCCCAGAAGCTCAGAATATAGCTTTTACCACCATATATACCAGCTACCAGAAGACAAGAGACTCCTTAAGAGCCCTTATTAGGGCTGCTACGCTGAACAGTATATAGCTCATATTCTATGTAGTCAGGCAGGGCCCCAGAAGCTCAGAATATAGCTTTTACCACCATATATACCAGCTACCAGAAGACAAGAGAGTCCTTAAGAGCCCTTATTAGGGCTGCTACGTTGAACAGTATATAGCTCATATCCTATGTAGTCAGGCAGGGCCCCAGAAGCTCAGAATATAGCTTTTACCACCATATATACCAGCTACCAGAAGACAAGAGAGTCCTTAAGAGCCCTTATTAGGGCTGCTACGCTGAACAGTATATAGCTCATATTCTATGTAGTCAGGCAGGGCCCCAGAAGCTCAGAATATAGCTTTTACCACCATATATACCAGCTACCAGAAGACAAGAGAGTCCTTAAGAGCCCTTATTAGGGCTGCTACGTTGAACAGTATATAGCTCATATCCTATGTAGTCAGGCAGGGCCCCAGAAGCTCAGAATATAGCTTTTACCACCATATATACCAGCTACCAGAAGACAAGAGAGTCCTTAAGAGCCCTTATTAGTGCTGCTATGTTGAACAGTATATAGCTCATATCCTATGTAGTCAGGCAGGGCCCCAGAAGCTCAGAATATAGCTTTTACCACCATATATACCAGCTACCAGAAGACAAGAGAGTCCTTAAGAGCCCTTATTAGGGCTGCTACGTTGAACAGTATATAGCTCATATCCTATGTAGTCAGGCAGGGCCCCAGAAGCTCAGAATATAGCTTTTACCACCATATATACCAGCTACCAGAAGACAAGAGAGTCCTTAAGAGCCCTTATTAGGGCTGCTACGCTGAACAGTATATAGCTCATATCCTATGTAGTCAGGCAGGGCCCCAGAAGCTCAGAATATAGCTTTTACCACCATATATACCAGCTACCAGAAGACAAGAGAGTCCTTAAGAGCCCTTATTAGGGCTGCTACGTTGAACAGTATATAGCTCATATCCTATGTAGTCAGGCAGGGCCCCAGAAGCTCAGAATATAGCTTTTACCACCATATATACCAGCTACCAGAAGACAAGAGAGTCCTTAAGAGCCCTTATTAGGGCTGCTACGTTGAACAGTATATAGCTCATATCCTATGTAGTCAGGCAGGGCCCCAGAAGCTCAGAATATAGCTTTTACCACCATATATACCAGCTACCAGAAGACAAGAGAGTCCTTAAGAGCCCTTATTAGGGCTGCTACGCTGAACAGTATATAGCTCATATTCTATGTAGTCAGGCAGGGCCCCAGAAGCTCAGAATATAGCTTTTACCACCATATATACCAGCTACCAGAAGACAAGAGAGTCCTTAAGAGCCCTTATTAGGGCTGCTACGTTGAACAGTATATAGCTCATATCCTATGTAGTCAGGCAGGGCCCCAGAAGCTCAGAATATAGCTTTTACCACCATATATACCAGCTACCAGAAGACAAGAGAGTCCTTAAGAGCCCTTATTAGGGCTGCTACGCTGAACAGTATATAGCTCATATTCTATGTAGTCAGGCAGGGCCCCAGAAGCTCAGAATATAGCTTTTACCACCATATATACCAGCTACCAGAAGACAAGAGAGTCCTTAAGAGCCCTTATTAGGGCTGCTACGTTGAACAGTATATAGCTCATATCCTATGTAGTCAGGCAGGGCCCCAGAAGCTCAGAATATACCTTTTACCACCATATATACCAGCTACCAGAAGACAAGAGGGTCCTTAAGAGCCCTTATTAGTGCTGCTACGTTGAACAGTATATAGCTCATATCCTATGTAGTCAGGCAGGGCCCCAGAAGCTCAGAATATAGCTTTTACCACCATATATACCAGCTACCAGAAGACAAGAGAGTCCTTAAGAGCCCTTATTAGGGCTGCTACGTTGAACAGTATATAGCTCATATCCTATGTAGTCAGGCAGGGCCCCAGAAGCTCAGAATATAGCTTTTACCACCATATATACCAGCTACCAGAAGACAAGAGAGTCCTTAAGAGCCCTTGTTAGGGCTGCTACGCTGAACAGTATATAGCTCATATTCTATGTAGTCAGGCAGGGCCCCAGAAGCTCAGAATATAGCTTTTACCACCATATATACCAGCTACCAGAAGACAAGAGAGTCCTTAAGAGCCCTTATTAGTGCTGCTACGTTGAACAGTATATAGCTCATATCCTATGTAGTCAGGCAGGGCCCCAGAAGCTCAGAATATAGCTTTTACCACCATATATACCAGCTACCAGAAGACAAGAGAGTCCTTAAGAGCCCTTATTAGGGCTGCTACGTTGAACAGTATATAGCTCATATCCTATGTAGTCAGGCAGGGCCCCAGAAGCTCAGAATATACCTTTTACCACCATATATACCAGCTACCAGAAGACAAGAGAGTCCTTAAGAGCCCTTATTAGTGCTGCTACGTTGAACAGTATATAGCTCATATCCTATGTAGTCAGGCAGGGCCCCAGAAGCTCAGAATATAGCTTTTACCACCATATATACCAGCTACCAGAAGACAAGAGAGTCCTTAAGAGCCCTTATTAGGGCTGCTACGTTGAACAGTATATAGCTCATATCCTATGTAGTCAGGCAGGGCCCCAGAAGCTCAGAATATAGCTTTTACCACCATATATACCAGCTACCAGAAGACAAGAGAGTCCTTAAGAGCCCTTATTAGGGCTGCTACGTTGAACAGTATATAGCTCATATTCTATGTAGTCAGGCAGGGCCCCAGAAGCTCAGAATATAGCTTTTACCACCATATATACCAGCTACCAGAAGACAAGAGAGTCCTTAAGAGCCCTTATTAGTGCTGCTACGTTGAACAGTATATAGCTCATATCCTATGTAGTCAGGCAGGGCCCCAGAAGCTCAGAATATAGCTTTTACCACCATATATACCAGCTACCAGAAGACAAGAGAGTCCTTAAGAGCCCTTATTAGGGCTGCTACGTTGAACAGTATATAGCTCATATCCTATGTAGTCAGGCAGGGCCCCAGAAGCTCAGAATATACCTTTTACCACCATATATACCAGCTACCAGAAGACAAGAGAGTCCTTAAGAGCCCTTATTAGTGCTGCTACGTTGAACAGTATATAGCTCATATCCTATGTAGTCAGGCAGGGCCCCAGAAGCTCAGAATATAGCTTTTACCACCATATATACCAGCTACCAGAAGACAAGAGAGTCCTTAAGAGCCCTTATTAGGGCTGCTACGTTGAACAGTATATAGCTCATATCCTATGTAGTCAGGCAGGGCCCCAGAAGCTCAGAATATAGCTTTTACCACCATATATACCAGCTACCAGAAGACAAGAGAGTCCTTAAGAGCCCTTATTAGGGCTGCTACGTTGAACAGTATATAGCTCATATCCTATGTAGTCAGGCAGGGCCCCAGAAGCTCAGAATATAGCTTTTACCACCATATATACCAGCTACCAGAAGACAAGAGAGTCCTTAAGAGCCCTTATTAGTGCTGCTACGTTGAACAGTATATAGCTCATATCCTATGTAGTCAGGCAGGGCCCCAGAAGCTCAGAATATAGCTTTTACCACCATATATACCAGCTACCAGAAGACAAGAGAGTCCTTAAGAGCCCTTATTAGGGCTGCTACGTTGAACAGTATATAGCTCATATCCTATGTAGTCAGGCAGGGCCCCAGAAGCTCAGAATATACCTTTTACCACCATATATACCAGCTACCAGAAGACAAGAGAGTCCTTAAGAGCCCTTATTAGTGCTGCTACGTTGAACAGTATATAGCTCATATCCTATGTAGTCAGGCAGGGCCCCAGAAGCTCAGAATATAGCTTTTACCACCATATATACCAGCTACCAGAAGACAAGAGAGTCCTTAAGAGCCCTTATTAGGGCTGCTACGTTGAACAGTATATAGCTCATATCCTATGTAGTCAGGCAGGGCCCCAGAAGCTCAGAATATAGCTTTTACCACCATATATACCAGCTACCAGAAGACAAGAGAGTCCTTAAGAGCCCTTATTAGGGCTGCTACGTTGAACAGTATATAGCTCATATCCTATGTAGTCAGGCAGGGCCCCAGAAGCTCAGAATATAGCTTTTACCACCATATATACCAGCTACCAGAAGACAAGAGAGTCCTTAAGAGCCCTTATTAGTGCTGCTACGTTGAACAGTATATAGCTCATATCCTATGTAGTCAGGCAGGGCCCCAGAAGCTCAGAATATAGCTTTTACCACCATATATACCAGCTACCAGAAGACAAGAGAATCCTTAAGAGCCCTTATTAGGGCTGCTACGTTGAACAGTATATAGCTCATATCCTATGTAGTCAGGCAGGGCCCCAGAAGCTCAGAATATACCTTTTACCACCATATATACCAGCTACCAGAAGACAAGAGAGTCCTTAAGAGCCCTTATTAGTGCTGCTACGTTGAACAGTATATAGCTCATATCCTATGTAGTCAGGCAGGGCCCCAGAAGCTCAGAATATAGCTTTTACCACCATATATACCAGCTACCAGAAGACAAGAGAGTCCTTAAGAGCCCTTATTAGGGCTGCTACGTTGAACAGTATATAGCTCATATCCTATGTAGTCAGGCAGGGCCCCAGAAGCTCAGAATATAGCTTTTACCACCATATATACCAGCTACCAGAAGACAAGAGAGTCCTTAAGAGCCCTTATTAGTGCTGCTACGTTGAACAGTATATAGCTCATATCCTATGTAGTCAGGCAGGGCCCCAGAAGCTCAGAATATAGCTTTTACCACCATATATACCAGCTACCAGAAGACAAGAGAGTCCTTAAGAGCCCTTATTAGTGCTGCTACGTTGAACAGTATATAGCTCATATCCTATGTAGTCAGGCAGGGCCCCAGAAGCTCAGAATATAGCTTTTACCACCATATATACCAGCTACCAGAAGACAAGAGAGTCCTTAAGAGCCCTTATTAGTGCTGCTACGTTGAACAGTATATAGCTCATATCCTATGTAGTCAGGCAGGGCCCCAGAAGCTCAGAATATAGCTTTTACCACCATATATACCAGCTACCAGAAGACAAGAGAGTCCTTAAGAGCCCTTATTAGTGCTGCTACGTTGAACAGTATATAGCTCATATCCTATGTAGTCAGGCAGGGCCCCAGAAGCTCAGAATATAGCTTTTACCACCATATATACCAGCTACCAGAAGACAAGAGAGTCCTTAAGAGCCCTTATTAGGGCTGCTACGTTGAACAGTATATAGCTCATATCCTATGTAGTCAGGCAGGGCCCCAGAAGCTCAGAATATACCTTTTACCACCATATATACCAGCTACCAGAAGACAAGAGAGTCCTTAAGAGCCCTTATTAGTGCTGCTACGTTGAACAGTATATAGCTCATATCCTATGTAGTCAGGCAGGGCCCCAGAAGCTCAGAATATAGCTTTTACCACCATATATACCAGCTACCAGAAGACAAGAGAGTCATTAAGAGCCCTTATTAGGGCTACTATGCTGAACAGTATATAGCTCATTCTAGCTATATACACACTGCACACAACGGCTGCTTTAGTGAGGGGTAGCTGCTGCTGCTGGAATAGGGACAGAAAGACTTCAGTGGTGTATTAGCACCTATATACAAAACTATATACACTCTGCTCAAAACGGCTGCTTTAGTGAGGGGTAGCTGCTGATGCTGGAATAGGGACAGAAAGACTTCAGTGGTGTATTAGCACCTATATACAAAACTATATACACTCTGCTCAAAACGGCTGCTTTAGTGAGGGGTAGCTGCTGATGCTGGAATAGGGACAGAAAGACTTCAGTGGTGTATTAGCACCTATATACAAAACTATATTTTGCACTACTGTTTTGTGTCCTCTGTGCCAACAAAACCTTGTTATATACCCGGTGCGTATAGGCACCATTTCACCTTCTGGCAGTATACGGCTGTATAGCCAGGTGTTTTTCTTAAAAATATATTTATATTTGGCACTACTGTTTTGTGTCCTCTTTACCAACAAAACCTTGTTATATACCCGGTGCGTATATAGGCACCATTTCACCTTCTGGCAGTATACGGCTGTATAGCCAGGTGTTTTTCTTAAAAATATTTTTATATTTGGCACTACTGTTTTGTGTCCTCTTTACCAACAAAACCTTGTTATATACCCGGTGTGTATATAGGCACCATTTCACCTTCTGGCAGTATACAGCTGTATAGCCAGGTGTTTTTCTTAAAAATATTTTTATATTTGGCACTACTGTTTTGTGTCCTCTTTACCAACAAAACCTTGTTATATACCCGGTGCGTATATAGGCACCATTTCACCTTCTGGCAGTATACGGCTGTATAGCCAGGTGTTCTTAAAAAGTTATTTATGTTTGGCACTACTGTTTTGTGTCCTCTTTACCAACAAAACCTTGTTATATACCCGGTGCGTATATAGGCACCATTTCACCTTCTGGCAGTATACGGCTGTATAGCCAGGTGTTCTTAAAAATATATTTATATTTGGCACTACTGTTTTGTGTCCTCTTTACCAACAAAACCTTGTTATATACCCGGTGCGTATATAGGCACCATTTCACCTTCTGGCAGTATACGGCTGTATAGCCAGGTGTTCTTAAAAATATATTTATATTTGGCACTACTGTTTTGTGTCCTCTGTGCCAACAAAACACTGTTTTATACACGGTGCGTATAGGCACCATTTCACCTTCTGGCAGTATACGGCTGTATAGCCAGGTGTTCTTCTTAAAAATATTTTTATATTTGGCATAACGCGTGGCCAAAAAAGTAAAACGTCTGAAATGCGGAGGGCTAGCGCAAAGGGACGTGGACGAGGACGGGGGCGCGGAAATGCTGGTGGGGGCACAAACCGCGTTGAAGCCAGTGGGGATACAATGCGTGCTGGTGAGGGGCAGCCAGCATTACGCTCATCCAGCTTCCCTGCCTTTATGGGACAGTTATGCGGGGGGCGGGGTACACCTCTGTTAAGGCCTGAGCAGCGTGAACAGGTGGTGCAATGGATGGCCGATAACGCTTCCAGTCACTTGTCCACCACCCAGTCATCCACACAGTCTCACTCTGACCCTCCTTCCTCCCAACCTGGCCAACAGAGTCAGCCCAACCTTGACCCCTCCCAGGACCTCTTTTCGGGTCCTTTTCCAGATGTGCTGCAAGAATCCCAGGAGCTAGCAGAGGAATTTGTTTGTAGTGATGCCCAAACACTTGAGTATCCGCCATCTGCTAGTGATGTGGACCCGGAACCAGCATCTGCTATCATGAGCGATGATGATGAGACGCAGTTGCCATCAAGGGAGGCTGTTGGAATCTCCAGTGGGCAGGAGGAGGAGCAGAGAGAGGAAGTGGAAGAGGAGGTGGTGGACGACGAAATGACCGACCCCACTTGGACAGGGGTGATGTCCAGCGGGGAAAGCAGTGGAGATGCGGTCTGCGCATCACCGAATAAGGCAGCAAGAGGCAGAGGACAGTCCAGAGGCAGAGGACAGTCCAGACAGAGAAGGCAGGCCACAGCCAGCAGGGCCGAAGCTCTTCCCGGCAGCAGGCAGTCGCGCGAAGCTCCCCCATCGAGGCCTCGTACTTCTGTGGTGTGGAGATTTTTTAACGTTTGCGCGGATGACAAACTGAGCGCGGTTTGCGCAATCTGCCACTCAAAACTGAGTAGGGGCTCTGAGAAGAGCAATCTGACCACCTCAGGCATGCGCCGTCACTTGGAATTCAAGCACTGGGCTGAGTGGGAGAGAGCAAACGCAATACAACCTGCGCCCCGTCTTGCTGCCACTGCCTCTTCCCCTTTGTTGTGTGCTGCCACTGCGGTCCAGACCTCCAGCCAGGACACCTCCACATCTGCCTCTGCCTCGGCTACTTTGGGGCCTTCTCCTTCAGCCCCCCCTTCCCCCGCATCTTCGTCTGCACCTTCCATCTCCTCGTCCCATCAACTGTCCATCTCGCAGGCGTTCAACCGCAGGCGGAAGTACGCCTCCAGTCACCCCCAAGCCCAAGCCTTAACCTGCCTCATCTCCAAACTGCTGGCCCTGGAGATGTTGCCGTTTAGGCTTGTGGAGACGCAGGCCTTCCGCGACCTGATGGCGGCTGCCGCACCTCGCTATTCCGTCCCTAGCCGCCACTATTTTTCCCGGTGTGGCGTCCCCGCCCTGCACCAGCACGTGTCGCGTAACATCAGGCGGGCCCTGAGGTACGCAGTCAGCGCAAAGGTCCACTTGACCACCGACTCGTGGACAAGCGCTTGCGGCCAAGGACGCTACATCTCTTTGACGGCACACTGGGTGAATGTTGTGGAAGCGGGGACGGGGTCGCAAACAGGGACGGCCTACATACCACCCCCGCCCAAGATTGCCAGCACGGGTTCTGATAGACCCCCCTCCTCTTCCTCCTTCTCCTCCTCCTCCTCCTCTGCCTTAACATCGCCCTCAGCCCCTAGCTGGAAGCGTTGCAGCACTGGCGCGGGGAGACGTCAGCAGGCGGTGCTTAAGCTCATCAGCTTGGGCGACAGGAAGCACAGCGCCGCAGAGGTGAGGCACGCCATATTGCAGCAGACAGAGATGTGGCTGTCGCCGCTGCAGCTAGGACCAGGCATGGTCGTGTGCGATAACGGCCGTAACCTGGTGGCGGCTCTGGAGCTTGCAGAACTCAATCACGTACCATGCCTGGCCCACGTTTTTAATTTGGTAGTACAAAAGTTTCTAAAGACTTACCCCAACCTGGCAGAGCTACTGGTCAAAGTGCGGCGCTTGTGCGCTCACTTTCGGAAGTCAACTGTAGCTGCTGCTAGCTTAAAAAAAATCCAGCAACGCCTCCATTTGCCTCAACATCGGCTGTTGTGCGACCTGCCCACTCGCTGGAATTCCACCTATTGCATGTTGGCCAGGGTGTGTGAGCAGCAGAAAGCATTGATGGAGTACCAGATGATGCATCCACGCGTGCCTCCAACTCAGCTCCCTCAGTTTGCCAACCACGAGTGGCCATGGATGGCAGACATATGCGATGTATTGCGTATCTTTGAGGAGTCCACTAAGAAGGTCAGCAGCGAGGACGCTATAGTGAGCGTAACCATCCCGCTCCTATGCGTCCTTAAAGAATCGCTCATCGCAATAAGGGAGAACGCATTGCACACAGAGGAGACGGGGGTAGGAGGAGACGCAACGCAGGTAGACAGTGAGACCACACTTTTGTCTGCTGCTCGGTGGCAGTTGCAGGAGGAGGAGGATGAGGAGGAGGAGGACAACGTGGAGGTGGCTGTGGAAGAGGATGCTGGCGGCGAGGGTAGCAGTCAGGCTGTGTGCGTCCCATTGGTTCAGCGCGGATGGGGCGGAGAGGAGGAGGAAGAGGAGGAAATGGAAAATGATCCTTCTGGTGGGGGCAGTGAGGTCATGCCTACTCAGAGTCTGGCACACATGGCTGACTTCATGCTGGGCTGCTTTTCCCGGGACATACGTGTTGTCCGGATATTGGAGAACAAACTATACTGGGTCTTCGCACTCCTGGACCCCCGGTATAAAGATAACTTCTCCTCTTTTATTCCGGTAGAGGAGAGGACGAATCGATTACTGGAATACCAGAGGGAACTCTTGCAGAACATGATGCAGATTTTCCCACCCAGCATCGCTGGCGGCAGAGAGGAGAGTGTCTCCCAGAGTCTGACAACATCGATCAGGCCCACAGCCACCAGGGGAACACTCTCCAAGGTGTGGGACACGTTCATGTCACCCCCTCGTGCAACTTCCATCACTGCGGGGCCCGCTATCAGCAGGAGGGACAAGTATCGGCGGATGTTGCGGGACTACCTGGCAGACCACACCCCTGTCCTCCCCGATCCCTCGGCGACCTACACTTACTGGGTCTCCAAGTTGGACACGTGGCTGGAACTGTCCCTGTACGCCTTGGAGGTGCTTGCCTGCCCTGCCGCCAGCGTGCTATCAGAAAGGGTGTTCAGCGCAGCCGGGGGCATTATAACCGATAAGCGCAGCCGCCTGTCAACCGACAGTGCCGACAGGCTGACGCTAATCAAAATGAACAGCAAGTGGATTGACCCGGACTTTGCTTGTACAACAGTGGAAAGCAGCCAAGAGTGAAGTGCCATCTGTATGAAGTGCCATTTCCTCCTCCTCCTCCTCCTCCTCCTCCTTAACCGCCGTAGAATTGCTGTATTAATAAAAAAAAATTATGGCTCACCTCTTGGGCTTAATACAATCAATTTTTAAGAGGTCTCAGCTCTTGGGCCTCCACACAATTTTTAAGAGGTCTCAGCTCGTGGGACTCCACACAATTTTTAAGAGGTCTCAGCTCGCGGGACTCCACACAATGTTTGAGAGGTCTCAGCTCTTGGGCCTCCACACAATTTTTAAAAGGTCTCAGCTCTTGGGACTCCACACAATGTTTGAGAGGTCTCAGCTCTTGGGCCTCCACACAATTTTTAAAAGGTCTCAGCTCTTGGGACTCCACACAATGTTTGAGAGGTCTCAGCTCTTGGGCCTCCACACAATTTTTAAAAGGTCTCAGCTCTTGGGCCTCCACACAATTTTTAAAAGGTCTCAGCTCTTGGGCCTCCACACAATTTTTAAAAGGTCTCAGCTCTTGGGCCTCCCCTACTGCTGGGGTGACACACTGTAACAAACCTCGTCCTGTAAGCTTCCCCTACTGCTGGGGTGACACACTGTAACAAACCTCCTCCTGTAAGCTTCCCTGACTGCAGGGGTGCCACACTGTAACAAACCTCCTCCTGTAAGCTTCCCTGACTGCTGGGGTGACACACTGTAACAAACCTCCTCCTGTAAGCTTCCCTGACTGCTGGGGTGACACACTGTAACAAACCTCCTCCTGTAAGCTTCCCTGACTGCAGGGGTGACACACTGTAACAAACCTCCTCCTGTAAGCTTCCCTTACTGCTGGGGTAACACACTGTAACAAACCTCCTCCTGTAAGCTTCCCTGACTGCTGGGGTGCCACACTGTAACAAACCTCCTCCTGTAAGCTTCCCTTACTGCTGGGGTGACACACTGTAACAAACCTCCTCCTGTAAGCTTCCCTGACTGCAGGGGTGCCACACTGTAACAAACCTCCTCCTGTAAGCTTCCCTGACTGCTGGGGTGACACACTGTAACAAACCTCCTCCTGTAAGCTTCCCTGACTGCTGGGGTGACACACTGTAACAAACCTCCTCCTGTAAGCTTCCCTGACTGCAGGGGTGACACACTGTAACAAACCTCCTCCTGTAAGCTTCCCTTACTGCTGGGGTAACACACTGTAACAAACCTCCTCCTGTAAGCTTCCCTGACTGCTGGGGTGACACACTGTAACAAACCTCCTCCTGTAAGCTTCCCTTACTGCTGGGGTGCCACACTGTAACAAACCTCCTCCTGTAAGCTTCCCTGACTGCTGGGGTGACACACTGTAACAAACCTCCTCCTGTAAGCTTCCCCTACTGCTGGGGTAACACACTGTAACAAACCTCTTCCTGTAAGCTTCCCTGACTGCTGGGGTGACACACTGTAACAAACCTCCTCCTGTAAGCTTCCCCTACTGCTGGGGTAACACACTGTAACAAACCTCCTCCTTTAAGCTTCCCTTACTGCTGGGGTGACACAATGACACAAGAGGACATGTCTGACCACATCTCACACACACACACACAATGACAATTAGGGGTGGGGTCTATTTATTTTCCCCCTTGCCTATGCCATCTGTGGTTGTCATTAGGCAACGTGATTTTAAGGGGTGCAGAATTTTGTTCTTCTTTTTTGTACAGTTTGGCTTGGGGTCCATGGCAATGTAGAGGAAAGAAGGTTTCCTTGTCTTGTCTCACTTTACGTAGAAGTAATATTGTGTTTGGAGTGTATTGTTGAGAGGCTGTGATAGTGGCGTAATAGTGCGACTTGGGCGCGTTATATGCACCCAGACATGCTTCCCCTGCTGTCCCAGTTGCATTCCAGCAGTGTTGGCATCATTTTCTGATGTTTCAGGGTGGACTTGGTGACCTCCAAGTGGTCGAATTGAGATTTCCAAGTGTCGAGCATTTTTTTCCCATAGACTATAATGGGATTCGATATTCGGTCGAGTAGTCGAGTAACGCGGTCTATTCGAATCGAAATTCGAAATTTCGAATATTTCACTACTCGCTCATCTCTACTTCTTTACAAACATAGAAACATAGAAGGTTGACGGCAGAAGGAGACCATACGGTCCATCTAGTCTGCCCTTATGTGTATAGTGTATGTACTCTTTATCTTAGGATAGATGTGTGCTAATCCCAGGCATGTTTAAATTCAGTGACTGTTGATTTTTCAACTACCTCTGCTGGAAGTTTGTTCCAAGCATAGAAACATAGAAACATAGAAGGTTGACGGCAGGAGGAGACCATACGGTCCATCTAGTCTGCCCTTATGTGTATACTATATGTACTCTTTATCTTAGGATAGAGCATCTACTACTCTTTCTGTAAAATAGTATTTCACTAACCCAGCATGCATCCTATGCATGTTACAGCCAAGCAAAACGCTCTGCAACCCTATGGAGGCTCTTGGACGCCCAGAAATAGCCGTTTTTAATAGCGATTCCTCGCGAATAAATTCGGACCGAAACTATTTTTCCCGGAAAATTCGGCTAATCAGCTGAATCGAATTTTTCAAAAGTTCGCTCATCTCTACATGCAACCACTGTTATATATATTGTTATATATGTTATATTAATGTACACCCTAGCGGGTGGCTTACCATGCAGAGTGTGCTGCCCGCAGGCCATTGCAGCTGACGGCCGATGGCGGCGGAGTTACTTCTCAAACCCAGGCTTACTGGCCCCCCTTGGACGCCTAGGCCCCATTCTGAACGCCTGGGGGGCGGCCTCCTACCGGCGGGCTGGGGTTTCTCTGGGATATTCTCCCCCCAGTGCTTCTTTAGGTTGGGGTGGCACTTGGGGTGACCTTCCCCCCTGGGGGTTGGCGGACACCCCCAATTTCTAGAGTACTAGCAGTTACTAGAGTTTGCATATGTTGGTTTGAATTGCCGGTGTTATTTTGGTGTAAATACGCTATTTGTTTATGCAAGTATAAGTAAAAGGCCCTGGACTGACCCCCTCCTCTCATAACTCATTTAGTACTGCATTGTCCCTAATTCGCTAAATACAACTTCATGATCACAGGCAAATCCCTGCTCAGAGACGACCCCCCTTTTGATACCCAGAAAACTTCCGGTTGTTTGGTATCCCCGGAAGGCAACCCCTGACTCTCCCAGAGTCACCAATTTCCCTTCTCCCTTGTCCCCCCTTTAAGGGACACCACCTGGATCGCGGTCCCGGTGCAACCTTGCGATAAACGAGGTGCACTTTTTTTTTTTTATTAAACCCTGTCTTTAGTAGTACCATTATTATGAGCCAATCCCAAAATGTACCAACCGGAGTCGACCTCAATTTTAAATTGCTATCGCATAATGTGCAGGGATTCAACTCCCCGCACAAAAGGACCAAGGCGTTCCATTAATATAAACAGATGAAAATTGACATTTTGTGCCTTCAGTAGACGAGATTCTCATCCGCGAGCTCCCCCAAATACCTAAGCCCACAATACCCCACATTCTTTTTAGCCTATCATACAGAGAAAACTCGGGGAGTCGCCATTGCATTCCGGCGAAATGTCCCATTTAAGTGTGAGACTCAAATAGCCGACTCAACTGGCTGATACTTAATTGTAATAGGAAGCCTAAATGATACACTGATGACCTTTGTATTGTACTATGCACCTAATACCCACCAAACTTCTCGCACCTCCTGAGGAAAATAAGGGAGCATAGTAAAGGCATACTAATTATGGCTGGAGACTCTAACATTGCGTTAGACCCCAAGCTAGGCAAGTCGCCCCAACAAAACAGTGGCTCGCCCCTTCCACCCACTCCACTTACGCAGCAGCCCCCGCATCAAATCAATGCTATGTTGAGAGATGCAACCTTGGTGGATACATGGCGTGAGCTAAATCCTAAAACACGAGACTACACTTTCTGCTCCAATCCCCACAACTCATTTTGTAGAATCGACCACATAATGACTCCCCGAGTGTCATCCCTAGGATCAGCAAATGCCAAATCCTGGCCACCCCCTGGTCTGACTATGCCTCGGTACTCATGAGATTTGTAGCCGTCCCTTCCATCCCTAGACCATTGAAATGGAGAAGAAAAGACTCCATGCTAACACGTAAGGAGACCCACAACCAGATCATGCAGTCTATTAAGAATTATTTTGCAGTAAATACTAACTCAGCTACAGTGGTGAGCGTTTGGGAGGCTCATAAAGTGGTGATGAGGGGCGAGTTTATCGCGCTAGCCACCTCTCTCAAAAAGAGTAGAGCAGAAAGAATAACCCAGTTGACGGCCAGTCTAGAGCAGTTAATGAGCGATTGGAAAGCGAACCCCACTAGCGAACTTAAGAAGAAAGTAGACGTTAGCATAGGTTAGCATAAAACTCAACTTAGCGCTGGACGATATAGCAGAAAAGACGCTGAGATGAGGTAAACAGAAAATGTATGCAAGGGCCAATAAACCCGACACGCCTATGGCGAACAAAATCTGGCACTCTGGGCCAAGACAGACCCCAATTTCGCTGAAGACCAGAGGGGGGCCCTCGCTGCCAACCTTATCAAAATTATTGACATCTTTAAAAAATGTTGGGTAAACTTTATTAAGCACCCCATGCGTTTCCCCGAGAGAAGGCGGCTAAATTCTTTGACTCTGTCCAGCTCCCTAAGGTACCGGAAGCCCATAAGGCACATCTTGAGGCTGAGATCGCTGTCCCTGAAGTATTGAGGGCGATCAAAAGCTTCAAGACCTCCAAGGCACCGGAGCCCGATGGCTTTTCTACTCTATACTATAAGGAATACGCTACCGAGCTAGCTTCCCACCTAGCAAGAATGTTCAACTCCCTTAAGGAAAGGAACGCACTAAATCAGACCTCCTTGGAAGCATTCATAAGTATGATCCCAAAACCAGACAAAGACCACTCAAACCCACAAAATTACAGACCCATATCCATGCTTAATGTTGACCTCAAAATCTTGGGGAATTCATGAATTTTTAGGTATCTTAATCGGTAAAGACCAGGTGGGGTTTATACCTAACATCCGTAGGTTGACCCATTTGATTAAACTAGCCCAGCAGAGGGATATTCATAGCTTTCTCCTGTCGTTAGTAATACAAAAAGCCTTTGATTCCTTATCATGGGACTATATGTCCTTTGCTTTCCAGAGATGGGGATTTGGGGACAATTTGCTCACATGGATACGATCCATATATTCATCCCCCGCGGCTAGGGTACAGTATGGGGGCTACCTTTCTGACCCGTTCCCAATTTGTAGAGGAATGCGGCAAGGATGCCCACTCACTCCAGTATTGTTTGTTTTTAGCCCTGGAAACTCTAGCAATCGCTATTTGAACACACTCGGATATAAAAGGGGTGGAGTTGGCGGGGTATCACCACAAAGCATGCCTCTTTGCAGATGACATCCTGTTGGTCCTTTCACAACCTCACACCTCCCTACCCAATGCCCTCCGCCTCTTAGAAGATTTCTCACAGATCTCGGGCCTCAGAGTCAATAAGGAGACATCGCTGGGACTAAATTTGAATACCCCCCCAAGCTCTGAGGTCTCTCCAATCGAATTTTCCCTTTCGATGGGCTTCGGGGACTCTATCATATTTGGGGGTCAGCATCACTCCCAACTATCACACACTGTACCAGGCCAACTATCCTCCCCTCTTTCGGTCACTGAAATCTATGCTCGACTCATGGTGGGAGCACGAGATCTCATGGATAGGGAGAATAAATGCAGTAAGGATGACCCTGCTTCCCAAGATGCTATATTATTTTAGGACACTCCCTGTGCAAGTCCCTCCCGCATCAGATTAAAAGTATGCAAAATAGCATTATGAAGTTTGTTTGGGGGAGCACCAGACCGAGGGTAGCCAAAACTACCATGTTTAGACATAGAAGAGAAGGGGGCCTGGGGGTACCATGTGTAAACAGATACTATCTAGCAGCGCAGCTCCACAGCCTACACCTTGAAATGGGTGTACCCCTCTGGGTGTCCTTGGAGGCCACCGCGTGCGACCCCATCCCAATAGAGAGCTTAATATGGACTCCACCATAGTATAGGCCTCTCATCACATGCCCAATACTGAACCACTCTCTCCGCACATGGGACGGGGTGAAATATTCTGGGAAGCTGATCTTGCCGCATCTACCAGCAATGCGACTGTTTAGGAGCCCCTGGTTCCCCCCAGGGATTGAGAACCCAGACGCATTTGCATGGTGGAAGCGGACTGGCATTAGCAAAATTCATCATTTAGTAGACAGAGAGGAATTAGTCTCGTGGCCCACCCTAGTAGCAAAGGAAAATGCGCGGACAACCGAACAATTTAGATACCTCCAGATCTGCCACTGGCTGGCCCCTCTGCTTAGAAATAAGAGTCCTGGAGTAGACAAAACGGCCTTTGAGAAGGTCTGCCTCCAGGGAACGCCAACATCAGGCCTCATCTCAATGGTCTATACCCATCTTACAGCGTTACCACCCGAATCGAAGCACGGGTATATGGCCAAATGGGAAGTAGACCTGAACCTGGTTATAGATAGGAAAGGCTGGGTGGACATCTGGGCTGGGATTAACAAGTGCTCCATAAATGTCACTACACTGGAAGCAGCATATAAGATGCTCACTAGATGGTACCTGGTGCCATCACGCATAGCAAGGGCAGTCCGAGGATACCCAGCAACCTGCTTCAGGGGCTGTTCCGAGGAAGGTACAGTTCTACATATTTGGTGGGAGTGCCCAAAAGTCAAAAGGTTTTGGTGTTGGGTCTTTGGCTTGCTATTTACCCTTCTGCATACTAATATACGACGAGACCCCTGGGTTGCCTTGCTACACGTGAGACCATTAGGTTTTACTAAGCTTCAACACGCTCTTTTGATCCAAATTATGTTAGCCGCGAAATGAACTATCGCAAGCTCTTGGAAAAAAGGTAACCTCCCATTCCATATGGTTAAAGAGAGGTTGAACGGCATTTTCATTAATGAAAAATTGACAAGCATTCTAAAAGACTCCCATGAGAAGGTCATGAAAATCTGGAGCCCGTGGGTTGAATACTCATTTCCAGGTATGGGGAGGCCTTACTGCAATGAGGGATGACCTGTAATCCCTTGCATTTCTCACAGTCCCTTTCACTATCTGATTAGGGAGATTTTTCCCCTTGGGTTTTCTTCTTTTTTTTTTTCCTCTCTTCCCTTCCCCCTTTCACACCCTCCTTCCTCCCACTCCCTCTTCCCTTCCTTTTCCACCCGGACCGGTCTAACCTCCCTACCCCTCCCTGGGCCAGTGGGGTGGCGGTCCAGAGCACTAAAGGCAGGAAGAGAGGTTTTGCCTACCCGCTGGACTGAGACTGGACAAGCACGCCCCAACTGGTGTCAATTTCAAATACCTTACACTAATGCTTAATTGTGTTTGAGAAGTTTTATAGTACTTTTAAATGTGCTTTAACAATATACAAGAAAGTTAACCTAGAATGATGATTGTAATTTAATGTCTCTTTATTTGCAAAGTACAATATGTCATACTGTCAAACTGTTATATTATAAAATGACAATAAAAAAATTGAAACAGAAATAATACACACACAAATAAACTTTTAAATTCTCTAAATTTGACTACTTACCATGTCTTCATAACGCCTGATGGCATCTTCCTCTGGGCCGGCTGGGTTTTCTGTGTGCCACCTCTGGTCCCTCCACTGTCTTCTTTAGGTGGCATCAAAAGATGACGCCACCGCTGCTATCTGCTATCACAGGGGTACACAGGTTTCCCCTTCTGTCTGTCCAGGGAGAGGCTGAAGGAGGTTTATCTGGGGAAAGCCCCTCCATGCTCCCTATGCTTGGTAATCTTTTTTTCCAAGTATACAGCACGTCCTGTTCCACTTGATTCCTTACACTTGGGTATACCGCCACAAGGTGGCGCAGCTGGACTGCAGATAAGACTTGTGGCCACTCCGGCCCCATAAATAGCCAGGAACCTCCCACCAATTTCCAGAGTTTTTCTGCAGTCTGGACTGCGAAGATAGAAGATGGCTCTCTACTGCGCAGGGTGTGGGCTTCTCAGCTTAGGGCCCTGCAGGCCTATTCCCACCCGTTCTGGACCCACTGCCTCCCTCGGCTGTCGGTTCGGGTGAAGGTAGGACAGCACTAGGGTCAGGACCTGAGGGCCGCAAGACCCTGTACCAAAGGGTAGCCGGCGACAGGCTTTTCTATGGTGAGCCTCATTGGGATGCCCCTGCCCCAAACCTTGGGTCCTTGGTCCCTCTCCCTCACCCTGTCTCCTCTCCCCTCTGGAAGGTTGTGCGGGACCCCTTATGCTGTGGCCCGCACGGTTGGCAGGGGGCGCCCAGGGGTTCAGTGATTGTGTGTGTTTATGGCTTTTACTTTAGTGTGCGCGGACCGTTGTACGGCGCTCCGCGGTGGTTGCCGCTATGTAATTTTGACCTCTGTCATGGCGCCGGCGCCTCACGTGACCACAGTTTCGCGCTCTTCGGGGGGGAGGGAACCGCGGTTTGACACGTTTTGGGTCATGCACTCGCGGTCCGCCCCTCTAGGTACTGCTGTCTGCGCCATTTTGTGGTCTCGTCCTTGCGGTGCTGCGGCGCTGTCTGACTGTTCGCTGATATCTGGGTGATCTGTCCGCTTGGTCCGTGAGTCCCTTACGGGGTTTTTTTATATTCGTTTTTACTCTGTATGTGCTGGGGATACTTATTCTGCGTTTTGTTATGTCTTGCATGCGGGTCACTTTGACTGTGGTTCTCCCGGCCCTGCCCCTTACCAATCTCCCACCTTCCCTAGCGGGCTTTGCGGGGCATCCCAAATAGGGTGGCTATTGCTAGCTGTGTCCCTGTTCTAGCTTCTTTGCCTGTATCCAAAATCACCATATGGACCGGGGATAATGTGCTTGGGGTTCCTTCGGGACAAGCCCAGCTGTGTGTTGCATGTGGAGTATCCCCTGTGAGTGATGGTGTCAAGGTATGTTTACCCTGCGCCCAGCATGTACTTGCTCTTCAGCCTGGGTCATCTGCTAAGGGTCCCAGTGCTGCGCCCCCTTCTGCTTCGCCTACCCCCCCATGCTTACATTTGACTCCCAGCGAGGAGCACACTGGCGGGGAGTCTCAATATAGAAACATAGAAGGTTGATGGCAGGAGACCATACAGTCCATCTAGTCTGCCCTTATGTGTATACTGTATGTACTCTTTATCTTAGAATAGATGTGTGCTTATCCCAGGCATGTTTAAATTCAGTGACTGTTGATTTTTCAACTACCTCTGCTGGAAGTTTGTTCCAAGCATCTACTACTCTTTATGTAAAATAATATTTTCTAACATTGCTCCTGATCTTCCCCCCTACTAGCTTCAGGTTGTTCCCCCTTGTTCTATCATTAAGTTTCTTCTTAAAAACACTTCCCTCCTGAACCTTATTCAATCCTTTCACACAGTGGCGGACTGGAGCCAAAAATCAGCCCTGCATTTTTCCCCTAGCCAGCCCGAGACATCCCTGCTGTGGCCCTCTAACCATGATGCCAGGGCTATAGAATTGGGGGCTGGGGTTCCCTGGCTTATGTGTACATTGGGGCTGGGTACAGGGGGCTGAGAGAGAGAGACTAAGGGGCAGGGATTGAATGTGGATTTTAAAAGCAGCATCCCAACTGACCCCAAAGCAGTGCGGCCCACCGGGCATTGTCCCGGGTCTCCCTATGGCCAGTCCGCCCCTGCTTTCACATATTTAAAGGTCTCAATCACGTCCCCCCTCTCCCTTCACAAAAATCATGTCCCCCCTCTCCCTTCACAAATATGACTTGGCTTCCCGGGTGGCCAGTATTTTTTTTTTTAATTCTTTATTTAAAGGTTTTTGCATATAAACATACATAAGAAAAACACAGAATACCATAAGATACAATACACAATAGGGCAGTGGGGTAAGGGTTATATGGGCAAGGGTTCGGGTGTAGAGAAGGGTGAAGTAGCAGCTGGATGACCTATGCGGCACACAGGTCTACAGGCAAATAACACAACGGCATGTGGAGGCTGTCGGGTGGGGCCCCCCACAATGGGCACGAGATGCTATCACTAGGCCCCAAAAAGCCAATGCCTCTCCCCGCAGGGCGCCCCCAGGGCCCCTCGGAGTTAGGGTAGAAAAAAGAAAACCCACCGCGAAGGAGGCCAAAAATGGGGAGGGGGCGGGGGTGAACTCCTACCGCAGCACAGCAGCGCAGAGGTACGGGTCATAGTCATCGGCTCTCTGGCCCCGCGAATAACTGCTTGAAGTCTTCAGACTCCTGGTAAATTAACCAGGGCATCCACGTGCGCCTATATTGCTCGTCCCTTTCATGTATAGCAAGTGTGAGGTCCTCCATCTCCGAGATGCTTAACACTTCCGCGACCCAATCCCTCACTGTGGGGGCTCCTCTTTGTTTCCAAAATCTTGGAATCGCTAACTTACCTGCATTCAACAAATGGACCTGAAGTGATTTCTTATACTTGCTTACAGAGTGATTCGTCAAATGCAGCAGGATCTGAGCTGGGTCTGTGAGGGACTGGCCCCCTGTGAGTTGAGAGATTATGGCCAGCACTCCCTCCCAGTATGCGCGAATCTTGGGGCAGGACCAGAGGATGTGCATTAGAGTGCCCCGTTCGGCCCCACACCTCCAGCAATGTGGGTCCACCGAGGCAGACATTCTGTTGAGCCTGTCAGGTGTATAGTACCATCGGCTCAGAACCTTATAATTAGATTCCTGCACCCTGGTGGCAATCGAGGATTTGTGAGCAAGAGATGAAATCTTCTCTCTCTGATCCTCATCAAGCTCCATCCCTAAGTCGGCCTCCCATTCCCTCCAGAATGTCGGGGGGCTATCCCGCTCCCCCACCAATAGCGAGTATAATTTGGAGGTCAGGTGGTCGTTTGGTGCTTCACCCAGACAAATCCTCTCAAGCACAGTATGGGTCCTGCACCTTTCTCTCTTCAACCGCTGCCCAGCTACAAAGGATTGTAATCTAACCAGGGTCCATGGGTCGAGGTCTGCATTTCCTCATCTGGATCTCAAGTCTGACAGCAATGTCCACCCTCTCTCTGTAATCAAATCCCCCGCTCTCAGCTGCGACAAGCCATTCCATTCCCTGAGGTCTGCTCTGGTTGATCCAGGGGCCAACAATGGGTTAGTGATCACGGGTATCATGGGGGAAGGCCCACGGGGAGATCTCCGAATAGGATCTGTACTTCCCAAAGACCCTCAATGATGCCTCAATGGTCGGATGCCTTTTTAGGTCTATGGGCAGGTCCCCCCTACCCCACATCAAGACGTCCGGCGGGGCGAGGGTCACGGCACGCTCTAGCTGAACCCACCTTTTTGTGTCCTGGCATGTCGCCCACTCGCAGGTTCTCTGTAAATGTGAGGCCGCCCAGTAGAGCCTGATGTCTGGCAGTGACATGCCCCCCTGATTCTTGGGCCTGTATAGTATGCGTTTCCCGAGTCTCGCTCGCTTCTTGTTCCAGACGAAGCTCAAGAGGGACCTGCTAAGGTCAGCAAAGAAACCCGCAGGGATCCGGACCGGCAGAGCCTGGAACAAATACAACAGTCTGGGCAGCACCGTCATCTTTATTATGTTTACCCTCCCCATCCAGGAGAATGTGGGAAGGTCCCACCTCTCCAAGTCGGCTCTAATTCTTCTGGCCAGAGGAAGGAAATTCAAGGACACTATGTTGTACAAGGAGCTTAGCAGCTGGGTTCCCAGGTATGTCAAAGAGGCCTTGCCCACTTAAAGGGAAAGGACTGCCGTATGGTCCTGACTAGGTCACCTCGAAGGGAAACACTCATGGCTTCAGACTTATCAAAATTGATTTTTAGGTATGAGAGCCTCCCGTACGTCTCAAATTCCCTCATCAGGACTGGGATAGTTACGGAGGGGTTAGTAATAAAAAAGAGCAGATCATCTGCGTAGGCAGCGACTTTGTGGGTGCTCTCTCGGGAGACCAGTCCCTGGATGTCATTATTGTTTCTAATTCTACACCGGAATGGCTCAAGTGATAGGGCAAAGAGGAGGGGTGAGAGGGGGCAGCCCTGGCGGGTTCCATTGCTGATCCACACCGGGCCGAGAGGTGTCCATTGATTCTTATTCGTGCCGAGGGAGTGGTGTATAAGGCCTCTATGAACAGTCTCATATTATCCCCCAACCCAATGTACCGAAGAGACTCTTTCAGGAAAGGCCAGCTTACCCTGTCAAAGGCCTTTTCGGCATCAGTAGAGAGAAGCATCAGGGGGGTCTCTGAGGTTTTGCCTGCATGAATGACGTTGATGGCTCGGATGACATTGTCCCTAGCCTCTCTATGAAGCACAAACCCGGTCTGATCCAGGTGCACTAGGTGAGGGACCAGAGGTGACAACCTATTAGCTAATATTTTGGCATATAGCTTCATATCTGCGTTAAGCAGTGAGATGGGCCTATAGCGTTTACAGGATAATGGATCTTTTCCCGGCTTATGTATGACCGTGATGTGGGCTTCTAATTCCCTGCATGAGAAAGCTCCCGGGTTCTCCCCGTCTAATATTGTGTTCCAGGCCCTTACCAGCCACGGACCCAGCAGGGCCTCAAAGGTTTTATAGTACCTAGATGTAAAACCATCCGGTCCCGGCGCCTTGCCCGCGGGTGTAAATTTAATGGCCTCGGCCAGCTCCCCAACGTCAATTGCAGCCTCAACTAGGGCAGCGGCCTCCTCCGAGACCTTCGGCATATTAGAGCCCGCCAGGTATTGCCTAATTCTCTCTAACTACCTCAACCCCGATGTGTCCCTATGTAGCCCATAGAGACCCGCATAATAGTTCCTAAATGTGCCCGCTATAGCCTCTGAGGTGTGCTGTTTCTGCTGGGATTCGTCCATAATTTCAGATATGAAGTTTTGGGCCTGCTGCTGTTTGAGGGCTCTCTCAAGGAGAGCGCTGTTTTTGTTGCGTAAGCTCGCCGAGGACACTCGCTGCCTCTGACTGTTTGTGGGAGAGTTCCAGGGCATCTCTGTCAGTCTCGCCAGCAAAGCTGTGTTCTCCCTCTTTAATCGCGAGGCATGGTTAATCAGAATGCCCCGAATAACCCTTTTTTTTATGGGCCTCCCAGAGGATCAGGGGCGAAACCTCCCCATTGTCGTTCTCATTAAAGTATGAGGTGATACCGTCCCTGACAGCCTGCAGCACCATCGAGTTCTGCAGCAGAGACTCATTCAGCCTCCAAGTAAAGGGGGAGAGGGGCCTGCGTACCAGATCCAAAGCCAGGTAGACTGGGGCATGGTCCGAGAATGAGGTGGGGTAGATGCCGTCACCCGAAACTCGCTCCAGTAGGCTATGCGAGACCCAGAGATAGTCAATTCGGGAATAAGTCCCGTGTACCTTCGAGTAAAATGAATAATCCCTAGCCATGGGATTTCTAATTCGCCACACGTCTACCAGCTGCAGACTATGCAGCCTTTTCTTTAAAGATCTCAAGGCAGGTTGGATAATTGTCGATTTGCCCGCTGAGGTGTCGATGAGAGGGTCAATCGGCAGGTTAAAATCTCCACCGAGGATCAGCTCTCCCTCTTTCAACTTTGTCTAATGTCTGCTTGAGGAACTGAACCTGACCCTGGTTGGGAGCGTATATTGAAATCAGGGTGTAGCGTTTCTGATTAATTGTGCTTTTGACCATGACCACTCATCAGCCCAGGAATCCAACAGGGAAAAAGGGGTGTCCCCTGCTATTAAGATTGCCGCCCCCTTCTTCTTGCCCTCCGAGGTACTGCTGGTGAAGACGTGCAGGAAAAATTTACTATTCAGCTTGGGGGAGGCTCCTTTTTTAAAGTGCGTCTCCTGAATAAAGATTATTTTCGCCTTATATCTCCTTAACTCTTGCCACAGTATCGTTCTTTTTTCTGGTGTGTTAAGGCCTATTGCTGGGTCAGCCCTGCGTAAGGCTTCTGCCAAGAAGCGGCATTTATCTTCCCCGGTTTCCCTCTTCCCTATGGAGGCTGAGGAATTTGTTGCACTTTCTGGCTTTGGTCCCCTCGAGGAGGGGGAATTATTTTCTGATTCAGAATCATCTGAGGAACAACCTAGAGCATATGGTGGTACTGGGTCTCTCTTTGGAGAGGATCCTTGGTCCCCAGATGACACTGACAGATTATTGTCTCATATTTTTGAAGTGCTTTGTAATTCTCCTCCTGCTGTGGCTCCGCAGCAGCAGGGTGAGCTTTTTCATACTGTTAAACCATGCTTGGAGTTCCCTGAGCAGAATAATTTTAATAATCTGATACTCAAAGAGTGGGAACGGCCTAGTAGGCTACCTGGGGTGCCCAAGAGTTGGGACAGGAGGTACGCCTTTCCCGCTGATGTGATTAAGCATTGGTCATGCCCTCCCGAGGTGGATGCGCCCGTTCTCAGGTTGTCCAATACATTTGTCATGCATTCACCTGACACCACTACCCTGAGGGATGGTGAGGACCGGCGCATGGATCACTTGGCCTGTCATGCTTTTGCCTGTGTGGGGACTGCGCTGCGCCCGGTTGGTGCCTCTGCCATAACGGCTATTGCTATTAGAGGGCTGCTTAAGTGTACTTAGATGGGGCCTCTGATAACGCGGGAGGTGAGGAGTATAGATCTCTCCTGAATGAATTTGTTGCATATATTCTTTCTGCTATGGATGATGCCATTAGCATGTGTGGTAGGACTTCTGCCCTTTTGGTGGCCATTCGCCGCTCTGTCTGGCTACGTCAGTGTGTTGCTGATAATGCTGCTAAGAAGGCCCTCACTGGTTTTCCGTTTAAGGGGCTACGGATCTTTGGTGAACGCTTGAACCTGTTTGCCAGGAGCAGTAGGCTGCCTAAACGTAGGAGGCCGTCACGGCCCTTTCGGGGGACCGGTGCTCCTCTCCCCTCCTTCCGCGCTTCCAGGGCTGGTCGAGGGGTGCCTTTTGCTGGGACACGCGGAGACTATTGAGGTCCCAAGCCCAAATCCTCCCCCAAGCCCCCTCAGGCATGAGGAGGCGCCCTCACCCATCCGGGAGGGGGGACGGCTTCGGCTCTTTGCTCACGTCTGGAGGTTATGCATAGCAGACTGGTGGATTCAGGAGGTGGTTTCCTCTGGTTACAAGATAGAGTTTGCAGCCTTGCCGCCCCTAAGATTCATCAGATCCCGGATGGCTCATAACCCCCTGTCAGTTCAGGGCTTGCGTCTGGCGGTCTGAAACCTTATGGAGTTGTCATCTGCCCGGTGCCTCTCAGGGAAAGGGCCAGAGGCTTCTACTCCAATCTATTCACGGTTCCCAAAAAGGATGTGTCCCTCAGGCCCATTCTGGATTTAAAGCACCTCAACAGATTGTCAGATTCAATCATTTTCTCATGGAGACCCTACGCTCAGCGCTCAATACTCTGCATCCGGGTGACTTCATGACCTCTGTAAACATCAAGGACGCTTACCTTGATGTACCAATCTTCCCAGGTCATCAGAAATGTCTCAGGTTTGCTCTGGAGGATCAGCACTACCAGTTTGTGGCCTTACCTTTCGGTATCACCTCGGCTCCCAGGATATTCACCAAGGTGCTGGCGGGCGTGATGGCTCTGTTGAGATCTCAGGGCATCCGCATCCTTCCTTTTTTTGGACGACATTCTGATCACGTCTCAGTCTTTTCATCAGGCCGAACTGGACACCCAGATGGTGGTGTCCACACTAGAGTCCTTCGGCTGGGGGATCAACCATCCCAAGTCTTTTCTGTCCCCATCACGGGTGAGATCATTTCTGGGCATGACTCTGGATACATCTCAGGTCAGGGTTTTTCTCCCTCAGCAGAAGGTGGAGAGTCTTCAAGCTCAGGCACAGTTTCTACTTTCTTGTCCTCATCCCTCCATCTGGCAGGGGTTGCAGCTGGTGGGCCTGATGGTGTCTTGCTTCGAGGTGGTGCCCTATGCTCAGTATCACATGAGAACTCTTCAGTTACACCTCTTATCAGTGTGGGATCGGGACCCTGTGTCCCTGGATCAGGAGTTTGCTCTGTCCTGCCTGGTCAGACGGTCCCTCTTGTGGTGGCTGGACTCAAGGAACCTCTTGGTGGGCAGATCCTTTCTGTCTCCTTGTTGGGAGACAGTCACCACAGATGCCAGTCTGACAGGTTGGGGGGGTTTCTGGAAGTCCTTGAAATTCCAGGGTCACTGGGGCCCCCAGGAGGCCCATACCCCATCAACATTCTGGAACTGAGGGCGGTGAGGTTGGTTCTCACTCAGTTGACCCCACACCTTCAGGGTCGGGCTGTTCAGATCCGCTTGGACACCCAGACGGCGGTTGCCTACATCAATCATCAGGGAGGGACCCGGAGCAAGAGGGCCCTCAAGGAAGTGTCTCTGATTCTGTCCTGGGCGGAGGAGAATGTTCCCTGCATCTCGGCAGTGTACATCCCGGGGGTGGAAAATCTGGAGACGGACTCCCTGAGCAGGGGAGAATGGTCCCTCAGCAGCAGGGTGTTTCGCTCTCTGTGCCACCGCTGGGGTCAGCCGGATGTGGATCTGTTTGCGTCCCATCACAATCACAAGCTTCCAGCCTGTCTCTGTCACAGGATCCTCTGGCCTTAGCCATGGATGCACTAGCATTGTCTTGGAAAAACTTTCAGCTCCTCTATGTGTTCCCTTCATTTCCTCTGCTGGGCAGGGTGCTGTGCAAGATAGCCCAGGAGGGGGTGCCGGCCATTCTGGTGGCCCCCTGTTGGCCAAGAAGGGTGGCAGACATTGTGCAGTTGGCAGTAGATCAGTACGTCCTGCCCAAGGATCCAGATCTGCTCACTCAGGGGCAGCTGTGCCATCCCAATTTACAAATGCTGGCTTTGACGGCTTGGCTGCTGAAACCTCCATCTTGATGGAAAAGGGGTTGCCTGCCTCTGTTGTTGATACCATGATTAGGGCTAGGAAGAAGTCCTCGACCTTTATCTATTACAGGGTCTGGCATGCTTACATTGCCTGGTGTGAGCCTAAATATTTTCCGTGTAGGGGTTTCTATTCCCAGGATTCACAGAATTCTGGAATTTTTGCAGCATGGTTTGGATTTGGGCCTTCAACATAGTACCCCCAAGGGCCATGTTTCAGCCTTGGCTATTTTCTTCCAAAGGTCTTTTGCCAACCACCATTTGGTTAAGACTTTTTTTCATGGTGTTACTCACGTGCGCACGCCACGTAAGCCTTTGTTACCAGTCTGGAATTTGAATTTGGTTTTATCTGCCATGCAGGGGTTTCCTTTTGAGCCTATTCGTGAGGCTGCTTTGCCTATTTTGACTCTTAAGGTAGCCTTTTTGGTGGCTATCACTTCTGTTAGGCTTGTTTCTGAGTTGGCGGCGCTTTCCATTAAACCTCCTTACTTTGAGAGACACCAGGACAAGGTGGTGTTCCGGTTCAAGCCAGATTTCTTGCCTAAGGTTGTGTCTGCTTTTCATCTCAATCAAGACATTGTGTCAGGGACCGCTGGACACCCTTCTCTCGTGAGCCAACAATCCCCAATCTCCACCGCCTCTTGTGCCTATAGACAAGCCCCCGCTTGCTGGAGACACGGGTTATGCCTCTCCAGACTCGGTTGCCCCCAGGTCTTACTGGCGCAAAGATTGCTGGCTTACGATAAAGACGGATGAACTGCGGGGTATCCCAAATCAGGAGTTCATGCACCAAAGTCTGTAAACGTCAAAACCAAGGGGCAAGGCAAAGAGTAGTCGGGACTGGCAAGGGTCAAGGCCGGGTGATCACAGAAGCGCGGTATCCAAGGGGTTAAGCAGAAACGAAGTCAGACAGGCAGAAGGTCGGTTCAGGCAGCGAGCAGGAGTAGTCAAGGACGAAGCCGGATCAAACACACTAAGACGAGATTCAGAAGCACACCCTAGCTAGTAAATGGCTATAACAGGCACTGGTGGTTCGGGCGGGACAATATTTAAATGGTGACTGACCAATGGGAAGGGGGATGTGCTGATTGGTGCAACACACGATCTCACCCCTGATAGGAGAAACTCCAGGGACTGGACCGCCCTGGCCAGTCAGGCTGTCCATTCCCTGACCTTCCCAGAGCAGAGGATTCCTGGGTCAGGATTGGTCCTTTTAAATCTGCCCCCGGCGAATGCGCTGGGAGCAGCGCCGCCGGGGGACATAAAGGGAACGTGCTAGCACACGGGCACATGCACGGCCGTCGGCTGCCGGTGCGCCCGACGCTGGAGGGGCGGCTGCCTGGCGCGGCCGCCGGAGGGGCCGCGCCACCAGTGAGCGTGCGGAGGCACCGCGGGACAGACTCCCAGGTAAGTTCCTTACATTACCCCCCCCTTGAGGAGGGGCCTCTGGACCCTCCAAGCTAGGTTTCTGAGGGTTCTCTCTGTGAAACTTCCTAACCAACCTCCCCGCGTGGACATCTCTGGCCGGGACCCAAGACCTCTCTTCTGGACCGTATCCCTTCCAATCTACTAGGTACTGGAGAGAGTTTCGGAAGAAACGTAAGTCCAATATCCGGGCTACCTCGAATTCTTGCTGCCCGTCTACCAGGATGGCAGCAGGGGAAGTATCTGGCTCAATACCCTTGGCAGATTTTAAAAGGGAAACATGAAAAGAATTGCAAATTTTCATGGAGGGAGGGAGATCAAGGCGATAAATAACTCGATTAATCTTCCGTAGTATAGGAAAAGGGCCAATAAACCTTGGACCTAGCTTGGCAGAGGGTTGACGTAATGCCAAATTTTTGGTGGAAAGCCAAACTAACTCCCCCACCTCATAATCAGGGTCACTAGACCGACCGTGATCGGCAAAAGTTTTCTGCTGGCCGACAGCCCTGGTCAAGTTTTGCTGGATCTTTGCCCATAAGTCCGGCCATTGGGACAACCATTCCTCAAGCGAGGGCACACTAGAGGGTTCTTCGGACAAAGCAGAAAACTTGAGGTCCCTCCCGAAGACACAGCGAAACGGGGAAACCCCTGTGGAAGTATGGGTGGCAATATTTAGAGCAAACTCTGCAAACGGAAGGTACAGTAACTAATCTGTCTGGACATCGGAAACAAAACATCAAAGGTACTGCTCCAGTGATTGGTTGGTTCTCTCTGTCTGTCCATTTGATTGGGGATGAAATGCAGAGGACAGAGAGACAGAGAACCCCAACCTGGCACAAAATGCCCTCCAAAACTGAGAGACAAACTGTACTCCCCTGTCAGAGACCACATCCTCCGGGATTCCATGGAGTCTGAATATATGTGTTAAAAAATGTTGTGCAAGGTCTTGAGCGGTTGGTAACTTTTTTAACGGGATAAAGTGTGCCATCTTACTGAACCGATCTACCACCACCCAGATGACGGTAAACCCCTGCGATGATGGAAGATCGGTGATGAAATCCATGGCAAGGTGTGTCCATGGTCGGGAAGGAATGGATAAGGGCAACAGTGAACCTTCAGGAGAATGTCTAGGGGTTTTACTCCGGGCACAAATCTTACAGGCTCGAACATAATCCTGAGCATCTTTTTTAATAGAGGGCCACCAAACATGACGTGACAACATGGAAATGGTTTTCTTAACTCCAGGATGGCCTACAGTTTTAGGGGCATGAAATTGCTGTAGGATGGCCGAACGATGTGACGCAGGTACAAACTGGACATGAGCCGGTTTACCAGGCGGAGATTCAGACTGAAACTGATTCAGGTCAGAGAGGTTCGGCTGAATCACAGCTACCACCATGTGTTGTGGCAGTATGGGCAAATTCTTCCCCTCAGGTAAGTTAGTCGTGGAAAAGCTTCGAGACAAGGCATCAGCTTTTACGTTCTTTGACCCCGGTTTGTAAGTAATTGTAAAGTTAAATCGTGAAAAGAACAGGGACCACCGAGCTTGCCTAGGGGTTAACCTCTTTGCAGACTGAATATATTCTAAATTTTTATGGTCCGTGAAGACCGTAACAGGGAACTGGGCCCCTTCTAACCAGTGTCTCCATTCTTGAAAGGCTAGTTTAACCGCCAAGAGCGATTGAATTTTTTCGAGAAAAAAGCACAAGGGTGAAGTCGTTCCGGGGAACCGCTGTACTGCGAGAGAACTGCCCCAACGCCAAGCTCGGAAGCGTCAACTTCGACTATAAAAGCTCGTTGACATTCTGGGTGAACTAATACTGGGGCAGAGCTAAAGACTTCTTTTAACTTTCTAAAGGCTTGAAAGGATCGTTCCGGCCAGGGTGATGGGAAGCTCCCCTTCTTGGTGAGATCTGTGAGAGGTGCTACTAGGGTGGAGAAGTTCTTAATAAATCTCCTATAAAAGTTGGCGAATCCCAGGAATCTTTGTAGCCCCTTTAAATCTCTAGGTTGCTCCCACTCAAGTACAGCTTTGACCTTAGCCTGATCCACAGATAACCCAGTGTTAGAAATTATATACCCTAAAAAAGGGACCTCAGGAACCTCGAATACACATTTCTTGAGTTTAGCGTATAAGCAATTCTCTCTTAATTTTTGTAAGACAAGGCGAACATGTTCACGATGTTCCATTAAAGAGGAAGAAAAAATCAAAATATCATCGAGGTACACTACTACAAAGCGACCCAAATACTCTCTAAAAATTTTGTTTACAAAGTCCTGGAAGATGGCCGGGGCGTTACACAAACCAAAGAGCATCACAAAGTACTCGTAATGCCCATCTTGGGTGTTGAAGGCGGTCTTCCATTCATCACCATGACGGATCCTTATCAAGTTATAGGCCCCCCGTAGATCCAACTTGGTAAAGACTTGGGCCCCGATGATCTGTGTAAATAACCCATCAATCAGAGGAAGGGGGTATTTATTTTTAATGGTTATTTTATTCAAACCCCGGTAATCTATACAGGGGCGGAGCCCCCATCTTTTTTTTCAACAAAGAAAAAACCCGCCCCAGCCGGAGAAGTGGATGCCCGGATGAACCCCTTCTGTAAATTCTCAGCTATGTAATCTTTCATAGCTTTGTTTTCCGCCCGGGGCAAATTATAGATTTTCCCCTGGGTGGCATAGTCCCCGAAAGAAGTTCTATGGGGCAGTCAAAGGACCTATGAGGCAGAAGAACATCCGCCGCTTTTTCCGAAAATACATCGAGAAAATCATGATAAGGGCCTGGAACCCCATCGGGGAGTAGCTGTGTGGCACGCACCGGGACTTCCAAACAGGACTGGAAACATGACGGGCCCCATTTAGTAATCTGCCTCGCAGCCCAGTCAATCTGAGGGTTATGCTTTTGTAACCAAGGCAACCCGAGTACTAATGGAGTTAAGGGCATTTTTAAGACAAAAAAGCAAATCCATTCAGAATGCCCTGCTCCCACTCTAAGAAACATTGATGGGGTCTTAAAGTGTATGAGGCCCCCCGCAATAGGTGTGTCATCAATGGCTAAAACCCGGATAACCTTAGACAGAGGTTGGAG
Source organism: Gastrophryne carolinensis (assembly GCA_027917425.1). Lineage (NCBI taxonomy): Eukaryota > Metazoa > Chordata > Amphibia > Anura > Microhylidae > Gastrophryne > Gastrophryne carolinensis. Next base: position 297,211,605 of record CM051235.1, on the reverse strand, counting down.
CGGAATCTTCAAACTTTGAGCTAGCAAGTCAAGAAAATTCCCTGCAGCCCCACAATCAAGAAGGGCCTCCAAATTTTTAAATTCAAGGTCCACTTTAATCTGGACTGGGACCATGTGACAGAGGCTCTGTCTTTTGGATGTCATCACTATTCAGTTGCCCACCGGGCCATTCACTGGCCTTTTCTTAATTAGGTCATTGTAGTTTGGATTGTATTATAAACTGCCTTTGTGTTAATTGATTACGTCACAGGCAATGGCATTGTTCTGATTGAGTGTATTACAGACGCCTATTGTTTTGCTGATTGCGTCACCGGCAGAGTTGGTCTGTGTATTTGTCATGAGGTCCACGGGGGAGGTCCCATTGCATGGAGACTTGTGTATATAAGGCCTAGAGTGGCACTAATAAAAACACTTCACCTTCACCCTCAATACTGAGTTCTGTCTCTTATTGGGGGAAACGCTATATTACAGTTCACTAGCCCTTGTAAGGGCTGTTCCTGTTTCCTCACGGACGACTCTGGAATTCCAGCAGCACCTCTCACCATTGGGAAAGGACGTCTCGGGCGGTGAAGCCCTCCGGCGATAAGGGTTATCGCTACAATTGGTGGCAAGCGGTCGGATGGTCCTTTGTACCCAGAGAGAGTGCTACCCTGATGGAGAGTCAGTAGGACAAGTTGAAAAGGCTGACCCTGAAGGATCTACTCGAGAGCCGGGGAAGGTCAGCTAGCAACCGCCCACATCAGGAACTGATAGCCGAGCTGATCGAAATGGATCGTGCAGCAGTGAGGACCGAAACCAATATAGAGATCGATGAAGACGCTGCTCTTGTTCAAGCGGTTCGGAACAGATTGTCGGTCTATGGCCCGAATCCATCACAGGAACTGATCGACCGAGTCTTCGCCGCAGCGGAGGCAGAGGCCAGTAAGCGAAGGGAAGATCGGCGACTTTCAACCCAGCAGCCTCTCAGCCTCAGTTACACTGGGGGGAGAAAGATTCCATTTGCAGCATTTAAGTCCTTCCAGGAAAGTGACGACGAGATTGACGGATTTTTGGCCGATTTTGAACGGCAGTGCGCTTTACACCGGGTACCCACGGAGGAATGGGTCACCATATTATCAGGGAAACTATCTGGGAAAGCTTCCGATGCTTTCCGGGCCATCCCTGATGCGGACTTACCACACTACCATCTGGTAAAGGAGGCTTTGTTAGCCCGGTACGCTGTCACCCCGGAAGCCTACAGGCGACGATTTCGGGAATCCCAAAAGAAGGGAGGGGATTCTTACACGGAGTGGGCATGTCGCCTCCATCGTACAGCATCACACTGGGTCACTGGATGCAAAGCCACGACCGCTGAGGATGTACTACAGTTGTTTGTACTAGAACATTTTCTCAATGCCCTGCAACCAGAGCTAAGAGAGTGGGTAAGTGACCGGAGGCCTCTAACGCTACCTGAGGCTGCTCGTCTAGCCGACGAGTACACCGATGCTCGCCGGACAGAACAGTCCGCTCCAAAACCACAACCTCCCATCAAATTTCAAGCACCTGTGGCTTCAGCGCCAACTCGTGACTCTGGGCCACATAGGCCAGCGCAGCAACCGAACCTCTCCACAGTTCAGTGCCATCGTTGCAAACAATGGGGACATTATCGCAGCGATTGCGCCCTAGAGCCTCCCCGAAACACGTGGGGGCAAAAGCAACCTTCCACCTCCCGTACTCCTGTGGCACACTGTTTGGAAGCTGAGAGCAGTTCGGAAGAGTATCTGGGGGTACTGTATGAAGCTGATCCCGTACAAGCGGCCATCCAAGACAACCGACAGCACCATTGCCAGGAGGTACGAGTCAATGGGCGCACCGCGCAAGGATTACGCGACACCGGAGCCACACTTACCTTGCTTCAACCTCATTTGGTCAAGAACAAAGACCGCACTGGACACACCGTTGCAGTAAGGGTGGCGGGAGGAGCTGTGTTTCGACTCCCCACCGCCCGAGTACATCTTGACTGGGGCGCTGGATCCGGCAGGGTACAGGTGGGACTTATGGACAACTTACCAGCAGAAGTACTATTGGGAAATGATCTAGGACCAATGACTTCTGCCTACGCTACCTCTGGACCAGCCAGCGTCAACCCTGTTACAACCCGGTCTCCAGCCCGAGCTGCCGACTCCAGCCCACTGGTCGGGGAGACCCAGGGGTTTCGTCTGCATCACGTCATGTCTGTTACAAGAAGCCAAGAAGAGGATCAGCCATCAGGTTACATCCTTCCAGAAGGGAAACGTATGCCAAACACTATTTTTGTTGGGGGCATTGGCCGTCGGATTAATCAGCCTGAAATTAAGGATGTTTTTTCAAAGTATGGCGCTGTAAAGAGTGTCAAAATTATTAGGGATGCCTCTGGCGTTTCTAAGGGTTATGGTTTTGTCTACTTTTACGATGATGTAGATGTGCAGAAGATTGTGGATTCTCCGATCAGCTACCATGGAAAGAGATTGAAACTTGGACCAGCTATAAGAAAGCAAAGCACCTGTGCACACATCCAACCAAGGACTTTGGTGCTGAACTCACCAACGCCACAATATCCCAATGTTTGGACCCCACCCATGACCGATTCCTATGTACAGCCTACGTCAATGTTTAGTCCGGTTACTCACTATGTGCAGACTTGTCCTTACACAGAACTCTGCCCATAACAAGAGTCCGGACAGCCCCACGTTAACCCGAACAGGGTCAATCCGGGTCTGCCGGGTGTTCCACAAAAAGGGGGCATTGTGACAGAGGCTCTGTCTTTTGGATGTCATCACTATTCAGTTGCCCACCGGGCCATTCACTGGCCTTTTCTTAATTAGGTCATTGTAGTTTGGATTGTATTATAAACTGCCTTTGTGTTAATTGATTACGTCACAGGCAATGGCATTGTTCTGATTGAGTGTATTACAGACGCCTATTGTTTTGCTGATTGCGTCACCGGCAGAGTTGGTCTGTGTATTTGTCATGAGGTCCACGGGGGAGGTCCCATTGCATGGAGACTTGTGTATATAAGGCCTAGAGTGGCACTAATAAAAACACTTCACCTTCACCCTCAATACTGAGTTCTGTCTCTTATTGGGGGAAACGCTATATTACAGTTCACTAGCCCTTGTAAGGGCTGTTCCTGTTTCCTCACGGACGACTCTGGAATTCCAGCAGCACCTCTCACCATTGGGAAAGGACGTCTCGGGCGGTGAAGCCCTCCGGCGATAAGGGTTATCGCTACAGACCATAAACTGGGAATAAATCTGAGGAAATACCTTGCAGCCTAGGTGGGTTCCCTCGACCCCACCTAGGCTCTGAAGTTTCCCGGCTGCTTCTTGGGGCAGACTCTGACCAGGTGACCGGTCCCCCCACAGTAGAGACACAGTCCTTCTGTCAATCGCCGACGCCTCTCAGCCTCAGAAAGCTTGGTAGCTCCCAGCTGCATAGGTTCCTCGACTGGTAAAGGGGCTGGAGCTCCAGCTTTCCAGCTGGTATCGGGATGCGCCCCTCTTTCAAGGCGTCTCTCCCGTAAACGCCGGTCGATTCGGATAGCGAGTTGCATGGTTTCGTCCAAAGACTGAGGTACAGGGTGATTCACAAAAATGTCCTTAATGGCGTCAGATAAGCCCAACCGGAATTGACCACACAGGGCAATTCCACCGAGAGCCCACCGACGGAATTCGGAACAATACTCCTCAGCCTGCCGGCGACCCTGTCGCAAGGAACGCAGTTTGGCATCAGCAGTGGCACCCCTATCTGGGTCATCATAAAGAATTTCCATAGCTGAAAAAAACACATCGACCGATTGCCGTGCTGGGTCCTGAGGTGACAGGCCGAATGCCCAGGACTGTGGGTCCCCTTGCAGGAGGGAGATGACCAGGCCCACACGTTGTTCTTGGGAGCCAGAGGAGTGTGGGCGGAGTTGAAAATAAAGTTTGCAGGCATCCCGAAAGTTGGAAAACTTGCTTCTGTCCCCAGTAAACTTATCGGGGAGTGGGATCTTGGGTTCCACAGGATGGACGGCCGGTGCCCCCAAAGGGACTGGGTTGATAGGAGTTGGACGGTTCTCCTGGGCCGCCACTCGATGAGCCAGGTGCTCAACAGCCGCAGTCAAGGCCTGCACCTGCTCCAAAATTTGGTCCATAGTTCTGGCCTGTTATACTGTCAGGGACCGCTGGACACCCTTCTCTCGTGAGCCAACAATCCCCAATCTCCACCGCCTCTTGTGCCTATAGACAAGCCCCCGCTTGCTGGAGACACGGGTTATGCCTCTCCAGACTCGGCTGCCCCCAGGTCTTACTGGCTCAAAGATTGCTGGCTTACGATAAAGACGGATGAACTGCGGGGTATCCCAAATCAGGAGTTCATGCACCAAAGTCTGTAAACGTCAAAACCAAGGGGCAAGGCAAAGAGTAGTCGGGACTGGCAAGGGTCAAGGCCGGGTGATCACAGAAGCGCGGTATCCAAGGGGTTAAGCAGAAACGAAGTCAGACAGGCAGAAGGTCGGTTCAGGCAGCGAGCAGGAGTAGTCAAGGACGAAGCCGGATCAAACACACTAAGACGAGATTCAGAAGCACACCCAAGCTAGTAAATGGCTATAACAGGCACTGGTGGTTCGGGCGGGACAATATTTAAATGGTGACTGACCAATGGGAAGGGGAATGTGCTGATTGGTGCAACACACGATCTCACCCCTGATAGGAGAAACTCCAGGGACTGGACCGCCCTGGCCAGTCAGGCTGTCCATTCCCTGACCTTCCCAGAGCAGAGGATTCCTGGGTCAGTATTGGTCCTTTTAAATCTGCCCCCGGCGAATGCGCTGGGAGCAGCGCCGCCGGGGGACATAAAGGGAACGTGCTAGCACGCGGGCACATGCACGGCCGTCGGCTGCAGGTGCGCCCGACGCTGGAGGGGCCGCGCCACCAGTGAGCGTGCGGAGGCACCGCGGGACAGACTCCCAGGTAAGTTCCTTACACATTGTTTTGCCTTCTCTGTGCCCTAATCCTAGTAATCCTAAGGAGCAGGTCTTACATTCTCTGGATGTTGTCAGGACCTTGAAGTTTTATTTGGTAGCTTTTAGGAAGACTGATGCTCTTTTTGTTATCCCTTCTGGACCTAGGAAGGGTTTGCCTCCGGCTAAATCCACTATCAGTAAGGGGATCCGTCAGGCGGTGGTACAAGCCTATTTTGCTAAGGGGAAGGAGCCTCCCTTCCGCCTTACTGCTCATTCTACTCGTACTATTGGTGCCTCCTGGGCTTTTCAGCACCAAGCTTCTGAGTAACAAGTTTGCAAGGCCGCTACTTGGTCTTCTGTTCATACTTTTTCCAAGTTTTACAAGGTCGATGTTAGGGCCTCAGCTGATGCTGCTTTTGGCCGCAAAGTTCTGCAGGTGGCAGTGGTTTAAACTGCTCGCCGTTGCTCTTTGGGGATCCCACCCTACCTTACCGACACTGCTTTTGGATGTCCCAAGTGTATGGAATCAAGTGGAACAGGACGTGCTGTATACTTGGAAAAATACAATTCTGTGAGTACTCACCTGTAGAATTGATTTTGTAGTATACAGCACGTCCTGTTCCATCCCTCCCTTGTTATCATTTTTCTTGGTTACCTCTGTATGGTGATTGTTCATCAGTTCATTTTGGGTTCTTATCCATTTTTGATTCTCCCGGCTTCTTGTCATAACTGCTTGTCAACACTGGAAATTGGTGGGAGGTTACTGGCTATTTATGGGGCCGGGAGTGGCCACAAGTCTTATCTGCAGTCCAGCTGTGCCACCTTGTGGCGGTATACCCAAGTGTAAGGAATCAAGTGGAACAGGACATGCTGTATACTACAAAATCAATTCTACAGGTGAGTACTCACAGGATTGTATTTTTACAAATTTACCAACCCAAATTTCAAGCACCTGTGGCTTCAGCGCCAACTCGTGACTCTGGGCCACATAGGCCAGCGCAGCAACCGAACCTCTCCACAGTTCAGTGCCATCGTTGCAAACAATGGGGACATTATCGCAGCGATTGCGCCCTAGAGCCTCCCCGAAACACGTGGGGGCAAAAGCAACCTTCCACCTCCCGTACTCCTGTGGCACACTGTTTGGAAGCTGAGAGCAGTTCGGAAGAGTATCTGGGGGTACTGTATGAAGCTGATCCCGTACAAGCGGCCATCCAAGACAACCGACAGCACCATTGCCAGGAGGTACGAGTCAATGGGCGCACCGCGCAAGGATTACGCGACACCGGAGCCACACTTACCTTGCTTCAACCTCATTTGGTCAAGAACAAAGACCGCACTGGACACACCGTTGCAGTAAGGGTGGCGGGAGGAGCTGTGTTTCGACTCCCCACCGCCCGAGTACATCTTGACTGGGGCGCTGGATCCGGCAGGGTACAGGTGGGACTTATGGACAACTTACCAGCAGAAGTACTATTGGGAAATGATCTAGGACCAATGACTTCTGCCTACGCTACCTCTGGACCAGCCAGCGTCAACCCTGTTACAACCCGGTCTCCAGCCCGAGCTGCCGACTCCAGCCCACTGGTCGGGGAGACCCAGGGGTTTCGTCTGCATCACGTCATGTCTGTTACAAGAAGCCAAGAAGAGGATCAGCCATCAGGTTACATCCTTCCAGAAGGGAAACGTATGCCAAACACTATTTTTGTTGGGGGCATTGGCCGTCGGATTAATCAGCCTGAAATTAAGGATGTTTTTTCAAAGTATGGCGCTGTAAAGAGTGTCAAAATTATTAGGGATGCCTCTGGCGTTTCTAAGGGTTATGGTTTTGTCTACTTTTACGATGATGTAGATGTGCAGAAGATTGTGGATTCTCCGATCAGCTACCATGGAAAGAGATTGAAACTTGGACCAGCTATAAGAAAGCAAAGCACCTGTGCACACATCCAACCAAGGACTTTGGTGCTGAACTCACCAACGCCACAATATCCCAATGTTTGGACCCCACCCATGACCGATTCCTATGTACAGCCTACGTCAATGTTTAGTCCGGTTACTCACTATGTGCAGACTTGTCCTTACACAGAACTCTGCCCATAACAAGAGTCCGGACAGCCCCACGTTAACCCGAACAGGGTCAATCCGGGTCTGCCGGGTGTTCCACAAAAAGGGGGCATTGTGACAGAGGCTCTGTCTTTTGGATGTCATCACTATTCAGTTGCCCACCGGGCCATTCACTGGCCTTTTCTTAATTAGGTCATTGTAGTTTGGATTGTATTATAAACTGCCTTTGTGTTAATTGATTACGTCACAGGCAATGGCATTGTTCTGATTGAGTGTATTACAGACGCCTATTGTTTTGCTGATTGCGTCACCGGCAGAGTTGGTCTGTGTATTTGTCATGAGGTCCACGGGGGAGGTCCCATTGCATGGAGACTTGTGTATATAAGGCCTAGAGTGGCACTAATAAAAACACTTCACCTTCACCCTCAATACTGAGTTCTGTCTCTTATTGGGGGAAACGCTATATTACAGTTCACTAGCCCTTGTAAGGGCTGTTCCTGTTTCCTCACGGACGACTCTGGAATTCCAGCAGCACCTCTCACCATTGGGAAAGGACGTCTCGGGCGGTGAAGCCCTCCGGCGATAAGGGTTATCGCTACAGACCATAAACTGGGAATAAATCTGAGGAAATACCTTGCAGCCTAGGTGGGTTCCCTCGACCCCACCTAGGCTCTGAAGTTTCCCGGCTGCTTCTTGGGGCAGACTCTGACCAGGTGACCGGTCCCCCCACAGTAGAGACACAGTCCTTCTGTCAATCGCCGACGCCTCTCAGCCTCAGAAAGCTTGGTAGCTCCCAGCTGCATAGGTTCCTCGACTGGTAAAGGGGCTGGAGCTCCAGCTTTCCAGCTGGTATCGGGATGCGCCCCTCTTTCAAGGCGTCTCTCCCGTAAACGCCGGTCGATTCGGATAGCGAGTTGCATGGTTTCGTCCAAAGACTGAGGTACAGGGTGATTCACAAAAATGTCCTTAATGGCGTCAGATAAGCCCAACCGGAATTGACCACACAGGGCAATTCCACCGAGAGCCCACCGACGGAATTCGGAACAATACTCCTCAGCCTGCCGGCGACCCTGTCGCAAGGAACGCAGTTTGGCATCAGCAGTGGCACCCCTATCTGGGTCATCATAAAGAATTTCCATAGCTGAAAAAAACACATCGACCGATTGCCGTGCTGGGTCCTGAGGTGACAGGCCGAATGCCCAGGACTGTGGGTCCCCTTGCAGGAGGGAGATGACCAGGCCCACACGTTGTTCTTGGGAGCCAGAGGAGTGTGGGCGGAGTTGAAAATAAAGTTTGCAGGCATCCCGAAAGTTGGAAAACTTGCTTCTGTCCCCAGTAAACTTATCGGGGAGTGGGATCTTGGGTTCCACAGGATGGACGGCCGGTGCCCCCAAAGGGACTGGGTTGATAGGAGTTGGACGGTTCTCCTGGGCCGCCACTCGATGAGCCAGGTGCTCAACAGCCGCAGTCAAGGCCTGCACCTGCTCCAAAATTTGGTCCATAGTTCTGGCCTGTTATACTGTCAGGGACCGCTGGACACCCTTCTCTCGTGAGCCAACAATCCCCAATCTCCACCGCCTCTTGTGCCTATAGACAAGCCCCCGCTTGCTGGAGACACGGGTTATGCCTCTCCAGACTCGGCTGCCCCCAGGTCTTACTGGCTCAAAGATTGCTGGCTTACGATAAAGACGGATGAACTGCGGGGTATCCCAAATCAGGAGTTCATGCACCAAAGTCTGTAAACGTCAAAACCAAGGGGCAAGGCAAAGAGTAGTCGGGACTGGCAAGGGTCAAGGCCGGGTGATCACAGAAGCGCGGTATCCAAGGGGTTAAGCAGAAACGAAGTCAGACAGGCAGAAGGTCGGTTCAGGCAGCGAGCAGGAGTAGTCAAGGACGAAGCCGGATCAAACACACTAAGACGAGATTCAGAAGCACACCCAAGCTAGTAAATGGCTATAACAGGCACTGGTGGTTCGGGCGGGACAATATTTAAATGGTGACTGACCAATGGGAAGGGGAATGTGCTGATTGGTGCAACACACGATCTCACCCCTGATAGGAGAAACTCCAGGGACTGGACCGCCCTGGCCAGTCAGGCTGTCCATTCCCTGACCTTCCCAGAGCAGAGGATTCCTGGGTCAGTATTGGTCCTTTTAAATCTGCCCCCGGCGAATGCGCTGGGAGCAGCGCCGCCGGGGGACATAAAGGGAACGTGCTAGCACGCGGGCACATGCACGGCCGTCGGCTGCAGGTGCGCCCGACGCTGGAGGGGCCGCGCCACCAGTGAGCGTGCGGAGGCACCGCGGGACAGACTCCCAGGTAAGTTCCTTACACATTGTTTTGCCTTCTCTGTGCCCTAATCCTAGTAATCCTAAGGAGCAGGTCTTACATTCTCTGGATGTTGTCAGGACCTTGAAGTTTTATTTGGTAGCTTTTAGGAAGACTGATGCTCTTTTTGTTATCCCTTCTGGACCTAGGAAGGGTTTGCCTCCGGCTAAATCCACTATCAGTAAGGGGATCCGTCAGGCGGTGGTACAAGCCTATTTTGCTAAGGGGAAGGAGCCTCCCTTCCGCCTTACTGCTCATTCTACTCGTACTATTGGTGCCTCCTGGGCTTTTCAGCACCAAGCTTCTGAGTAACAAGTTTGCAAGGCCGCTACTTGGTCTTCTGTTCATACTTTTTCCAAGTTTTACAAGGTCGATGTTAGGGCCTCAGCTGATGCTGCTTTTGGCCGCAAAGTTCTGCAGGTGGCAGTGGTTTAAACTGCTCGCCGTTGCTCTTTGGGGATCCCACCCTACCTTACCGACACTGCTTTTGGATGTCCCAAGTGTATGGAATCAAGTGGAACAGGACGTGCTGTATACTTGGAAAAATACAATTCTGTGAGTACTCACCTGTAGAATTGATTTTGTAGTATACAGCACGTCCTGTTCCATCCCTCCCTTGTTATCATTTTTCTTGGTTACCTCTGTATGGTGATTGTTCATCAGTTCATTTTGGGTTCTTATCCATTTTTGATTCTCCCGGCTTCTTGTCATAACTGCTTGTCAACACTGGAAATTGGTGGGAGGTTACTGGCTATTTATGGGGCCGGGAGTGGCCACAAGTCTTATCTGCAGTCCAGCTGTGCCACCTTGTGGCGGTATACCCAAGTGTAAGGAATCAAGTGGAACAGGACATGCTGTATACTACAAAATCAATTCTACAGGTGAGTACTCACAGGATTGTATTTTTATTGATTTTCTTTATTGTGGTGGGAGGGGCTAGTTTTTAAAAGATTCCCACCTAAAAGTCATGGCCTCCAAAGCTTACCAACCTGACAAACGAAGCATAGGGTCTGGTAATCCCAGAGCTCAATTGCCAAACTGCTGGCCCCCAATCCTAGTGATTACCAGCACTTATGACCTTCACCACAGGTCAGTTGCTGAGCACCGGGCCCATGCTCTTGCTCTGCGTGGCTGGCATTTTCCCTTATTTACAGTAGAAAAAAAAATCTCGCCTCAATTCAGGTTCCAGCACCAGGGGCCTCCTCATCCCCCAGAGGGCCTCCAATCATCTGGCTGGGGTCTTCAGCAGGGCAGAGAACACCGATTCTCTGCCCCACTCCCGGACTGACAGGTCACTCGCCATCGCAGGGAGGGCCTTTTTATACCAATGAGTGAGCTGCCCTCTGATGTGAGCTGACATCTGCCCAAACTACCTACCTGCCTACCAACTGACCCAGCTACCTTCCCACCCACCTACATACTTGCCCACTGACCCAGCCTGACCTACCCACCCTTCCAACCTGCCCTGATTTGGCAGTGCCCATGGGCATCTCTGGGTGCATGCATGTATGCTCAACCTGTGGCCCTTGAAGCTATCTGATGTGGCCCCTGAGCTGCTGTGTAGCTGGAAGTACGCACCTCAAGCTTTCTAGGCGTACCAGGCTTGTTTATGTGGGCATAGTTTTCTGAAAGTAATCCCTCAATCAATTCTTTGGTTGCACAGAGTTTCCCTAAAAAAGAATTAAAAGAAAGAATCAAAGCCACATTTTTCTAAAAAAACTATATGCAAACAAGAAAAAACAAGTAAAATCTGAAAAAGCAACATGCCCCGAACAGAACAATACCCAGCATGCTTCGCTACTGTCAAGGGAAGAGTTGTCAAACACCACAAAGTAAAGCGTCCGCATAACGGAAATTTTACTTGAAAATTTCAGCTCTGCAGACAAAAGGCTTGATTCAGAGAGACATAACAAACCAGTCGTATCAGTGCCGCTTTTTGTATTATGTTCGACGTTCGCACTCTCGTATGCATATGCGAGTGATTCTTTGCATTTATACGTTTCCTTCGGGAAAGTGGCCGTCCGTTCGTATGTTAAAGTACGAGATCGAGTCATTTATCCGCGTGACTTTTCCGATTCCTTTTCTCTGGTTGCAACGGCAGCATTCGTTTTTAACACTTTCCCATCGTCTACCTCAACGAATCCCTTGCATTTTCCGAGCATTTTTAATCGGATTTGTAATAAAATATTCGTCTGGACCCACAAACCTACGATCCTGCGCCTGCGCAATACAGACTTAAATCATTAAACTGTTCGCACACATAAATGTGTTTCCATATCTAGCACTAACAAGCTCACCCCAACCACTTCCTGCTTAGTTTGTTCTTCATTTAGCGCACCTTAAAGCTCACCCCAACCACTTCCTGCTTAGTTTGTTCTTCATTTAGCGCACCTTAAAGCTCACCCCAACCACTTCCTGCTTAGTTTGTTCTTCAGTTAGCGCACCTTAAAGCTCACCCCAACCACTTCCTGCTTAGTTTGTTCTTCATTTAGCGCACCTTAAAGCTCACCCCAACCACTTCCTGCTTAGTTTGTTCTTCATTTAGCGCACCTTAAAGCTCACCCCAACCACTTCCTGCTTAGTTTGTTCTTCATTTAGCGCACCTTAAAGCTCACCCCAACCACTTCCTGCTTAGTTTGTTCTTCATTTAGCGCACCTTAAAGCTCACCCCAACCACTTCCTGCTTAGTTTGTTCTTCATTTAGCGCACCTTAAAGCTCACCCCAACCACTTCCTGCTTAGTTTGTTCTTCATTTAGCGCACCTTAAAGCTCACCCCAACCACTTCCTGCTTAGTTTGTTCTTCAGTTAGCGCACCTTAAAGCTCACCCCAACCACTTCCTGCTTAGTTTGTTCTTCAGTTAGCGCACCTTAAAACTTACCCCAACCACTTCCTGCTTAGTTTGTTCTTCATTTAGCGCACCTTAAAGCTCACCCCAACCACTTCCTGCTTAGTTTGTTCCTCAGTTAGCGCACCTTAAAGCTCACCCCAACCACTTCCTGCTTAGTTTGTTCTTCATTTAGCGCACCTTAAAGCTCACCCCAACCACTTCCTGCTTAGTTTGTTCTTCATTTAGCGCACCTTAAAACTTACCCCAACCACTTCCTGCTTAGTTTGTTCTTCAGTTAGCGCACCTTAAAACTTACCCCAACCACTTCCTGCTTAGTTTGTTCTTCAGTTAGCGCACCTTAAAGCTCACCCCAACCACTTCCTGCTTAGTTTGTTCTTCAGTTAGCGCACCTTAAAACTTACCCCAACCACTTCCTGCTTAGTTTGTTCTTCATTTAGCGCACCTTAAAGCTCACCCCAACCACTTCCTGCTTAGTTTGTTCTTCAGTTAGCGCACCTTAAAGCTCACCCCAACCACTTCCTGCTTAGTTTGTTCTTCATTTAGCGCACCTTAAAGCTCACCCCAACCACTTCCTGCTTAGTTTGTTCTTCATTTAGCGCACCTTAAAACTTACCCCAACCACTTCCTGCTTAGTTTGTTCTTCAGTTAGCGCACCTTAAAACTTACCCCAACCACTTCCTGCTTAGTTTGTTCTTCATTTAGCGCACCTTAAAACTTACCCCAACCACTTCCTGCTTAGTTTGTTCTTCATTTAGCGCACCTTAAAGCTCACCCCAACCACTTCCTGCTTAGTTTGTTCTTCATTTAGCGCACCTTAAAACTTACCCCAACCACTTCCTGCTTAGTTTGTTCTTCATTTAGCGCACCTTAAAACTTACCCCAACCACTTCCTGCTTAGTTTGTTCTTCAGTTAGCGCACCTTAAAACTTACCCCAACCACTTCCTGCTTAGTTTGTTCTTCAGTTAGCGCACCTTAAAACTTACCCCAACCACTTCCTGCTTAGTTTGTTCTTCATTTAGCGCACCTTAAAACTTACCCCAACCACTTCCTGCTTAGTTTGTTCTTCAGTTAGCGCACCTTAAAGCTCACCCAAACCACTTCCCGGTCATGTCACTGTTGCTTTATTCAACAGTAATTTACCCTTTGTTTCTTGTCAATGTATTTGTGCTAATAATTGACACAGGAATTATTGGTTTTTTTTCGGTGGTTTATTAGTGTAACCAGCCATTTTATTGTGGGTTTTTTTTTTGGTCTTATTGTTAATTTACGAAGATTTTAAAAATTTAAAACTATTTACAAAATGTTTGAAATGTTAAAATTTAACAAATAAATATTTTAAAACTATATACAAATAAACTGGGCCAGGACCAAGGACACTAATCTTCATCTTCTGTTGTCCCCAACGTGTCACGCATCGCGTGCAGATCAGCCACCAACTCAAGGACCCTCCGATTCAGCTCCGCCAGTCTTTGACGTGTGGTCCCTGTAACAATTTTTTGGCCACAAATTAGTAGGCTAACTATACATGTTTGGCACCTGTGGATTTAATGTTTATTAGTTTTACAAACCAAGAAAAGCGACATGTAATTATTTAAATTCATTAATCCAATGAAGTGGGCACAGGTAAGTCTGTCAAGTCATTACGCTAATGAAGTGGGCACAGGTAAGTCTGTCAAGTCATTACGCTAATGAAGTGGGCACAGGTAAGTCTGTCAAGTCATTAATCCAATGAAGTGGGCACAGGTAAGTCTGTCAAGTCATTAATCCAATGAAGTGGGCACAGGTAAGTCTGTCAAGTCCTTACGCTAATGAAGTGGGCACAGGTAAGTCTGTCAAGTCATTAATCCAATGAAGTGGGCACAGGTAAGTCTGTCAAGTCCTTACACTAATGAAGTGGGCACAGGTAAGTCTTCGAGTGCCATTGCCTAGGGCTTGATGGATTTGTGTGTTCAGGTCAAGTCACACAGAAATGTCACTAATGACATGAATACTTACTTGGTTGGTGGCCGATAGATGGCTCGTTGGGAACAACAGGATATCCTTGGTCCTGGCTCTGCTGTGAAGAACTGCCTGTAGAAATTTAGAAAATATGCTCAGTTTTAAGGTCTGATTCAGCAGTCCTCCAATGATTTTTTTCAAGTCTGGGTCACATCACTCACCTTCTCCAGGTTCTTCTTCGACCATATCTGCTGCCTCCTCCTCCACTACCTCACCCGCTCCCGAAGCATCTTCAAAAAAAGAAACAAGGATTCAGTTTGTTGCTATCAGGAGCAAACATGCCCACGCTGTGCCGCCCCTTCTCTGTGGTAAGGTCCAGGGGCTGGTCTGAGGAGGCCACAGAGGAGGGGTCGGACCGTCGCCCTGGAGATCCACCACCTTCACTCCCAGCTGCAGAATCATGCAGCACTGGTCGGCCTCTGCGCCTCCGGGTGCGGCGAATTCGGTAATCCATTTCCAACACTAGAAAAGAAAAGGCATTCTAAGTAAAGGCCTACCTTCTGTCTTAGTTACATATTGCATGCAATCGCAATGTACTTACTTGGAAAATGGATTCCGAAGAACCTCCGCACCCGGGGCATGTGCAGCCGTTTGAGGTCCGACCAATGCTGCATGATCTGCGTGTGGGTGAAGGTGGTGTTGGTCTGCTGATGTATGGTCGAGATTATCTCCAGGGCGACGTTGCGTTTTTCAAATGTGTTGGGCAGGTAGTCGTACCTGCGCTCCAGCATGGTCTACAAAACAGAAAGAAAACATCAATATGTGTCAGCAATACATTTTTTGGTGTAATTACATTAACACACACACATTTCTAGGGTTCAGTAATTTCACAATCTGGCCTAAATGTTGTTTGGCACGTGTGTGGCGTGCCTTTGGTTGTGCATGTAGTTTATCACATTTTTAACAAAAGCCATTTATTCCTGCGCTTCCTTCACATGTAGAGCAGCATTTCCAAATCTAAGCAAAGTCCTTAAAATACACTTACGAGCATGATGATCTCTTCTTGTTGGCGGGTGAAGATAGTGGGTGCCATCTTGCTTCTTGTTCTCGGCAGCAGATAAGTAATGCCCCAGCACGTTCCGCACGGCCGTGCGAACGTACGCAATGCCTCAGCGGGTTCCGCACGGCCGTGCGAATGTACGCGTCACATGCCGGCGCGTAAACGTCACACGCTGGCTAGCTTACTTAAAGGTCCCTGCACAAACAGCTGATTATTTTCAAAAATCAAAATGGCACCCAAAAAAACTCCTGGCAAAACTGGAAAGGAGCAAACGGGGAAGAAGGCAGCCAAGCGGCAGGAGCCTTCCGAAGGGCCCAAAACCAGGTCGCAGCAGCCCAAAGCAAAATTACGGCCTAGTACCAAAACGCCGGCCCAGCCAACTACCAGCTATGGGCAAAAAAAGGAGCAGCCAGGCAAAGCAAAGACACAGGCCACAAAGGCTAGTATGGCTACTGGGCCCAAAACGGGTAAGAGGGTCCGAAGACCCACCCCACCCTGCCCCACTACAACACCCACAATAGTCCGCAGCAGGCCACGCAGCCCACAAAGAGGCAGAACCAGGTCCCGCAGCCCCCCTAGACGCCGCAGCAGGCCACGCAGCCCCCCTAGAGGCAGAACCAGGTCCTGCAGCCCCCCTAGACGCCGCAGCAGGCCACTCAGCCCCCCTAGAGGCAGAACCAGGTCCCGCAGCCCCCCTAGACGCCGCAGCAGGCCACACAGCCCCCCTAGAGGCAGAACCAGGTCCCGCAGCCCCCCTAGACGCCGCAGCAGGCCACGCAGCCCACAAAGAGGCAGAACCAGGTCCCCAGGCAGCCCCCCTAGACGCCGCAGCAGGCCACGCAGCCCACAAAGAGGCAGAACCAGGTCCCCAGGCAGCCCCCCTAGACGCCGCAGCAGGCCACGCAGCCCACAAAGAGGCAGAACCAGGTCCCCAGGCAGCCCCCCTAGACGCCGCAGCAGGCCACGCAGCCCACAAAGAGGCAGAACCAGGTCCCCAGGCAGCCCCCCTAGACGCCGCAGCAGGCCACGCAGCCCACAAAGAGGCAGAACCAGGTCCCCAGGCAGCCCCCCTAGACGCCGCAGCAGGCCACGCAGCCCACAAAGAGGCAGAACCAGGTCCCCAGGCAGCCCCCCTAGACGCCAAAGCAGGGCACGCAGCCCCCCTAGAGGCAGAACCAGGTCCCCAGGCAGCCCCCCTAGACGCCGCAGCAGGCCACGTAGCCCCCCAAGAGCCAGAACCAGGTCCCGCAGCCCCCCAAGAGTGGGCCAAAAAAAAAAACAGAAGAGGGCCGGCCCTGCAAGATCGCCCTCACCCTTGGTCCGCCCTACTACCTCCAAGGGCAGCACTACTTCAGCCTCAGAACGAACCTCTCCTGCTCGCCCACATTTGGCACCGGCACAGGTGGAAAGGCAAGGTTACTATGCCACATCAACACCTGGGACTTCTGTGGCCAGCCAGGCCAGAACACCCAGTCCCTTGCCCAGTCCTGGCCAATCCCCAGGCAGCCACCATTCCCTGCATTATCCCCCACAAACCCAGGCAAGGATGTCACCCCATTTGGATGACACCATGGAGGACCCACAACCCAAAACAACAGGGCGCACATTGCGAAGAGGGCAGTTGAGTGGGCGTTTTGGTGAGGGCCAAATTATGGCCTTGGCTAGTGGCCTGACCTTAGTTTATGATGAGCTATATGGGCGCAGATCCAAAAACACCACCAAACAGCGCAGAGCAAACATCTTGGCCGACCTAACCAGACAAGTGAATGCAGCGGGGGAAGAGTTAAAGGATGTTGTACAGATTCAGCGCAAGATATCGGACCTCAAATATGCTGCGCGGAAGAAAGAAAATCAAAGGCGGATTTACAAGTAAAAATGTTAGCTTTAGGATTAGACTTGATGTTGTATTGGCCACCTGGTTCTAAATTCGCCTAACTATGTTTTGCAGCATGAAAACTGGAGGAGGTTTTCCCTCCAAACTCAAGTTGACCCCGGCTGAGGAGATGATTTTGGGATTGATGCATCCAGTCGCCGTCGAGGGCCACGCGGCCCTAAGGGACACAGATTCACCGACCCGTCCTGCAGGTGAGTAAGCTTTATGTGACCTTTACAATTAGTGAGCATGCACAATTAGCCAGTAACACATCTGGGAAGCCAGGCACCTAGGCTGTGGCTTGTAGGGGATTTCTGTGTTGGGCCAGGGTGTGGCATGTGTGTGGCCACTTAACTTCTGATTTTTTGCCCACATACAAGACGTGAATGTACATTGAACCCGAGTTTAAAAGTTTGCTGGTTCCCATTAACCTGGCAGTTATGTCTTTACACTCCATGACATCACACACTTCAATCTTGATCTGTTGTCTACTTGTGTGTGAGCTGGGGTTGGTAAAAAATCAACAAACAGGCTTGGTTTGAATTAGGAAAACAGACATTGCTAGGCCTCCCAAAAACCAGGTCCCTGCTATGTCCAGGCTGAGTGTGTACACTTAAACCGGACCTTCAGTGTGATTTAATGAAAAGCCCAAAGTCTGAAAAAACAGTTCCCCAGCATGTAAAATTAATATTTTTTACAGTTTTAGTCACTAACTTATTATTCTTTCCCACACTGGCCTGCAACTCTGTCCAGGAATTTAGGATACGTGCGCCGCCATCTTGACTCAGAAGCATCACACTTACTGAGGAGAGAAGAGTGGGATAAGGTACAGGGGGGCGGATTATAGCTGTTCTTTGCTCAAACAGAGCAGAGCTGGGGTCAGATAACGGTCACCAGTCCAAGAATGCAGAGCAGCACAGTCAGGAGGCACTTCCTGTTTGCAGGCTGCCGGATAAGATGGCGGCTTCCATAAGCCGCCATCTTGGATGTTTAAAGGCTCATAACATGCAGTAGATGCAGGTAGGAAGATTTGTAATGTGGTCAATCTGTATGTACAGGGTGTGGGAAACATATAAGCTAGACTCTTAATCAGAGTGAAGGTCCGCTTTAATAGCCTATAAGGGATGTGGTCAGCCACAGAACAAGCTGAACTTGAATGTTTGGCTTAGTTGAGGTGAACAATGTGGAAGTAGTTCTAGACAAAAAAAAATTAAAGATAATGGCATGGAAATTGAAGCTTATTTGTCACCGTTGTTGTAGTGCCCATGACAGCTTTGACCCGTTAACTAATTCGGCATATGTCTTTTGACCCGTCAACAATGCATAGGTGTGTGTTTACATAGTGTCTTTGCTTCTCATGCAGGCCACCATCATCCCTCAGCTACTGTGGAATCCACTGCCAGTTTGGACATGCCGTCAACTTCCGTGCAGCCTAGGAGGGAGGATCCGATATATTCGGTAAGTTTAGGGAGCAAATGTCGGTTATCCATGTTACTTTGCATGTTACTACTAACAGATTGACATATGTAGTGGGCAAGCTAACATATAATTTGTCTCTGTCCATACAGACCCACACACTCATGGATGAAATCCAGGAGCTGGAGGAGGATGGATCCTTTATGTGCCCTTCAGAAGATCTACCCCTGGGCCAGAATCTGCAACTTGTCCAAAATGTTTCAACACCAACTCCGCAGCAGCAGAGGGAAGCTGGCTGCATGGTGGCTGCACATGATGGCCAGCATGCACAGACTGACAGTCAAGTCCCCAGTGTTCTCTCTGCTGTTGAGGATAGTGAAAGCATGCCTGTGTCTGTTGAGGGGCCCAGACCAACATCATCGGCACGACCCCGAACCAGGGGATTGGGGAGGCGGAATCCGCTACGGCGCAACCAGGGGAGGGGCATGGCAATTTTGGACGCATGGCACCACGAGAGGGTTACCTTCCAGCACCAAAACCAAAGGAACCGAGAGGCACTGCATGGCCGGATCGAGACCCTAAATACTACATTACAGGCTGTGCAGACAGAATTGCGGACCCTCAACAGCCACATGGAGACTGCCAACAATGACAACCGTGCCTACAGGGGTGAAATGGTAACTATCATGCGAAACATTTTGGACCAGTTGCAGATTCAGAATGCCACACAGGCCCACGTTAGGTCCAATCAGCAAGGGCCACCACCTGGGTACTATGGCCATCACCCATATTAATGTCTCCACACCATGAATCTGTACAACATCTTTGCTCTTAATCCCCCCTGTATTGACTTGTCTGGTGAGGCAAACCAAGATACCCTTGGTGTATGCCTTGGGTTGTGTGTTTTTGATTTGCGCCCATATAGCTCCTTAGAGTGGTGAGGTAGGCCACTAGCCAAGGCCATATCTGAATCCTCACTGAACGTGCCACTCAAGCTTCTACACCTGTACCAGGTTTACACCTGTGGCAGTGGCAAATGTTGGCAAGCAGGATTTTTTTTTTATTTAATTATTGGCATGGTTGATCTAACCATTTATCCTTTGTTGTTACATATATTTTGTTTGCAAATTGGAGTGAGCAGCAACTCCAAGTTTGTGCTGTTATTTTTAATAAATAAACAGTTAAAGACACCTGTGGCTCATAAATTTTATTGTCTCTTTTTTTGGTGTCACAGAGAAATATATACTTGGACATTCACACAGTTCACACATCCAAAAAAGAGAGTTGTAAAGCATTAGGCCTGTGGTAATTACTTCATTACTTAGTTGAACACAACAAACATAACGAAACATACACAAAGGGAAAGAAAACTAAATCAACAACACAATGTTAAACAAAGGCCAATACAGGTTAAATTAAGCAAAATGGGTCGCGATCAAATTAGTCCGCACACTTTGGCCGGACACACTACTGTGTGTGGCCAGAAATGAGTCCTCCTGGTCTTCGCTGGGTGGAGAGGGAGCCAAATTTACATACCGGGGGACCCGTTGTGAAATTGCAAAATTGTGCAGAACAGCACAGGCCATTATTATGTCTATGACCTTTTTCGGATCATATTGCAGGGCGCCCCCGGTATGATCCAAACAACGAAACCTAGTCTTCAAAAGACCAAAGGCCCTCTCTACCACAGCCCTGGTCTTGCGGTGCGCACAGTTGTAGGCATCCTGGGAGGCATCCTGGGGCCGGAGTACTGGCGTCAAGAGCCACGGCAGCAGCGGGTATCCTGAATCACCTTATACATAAGATTAGCAAAAAAAACATGTAAGACCATAAAGGCACCAGCAACATCAATAGGAGGCTATTTGTCAATTGTGTGATCAACATGAGGCAACATTTGCCACTGTCCCAGTCCCAAACTAAACATATGTCCTAGAGGTTTACAAAAGGACAACATACAAAGAGTGAGGATGATGGACAATCATACATAAGGATCCCAGCTCTGGGTTTCCAAGTGTGCTTAGGATGTAGGTTTGGCTGACCCCTTATATTCTTTGTGTGAGACCAAAACAGCAGAAACACGCCACATGCACTTTATCCCGCTCTACTCTCGTGTGGAAGTGCAAACCAGCTAAGCAAAGATGGGTCCTAAACTATGCTAAAGTTAAGTGCACTATTCCACACGAGGGTGGTGTAAGAGGGATTATTAAATTAGACAAACAGATAATTTATAATGTGGCTAATGCAGGCCAAACTTTGGCCAACGCTTGGTTGGTTAATAACTAACATTCAAGTGTGGTTTAACATGGCAAGAAGGTTGTTTAAGGTGTAAGTTTTGCAGACATTACTGCAAAATGCTAATTAAAAACAAACATCCACAACTACATTATGTGGTTTATGTTAACTTACCAAGGAGCTATGCCCCGGAAAATTCCCCAGACTCAAACCGTCGGTACAATCCTGATCGTCTAAGGATGTACGCATCATGGGCTGAGCCTGGGTAGCCGGCGAGGACGCTAAGGAACCGCATGTCCGGGGCCACCACTGCCTGCACATTTAAGGAGTGGCCCATTTTGTGGTTCCTGGTAAAAAAGGAACACAATAAAACATTAGGAAGGCATTTTGTAAAAATAACACACACATTTCGATCAGGAGGGAGCATTACAAGGAGGGAGCTTTACAAGGAGGGAGCATTACAAGGAGGGAGCATTACAAGGAGGGAGCATTACAAGGAGGGAGCTTTACAAGGAGGGAACGTTACAAGGAGGGATCATTACAAGGAGGGACCATTACAAGGAGGGACCATTACAAGGAGGGAGCTTTACAAGGAGGGAGCATTACAAGGAGGGACCATTACAAGGAGGGACCATTACAAGGAGGGAGCTTTACAAGGAGGGACCATTACAAGGAGGGAGCATTACAAGGAGGGACCATTACAAGGAGGGAGCTTTACAAGGAGGGAGCATTACAAGGAAGGACCATTACAAGGAGGGTTACCCAAAAATGAAAAAATCTTCAAAATTTTAATACTTACCTGTATATGTACTCGTCGGCAGCCGGAGGCACCAGGGCGACGTGGGTACAGTCAATGGCACCAATGACGTTGGGCATGTCGCCGATATTATAAAAACCAAGCTTAATGGCGTTTCTGGCTACCATATCATCTGGGAAAAAAATATATTTGGGTGTTAGGGTAGCCATGCCTTCCAAAAAATGTGATAGTGCGCGGCTCAGCGTAGGCTGTGAGATCCCCACGAAGAGGGCACCCAGCCTCTGGAACGAGCCGTTCGCCAAAAATTGCAGGCAGCCAAGCATCTTGGTCATACCTGAAATTGCTTGAATCGACCCTACAGTGCGCACCTTGCAATTTGTACATGTAAAAGCCCCATTTCTCCTGATTATAATGGTACCACATATGTATCAGTAGCCCCCCATTCTTGCCCAGGAGACCCCCCCCAAACTGAAAAGAGCACTTTTTAACATTTACAAATAAAATACAACTACTATCCACACTATAAACATAAGGGGTTTATTTAAAAAGAAATGACATAGGGTCCCACTTACCCATCATATTCAGCCCGGGACCAGCTAGGGGGGGGAGACCCCATTTTTTGGGAATTTTAAGGGATTAAAAACCCTTAAAAATAAGAAAAAATTACATGGGGTCCCTCTTACCCATCATAACCAGCCCGGGACCAGCTATGGGGGCTTGTAGGAATGGGGCACAGGTGCCAGCTTTGGTGGCCTCCCCAGCCTGCAGGCTACAAGCCCACATAGCCACGGGCCGGGCCCTTCTGCCCCCCCTGGGCTTTGGGGAGGCATGTAATTGGGGAGCCGGGGGTTAATGGCAAGCTAGCGCAGGTGACTTGCCAGCCCCCAGCCTTGTGAACTGGTATAGGGATCTTATGGATCCCTTACCAGTTCACAAAGGGTTAAATGTAAAAATAAACACACAGACACATAGGAAAAAAATGACATTTATTTTTTTTTTTTTTTCTTTCCTCACCTCCGATCTCCTCTGTCCCCCGGCGATCCCCGATGACAGCTGCTGGGTGCTCGGTGGAGGGAGGCTGGGGGGGCAAGGGATCACAGCCCTCTCCCTACCTCCAACCTCTCTCCTCCGAGCACCCGGCAAGACTGATCATCTCCTGTGAGGGTGAGAGAAGCTGGCTGCCGGGTGCCTTCATAGTGAAGCCGTCACCCGCTAGCAGCCGCGAACCAGGAAGTGAGGCAGAGGGTGATTTCTCGACCTCTCTTCACCACAGAAGAGCCCGGGGGGATCGGAGCCCCCCCTCCGGTGAGGAGGAGACCCTGCGGGAGGGATCGCGGATGCAGGTGTGTACATTTATTTATTTTTTTACAGTCAATTGTGCCATCGGCTGAAGCGGGGTGGGGGGCGCTATTTTGGGTGATCTCCTGAATAGAGAAGAGCCCCGGGGGGGGGGGGGATCGGATGCCCCCCAGGTGAAGGGAAGACTCTGCCCAATCCAACGAGGGGTCAGGTGAGTTTTTAACTTTTATACTTTTTTTTCTGTGGGGGTTTAAAGTCAGCTTCGCGAGACTCACGTAGCTGGCACTAAAAGGGTTAAAGTGGACCAACACCCAGGATTTTGACTATCCTGGGTCTTGGTCCACTTTGGTGGGGCACCCCCGCCAGCGGTCAAGCGGTCAAGCCGCGGACAAGCGGCTCCTCCGCCGCCGCCTCCCGCGCGGCACTCTTGACGCGCGCGCGCCCGCACCGCCGAAGCTAAGGTAAGGGGGTTTGGGGGTTTTGGGGGGGGTTTCACCCCGCGGGACATCCCGATCTCGGATGTCCCGCGGGGAGGGAGGTGATCGGCGACCCGAGGGTGATGGTCCACTTTAAATTGAAACAGCCAAAGGTAGCGGATGTCCCTCTTTTGAAAGTGTAACAGCAATTGTTTCTGGGCCCACCACTTTTGAATGGGGATGAGCACCAGATCTGCAAGTATGTGGATTGGAGGGTCCTCGGCTAGTCTTGCCAACTTAAAGGAGCACTATCGTGAAATTTATAAAAAAAATATATATATTTTGAATGTCTTCCCAAATAGATGTGTGTTAAAAAACCTCACCATGGTTATAAGGCACATGTGTGGACCCTGATATAATCTGTGCGCTCGGATCCGCTCCCTTTCCTTTGTCGGCTGCCTGGGAAAGAAGGTGGGTTTCAGGGCCTTGGGTGTTTCACACAATGGGGCATCCCGATTTTGGAAGGCCCGGGGGGTGGGGAGGAAATGAAATGAGCCTGGAATCTTATAGATTACCGGGCTGCTCTACGTGGGTTTTGATCCATTTTTAAAATAATATATGTATATATATATCCCTGGAGATTTTGTCACCCTTGTTGCCAGACCATTTTGCACTATTTTGCGCTCCACGTGTTCGACTGTAATTTTTGAAGGGATTTTCCAGGGAAATTATATATAGTTTTTTTCAGCAGAGTTTGGGCTTTAACATGAAATGTCTTGTTTGTCATTTTTTTACTGTTTTTAAAAAAACGAAAAACTAAATAAACTATTTATTTTACTATAGAATATATTGCATGTGAAAGCCCCATTTTTCCTGATTACAACGGTACCACATATGTATCGGTAGCCCCCCTTTCCTGCCCAGGAGACCCCACAAACTAAAAAGAGCACTTTATAACATTTACAAATAAAATACAACTACTATCCACACTATAAAGGTTTAAATTTAAAAAAATTGTTGTGGGGTCCCCCTTCCCAGGGGAGGGCGACCCATTCTTTTGGGGGGAATTTTAAGGGTTAAAAACCCCTAAACCCCCCCCCCAAAAAAAATGGGGTGAGGTCCCCCCTACCCAGCAAAACCAGCCCTGGGACCAGCTATGGGGGCTTGAACAAGGCACAGGGGCCAGCCCGCCAGGCTACAAGCTGGCATAGCCTATGGCCACGGGCTCTTCTGCCCCACCCTGGGCTTTGGGGAGGAAGGTAATGGGGGACTCGGGGTTAATGGCAAGTCACCCGCTAGCTGCAGGTGACTTGCCAGACCCAGAGTCTTGTGAACTTGTATAGGGGTCTTATGGAGTTTGACATCTCTCAGAGCTCCATCTGATCTCTGACTTATCAGTGCTCTGTGCACCCTATCCACCACACACATATTATCATTAAACTTAGGTATCAGGGTTTGTAAAATCTCCCTCACAAATAGATCCATGTCTATATACTGCTCTTGAAGACCCCTCATTATGAAATTCTGCCTTCTTGACCAGTTTACCAGCCTCAGGTTTACTGTTGAAAGGTTATCTGTATTCTGGTTGATTCTACTGTATCAATTTTCTTCTCAGCTCTCTATGCAGAGGCCCGCTTCCGGGAGCTTCCTTCTGAACCTAGCATTGATCTCTGCAGTTATATTCTTAGTATACAGTACGTCCTGCTCCAGATATAGTACTTACACTTGGGTTATCCTCCGCCAGATGGCGCTGCACTGCAGAGACATGCAAAACAGGCTCCTCCCGGCCCCTCAAATACCCAGGGACCTCCCACAAATCCCCAGACTTCTCTGCAGTGCTGACTGCGAAGACATGAAGTATCACTCCCTCGCAGGTGAGCGGGGCTATTAAAGCCTGCGGCCCTGTCAGACTATTCCCACCCGTCCTCGTTGTGTTGTGCCTCCCAGCCTGGGCTGCGCTGGTCGGGTGAAGGTAGGCAGCACCACGCGTGCTTATGGAGCGCTGCTCCTCCGCAGTCCCCCACCAAAGGGTAGGCGGTGTAGGCTGATGGTGAGCCTCTATGGGATACCCCTCCCGCATTACTGCCCCTTGCCCCGTGCAGCGGTGGGCCCTGTACCAAGGGCCGCCATCCTCCCTCGTTCCCCCCGTAGTCGGGGGGAAAGAAAGGGGGGGTGTGCCTATGTGGTCTGTATTGGATCCTTGCACGTATATGGCCTTTGTCTGTCTTTGGACTCTTATAGATATGGTGTCAGCCGCCATGCCCTTTTTATGTATTTTACTTGCATGACTGCCGCCGCCGCACGCGCTTCTCTCCTTAGTTGAAGGTTCCGCGCCGGGCGGCGACGTTACCTCAGACACCTCCGTGTCCTCATTGGCTGTTGTTGCTCTTCGGGAGGGCGGGGTCTGTTTTGGCGTGCTCCGCGTCATGGAACGCTCTGGCCCGCCCTTCGAGGTACATGGCACCATTTTGTCTGTTTGCGCGCGACGCGTGGGACGCTCCTGCTTACTGTGGTACTGTAAGTGCCCTCGCGGCGGCTTATTCTCATTATAGTTTTCTTGGTTCTGACACCATTTTCTTCTCTTTGTGTCTTTCAGACCGGTGAACACCATTGGCTTCTCCCGGCCCGGTGTAATTTATAGCGGGTCTTGTAAAATTCTCCCACTTCCCTAGCGGGTCTTTGGGGCATCCAGGGTTGCTTATAGTGTAACTCCCTACTGGCATATTGTGCCTTAAATAATCACCATATGGAGGCATCTCAGAATTATGTGACCGGGGTCCCTCTGGGACAAGACCGGCTGTGTATAGCGTGTGGACAACCCCATGCTGATGCTGACAGGGCACGGGTCTGCGGACCCTGTGCCGAGCAAGCACTGGCCCTGCAATCAGGCCTGCCAGTGGCTGCACCTCGCTTCACTTCACCTATTTCCCCATGCTTAAATCTCACTCCTGTTGAGTCGCATACAAAGGGGGATTTGCAGCCTTTTGCGTCTTCCAGACTGCCTACAGCTGAACAGATCAGTGCGAGGTTGTCAGAGCGCAAGGGCCCTGGTAAGAAGCTGCACTTGACGTCTCCTGTTTCTTTTTTTCCTATGGGAACTGAGGAGTTTTCTACTCCGTGTGACTGTTCCCCTTCTGATGAAGGAGAGCTATTCTCTGACTCAGGCTCATCTGATGAGAGGACGAGGAGCCATGACGATTCTGGACCTGAATACTGGGCCCAGTATGACACTGACGATTTGTTGATTAAGGTCTTTAAGGCTCTGTCTATCTCTCTCCCTGGTGAAGCTTCCAAGCCGAGAGGGGAGCGTTTCCATACAGCAACAGCACGTTTGGAATTCCTAGAACAGACTCACTTCCATGCTCTTGTCCTCAAGGAATAGGAATGCCCCAGTAAACTTTCAGGGGTCCCAGGGGACTGGGATAGGAAATACCCCTTTCCCCCTGAGGTGGTTAATTGCTGGTCATCCCCCCCCCCCCGTGGTGGATGCCCCTCTCATAGGGGTTCCTAACCCCCTCTTTATTACAGCCCCTGCTCATAATACCCTTCGGGATGCTGAGGACCGGCGCATTGAGCTGCTGGCCTCCCAAGCCTTTTCTTGTGCAGGGACGGCGTTGCGCCCGGTCTGTGCCGCGGCTATTACTGCAGTGGCCACTAGAACCCTCGTCAGAAAGATGCTTGATCATCACTCTGATAATCTTCCCTGGGATGTGTTTAATGCACTCTCCAACTGTGATGTGTTTGTAAAATTTATCCTGTGTGTTTGGACGACACCATTAGAATGTGTGCAAGAACTTCTGCCCTTGCGGTGGCTATACGTCGCTTGGTTTGGCTGCGACAGTGGGGTGCTGACGATGCTACTAAAAAGACTCTTACTGGGCTTCCCTTTAGAGGGCTACGCTTGTTTGGGGCCCGTCTAGACCTGTTTGGTAAAAAGGGTAAGTGCACCCCAACGCAGGCGGCCGTCTAGGCCCCCTCGGGGCAGGGGCACCCCTATTTCCCCCTTCCTTAGTGTTAAACAAGAACCAGGGGTATCCTTCGTGGGGGCTCGCACAGACTCCGGTCCCGGGAGCAGCAGACAACGCTCTGGCCCCTCCGGCGGGGCTAAGCCTAAATCTTCCACCAATCCCCCTCAAGCGTGATGGGGCCCCCTCGCCCGTCTGGGTGAGGGGATGGCTGCGGCACTTTGCTCTTGTCAGGAGGCTTTACGCCTCATACTGGTGGATTCAGGAGGTTGTGTCCTCCGGATACAAGATAGAGTTTGCTGCGCGGCCTTCCCCAGTTTTATCAGGTCCCAGGTACTCCTGGTCCCTGCCGCTGTTCAGTTGCTGGCACAGGTCATGCAAGGCCTGCGAGGTCTGAGGGTTACTTGCAGATTGCCCTTAACAGGCAGAGGCAGGGGCCGCTACACCAACTTTTCCACAGTCCCCCAAAAGGATGGGTCAGGCTGGCCCATTCTGGATTCACAGCAATTCTCCAATTACAGGCAGTTTCTGCATGGAATCTCTGAGATGTGCCATCAGCGCCTTGCGCCCAGGGGTCTTCTTGCCTATGCTTATGTTCACATCCCTGTGCCTTCAGGACACCGAGGCTCTTCAGGTTCGTGTTGGAAGTCCAACACTGCTAATTGTGGCCTTGTTATCTGGCCTCTCTTCAGCTCCCAGAGTGCTCACCCAGGTGCTGACGGGGGTGATGTCTCTGATGAGACCAAGGGGCGTCTGTGCGACGACCTACCTGGACGTCCTTTTTCACTTCCCAGTCTCTACGTCAGGCTAAGTTGGATACCCGGCTGATGGTGTCCATTGGGAGTCATTTGGATGGGTGATCATTCACCCCAAGTCCTCATTGTCCCCTTAATTGGTAACTCCATTACTAGGAATGAATCTGGATTAGGTTCAAACGAGAATCTTCCCTTCTCAGCAATAAAGTGGACAATCTGGTCACATGGGCTCAGTCCCTCATTGATGTCCCGTCCCTTCACCAGGCAGGGGTGCAGCTGGTGGGCCCGCTGGTGGCTTGCTCGGAAGAGGTCCCTTATGCTCAGTTCCCCTTGGGCTCTTCTGCGACTTCTGTTGTTAATACAGGACAGGGATCCAGCATCCCTGGAGCAGGGTCTGTGGGCCTTCCCACCTGGTAAGAAGGTTTCTCTTGGAGTGGATGAACTCAAGGAACCTGTCTGGGGGCAGTTCCTTCTTGCCCCTTCCTGGAAATGGTCACCATGGATGCCAACCTATCAGGTTGAAGGGGGAAGGTTTTCTTCTGAAACTCCCTGCGATTCTGGGGGAGGTGGGGCCCTTAGAAGGTCCTTACGCCTATTGATGTTTGAAACAGTGAGCGTTTTCAGTTGGTTCTATCTCGCTTGACTACTTCTCTTCTGGGCCTGCCAGTTTGGGGGCGCTCGGTCTGTCTGACGACAGTGTCCTACATTAATCATTGGGAGGGGCCTGGAGCTGGAGGACCCTCCAGGAAGTGTCTATGATCCTAATCTGGGTGGAAACAATGTTCCCTGCATATCAGTGATATTCGCTCCGGTGGGAGTCCCTCTGCGACAGGATGTGCTAATAATTCGGTTCTGTATGTCTTTTCTCCATTCCCCCTGCTAGGCAGGGTTCTGCGCATGATTGCTCTGGTAAGGGGACCAGTGATTCTGGTGGCCCCCAGGTGCCCTAGTAGAGTGTGGTTTGCAGACATGGTACCGAGGGCAGTAGTTTTCTGTACCTTCTGCCAGGAGTGCCAGCTCTGCTCACTCAGGGCCCCTTTACATCACCCCAATCTACAGACTCTGGCCTAGTCGGCCTGACTGCTGAAACATCCATCTTGATGGAGACAGGCTTATCTGTCTCGGTGATTGAGACTATGGGAAGACTAGGAGCAAGCTTCTTCCATCTGTTATAGGGTATGGCATACCCATATTGATTGGTGTGAGTCTAGGGGCCTTATTTATCACGGGCTAGCGCCAGGTAGTGTCTGACGAGCGCCAGGTACCGCCAGCTATCGGCGGCTACCGACTCAAGTACGCCCGGCGGCGGTCACAATGACGCATTTATCAAGCAAAATGAGGCTAGCGCCGGCGAGAGCGACGGCTAGCGCGGCATTCATCATGAAGCCGCCTGGACCGAACAGCGCCGCTGCAAATTCCTTCACAGCGCCAGGTATGAGCTGTCGCTCCCTGGCGATGTCCAATGCATTTCAATGGAGCAATCTATAATTAATCATAATTAATTGGTAATAATTTTTTTTTTTTTTTTTTTTAATGTCAAAAATTCGGAGACCACTTCTGCAATGTTAGGATTTATTTTTAAATAAAAAAAAAATTTTAAAAAAAATTTGTGCAGAATTGATCTAACAGGTCTGATATTAATGTATTCATATTACAAAATGATTCTAAAAACATGTATAATGTTACAATCCAAAAATATGGTTGTTTAGGGGTTAAAAACTAGTTAACACCCATCACCGCCAGCGCTCTGGGGTTTAAACAAGGAATGGACAGCGACAGATTTGTTAATAAATATGAAGCTAGCCGTTCGCTATGGCCATTCGTTGTCAGGCGCTCACATACAACGCTGAACCTGTGAAACAGCGACCCCTAAGCCCGTATTCAACATTACCGCACACCGACTGAGTCGCTGTCATCAAGCTAACGCCGGCCAAGCACAGCGAATACTGGCTGGCGCTGAAAAAATCACGCTACAGTCGCTCATCTGGCGCTACCTGGCGCTATTAATGAATCGGCCTCTTAGTCTCTTCCCTGTTGGGCGTTCTCGGTTCCCAGGGTTTTAGAGTTGTTTCAGCATGAGTTGGAGTTGGTTCTCCAACTCAGTACTCTGATGGGTCAGGTTCTGCCCTGTCCACCTTGCCTTAGTAGTCTCTTGTTCAGTCTTCCTTGGTTAAGACTTCTTTCTGGGGCTACTCATGTGCGTCCCCCATGTAATCCTATGGTCCCTGTTGGGATTTGAATTTAAATTTGATTCTGTCTGCTTGCAGGGTTTTTTCCCCTTTGGTCCTATTCAGGATGCTGTCTGGCTGTTCTTACCCTCAAGGTTGTCCTTCTGGTGACTGTTACTTTGGTCAGGCGTGTGTTGGCGGGCGGCTCTGTCTACCTAGCCCCTATTCTTTGAGATACACCAGGATAAGGTGGTGTTCCGCCTGAAGCCGGACTCTCCGCATCAGGTGGTGTCTTATGTTCATTGATTCGAGATATTGTTCTTCCTGCTGTGCCTTATTCCTAGCAACGCTGCGGTAAGGGTGCTGCATTCCTTGAACAGGTGTTGGAAGTTTTTTTTTTTCCTTGGTAGTCACTGTGTCCTTTAGGAGAACTGATATTCCTTGGGGCCTATGGTCACTACATCCTGAATGTGCCCGATCTCGTCTGCTCTCGGGGAGTTGGGCGGCTTTGGCCCTGGTTATTACTTGAATGAATGTTCCTTCTGGTCCTTGGAAGGGTTTTTTGGCTTCTGCCAAGTCTACTGTTAGCGATTGGATTCGTCAGGCTGTTACTCAGGCCTATTCCAACTAGGGGAAGAATCTTCCTTTTCGCTTTCATTCTTACTCTACTCATGCTTTGATGCCTCTTGGGCCTTTCAGCACCAAGCTTCTGTTGAACTGGTTTGCTAGGCCACTACCTTGGCCTTCTTTTCATACCTTTGCAAAGTTTTACAACGTTGATGTTAGGGCCTCAGCTCATGCTGTCTTGGCCGTATGTAAACTGTCTGCTGTTGTCGTTTTTGTTGGGGATCCCACCCTACCTTATGGACACTGCTATTGGATGTCCCAAGTGTAAGTACTATATCTGAAGCAGGACGTACTGTATACTAAGAATAATACAATTCTGTGAAATACTCACCTGTAGAATTGATAATATTTGTATACAGTACGTCCTGCTCCACCCCACCCTGGTTTTTGCATTATTCTGGATCCCCTGTATGGTGATTGTTACCATTGTTATAGTTACCAGTTTTGGTGGTTAATTCTCCCGGCTTCTTGTTCACTGCTTTTCAATGCTGGGGATTTGTGGGAGGTCCCCGGGTATTTGAGGGGCCGGGAGGAGCCTGTTTTGCATGTCTCTGCAGTGCAGCGCCATCTGGCAGAGGATAACCCAAGTGTAAGTACTATATCTGGAGCAGGACGTACTGTATACAAATAATATCAATTCTACAGGTGAGTATTTCACAGAATTGTATTTTCTCACAGGCTGCTTGCAATT
Organism: Gastrophryne carolinensis; assembly: GCA_027917425.1. Classification (NCBI taxonomy): domain Eukaryota; kingdom Metazoa; phylum Chordata; class Amphibia; order Anura; family Microhylidae; genus Gastrophryne; species Gastrophryne carolinensis. The sequence goes on along the minus strand of CM051235.1, from coordinate 297,180,205 downwards.
TAGAGTCCATCATCTCTGACAGTTTATCTAATAAAGATCCTCCTTGCATACCTGGGGAAGTGTGCTGCTCTGTCTGCCTCATCTGGCTTCTGGCCATCGCTAGGTCCATTGATGAGGTAGGGGATTCAGCCCTGTCGGAGCGGAGTCCAAGCTCCTCTACTACAGAGCCGTTCGGTTGCTGTGATTCAGGGAGAGCGCAGCGCTGCTTTTTCTTCCTTTGAGCCAACATCCTTTTGGATTGCTTCAGCGGTTCCACCTGTGGCCTTTTGCTCCTGGATCTACTCTTGCTCCTGGATCTACAGGATGTCGCCCACCATTCCCACAGCTTTGGTCAGTATGGAGACTGGAGACTTTTATGAAGCAAGGTTTGAGGTATCCAGTCATATTCACAGCCGATAAAGAACCCAAGTGGTCTAACACACGTCACGGTTTGGGGTGCCCTGATTCGCGGAATGCTACTTTTAATGCTGGTTTAAGTTTAATTTTTAAAGGTTAAGTTTTCATTTTGCTGGAAATTGATACCTCAAACTCTGCTGCTTTTCAGCTTGTGCCCGGTCATCAAACCCTTCCAGTGGTCGGTGGGTGAATCACCTCTACAGACCTGCATGTATGCTAAATCATGGGTGTGGTGCGGAGCTAACATGCTGCCATCTTTCTTGGCCGCACACATGTGCCCCCAGAACATGAATTTTTTTGTGAGTGCAGCACTCCTGGTAAAATCTTGATTGACAAACCATACTCCAATTTCGTACATCTACATTGTGTGTTTAGCTGGTGTCATTTTGATCTATTTATGTGTCTCTAGTACTAAGGTTTTACAAAGTAATCCTCAAAATTGGCTGCTAGGCTCATCTTTTTCGCTTATATTTACTGCTCGCTACAGCTTGGGAATTGCAAAGCCAGGAAGTCATACTTACTTATATTGTGTGGTAATGTGTATGCAAAAGTGATAAATGGTGTGTATTTTTACCCTGCTACGCTGTACCAGGCACGGTCCATGCCGGGTTTTCAGGACCCAGTTCACATTCCCCACTCCTCTACAGGTTTGTTCCCTGATCTCAGGCCTTGCACAGGTGCTGAGGCTGATTGCAGGGGAAGCCTGAATAAAAGGAGCCGCTGAGCCTGTCAGTTTACCAGCCTGGAGGAAGGAGCCCAGGCTGTACTGCTCAGTGGTGAATGAGAGAACTGTATTTAAGCCGAAGGACTTGGCTTCTGTGACCCCAAACTTGGACTTGTGAGGACTAACGGCGTGGGCCCATGTGCTCTGAAAGTAGACCTTGTCCAACAAGGACTTTTTCAGCTTGCTGTGTTTTCTTACCCTGGACTTTGCTAAGAGCCGGTGAGGTAACCGCTTATACTGCGTTTTGTGCGGCAACCATCTCTGATGTAAGAGACGCTTTAGCTGTGGAATTCTTATTTTTCAATAAAATACATTTGATTTAAAGGAGAACTGTCATTTTAGTCACTATCGTTCGCTTCAATCACTTACAGTTGGTATATCCATCTTGCACGTGAAAATATTTTGGCATTATTCAGCACCGGACCATTCTCATGCGATAAAAGGTTTGTGGAATGCAGAAATTAATCTCTCTCAAATCACCTAATAGGTAAGAAGCTAGGGAGAGAAAACAACTTTCAACAAACTCCTCATGTACTATCTACCCAGACACGTGCTTACACTCTAACGCACATTTCTATCCAAGCCTTGGGGAGCAGTGTGCAACCACCTTTTGTTTTTTTATTTGTGTGTGTATATAGTTCTATGTATTCTTTTATTTTACTTATTTTGTACATAAGGAGGTCGGTACAGCACTAGGAGATAAATTGCACTACTTTTTAGGAGAGAAAACTGCCATTCAATAGAAGCAGCAGGGTAGAAGGAGGGAGGCTGCTGTCAGCTGAACTTCAGTTACCAGCAACTATAGACAAGGCCACCATATCATGAGAGAGTGCCAGCTAAAGAGAACATGCATAGAGGAACGTGGCTGGTGGTTGACTACAAGAGGAACACAGGTAGCATACAAAGTTATTAAAAAACACTAAAAAAGTAAAACCAAAAATATAAATGTAAAGATTAGAGATGAGCGAACTTTTGAAAAATTCGATTCGACTGATTCGCCGAATTTTCCGACAAAAATCGTTTCGACCCGAATAAATTCGCGACGAATCGCTATTAAAAACGGCTATTTCTGAGCCTCCTAGAGCCTCAATAGGGTTGTAAACCATTCTGCCTTGCTGTAACACGCACAGGATGCGTGCTGGGTTAGTTAAATAATACTTTGAAGAAATATCACATGCAGATCAGAGGCATCGCTAATAGAATCGCAGAGCGGCACAATTGAATTCAAGAGAGTTGAAGTGGCATCACTATGAGGGGCAGGAGCCCAAACATTGCTTTAAAGAGACACTGGAGTTGGCAGCAGCAGGAGCCCAAAAATTGGATGAATCACACCCTGGAGTTGGCAGCAGCAGCAGCAGGAGCCCAAATATTACTTTAAAGAGACCCTGGGGTTGGCTTCAGGAGCCCAAAAATTGGATGAATCACACCCTGGAGTTGGCAGAAGTTGGCAGTAGCAGCAGCAGGAGCCCACATATTACTTTAAAGAGACCCTGGGGTTGGCTTCAGGAGCCCAAAAATTGGATGAATCACACCCTGGAGTTGGCAGGAGTTGGCAGCAGCAGCAACAGGAGCCCAAACATTAACTTTAAAGAGACCCTGGGGTTGGCTTCAGGAGCCCAAAAATTGGATGAATCACACCCTGGAGTTGGCAGGAGTTGACAGCAGCAGCAGCAGGAGCCCAAATATTACTTTAAAGAGACCCTGGGGTTGGCTTCAGGAGCCCAAAAATTGGATGAATCACACCCTGGAGTTGGCAGCAGCAGCAACAGGAGCCCAAACATTACTTTAAAGAGACCCTGGGGTTGGCTTCAGGAGCCCAAAAATTGGATGATTCACACCCAGGAGTTGGCAGCAGCAGCAGCAGCAGGAGCCCAAATATTACTTTAAAGAGACCCTGGGGTTGGCTTCAGGAGCCCAAAAATTGGATGAATCACACCCTGGAGTTGGCAGCAGCAGGAGCCCAAATATTACTTTAAAGAGACACTGGGGTTGGCTTCAGGAGCCCAAAAATTGGATGAATCACACCCTGGAGTTGGCAGAAGTTGGCAGCAGCAGCAGCAGGAGCCCAAATATTACTTTAAAGAGACACTGGGGTTGGCTTCAGGAGCCCAAAAATTGGATGAATCACACCCTGGAGTTGGCAGCAGCAGGAGCCCAAATATACACTGGGGTTGGCTTCAGGAGCCCAAAAATTGGATGAATCACACCCTGGAGTTGGCAGCAGCAGGAGCCCTAATATTACTTTAAAGAGACCCTGGGGTTGGCTTCAGGAGCCCAAAAATTGGATGAATCACACCCTGGAGTTGGCAGCAGCAGGAGCCCAAATATACACTGGGGTTGGCTTCAGGAGCCCAAAAATTGGATGAATCACACCCTGGAGTTGGCAGCAGCAGCAGCAGCAGGAGCCCAAATATACACTGGAGTTGGCTTCAGGAGCCCAAAAATTGGATGAATCACACCCTGGAGTTGGCAGCAGCAGCAGCAGGAGCCCAAATATTACTTTAAAGAGACACTGGGGTTGGCTTCAGGAGCCCAAAAATTGGATGAATCACACCCTGGAGTTGGCAGCAGCAGGAGCCCAAATATTACTTTAAAGAGACACTGGGGTTGGCTTCAGGAGCCCAAAAATTGGATGAATCACACCCTGGAGTTGGCAGCAGCAGGAGCCCAAATATACACTGGGGTTGGCTTCAGGAGCCCAAAAATTGGATGAATCACACCCTGGAGTTGGCAGCAGCAGGAGCCCAAATATTACTTTAAAGAGACACTGGGGTTGGCTTCAGGAGCCCAAAAATTGGATGATTCACACCCTGGAGTTGGCAGCAGCAGCAGCAGGAGCCCAAATATACACTGGGGTTGGCTTCAGGAGCCCAAAAATTGGATGAATCACACCCTGGAGTTGGCAGCAGCAGGAGCCCAAATATTACTTTAAAGAGACCCTGGGGTTGGCTTCAGGAGCCCAAAAATTGGATGAATCACACCCTGGAGTTGGCAGGAGTTGACAGCAGCAGCAGCAGGAGCCCAAATATTACTTTAAAGAGACCCTGGGGTTGGCTTCAGGAGCCCAAAAATTGGATGAATCACACCCTGGAGTTGGCAGAAGTTGGCAGTAGCAGCAGCAGGAGCCCAAATATTACTTTAAAGAGACCCTGGGGTTGGCTTCAGGAGCCCAAAAATTGGATGAATCACACCCTGGAGTTGGCAGAAGTTGGCAGTAGCAGCAGCAGGAGCCCAAATATTACTTTAAAGAGACCCTGGGGTTGGCTTCAGGAGCCCAAAAATTGGATGAATCACACCCTGGAGTTGGCAGAAGTTGGCAGTAGCAGCAGCAGGAGCCCAAATATTACTTTAAAGAGACCCTGGGGTTGGCTTCAGGAGCCCAAAAATTTGGATGAATCACACCCTGGAGTTGGCAGGAGTTGACAGCAGCAGCAGCAGGAGCCCAAATATTACTTTAAAGAGACCCTGGGGTTGGCTTCAGGAGCCCAAAAATTGGATGAATCACTCCCTGGAGTTGGCAGAAGTTGGCAGTAGCAGCAGCAGGAGCCCAAATATTACTTTAAAGAGACCCTGGGGTTGGCTTCAGGAGCCCAAAAATTGGATGAATCACACCCTGGAGTTGGCAGCAGCAGGAGCCCAAATATACACTGGGGTTGGCTTCAGGAGCCCAAAAATTGGATGAATCACACCCTGGAGTTGGCAGCAGCAGCAGCAGGAGCCCAAATATACACTGGAGTTGGCTTCAGGAGCCCAAAAATTGGATGAATCACACCCTGGAGTTGGCAGCAGCAGGAGCCCAAATATTACTTTAAAGAGACACTGGGGTTGGCTTCAGGAGCCCAAAAATTGGATGAATCACACCCTGGAGTTGGCAGAAGTTGGCAGCAGCAGCAGCAGGAGCCCCAACATTACTTTAAAGAGACACTGGGGTTGGCTTCAGGAGCCCAAAAATTGGATGAATCACACCCTGTGGAGAGTCATGTGGAGAAAAAGTAGCTTAGTTAGTAATATCTACATAAAATTATGAATAAACAAATGCAAAAGTATTGCCAAAGTGAATTTTTGTTTGAGGGTGTGTTTCCACCTTTTAATTAAATCAGAAACAAGAAGGTATCATTGCCTCTGACTAATTAGCCCTCAAAAATTCTTGGAATTTTTAATCTGGAATCATGTCTGATCCGTCTTATCCGAAGAATATTAATAAAAAGTAAGAGTAACGTAAAGGATTTTTTATTAATACTTACTTGTGGTCCGATGCGGAGGAATGTCTGTAACTGGAGAGCAGCGCCTTAAATCTGTTTTGCACGATCCATCTTTCTTTAGTGTAGGTCTGGCCCCGTCATCAATCTACTGGAATACATCAGGCATTGTTGGGAGGAAAGCTTGGATGATCCATGCGCCATTCATTTCCACGCAGGGCAGTCTCTGGAAAAAAAAAAAACTATGTATAAACCAGGGTCTTTTTCATATAAAAACAAATGGTTATTTTTGCTTTTAAACCATATGTTCCACAGCTTTACCAGTCATTGTGTCAGCCAATGAAGCAACTTTGTCTGGAAGTGCTGCAAAAGCAGTCCACTGCATCACAAGTGGCATCTGACACCCCCAGTCAACTGTCTGTTGTCTGTCTTTTATGCTTTGGGTTCAGCTCCACTATCCATTGATGAAGATCTGATAATCATAAAATTCAGCAGCTACTGCCCAGCCAAGAAGTGGAGGAGACACTCGCCTCTTCTTCCACTAGCCGGCAATTAGTGATGAGGAGAGTGTCGTGGGAGGAGGTGTTGCAAGCCGAGGTAGTGGAAGAGGGTCCCTGGAGTCTGCGGCGGTGGCGGCGGCAGCAGCAGCAGCAGATTATTGCGGACTGTTGTTCGGAAAAATCAGCTACTCAGCGATGTGGCAGTGTTTCATGCAGCATCCTGTGGAGAAAAAGTAGGTTAGTTGGTGTATATACATAAAATTATGAATAGACAAATGCAATAGTATTGCCAAAGTGAAGTTTTGTTTGAGGGTGTGTTTCCACCTTGTAATTAAATCAGAAACAACTAGCTATCATTTGCCTCTGAATAATTAGCCCTCAAAAATTCTTGGAATTTTTAATCTTGATGTCTGAGGGATTTCTCCTCTCAGACAGCGTCACCATAAGTCCAGCCTGCTGCATTACACTTGGAAGAACATCTTGTTTGCGCTGCGACAAGGAAGCCAGAGTCATGCGTCCTGACATGGCACACGTGTTCAGTCTAGTTTTTAAGTCTTGCCCCCATCTGAAAGAACAACAGGAAAGAAAGTTAGCATGCACTTCTGGCACTCCTACACCACCAAGCACAACCTTATTGAGCCTCAGCGTCACAACGGTGTACCCCACCATAGTCTGATTTGCGATGTTTCCACCCGTTGGAATTCCACCCTCCATATGCAGGATCCACTATAGCAGTGGTCCCCAACCCTGTCCTCAAGGCCCACCAACAGGCCAGGTTTTGCAGATCTCCACAAAGATGCACAGGTGGAGTAATTAGTGCAGCTGCAGAGCAATAGAGCTGGCTATTTGGAGATCCAAAAAACATGACATGTTGGTGGGCCTTGAGGACAGGGTTGAGGACCACTGCACTATAGGAACAGAGAAAAGCCATCACGGATTTCTGGATGATCCAAACGGATAGGGGGACACCCCTGTGTAAATTCAATGTAAACCATTGGCAGCTCATACGTGACACCGACCGTTTGCTCAGGCCCTTTGAGGAAGCTACGTTATTAGTCAGTTGCCAGGACTATGAGATGAACGATGAGATTCCACTGCTTCATGTACTACAACACATGTTGGAAACCATGGCTGGTCAGGGCACTGGAGACATGGCACATACATTTCACAGCCACATGAAGCCTGTGGGGGCTGAAGTGGAGGAGGAGGAGGGGGTGGGGCACAGCAAACCACAGTTTAGGTTTCACAAAATGACCATTTTATCTAGTCATCTGACAGGAGAGGAGGAGCAGGAGCAGCCACAGGAGCTAGAGGGTTGTGAGTAAGGCGAGACAGAGGACCCAGACACACCATGGCAGTTTACAGTGGAGATGGAGACAGGTAGTCCCTCCGAGTCACTTGCACAAATGGCACGATGCATGCTCACATGCATGCGTACTAGTGAGCGCAGAATTGTCTCCATTTGTCAGCGGGAAGACTTCTGGCTCTCCAACTTATTGGACCCTCGCTTCCGGCACAAAATGGGGGCATTTTTTACGCCCACTGAGAGGGAGGACAAACTGACCTACTACAGAGACATCCCACGTAGTCAGTTGGGCGATGTCTATCTGCGCCATGGCCCATACTCCCGCAGGTCTGGCTCGGGGGGAAGTCTGCGATCACCTTCCACTGCCATGGCTGCTGGGGGGGTGGAAGGAGCAGCAGCAGCAGCTCCATCAGCAGCAGCCTCAGTCTTCAGTCGCTAGTGAGTAGCTTTCTACACCCGCATAGTGAGTCTACTCATGAGCAGCAGGAAGACCTGGAGCTGGACCTCAAACAGCAGGTCATGTCATACCTTGACATGACCATGCCAACACACCTTCAAGATCCACTGGATTTGCTGGGAAGCCAAACTTGACTTGTGCCCGCAACTAGCAGAGTTTGCCCTGGAAAAGCTGTACTGGCCGGACAGTAGTTGATTTAGATGGCAACTGGGCTGCTCTATATAACGAAGCAAAATGGCAAATTTACCTCACTATATAAGCTATTGCCCCTCAGATTTACACAGGGGCTGCTCTATATTATGCTGCAAAATGGCAAATTTACCTCACAATATAAGCTATTGCCCCTCAGATTTACACAGGGGCTGCTCTATATTATGCTGCAAAATGGCAAATTAACCTCACAATATAAGCTATTGCCCCTCAGATTTACACAGGGCCTGCTCTATATTATGCTGCAAAATGGCAAATTAACCTCACAATATAAGCTATTGCCCCTCAGATTTACACAGGGCCTGCTCTATATAACGAAGCAAAATGGCAAATTTACCTCACTATATAAGCTATTGCCCCTCAGATTTACACAGGGGCTGCTCTATATTATGCTGCAAAATGGCAAATTAACCTCACAATATAAGCTATTGCAGCTCTATATAAATAAAAATAAATAAATAAAAAAAGGGCCTGTAGAAGCTTATTTAGTATAACAGATAGGGTGACATGTGCTGGTTTGGGATGCCCATATGGGCTAGTGTTTTGGCAGCAGTACAAAAACCAATGCAAAATGCAATAGCTTAATAAAGCTGATGCTGATCAACGCTTATTTAGTATAACAGATGGGGTGCAACATGCAGGTTTGGGATGCCCTGCGGCCTGGTGTATTTAAAGCAGACCAAAACCAATTCAAAATGCAATAACTTAATAAAGCTGAGGCTGTAGATGCTTATTTAGTATAAACAGGTAGGGTGCAAGGTGCAGCTTTGGGGTGCCCTGCGGCCTGGTTAAATGAAAGCAGTCAAAAAGGAAGTGCAAACTGAAGTAGCTTAATGAAGCTGATGCTGATCAACGGTTATGTTGTATACCAGATAGGGTGCAAGGTGCAGCTTTGGGGTGCCCTGCGGCCTGGTTTATTAAAAGCAGTCAAAAACAAGTGCAAACTGAAGTAGCCTGATCAACGCTTATGTTGTATAACAGATAGGTTTAAAATAGCATGTGCCTTGGGATGCCCGTGTGGCCTGTTATATTTCAAGCTGAACAAAAAGTAACAATAATCCAAGTATGAGACATCATTTTGACCTTCTTTACAGCGCCATACTTTGAAAAAAAAAATTAATTTCATGCCGATCAATCCAAAGGTCAATGCCCCTAACAAAAATAGTGTTCGTCATAAGTTTTCCTTCTGGAAGGACGTAACCTTTAGTTTACATGGTTGGGGTAGGTTATCTTACAAATTGGGATACCCCAGGCAGCAGTGTCATTGAAAGAGACAGATTGTAATGCAGGCCATACGCAAGCAGAGAAACTCAGGCTGCAACAGGCCTATTTAGTTTACATGGTTGGGGTAGGTTATCTTACAAATTGGGATACCCCACTGTATATGAAACCGAATATAAATGCACACCCAAAAGTGGACAATCAGCCTCCAAGAGGCCTGCTTAGTTTAAATAAGAGAGCTGCTTAGTATGGTAGGTAGGTTATGTTATGTTACAGAATGGGATGCCCCAAGCAGACTTGAGCTCAGTATATATGCACACAGCAGCAGTGTGTTAGCAGGCTCATACAGGCCAAATTTCTTTAAATAACTGTGCAGCTTACAGTAAATGCAGAGGCTAATGGTATGTTACAGAATGGGATGCCCCAAAGCTGACTTGAGAACAGTATATATGCACACAGCAGCAGTGTGTAAGCAGGCTCATACAGGCCAAATTTCTTTAAATAACTGTGCAGCTTACAGTAAATGCAGAGGCTAATGGTATGTTACAGAATGGGATGCCCCCAGCAGACTTGAGATCAGTATATATGCACACAGCAGCAGTGTGTTAGCAGGCTCATACAGGCCAAATTTCTTTAAATAACTGTGCAGCATACAGTAAATGCAGAGGCTAATGGTATGTTACAGAATGGGATGTCCCAAAAACCAGTGAGCACCTGGCAGGCAGCAGTAAGACTATGCACAGCAAAAGTGTCTTTATCATGCCTAATTTCAATTAGAATAGGTGCAAATGGTTAGGTTCTTAAATAGAGGCTGCTGTAGTCACAGAATGGGATGCCCTAAAAACCAGCAGTAAGTACACCTGGCAGGGACAAGTAGTGCTATGCCCAGCAAAAGTGTCTTTATCAGGCCTAATTTCAATTATAATAAGTGCAAATGGTTATATGGTCTTAAACAGAGGCTGCTGTAGTCACAGAATGGGATGCCCTGGCAGGGTCCAGAAGTACTATGCCCAGCAAAAGTGTCTTTATCAGGCCTAATTTCAATTATAATAAGTGCAAATGGTTATATGGTCTTAAACAGAGGCTGCTGTAGTCACAGAATGGGATGCCCTGGCAGGGTCCAGAAGTACTATGCCCAGCAAAAGTGTCTTTATCAGGCTAATTTCAAATATAATAAGAGCAAATGGTTATATGGTCTTAAACAGAGGCTGCTGTAGTCACAGAATGGGATGCCCTGGCAGGGTCCAGAAGTACTATGCACAGCAAAAGTGTCTTTATCAGGCCTAATTTCAATTATAATAAGTGCAAATGGTTATATGGTCTTAAACAGAGGCTGCTGTAGTCACAGAATGGGATGCCCTGGCAGGGTCCAGAAGTACTATGCCCAGCAAAAGTGTCTTTATCAGGCCTAATTTCAAATATAATAAGAGCAAATGGTTATATGGTCTTAAACAGAGGCTGCTGTAGTCACAGAATGGGATGCCCTGGCAGGGTCCAGAAGAACTATGCCCAGCAAAAGTGTCTTTATCAGGCTAATTTCAAATATAATAAGAGCAAATGGTTATATGGTCTTAAACAGAGGCTGCTGTAGTCACAGAATGGGATGCCCTGGCAGGGTCCAGAAGTACTATGCCCAGCAAAAGTGTCTTTATCAGGCTAATTTCAAATATAATAAGAGCAAATGGTTATATGGTCTTAAACAGAGGCTGCTGTAGTCACAGAATGGGATGCCCTGGCAGGGTCCAGAAGTACTATGCCCAGCAAAAGTGTCTTTATCAGGCCTAATTTCAATTATAATAAGTGCAAATGGTTATATGGTCTTAAACAGAGGCTGCTGTAGTCACAGAATGGGATGCCCTGGCAGGGTCCAGAAGTACTATGCCCAGCAAAAGTGTCTTTATCAGGCCTAATTTCAAATATAATAAGAGCAAATGGTTATATGGTCTTAAACAGAGGCTGCTGTAGTCACAGAATGGGATGCCCTGGCAGGGTCCAGAAGTACTATGCCCAGCAAAAGTGTCTTTATCAGGCTAATTTCAAATATAATAAGAGCAAATGGTTATATGGTCTTAAACAGAGGCGGCTGTAGTCACAGAATGGGATGCCCTGGCAGGGTCCAGAAGTACTATGCCCAGCAAAAGTGTCTTTATCAGGCTAATTTCAAATATAATAAGAGCAAATGGTTATATGGTCTTAAACAGAGGCTGCTGTAGTCACAGAATGGGATGCCCTGGCAGGGTCCAGAAGTACTATGCCCAGCAAAAGTGTCTTTATCAGGCCTAATTTCAATTATAATAAGTGCAAATGGTTATATGGTCTTAAACAGAGGCTGCTGTAGTCACAGAATGGGATGCCCTGGCAGGGTCCAGAAGTACTATGCCGAGCAAAAGTGTCTTTATCAGGCTAATTTCAAATATAATAAGAGCAAATGGTTATATGGTCTTAAACAGAGGCTGCTGTAGTCACAGAATGGGATGCCCTGGCAGGGTCCAGAAGTACTATGCCCAGCAAAAGTGTCTTTATCAGGCCTAATTTCAATTATAATAAGTGCAAATGGTTATATGGTCTTAAACAGAGGCTGCTGTAGTCACAGAATGGGATGCCCTGGCAGGGTCCAGAAGTACTATGCCCAGCAAAAGTGTCTTTATCAGGCCTAATTTCAAATATAATAAGAGCAAATGGTTATATGGTCTTAAACAGAGGCTGCTGTAGTCACAGAATGGGATGCCCTGGCAGGGTCCAGAAGTACTATGCCCAGCAAAAGTGTCTTTATCAGGCTAATTTCAAATATAATAAGAGCAAATGGTTATATGGTCTTAAACAGAGGCTGCTGTAGTCACAGAATGGGATGCCCTGGCAGGGTCCAGAAGTACTATGCCCAGCAAAAGTGTCTTTTTCAGGCCTAATTTCAATTATAATAAGTAATATTGGTTATATGGTCTTAAACAGAGGCTGCTGTAGTCACAGAATGGGATGCCCTGGCAGGGTCCAGAAGTACTATGCCCAGCAAAAGTGTCTTTATCAGGCCTAATTTCAATTATAATAAGTGCAAATGGTTATATGGTCTTAAACAGAGGCTGCTGTAGTCACAGAATGGGATGCCCTGACAGGGTCCAGAAGTACTATGCCGAGCAAAAGTGTCTTTATCAGGCTAATTTCAAATATAATAAGAGCAAATGGTTATATGGTCTTAAACAGAGGCTGCTGTAGTCACAGAATGGGATGCCCTGGCAGGGTCCAGAAGTACTATGCCCAGCAAAAGTGTCTTTATCAGGCTAATTTCAAATATAATAAGAGCAAATGGTTATATGGTCTTAAACAGAGACTGCTGTAGTCACAGAATGGGATGCCCTGGCAGGGTCCAGAAGTACTATGCCCAGCAAAAGTGTCTTTATCAGGCCTAATTTCAATTATAATAAGTGCAAATGGTTATATGGTCTTAAACAGAGGCTGCTGTAGTCACAGAATGGGATGCCCTGGCAGGGTCCAGAAGTACTATGCCCAGCAAAAGTGTCTTTATCAGGCTAATTTCAAATATAATAAGAGCAAATGGTTATATGGTCTTAAACAGAGGCTGCTGTAGTCACAGAATGGGATGCCCTGGCAGGGTCCAGAAGTACTATGCCCAGCAAAAGTGTCTTTATCAGGCTAATGTCAAATATAATAAGAGCAAATGGTTATATGGTCTTAAACAGAGGCTGCTGTAGTCACAGAATGGGATGCCCTGGCAGGGTCCAGAAGTACTATGCCGAGCAAAAGTGTCTTTATCAGGCTAATTTCAAATATAATAAGAGCAAATGGTTATATGGTCTTAAACAGAGGCTGCTGTAGTCACAGAATGGGATGCCCTGGCAGGGTCCAGAAGTACTATGCCCAGCAAAAGTGTCTTTATCAGGCCTAATTTCAATTATAATAAGAGCAAATGGTTATATGGTCTTAAACAGAGGCTGCTGTAGTCACAGAATGGGATGCCCTGGCAGGGTCCAGAAGTACTATGCCCAGCAAAAGTGTCTTTATCAGGCTAATTTCAAATATAATAAGAGCAAATGGTTATATGGTCTTAAACAGAGGCTGCTGTAGTCACAGAATGGGATGCCCTGGCAGGGTCCAGAAGTACTATGCCGAGCAAAAGTGTCTTTATCAGGCTAATTTCAAATATAATAAGAGCAAATGGTTATATGGTCTTAAACAGAGGCTGCTGTAGTCACAGAATGGGATGCCCTGGCAGGGTCCAGAAGTACTATGCCGAGCAAAAGTGTCTTTATCAGGCTAATTTCAAATATAATAAGAGCAAATGGTTATATGGTCTTAAACAGAGGCTGCTGTAGTCACAGAATGGGATGCCCTGGCAGGGTCCAGAAGTACTATGCCCAGCAAAAGTGTCTTTATCAGGCCTAATTTCAATTATAATAAGTGCAAATGGTTATATGGTCTTAAACAGAGGCTGCTGTAGTCACAGAATGGGATGCCCTGGCAGGGTCCAGAAGTACTATGCCGAGCAAAAGTGTCTTTATCAGGCTAATTTCAAATATAATAAGAGCAAATGGTTATATGGTCTTAAACAGAGGCTGCTGTAGTCACAGAATGGGATGCCCTGGCAGGGTCCAGAAGTACTATGCCCAGCAAAAGTGTCTTTATCAGGCTAATTTCAAATATAATAAGAGCAAATGGTTATATGGTCTTAAACAGAGGCTGCTGTAGTCACAGAATGGGATGCCCTGGCAGGGTCCAGAAGTACTATGCCCAGCAAAAGTGTCTTTATCAGGCTAATTTCAAATATAATAAGAGCAAATGGTTATATGGTCTTAAACAGAGGCTGCTGTAGTCACAGAATGGGATGCCCTGGCAGGGTCCAGAAGTACTATGCCCAGCAAAAGTGTCTTTATCAGGCCTAATTTCAAATATAATAAGTGCAAATGGTTATATGGTCTTAAACAGAGGCTGCTGTAGTCACAGAATGGGATGCCCTGGCAGGGTCCAGAAGTACTATGCCCAGCAAAAGTGTCTTTATCAGGCTAATTTCAAATATAATAAGAGCAAATGGTTATATGGTCTTAAACAGAGGCTGCTGTAGTCACAGAATGGGATGCCCTGGCAGGGTCCAGAAGTACTATGCCCAGCAAAAGTGTCTTTATCAGGCCTAATTTCAATTATAATAAGTGCAAATGGTTATATGGTCTGAAACAGAGGCTGCTGTAGTCACAGAATGGGATGCCCTGGCAGGGTCCAGAAGTACTATGCCCAGCAAAAGTGTCTTTATCAGGCCTAATTTCAAATATAATAAGAGCAAATGGTTATATGGTCTTAAACAGAGGCTGCTGTAGTCACAGAATGGGATGCCCTGGCAGGGTCCAGAAGTACTATGCCGAGCAAAAGTGTCTTTATCAGGCTAATTTCAAATATAATAAGAGCAAATGGTTATATGGTCTTAAACAGAGGCTGCTGTAGTCACAGAATGGGATGCCCTGGCAGGGTCCAGAAGTACTATGCCCAGCAAAAGTGTCTTTATCAGGCCTAATTTCAATTATAATAAGTGCAAATGGTTATATGGTCTTAAACAGAGGCTGCTGTAGTCACAGAATGGGATGCCCTGGCAGGGTCCAGAAGTACTATGCCCAGCAAAAGTGTCTTTATCAGGCCTAATTTCAATTATAATAAGTGCAAATGGTTATATGGTCTTAAACAGAGGCTGCTGTAGTCACAGAATGGGATGCCCTGGCAGGGTCCAGAAGTACTATGCCCAGCAAAAGTGTCTTTATCAGGCTAATTTCAAATATAATAAGAGCAAATGGTTATATGGTCTTAAACAGAGGCTGCTGTAGTCACAGAATGGGATGCCCTGGCAGGGTCCAGAAGTACTATGCCCAGCAAAAGTGTCTTTATCAGGCTAATTTCAAATATAATAAGAGCAAATGGTTATATGGTCTTAAACAGAGGCTGCTGTAGTCACAGAATGGGATGCCCTGGCAGGGTCCAGAAGTACTATGCCCAGCAAAAGTGTCTTTATCAGGCCTAATTTCAATTATAATAAGTGCAAATGGTTATATGGTCTTAAACAGAGGCTGCTGTAGTCACAGAATGGGATGCCCTGGCAGGGTCCAGAAGTACTATGCCGAGCAAAAGTGTCTTTATCAGGCTAATTTCAAATATAATAAGAGCAAATGGTTATATGGTCTTAAACAGAGGCTGCTGTAGTCACAGAATGGGATGCCCTGGCAGGGTCCAGAAGTACTATGCCCAGCAAAAGTGTCTTTATCAGGCTAATTTCAAATATAATAAGAGCAAATGGTTATATGGTCTTAAACAGAGGCTGCTGTAGTCACAGAATGGGATGCCCTGGCAGGGTCCAGAAGTACTATGCCCAGCAAAAGTGTCTTTATCAGGCTAATTTCAAATATAATAAGAGCAAATGGTTATATGGTCTTAAACAGAGGCTGCTGTAGTCACAGAATGGGATGCCCTGGCAGGGTCCAGAAGTACTATGCCCAGCAAAAGTGTCTTTATCAGGCCTAATTTCAAATATAATAAGAGCAAATGGTTATATGGTCTTAAACAGAGGCTGCTGTAGTCACAGAATGGGATGCCCTGGCAGGGTCCAGAAGTACTATGCCGAGCAAAAGTGTCTTTATCAGGCTAATTTCAAATATAATAAGAGCAAATGGTTATATGGTCTTAAACAGAGGCTGCTGTAGTCACAGAATGGGATGCCCTGGCAGGGTCCAGAAGTACTATGCCCAGCAAAAGTGTCTTTATCAGGCCTAATTTCAATTATAATAAGTGCAAATGGTTATATGGTCTTAAACAGAGGCTGCTGTAGTCACAGAATGGGATGCCCTGGCAGGGTCCAGAAGTACTATGCCCAGCAAAAGTGTCTTTATCAGGCCTAATTTCAATTATAATAAGTGCAAATGGTTATATGGTCTTAAACAGAGGCTGCTGTAGTCACAGAATGGGATGCCCTGGCAGGGTCCAGAAGTACTATGCCGAGCAAAAGTGTCTTTATCAGGCTAATTTCAAATATAATAAGAGCAAATGGTTATATGGTCTTAAACAGAGGCTGCTGTAGTCACAGAATGGGATGCCCTGGCAGGGTCCAGAAGTACTATGCCCAGCAAAAGTGTCTTTATCAGGCTAATTTCAAATATAATAAGAGCAAATGGTTATATGGTCTTAAACAGAGGCTGCTGTAGTCACAGAATGGGATGCCCTGGCAGGGTCCAGAAGTACTATGCCGAGCAAAAGTGTCTTTATCAGGCTAATTTCAAATATAATAAGAGCAAATGGTTATATGGTCTTAAACAGAGGCTGCTGTAGTCACAGAATGGGATGCCCTGGCAGGGTCCAGAAGTACTATGCCGAACAAAAGGGTCTTTATCAGGCTAATTTCAAATATAATAAGAGCAAATGGTTATATGGTCTTAAACAGAGGCTGCTGTAGTCACAGAATGGGATGCCCTGGCAGGGTCCAGAAGTACTATGCCCAGCAAAAGTGTCTTTATCAGGCCTAATTTCAATTATAATAAGTGCAAATGGTTATATGGTCTTAAACAGAGGCTGCTGTAGTCACAGAATGGGATGCCCTGGCAGGGTCCAGAAGTACTATGCCGAGCAAAAGTGTCTTTATCAGGCTAATTTCAAATATAATAAGAGCAAATGGTTATATGGTCTTAAACAGAGGCTGCTGTAGTCACAGAATGGGATGCCCTGGCAGGGTCCAGAAGTACTATGCCGAGCAAAAGTGTCTTTATCAGGCTAATTTCAAATATAATAAGAGCAAATGGTTATATGGTCTTAAACAGAGGCTGCTGTAGTCACAGAATGGGATGCCCTGGCAGGGTCCAGAAGTACTATGCCGAGCAAAAGTGTCTTTATCAGGCTAATTTCAAATATAATAAGAGCAAATGGTTATATGGTCTTAAACAGAGGCTGCTGTAGTCACAGAATGGGATGCCCTGGCAGGGTCCAGAAGTACTATGCCCAGCAAAAGTGTCTTTATCAGGCCTAATTTCAATTATAATAAGTGCAAATGGTTATATGGTCTTAAACAGAGGCTGCTGTAGTCACAGAATGGGATGCCCTGGCAGGGTCCAGAAGTACTATGCCCAGCAAAAGTGTCTTTATCAGGCTAATTTCAAATATAATAAGAGCAAATGGTTATATGGTCTTAAACAGAGGCTGCTGTAGTCACAGAATGGGATGCCCTGGCAGGGTCCAGAAGTACTATGCCCAGCAAAAGTGTCTTTATCAGGCTAATTTCAAATATAATAAGAGCAAATGGTTATATGGTCTTAAACAGAGGCTGCTGTAGTCACAGAATGGGATGCCCTGGCAGGATCCAGAAGTACTATGCCGAGCAAAAGTGTCTTTATCAGGCTAATTTCAAATATAATAAGAGCAAATGGTTATATGGTCTTAAACAGAGGCTGCTGTAGTCACAGAATGGGATGCCCTGGCAGGGTCCAGAAGTACTATGCCGAGCAAAAGTGTCTTTATCAGGCTAATTTCAAATATAATAAGAGCAAATGGTTATATGGTCTTAAACAGAGGCTGCTGTAGTCACAGAATGGGATGCCCTGGCAGGGTCCAGAAGTACTATGCCCAGCAAAAGTGTCTTTATCAGGCTAATTTCAAATATAATAAGAGCAAATGGTTATATGGTCTTAAACAGAGGCTGCTGTAGTCACAGAATGGGATGCCCTGGCAGGGTCCAGAAGTACTATGCCGAGCAAAAGTGTCTTTATCAGGCTAATTTCAAATATAATAAGAGCAAATGGTTATATGGTCTTAAACAGAGGCTGCTGTAGTCACAGAATGGGATGCCCTGGCAGGGTCCAGAAGTACTATGCCCAGCAAAAGTGTCTTTATCAGGCCTAATTTCAATTATAATAAGTGCAAATGGTTATATGGTCTTAAACAGAGGCTGCTGTAGTCACAGAATGGGATGCCCTGGCAGGGTCCAGAAGTACTATGCCCAGCAAAAGTGTCTTTATCAGGCCTAATTTCAATTATAATAAGTGCAAATGGTTATATGGTCTTAAACAGAGGCTGCTGTAGTCACAGAATGGGATGCCCTGGCAGGGTCCAGAAGTACTATGCCGAGCAAAAGTGTCTTTATCAGGCTAATTTCAAATATAATAAGAGCAAATGGTTATATGGTCTTAAACAGAGGCTGCTGTAGTCACAGAATGGGATGCCCTGGCAGGGTCCAGAAGTACTATGCCCAGCAAAAGTGTCTTTATCAGGCTAATTTCAAATATAATAAGAGCAAATGGTTATATGGTCTTAAACAGAGGCTGCTGTAGTCACAGAATGGGATGCCCTGGCAGGGTCCAGAAGTACTATGCCGAGCAAAAGTGTCTTTATCAGGCTAATTTCAAATATAATAAGAGCAAATGGTTATATGGTCTTAAACAGAGGCTGCTGTAGTCACAGAATGGGATGCCCTGGCAGGGTCCAGAAGTACTATGCCGAACAAAAGGGTCTTTATCAGGCTAATTTCAAATATAATAAGAGCAAATGGTTATATGGTCTTAAACAGAGGCTGCTGTAGTCACAGAATGGGATGCCCTGGCAGGGTCCAGAAGTACTATGCCCAGCAAAAGTGTCTTTATCAGGCCTAATTTCAATTATAATAAGTGCAAATGGTTATATGGTCTTAAACAGAGGCTGCTGTAGTCACAGAATGGGATGCCCTGGCAGGGTCCAGAAGTACTATGCCGAGCAAAAGTGTCTTTATCAGGCTAATTTCAAATATAATAAGAGCAAATGGTTATATGGTCTTAAACAGAGGCTGCTGTAGTCACAGAATGGGATGCCCTGGCAGGGTCCAGAAGTACTATGCCGAGCAAAAGTGTCTTTATCAGGCTAATTTCAAATATAATAAGAGCAAATGGTTATATGGTCTTAAACAGAGGCTGCTGTAGTCACAGAATGGGATGCCCTGGCAGGGTCCAGAAGTACTATGCCGAGCAAAAGTGTCTTTATCAGGCTAATTTCAAATATAATAAGAGCAAATGGTTATATGGTCTTAAACAGAGGCTGCTGTAGTCACAGAATGGGATGCCCTGGCAGGGTCCAGAAGTACTATGCCCAGCAAAAGTGTCTTTATCAGGCCTAATTTCAATTATAATAAGTGCAAATGGTTATATGGTCTTAAACAGAGGCTGCTGTAGTCACAGAATGGGATGCCCTGGCAGGGTCCAGAAGTACTATGCCCAGCAAAAGTGTCTTTATCAGGCTAATTTCAAATATAATAAGAGCAAATGGTTATATGGTCTTAAACAGAGGCTGCTGTAGTCACAGAATGGGATGCCCTGGCAGGGTCCAGAAGTACTATGCCCAGCAAAAGTGTCTTTATCAGGCTAATTTCAAATATAATAAGAGCAAATGGTTATATGGTCTTAAACAGAGGCTGCTGTAGTCACAGAATGGGATGCCCTGGCAGGATCCAGAAGTACTATGCCGAGCAAAAGTGTCTTTATCAGGCTAATTTCAAATATAATAAGAGCAAATGGTTATATGGTCTTAAACAGAGGCTGCTGTAGTCACAGAATGGGATGCCCTGGCAGGGTCCAGAAGTACTATGCCGAGCAAAAGTGTCTTTATCAGGCTAATTTCAAATATAATAAGAGCAAATGGTTATATGGTCTTAAACAGAGGCTGCTGTAGTCACAGAATGGGATGCCCTGGCAGGGTCCAGAAGTACTATGCCCAGCAAAAGTGTCTTTATCAGGCTAATTTCAAATATAATAAGAGCAAATGGTTATATGGTCTTAAACAGAGGCTGCTGTAGTCACAGAATGGGATGCCCTGGCAGGGTCCAGAAGTACTATGCCGAGCAAAAGTGTCTTTATCAGGCTAATTTCAAATATAATAAGAGCAAATGGTTATATGGTCTTAAACAGAGGCTGCTGTAGTCACAGAATGGGATGCCTCACAGCAGACTTAAGATCAGTTCAGTATATATGCACAGTTAGTTAGTATAAGCAGCCTGAAAACGCTAACAAAGCCTGTCAGGCTGGATGAAAAAAAACAAAAAAAAACTCCCTGTGACAGGCTGACAGCCTCCGATTTTTCTACCTTTCCCTGTTTTTCGCTGACTTTCTGTCTGTCTCCTGTCTGTCTCCTGCCTGTCTCCAGCCTGTCCCTGTCTGTCCCTGTCTGTCTAACTGTCTCTCTCCCTGCCTACAGCAGCGTCCTGTCTCTCACGAATGCAATAGAGAAATGAGGCAGGAAAGCAAGATGGCCGGCCTTAAATACCGCTGTGACGTCACCGGGCTTGCTGGCTGCTGATAGGCTGCATGTGACTGTCCCAGCTTGCACTGGCGCGGGGTTGATGTCTGGACATGTCCCGTCCGCCATCTTAGAATGCCTGTAATGTAAATGAATGGATGTTAAAGGAAAACTTCGAGCGATCGAATCGCGGGGAAATTCGGATTCGATCCGAATCGAATTTTTCCTGAAATTCGGATCGAATCCGGGTTCGTCCGGATCGATTCGCTCATCCCTAGTAAAGATACATGCTGTACATTAGAGAAACATAAACATATCTAAAAATATTTTTATATGAAACAAATAAAAATACACATTATACATAAACAGTTAACAAAAATGTATTAGTTAAAAAGGGGGTGAAAGGAAAGACAAGTTTGAACTGACATAAATTACACTTATATTACAATAACATTAAATAAAGACAACATGATAAATAATACACTCTAAACAGCAGTAGATACATTTGCTCTATGCATGGATGCTTATCGATTCTATCTGCTTAGGAGAGAAAGTATTTATGCACACAGATAGGGCTTTTCTTGCTTATTTCTTGTCGTTCCACATAAAGATGCCTGTCCTTTTGTAAATAAGCACACTTTCCACTTTTTCACCCATGTGAAAATTGGTATTGCCCATACAGTGTGGTTTTGACCACAGTGCTGAAGAGCATGTGCATGTGGACTCAATTCACATGCGAATATATATTCATATTATAGGAATATTTTTTTGCATGGTGCTGAATCTGCATTCTAGTTTTTTTTAGAAAGTTGTTAGTGGAAGCTACCTTATTGCTGCTAATACTTAGTGATAATACTTAAAAAGTTATTTTTATATTTTTATACAGGTTACAAGGCATTACTACAGTATGAAGGTTTTGATGATGTTTATAATCACAGTTACTGGTGCAATCTGGGTGCTATAGATATTCATCCTGTTGGATGGTGTGCAGCCAACGGCAAGTTATTGGTTCCTCCACAAAGTAAGAAATAGCTGTTAAGACTTTTTTTATTTTAGTGTTAACTTTATATCTGCTAGAGTAAAAACCGGCAGGTCAATGTAATTGTATGTTGTTTGAAAAAGTTTGTTACATTCTTTGCTGGTGAGAGAGGAGTGTGTGAGAATCTGTTGCAGGCTGAAGAGATAAGATGATACTGTTACAGCAGAGGAATAAATTACACTGCTTTCTCATCCCTTCCATTCCGGGGCACCACCTGTAGCAACGGTTATTGGGTTAATCCCAGTCATAGGCGGAGAAAAAACGAACTCCTCCTGGCTTATATAGGGCAGGCTGTGGCACGATGTCAGTTCTTTTCTTGCAGTCACAAGGGACTGTGAGGGTGTCCAGATTTTTTTTAGTTACTGTGCTGAGCGGTGGCTTCGACTCTTTCTCCAACCCCTCACCAGCTGCAGCGTTCCTGAGGACCCCCTGTTAGAGGCCTGAAGTTGGTTTCTAAGCCATTAGCGTGGGACCATGAAAAGTGAGGGGAGCGCAAATGGGTCCAGGCGCGCCAGGGCTTGTCCAACTGGGTTTGAGCCCCAAGGATCAGGACTCCGCTGCAGCACGATCTCTGGAACTTGCATGGTGGTCCCGTTGTGTGTCCCCCACTGAACCCCAGTCCCTCTACCCCCTGGGTCATCTACCCCCATGACTCCATGACACCCTGCGAGAGACGCAGTCTGCCTTCCCCATGGCTGCTGGGTAAGGCTCGGGCCTTACAGTGGATGATGAGAGGGGGGGGCGCGACAGTCGCATTTGTGAGGTCCGCAGCTTTACCCTCCTTCTCCCCACTAACAGCGAGGCTGTGCCATCTTGTGCGGTGCCCGGAGGTCCCTGCTGCATCCCTAGATCATTGCTTGGCAGCTCCTGCACGGCCTCCCTGTTCTCCTGGGTGGAGTATGGGATCCAGTGTGGCTGCCACCCAATAGTTTTCCCTGGTCAGGTAGGGCTCTGTGGGCAAAGCCTTTTGACTTGTACTGATTGCTTTAGGAATCTGACATTTTTCTGGTTGTTGCAGGGTAGGGGTTGGAAGCTGCTGCATCCTTGGCCGGTGGGTTGATCTCAGCTGCAGGGAGGTGCTTTTCCAGTAGTGCAGCTAGGTCTGACCAGTAGTCAACAGGCAGGAGGGTGTAAGGACAAGCGCTCCAACTGTATTGCTTTGCCTTAGCTTTTGCCAAGTGAGCCTGAGGGACCCCCGTGCGCTGGGTGCAATACTGTCCTGCTCTGCCTTGCGCAGCTAGCAGGTTCTGCGCCTCAGTCGGGTCATCTAGATTCCCCTGCGGCTTCAGGCCCTGTCTCGTTGGATTGGGATACCCCCTCAGGGGGGAGCTCTCAGGTCAGAAGGTCAGGCAGTTTTTTCCCAGGCTTTCCCATTTTGACAGGCTTGTGGCAAAGAAGTGGGAGAAACCGGATAAGCTTCCATCTCTTACTAAGGTCCTGGACGCCAAGTACCCCTTTCTGACAGACAGACAGATCCCGCAAGAATTTTTGGGGTAAGCTAAAAGGCACAGGGAAGCCCAGACCCCAAGGGGCCAGCCGGCCCAATCCCCCAGTCAAGCCTTCTCAAGGTTGACGGGGTGCCCTCACCCAATCATGAGTGGGGCGGCTTTTGTAACACATGCCAGTGTGGAGGGAACGGATATCTGATGCCTGGGTCTGGGAGATTGTTTCTTCCAAATACAAGATCGAGTTCACACAGGTTTGTGGAGTCCAAGCCTTCCTGCATTGCGGAAAGGGGGCGGCTCGTGACTGTCCAATAGAGCTCTTGCTGAACGGTGGAATTGTAGTACCTGTTCCCCAGTGGGGCTGTGGCTTCTACTCAATACTATTCGACATCCTCTAGAAGGATAGGTCCATTCATCCGATCCTGGATCTAAGGAATCTAAACAGTTACGCTTGGGTGCGGAGGTTCCGCATGGAATCTCTAAGGTTGGTCATGACATCACTGCAACAGGGAGATTTTCTGGCCACAGTGGACCGACATATCCAGTTTGTGGCACTGCCTTTCGAACTGTCCACTGCCCTGCGAGTGTTCACGAACGTATTGGTGGTGGTGATGGCACTCCTGGGGAGGCAGGGTGTGCACATTACCCCATATGTGGACGACTTACTCATCTGTGCCCCATCTCTGGCAGAGGCACTGTGGGATGTTTGGAACGGTCCTGTATATGCTAGAACTTTCAGGTGGGTGATCAACTACCCCAAGTCACAGGTGGTTCCCTCAATGGTGCCGACCTCTCTAGGTATGACATTGGATACTTAATGTGCACAGGCACCGGTGCAGAGGTGCAAAGCTCTTCAGGAGGTGGTAAGGTTGCTGCTGACAGATGAACATTCTACGATTAGACAGGGCATGCATCGTCTTCGCCTGATGGTTCTGTATGCCCAGTTCCACTCCAGGCCTCTAAAAAAAGCTGATCCTATCAAAAAGGCGCAGGACTGTGCAGATGTTGGACCGTCGCTTCATATTGACAGACAGTGCCTGGCGATCCTTGAATTGGTGGCTGGACCAGCAGTCGCTGACAGTAGTTTGGTCTTTTCTGCTGGTCCGGGGGGTCATCCTGACCCGAGTCTAAAAGGTTGGGGTTCTGGACAACTAGGCGGTCCAGGTACTCTTGGACCAGCGGGAGCACAGTCCAATACATGTATTGGAACTGAGGGCAATTGTACTGGTTCTCAGGCATTGATCTGCCCAGCTCTGAGGCCTTCCAGTCAGGGGGTATCACGGGATAACAGGAGGTGGGCAGGAGTTCACATTTCGGGGGTGGAAAATCTGCAGGTAAATTATTTGAGCAGGGAGAATGGTCCCTTCACCAGGATGTGCTTCAAGCCATCTGCGACCGGTGGGGAGTGTCAGAGGTGGACCTCTACACATCTCGACACAATCGGAAGGCCCAGAGGTTCGTGTCCAGGGTGCAAGACCCCCTGGCTGTCGACGCGCTGGACATCCCCTGGTCAGGGTACAACCTGCTCTATGCATTCCTGCCACTGCCACTTCTGGGTGGCGTGTTAAAGAAAATCGACTGCAAGCAGAATCCTATCATCCTGACCAAGTAGGGTGTGGTTCGCAGATCCAGTCAGCCTTGCGGTGGAGCCCCAGTGGCGACTCAGCAACCACCCAGATCTTTTGCAACCGGGTCCTCTGTGGCACCCCAATTATTCAGCGCTTGCTTTAGTGCCTATCAGCACTTTAGAGGCCCCCTTTTGAACCCATGGTGGAGGCTTCCCTGATGAAGATCATGTTGAAGGTGGCTTTTCTTGTAGCTAGAACCTCCATCCAGCGGTTTTCAGAGGTGGCAGTGCTTTCGATCAGATCACCCTTTTTGGTGCTGCATGAAGCCAAAGTGGTGTTTCATGCCGTAAACCTTAACTGAGTTTTTACAGACTTCATGTCAGAGCATCTGCCAATACTGCTCTGAGGCGTAAGGTGTTGCAGAAGTCTAAGCTTGATGCAGTTGGCTATTGGCTGTTCTTGCATTGTCCCACCCTTATTGAGGGTACTGCTTTGGGACGTCCCACACGTTGCTACTGGTGGTGCCCCAGAATGGAAGAGATGAGAAAAAGGACAATTTGTGTACTCAACTGTAAATTTCCTTTCTCGTCCTCTTTCATTCCAGGGCACCACACCCGACCTTCTGTTACAACTGCGTCGGTGGCGCCTTCTACTCGGTTTTGTTGCACTGTTTTCTAGCTGCGCGCATTATGAGCAGGTTAGCCTTCTCCCCTCCCGGGGCTGTGGCTGAACTGCTTTTTTTAACTGAGTAGATCCTGCCACAGCCTGCCCTATATAGGCCAGGAGGAGCTATTTTTTTCTATCTTGCAGTCCCTGTCTGCGTTTGAGATTAACCCACGTGTTGACCCACGGCAAGAGGACGAGAAAGGAAATTTGCTGGTGAGTACACACATTTCCCTTTTCAGCTAGCCCCATGTAAGCTATCATGGGCTACATCTTTTATTCACCTGCACTTTTGCATTCCCCAAAAAACCCAATAGAAACCTTTTTATGATTCCTTTTTCTCTCACAGAAAATGGTCTGCACAACTACAGGGGTGCCAAAGCCTGAGGATGCGGGTGTATATCACCCACAGAAAGAGTGGCCCTTTGGGAGTCTCCAGCTTATCTTTCACCCTAGATGCCAGGCTTTACCAATAGAATCCATATCTCGGGCAACTGTAGTTCTTTATTTAGTACTATTTATAGGCATTGGTATCAGAATATGATATCAATGTCTATATATGTTAGTGTTTGTGCTGTCATTTGCTGTTTTGTATGTCTTTTGTGGTTTGACTCCTTTCGTCAGTCCCCAAAATGAATTAATTTCTGTGGGGCATGTGAGACATTGAGACATGCAGCAGAAGAGATAGAGTTCACTAGGATGTTTTTTTTTTTTAATTCTTTATTTAGTTTTCCAGAGCGTACAAGTATATATATTTTTTTTTTTTATAATTAAATACTTTTATTGAAGGAAGCAAAAGTTACAGCGCTTGGTAACGCAGTGCCAGTTGAATGAAATGCATGTATTACAACCATTAAATAAAGCAACACCATACAGATTCGATTATCATCAATCAAAAGCACACAAGAGGATGGAGAGAAAAAGTGTAGGGCTACATTGAGCCCTGCTCCAAGTGTTTTAGGCTGCAATTCCGCTTATCAATCTGGTACAGCGACTGCAACCCATGCCCCCAACCTTCTGTTAATGGGTAGAAGAACTGGGAAAAACAAAAACAAAACTATTAGGAAACAAGTAACATAGGGGGAAGAGGAGGAGGAAGGACAAGACAGACACAGCAGGGGGAAAAAACAGAGGAGGGGAAGGACAAGGGATGGGGGGGGGGGCTAGGGGGGAGGTCCGTTCCTCAAGAGGCCAGGCAAGACCGAGCTACGTATAGAGGAGGAAATCAGGGGAGGAAGTGAAACTGTCCCATATCTGCCAGGTTTTCCTGTGCTTTTCCAGGGTCCCTTTTAGCGAGGCAGTAAGCTCCTCCATCCTACAGATGTCCTGAATGACGGCCAGCCACTGCACTATTGTGGGGGGATCAAGGGACCTCCATTTAGCCGGAACACATGTTCTAGCAGCGCTCAAGAGGGGGGCAAGAAGGGACTTGTGCCTGGATCTCATAGAGACCGGTACAAGGTTAAGCAGATAGCATGCGGGGTCCTCACCCAAATCAACATCCGTCAGTTTCCTGACAATCTCTCTCACTCCTCCCCAGAAGGTGGACAGCTTCTCGCACTCCCAAAAGATGTGTGTCATGGTCCCCCTGGCACGCATGCACCTCCAGCATAGGGGGGAAGAAGAGGGAAACATATTCGCCAACACCGCAGGGACCTGGTACCAGCGTGAGAGAATTTTGAAGGTAGTCTCCTGGTACTTACAGGAAATAGAGCTCTTATGGGCCAACTGAATCATAGCCAGCCGTTGCTCATCTTTAAAGGTTCTGCAGAGTTCCCTCTCCCATCCCCTCACGTAGGAGGGAACAAAGTCCTCCGGAGGCTCCATCAGCAGTGAGTAGGAGTATGACAGGGCTCCCCTAAAATGTCCGGACGCTAAACAGGTGTGCTCGAATTGCGTTAGCTGCCTAGATGTCGTGCAGTCAACAGACTGCTGATAATGCAAAAGTTGAAGGGTCTGTAACTGCGTAATAGGTCTGAGTGCAAGGTCGGCAACCAGGGTCTCCGGCCTCCTCCACTCACCACCAACCTGCATATGAAGTCTCCTGTAACAATTCTGCCTGATCCAAGCTCTGAAGGGACCACCCGCTATCTCCACCAGAAAATCAGGGTGCCCCAGAACGGGTGTCAAAGGGGATGGGGAGGGGGAAAGGCCCGACCCAGGCAGGAACCTGTCCACCACCCTCCTGGACGGACCAACTGTAGGGTGCGTGTTCAACTGTGTGAGTTTATTCAGTGGAATCCATGGCAATCCGGGGAGAGGGCAAGGGGAAGCATCCTGTTCCATCTGAACCCACTGCTTCAGATCAGAGTGTCGGCACCAGTCAATAACTCGGCTCAGATGAGCCGCTGCATGGTAGCGCCTCCAATCTGGGAGACCCAATCCCCCCCCCAGATTTAGAGACCGTCAGTAGAGAAGCCGCCATACGATGGGAGCGACCAGCCCAAACAAATCTAGTGCATAGTCCTGTAAGCTGCTTAAAGAAGGTAGGGGGGATGTCTATTGCAAGGGCCTGAAATAGATATAGCACCCTAGGGAGGATGTTCATCTTGATGACACTGACCCTTCCAAACCAAGAAAAAAACCCTTTGTTCCACTTAAGGAGGCCCTCCTCCAACCTTTTTAACAGGGGGGGAAAGTTTAAAGCATATGTTCCCTGCAGCTTGGAAGGGATACGTGTACCCAAGTAAGTAACAGCCTCCCGCTCCCACTTAAAATGAAAGTTTTTCGTGATGTGTCTCAAGCGCTCTGCAGGGATAGTAATGTTTAAGGCAGAGGACTTCTGGTAGTTGATCTTGTAATTAGAGACCTCCTGAAAGCTCCTAAGCTCGGCGAGAAGATTTGGCAAAGTGATCTCCGGCTTCGAAACAAAGAACATCAGATCATCGGCGTAAGCCGCTACCTTATGCTCAGTCCCACCCACCCTCACCCCGAAACGTCAACGTTTTGTCTAATCAAGTGTAGGAATGGCTCCAACGAAAGGATGAAAATAAGCGGGGAGAGAGGACATCCCTGTCACGTCCCATTAAATAAATTGAAAGCCTGAGAAGGCAAGCCGTTCACCACCACGGACGCCGAGGGGCAAGTGTATGAGGCCAGGATCCTGTTAAGCATCCTTTCGCCCAACCCTATGTGACGCAAGGTCTCCTCAAGGAAGGCCCAGCTCACCCTGTCAAAAGCCTTTTCGGCGTCCGTGGAGAGAAGCAACGCAGCCTCCCCCATCCGTCGTGCGTGATGAATCACGTTCATGACTCTTGTGGTATTATCTCTCCCTTCGCGATATGGAACGAAGCCCACCTGATCCCAGTGTATGAGATCCGGGAGGAGGGGGGCGAGTCTGTCCGCCAGAATTTTATTGTATATCTTAAGGTCACAGTTCAACAGAGATATGGGCCTATAGCTACCACACTGCGCTGGGTCCTTACCCGGCTTAGGAATAACGGCAATGCTAGCCCGGAGCGTGTCCCGAGGGGGGGGGGGAGACCATCACTCAAAGAGCCGAAAGAGGAAATGAAGTGTGGGCCTAAAGTGCCCGCCAGTTCTTTATAATATTCCAGGCTGTAGCCATCTGGGCCGGGAGCCTTTCCGGGTTTCATGCTCTTGATGGCCTTTGCAAACTCCCCCATGTCAATCTCCTCCTCCAGGGCCTCCGCCACGCTCTGTCCAAGCCAGGGAAGGTCCAATTTCCGTATGTAGGCCCCTATCTGTTGCCTATGCACCTGGGACCTATTTTGCGGCAAATTGTACAGGCCATCGTAAAAGTCCCTAAAGGTTTTGGCTATATCCCTTATTTTATAGTGCCTGGCGCCTCCGGAGTCGAGTATGCTGGGAATAAAATTCCTAGATCGCTACCCCCTCAGAGCTCTAGCAAGAGCCCTACCACTTTTGTTGCTAAACTCATAGAAATACCTACGACATCTAGCAATCTGGCCCCTAACCTTTACAAAGCTTATATCTCGGAGGGTTTCACGTAGTTTAGTCAATTTGGCAGACATCACGGGGTCCAAAGACTGTTTATGTCTGGTCTCCAGACTCCGTATCTCCTGAAGCAGGAGAGCTGTTTGTTTTTCCCTCTCTTTTTTAAGATAGGCGCCCCGTCTAATTAGGAGGCCCCGAATCACATACTTGTGAGACTCCCACTGAGTCATACGTGACACATCTGAAGTATTGTTCACAGAGAAGAACTCAGTGATTGCCGACCGGATTTCTGCCTTGAACGCGGGGTCCTGCAGGAGAGAGCTATTGAGCCTCCAATGCCCTGAAGGGGGGGGGAGTCAGGAACCGAGAGGGTGACGGAAATAGGAGCGTGGTCAGAGATTGAGATCGAGCCTATGGATGGCAACGAGATGAGATGTACATGCCTGTGGGGGACCAGGAACCAATCTATGCGTGAATATGTATTGTGAGGGGGGGAAAAATAAGTATAATCCCTCCCCCTGGGATTGACAATCCGCCACACGTCCAAGAGTTGATGGTCAAACAGGAGAGCCTTAATCCTCCTAATAGCCGAGTATGGAACGCTAGAAGTCCCCTTAGAGATATCAATTTGCGGGTCAAGTACACAGTTAAAATCCCCTCCCAAGAGGAGAATGCCAGCAGTGAACTCTGCCAACCTCTCCAAGGTGGACCTCAAGAAGCTAGCTTGATTCGAGCTTGGACAGTAGCATGTCGCAAGCGTTACCTTCTGTGTATAAAGAGTACCCCTTACAAAAAGGTACCTACCCTCACAATCATGGACCACCTCCTCCAGTGTCCAAGGAAGGTAGCCCGCCAGGACGATACGCCACCCCTCTAGACTTAGAGTCGGGAGAAAGGCCATGGTACTGGTGACGGAAGTGACGGCTAGACAGATTATGCACCCTCCCCACCTTGAGGTGAGTTTCCTGAAGAAAGGCAATCCCTGCTCCTAGGAGCTTCAACTCACCCAAAACAGAAGCACGCTTGACAGGGGAGTTTAAGCCCTTGACATTCAGCGAAGTGCATTGGACTTTGGACATGGCAGTGCAGGGTCAGCAACTCCTATCTCAAGGATGGAAGGTACAGAGAGGAGGGAGTTCTTGAGCCAATGAAGAGACAGAGGGGAAGGGCTAGAAGGCCGGGAAAAGAGGGAGGGAAGGGAGGGGCCAAGAGAACACCAGACAACAGAGGAAAACACAACAGGGCAACATCCACAGGAATACAAAGAATTTAGTGAGAACCAAGCCCACCGACATGCCGCGCAGCGAGGAACCCGGCAGCGGCCCCATGGGCCCCCAGGCCAAGGGCCAATCGAAGCGGGCAGGCAGGTGGGCAACAAGAACATGTGCATAAACAGCGATCGCTCTGAACAAGCGTGCACCAGGTTCGAGACTCGCCAGGACCGCCCCCAAGGGTACACCCAAAGCGGGAAGCCAGGCTCAGGGAAATGGAGTGCCACACTCAGCGCACAACTCCATGCCCCCTCCCCCTCATAGGGAGGGCAGTAGGGGTACCGACCCAGCGAACCCGAAGCGTAAATAACCAATATAGACAGTGCGCACATTAACTTGCAAAGTGAAATAATACAAATATCCGTCTGCAAACATACAGTCAAAAGAGAACGTTATACACAGTTAAATAACAGATTCAGGGCTCGTCAAGGCTGGTCCCAGGCGACAAGCCACATCACGCAGGAGCGCGAGCTCAATACGGAGGGCCAGTCAAGAGTAAATGCACAGAACACCTCAGCCTAAGCCTCCGAATTACATACTCAGAAGGCAAGCCGAGTAAAGTAAGGGAGGACCAGCCCAACGAGCCCAGAGCGCAGCAATCAAACGCACACAATTTAAAGAGTAATCAGTAAAGCAAAAGCAATGATTAAAGATACCGCTGGTAACAATGAAACCCGCCTAGTCCTCACTGGCCAAGCGACGGGGATCTCTCAGCGGCCCACCGCTGCGTCCGCTGTGGGCCTCGGCTCCACCCCTCGCCCGACGGATCCTCTGCGGCCGACCCCCGGGAGGCCGAGGGGGACCAAGGGGGAGGGAGACGTCACGCCAATCCGGGATCTCCACCGGGGGGGAGTCCAGGAAGATGAAAAGATCTGGAAGGTCCGCATGAGTTTTCACAGTGAAAGTACGCTGATTCCTGCAGACCACAAGATGAAAAGGGTATCCCCAGCGATAGGATCCGCCACACTCCCGAATCTTGGACAGCAAAGGCCTCAGGACCCGTCTCATCATAAGGGACCTACGCGAAACATCTGGGAACAACTGCAGAGACGCTCAATCGAAGCAAAGCTGGCCATGCGCCCTAGCCTTCGCCAAGATGTCCTCCTTCACGGTATAATAATGCAGGCGACAAACAACGTCGCGCGGGCGGGCGAGCTCGGAGGACCCGGGGCCAAGGGCCCTATGGACCCGGTCAATCACTATCTCGGCATCAGGAGGGCGGCGGAGTATCTCGTTGAAAATGCCGGTGATGGTACGCCGAAGTTGGTCCGGGCCCGTCGTCTCAGGGAGGCCCCTGATCCGGATGTTATTGTGACGACTCCTATTTTCGAGGTCGTCCAGGTGCAAGACCGCCATCTGTGTGACAGCCTTCTGCTGGGTCAAATCCCACTCCAACGCCTTCAGCCTCTGGGTAGTCAAGGTGCGAAACTGCTCCAGTGAGTCGACTCTGGCGTCAAGACCGCCCACCGACTGCTGCAGATCAGAGATGTCCTTCTTAAACGTACTTTCAACCCTCTGAATGAAGGATTCAAGGTCGTCCCTGGTTGGCAAAATTTTCAGCTCCGCCTTCAAGGCTGAGAGGATGGGGTCAAGAGGAGAATGCATCACCGTCTGGGGATCGTACATGGCCTGCGAGGTGGCCCTCGGAGGTGCCAGCGCCTTTTCCATATCTGAGGAGTTGCACGGCATCGGACGGCGTCGGGGACATCCCGAACTCACTCTTCTGCTGCCACGCAGGGGAAGAGGGCAACCCAGGCGAAGCCCCACGCTCGAACCAAGCACCAGGCAAATTTGGGGAAGTAAATGCTGCAGCTGCTCCCGGCAAAGCACTAGCGGAGGCCGGCGCAGCCCGAAGCCGAGGGAACTCCAACATAGACCCCAAATCCGGGCCCAGGCCAGGGCTGGACCCCATCTCGGAAGGCTCTTTCCACGACAGCGGGGAGGGGGTGCCCATGGGTGAGACACTTGGGGAAGCGGCCATGGGCCCCGACCTGTCCAGGCGCCCCTCATGCTGTGGCGAGGGGGGGCAGTCAGGACTGGGGCAAATTGATTGTGATAAGTCAGGGCGGGCACCCACAGACTGCATTTCAGCCACTATGTGGCCCGATATAGCTGGGCTCTTCCGCCCCTGATCCCCCCCAACTGAAAGCAGCACAGGGGTTAATGGAGAGTATCCCCCTCTCTCATCAGCTCCGCCGGCAAGTCCGCCAGGCATATCTCCCTCCCCAGCCGGCGGGGGAGAACAGGGCACGTGGGGGCTCGCAGGATCTGAGCAGCTACTACTGCCTGAGGAGCGCCATTCAGGCCGACGCTCCCCACCGTCTCCATCTGCGGCTGCTGATCGGTCGCCACCGCCGTCCTCGCCCGTGTGAGGCAGCAAGGGCCAGTGTTGCCCCCCGGCGTCCTTCGCCCCACCTCCATCAGCACCGCCGAGGGGACCGGACCTCTCCACCAAGGGCCGGGCTCCCCCCTCCTTCATCCGGGGCACTCACCGGTGCAGGAGCCGACTGTCCTCTCTCCCGATCCGAGGGATCGCCAGGCACACCGCGGGTCACGGCCCCTCCAATCTCTGATGCCGCCATCTTGGGTATCCTCTCTCTTCCGCCCCTCGTGCGATCCGGAGCCAGGTAAGAGCTTATCTTCCTGTGAGGAGGGGATGATTTATTCCTCATCTTCCTACCCTTAGCCATAGCACCTGGCACCGGGTGTGGGTGGGTAATAGCCCGAAAAAGTGCAGAAAACTGGGTCGGCCGGAGGGAGCTCAGATGGTGCACGTCCTCACACTCTCATCGCCGGCCACGCCCCCCAGGGTACAAGTATATATCAACAATACATACATTACAGAAAATATAGACACAGCATACAGGTAGGATTAGCAAATGTATTAGTATTGAGACCCAGCTCGATCTGTTAGCTTCCACCTCCCATCTGACTATTCCCCTCAACTTGAGAACGCTTTAGGTTCCTCTCTTCCTAGTGCTGCATTCGTGTTTGGGTCCTGTGAGGGATCCCGAAGGGACTCCTTATATCTCCTACCCCGTCTCGCCCTTAGTCTCCACTCCAGTCCTCTCACACTCATTTAGGGGGCACCTTATAGGATTCAGAGCTATTTAGGTGTGGGTTGTTCTAAAACAAATCTGAGTGTTTGATAATTTAGGGGACCGCCGGGAGCGTCCTCGACCGGGGCTAGGTCTCATAGGTTTAGCAGGTAGAGAAGCATATGAAATGAAAGAGAGAGAAGTGATAGGGAGAGGGGAGAAACGAGGGGGGTAGGAAATGGAGAAAAAAAGGGGGGGGGAAGCTCCTCAATCGCGATTTCTGCTGTCAGAAGCCAGTGGGGGGGGGGGGCAGCAGCGGGGAGAGGAGTGGGGAGGACACAGCCCAAGGCTACAAGACTGTTCGCGACCCTCCCCTGGGTCTGCGATTAACCCCTAGTGACTGAGTCAAGGGTGGGGCAGGTCTACCCCTCTAACGATGTTCGGGTTATAAGCCATGAAGTCCACACCATTCGAGTTTCCTCTTCCTTATCATGAACTGCTGCTGTTAGTTCCTCCATTTCTTGTATCTTGTCCACTTCTCGGAGCCAGTCCTTTACTGTTGGAGTCTGTTTAGTTTTCCAGAGTCTGGGGATCAACACTTGCTGCATTAATCATATGCCTCAGGACCGACTTCTTATATTCTGCGACTCCACTATTGGTATGATGCAGGAGCATAAGAGCTGGACAGGTTGGGACCTGCATGCCCTCAACTTTGGTCATAATCTCCGTCACGTTTGTCCAGAACGATTTGATCTTGGGGCACGTCCATAGGATATGAAAGAATGACCCTTTTCCCGACCCGCATCTCCAGCAAGTGGATGGGGATCCTGGGAACATGGATGCTAGTTGCTACGGAGTGTAGTACCACCTAGTTAGATATTTATAATTGGTTTCCTGGATTTGTGCTGAAATTGAAGATTTGTGGGTGAGTGTGAATATTTTCTCCCATTCGTTTTCCGAGAATCTCCTGTCCAGATCTCTTTCCCACTCTTCGCAGAAGGTAGGAGTCAGCTCCCGCCCTTCTTCCAGAAGCTGGTATATCTGCGAAATCACCCCTCTGGGGGCTCTTTGCTCATGACCAGTGTCTCAAATTGCGTGAGACCTCGTCCTAATGAGCCCTTAGATCCCACCTTTTGCAAAAAGTGTTGGAAGAACAGGAGGTACCATGGATCTAAGCGGGTTTCTGAGCTCTTCTATGTCACACCGGTCCTGTCCTCTCACCAGATCACGTCCTCTTATCGTTCCCAACTCCTTCCAGTTCTCTAAGACTTGGGACCTCTGGCTAGGGGGTAGTTCTGGGTTCTCCACAACCGGGATCAAAGGTGACGGCCAGGGTGAAATCTCCATTCCCATCCTAGTTCTGTCCCAGACGATGAGAGTTGCTTTGATCAGCGGGTTAGGTCCTGACCATTTTCTTGAGTTCTCTGAGGCCCAGGGGATCTCCTTTAATGGAGTTTCTGAACAGCTTGCTTCCACACCGACCCATTTCTTAGTGTCTCCATTCCTCATCCAATCCAACACTCTCTGTAGGTGGGTCGCTTACCAATATCTCCTCAGGTTTGGTACCACTTAGGCATCCTCTGACCCTAGGCCGTTGCAGCAGCCCGAACCTGATTCTTGGTTTCTAATTCCCCCATATAAATTTAATGAGTATCGTGTTTAGATTTCTAAAGTAATTTGCTGGTATGTAGCATGGAAGGGTTTGGAATAGGTAAAGAATTCTGGGGAGGATTGTCATTTTTACAGCCCCCATCCGTCCAAACCAAGTGAGTGTTAGAGCGTTCCATCCTGACAGGTCTGACTTGATTCTATTTAACATCGGGACGAAGTTATATCGGAAGACATCCCTGATATTATTTGGAATTTTTGTTCCCAGGTACGTCACTGTTGACGAATTCCATGTGAATGGGAAAGAGACATGAGAGACAGTACCATCTCCGGGAGTCCCACATTAAGTGCCTCCGATTTATCAAAGTTTATCTTGGAAAGGTGCCCGAAAGTTTCAAATCCCTTCATTAGGACCGGGAGTCCGACCACTGGGTTGGATATAAAAAACTCAAGGTCGTCCGCATATGCGGACACCTTGTGTTCCACGTTCGTCAGCCGAATCCCTTTCAGGTCTGCATTTTCCCTCATGTGTCTTAGGAAGGGTTCTACCACCAGGGCGAAAATGAGGGGAGACAGTAGGCACCCCTATCTAGGTGTACGCTGGGGGGACTTCCCCCAAGCCGTTCAGTGCAAAGTACTCAGGAAGTGCGGCTTGGGCCGCTTCTTCTATTACTGAGTCTTTTAATAAGCTCTCATTCAGGCGCCAAGCCCAGACTTTGTTACTGTTGTCATTTGTGGCTAAACATACCCACACAGGACTATGGTCTGACAGGAACGCCGGTCCTATGCCGGGACTGGTCATTCTGGGTAGTAGGTTGTGTGAAATTAATATGTAATCCAATCTCGCCTATGTTGAATGTACTGAGGAGAAATGTGAGTAATCTCTACCCTTAGGGTTAAAGATCCTCCAGGGGTCGCATAGCTGTAGATTGTGAAGTGCCCGTTTAATCTTGCGCAGACCTCCGTATGGGATGGAGGATTTACTGGTCGACGAATAAAGGTTCGTTCCTAGAGAAATCTGACAGTTTCTCTAGGAACTTCAGAAGGAAATCCACCTGACCGTTGTTAGGGGCATATATTGAGGCCATGGTATACTTCTCACCCGATAGCATACCTTTTATCATTATGTACCTGCCCTCACTGTCCGCCAGTGTCTCCTGTATCTGGAATGGGACGTCTTTGGCTAGTAGTATTGCCACTCCCTTGGATTTGGTTTCCGAGGAGGAGCTTACATAGCATTGGGGGAAAGATCTAGGAGACATTCTGGGGCAGGCGTTTCCTTTAAAGTGTGTCTCCTGCAAAAAAATGATCTTGGCCTTCATTCTTCTCAGGTCCGAGACCACAGCTGACCTCATAGAGCCCCTACAGTTCAGGGATACCATTTTCATGGTTTCCTCTAGGGGGGCCCGAGTTCCCCCTGCCCCCCCAACCCCGAGCCGCAATGCCTCGAGGTGTGTGGTGCTTGGAGCAGATTGGGTAGCGGTGTGGTGCGAGCGAATCATGGGTATAAGGTGTTACCCAAGAAACCGGGTGGGGGGGAGGAAAAAGTGGGAGAAGAGATAGGAGTCAGGGATAGAAAGTCAGGAATGTTGATTCTTAAATTTTAAACTTTAAACTTTAAATTCCAGAGAAAACCTTAAGGAAAAACCTAGGTTCATTACAGAAAATAATACCGACTTCCCCAATATAGGGAGGTCTTGTTCAGCGCCCCCTGAGGGAGTCTCCGGTAGCTCCCCCCGGGAAGACGCCTGAACCTCTGGGGGAAATGGATACCAAGCGAAGAGGAGCTAGAATCAGAGGACTGTTATAACAACTGGTTCTTATCCTCCCATCCTCCCTCCCCATAGCCCTCCCATCCCCATAACTTATCAACAATAAAGCAGCAACTTCAATATTAAACCCGTACAGTGCTCATCAACTCCGCTCCAGGATCTCATATCGTGCGGCTGTCAGCATCGGCAGCTCATCTCCATCCCTTCCATCCGCTATCTCCCCCAGCCAGACCACCTACTCATCAAGCGGCGGCGCCCCCCCCCACACACACAGGCCCCGGCACAGGCCGGCCTCAGACTTAATATCGAGCTCTATGGGCGGTGGGGGTGACCCCCTCCCCAGGGCAATCCAGAGCCGGACTAGGGAGGTGGGGGGAGCGCAGCCAGTCGAGAGAATCATCCCCCAGTCAGGACCATACCAATTAGATCATTGTATAGCATTGCGTATCATAACATTATATTAATCCCAGGGGAGGGTACCTCCATGGAGGGCACTCCCCCAGATCTGTTGCATTACATATAATCAGTCCAACCCCGGGGCAGGAACCAGGCCAACCCCCACGGGGGGAGCACCCCACCCACAGGGTGAGCCGCCCCCCCCCCAGAGGGCCCAAGCCCCACCACCCCGCCAGGACCTCACTCACCAAAGGGGCCAAGCCCCACCCCAGCCATGGGGGCGGCATCCGGTCCGGGGGGGGTGTTCTGCTCGTCGGAAGGCCCCACAGTCGCAAAGCGCGTTACATGCCTCAATGTAGGTGGGGGGGGGCTCCAGGGAGCACACCACGCCCCTGAGGGGGCGCCCCAATTCAGTGGCAAGGCACCTCCCTGAGAGGGGGCCATCATCAGCCGGGGGAAAGCCATATAGGGCATATCTACCCTGTGCTCCCACCGGATCATCTGACACCAGACACCTCTATACCGCCAAACAGAGATAGAGAATCCTAAGGAATCTTCATAACATTCATTTTGACATATAACAGGAGAGTAAAAGAGAAGAGTTCAATACATCAATTAAACTAAACACAAATCAAAAACAACGTTATACTGTAGTAACTGTTCTGACCGTAACTCAGCTTCCTCCACTAGTCATTCCAAGCTCAGCACCTCAATCTTACTCGGCTTTCGGGGGGAAGGTCTCCCCACGCACCCTGGGCCGGGCCGGGGGCCCTGCCGTCCTCGATCTCGGCCATGCCTCCTAGGGCGCTTTGGAAGCTGACCCATCTCCTGGTCGAGCTCCAATGCAAGCCAATTGGGGACCTCGATAGGTGTGGCTACCAGAAACTCAAATAGCTCAGCCAATTGTGCTGGTGTCTTCAAAGCGTAGGTTCTCCGATCTTTGCGCACAGTTATCTGGAACGGTTGTCCCCATCGATATGTTGCCCCATGACGCTGTATCAGCTCCAGTAGAGGCTTCAGCATTCTCCTCATTTGGAGGGTTCTGCGAGAGAGGTCCGGTAGCAAGGTGATCCGCGTCCCCTCCAAGTCGATCGGAACCCCTACTCCAGACCCTCTGCATAATTGCCTCCTTGATCTTGAAGAAGTGCACCCTGCAGATTACATCTCTTGGCCTGTTGGGGCCAGCTCGAAGGGGGCCCTGGGCCCGGTGGATCCGGTCGATCTCAATATGGTCTGAGGGTGAGAGGTCCAGCAATTTGTTGAACAGTCCACAAACTCTTGATTTTAGTTCTGATGGCGCTATAGATTCGGGGATGCCCCGCAGCCGTATATTATTGCGTCGATTTCTATTCTCGTGGACATCCTGTTGTATTTGGAAGAAGGAAAGTAGCCGCCTGGTGACGTCTCGTTCGCGCTCCAGTGCCTCCACTCTAGCTTGAACGTCCACTTGCGCAGCATTATTAGCATCTACCCTGTTAGATAAGTCCGCCATAGAGTTCTGCATAGACGTTATTTCTCTGCGGAACGTCCCCTCCATCCTGGTTATGTAAGCTTCAAAGTCCGCTCTGGACGGTAGTGTTTTGAGGGCATCTGCGATATTAAGTCTGACTGACTCGGTAACAGCCGCGATCAGGACCTGTGACAGGGTCGCCGCCGGGGCCTCCATACAGGCAAAGGCTGCGGGCCTATCTTCTGACATTGGTGACCACGTACTCACAGGGTGCTCATGGGGTGCCACATATAGGTATTCACGAGGGGATATTGTAGGCTCCTGACTCCCTCCAGCAATGGGGTCCTCTGCTTCACTTCTCACATATGGGCCAGGGGATGACCTACTCCCCTCTCTATCTGACATCATCTCTGCCGGGTGTCGGTTATCCGGCTGCAGCAGGGCTCTCGGCCTCACACATGCTGACTTTCGCCCTCTGAATTCATTGAGTACCAATGATGGCATGTGTGTCCCCAACTTCCCAGCCTCTGTATTGTGGTGCACTAGTGCAGTGGTCACCACCAGCCCCACTGTGTCGGGTGGTCTGCCCCCCAGCCCCCTCCTGCTTCCCCACCATAGTATTTAAGGGGGTTATATCTGCTGGGATTCTCACCTTGTGATCGCAGGCGCTCGTCCGATCACGATCCCGCTCACCAGCAGTCTTATTCACCCGATCTGGGGCCGCCAGCCAGTGCTCCACTTGTAAAGCGGCGCCGCGCTCCTCTCCGGCGGTGACATCACCCTGCCGGTCTTTTTTGCTGCCCACGGCGGAGGCCTGTTGTCTTCTTCCGCCGGCTACGGGAGAAATCTGGAGCCTGTCACTTGCTCCTCTCTCGGCCGGATGGTGTCCAGAGGATCCGCAGGCTGGGCCGCCTCAGGCTGCCGGGGAGCATCTCGCGAGGTGGCAGCATCCGCTCTCCGCTCTGGTGCGCCCGGGCCATACCGCCCGCCTCCTCCTCGTCTCCCTGTGCGCTCGGCAGTGGAGTTGCATGATCTCCCCGCTGTATGGAAGGTCCACAGCCGACTCTCCCCTCCTCCCGGGCAGTAGGTCAGTCTTCTCTCGTGGTGGCGGATGGCCACCATTTTGATGGGTGAAGGTCCAGGACTTTCAGGAGCGTTAGCTCCGAAATACATCCTTATGGAGGCTTCCTTGTGGGATTGCATGGTGCTCCTGGTCTTCCTCTTCTTAGTCATCTGTAAAAAGTTGCTGCCAGCACGTATTATCAATAGAAATAAGGGGATAAGGTAGGGAGCCTTGGGTTCCAGCGTCCTACCCCGCCATCAGCAAGCCACGCCCCCTAGGATTTTTTAAGAAATATGAAGCAGCGAGAATGAAAGATGTAGCCCCTGACAGCCAGCATGATAAGAGCAGAAATCTGGCTAATCTAACCTTTTTCCTAGAATGTAGCAATTTTGTATACACTACTATTGCATGGGATCAGTTTAGAACCAGGTGAGAAAACTCACTTCTTTTTAGTAGAGAAAACTGCCATTTATTTTAATTGTCTCCCTTTTGACTGATTCAACAACCAGATGTAAATTTTCACCTGTGTTGAATCAACCCCATGGTCGACAATAAAAGTGAATGGCAGTTTTCTCTCCTGAAAAATAGTGAGTTTTCTCACCTGGCTCAAAATGGACCCCCATGTTTCTATTAGAGAGATATACACACAATTTGATAGAATCCTTCCTTCCTTCAGCTGAAGTGGGATTTTAAGTGCAGAGGGAAAGCTTGTTTGGCAGGGAAAGGCTTTACCACTCTTTAAATTAAGATGTGATTGTTTTAATGCATTAGGGTCATTGCCGTGCTGATATATGTTAAAGAAATGCCGTGTTCAAAATGCTTGTTGAAAAATTGAACTTTGGCGTCATTTAACCATTTAAGTGCCAAGCACGTAGAAACTACGTGCTTGGCATTACTTCCTGCTACTGTAAAAATAGAAAGAAAAAACAACTCACCTCTGGTATGGATAGAAAGCTGGGGTCTCCTCTTCCTCCAAAGGGTATTCGATCCCTCCTCCGGGATCTCCCGGCTTCAGGAGGGGGCTCGAAATTGCCTGCCCCCCTGCTTCCGCCGCTGACACTTGCGGCTGTAAAAGAACAAAAAAATTACATTCACTCACCCCCTTGCCTGATCCCTCCGGCCGGGTCTTCTCTTCACCGGGGGGGTTCCGATCCCCCCCCCCCCGGGGCTCAGCAGGCTTCAGGTGAGGACCCGGAAGAGGGTCCTCCCCACCTCTAATGACGGCGCTGGCTGTGAGAGGCGAGAAGGCTCCGATCTTCTGCCCCTCACTCGCCCTGCTCCGATCACTACCGGCATCTGTCATCGGCAGCTGTCATTGGCGCGGGACAGCAGCGAGGGACACAGGATTGGAGGTGAGTAGTGGAAAAAAAAAAGTTAATAAATGTCATTTTTTTCTCTTTGTGTCAGTGTGTTTATTTTTACATTTAACCCCTTGTGAACTGGTAAGGGGTACATGAGACCACTATACCAGTTCACAAGGCTCGGGGGCTGGCAAGTCACCTGCTGCTAGCTGCTGCTGCTTGCTGCTGCCTGCTGCTAGCTACCGACATTTGTTTTTTATTCAGCTTTTTTATACATTATTTAGGGAAACCCTGTGCAACCTAAGAATTCTTCGAGGGATCACTTCCAAAAAGATAAACCCAGTACTATTAGCTGGGTACACTTAGAAAGCTTAACATGTGTACTTTCAGGGAATATATGGTTTGTGGGGTGTATTCCAAATGTAAAGGGTTGTTTTGGTAGAAATAGCGCAAGGTGCGCACTTTGTCTGCAGAGATGAAATTTTTAAGTAAAATTGCTGTTACGTGCATGCTTTACTTTGGGGTGTTTGCCAACTCTTCCCTTGACAGTAGCTATGCATGTTGGGTATTGTTCTGTTTGGGGGACCTTGCTTTTTCAGATTTACCTTGTTCTTTCTTGTTTGCATATAGTTTTTTTTAGGAAAATGTGTCTTTGATTCTGCTTTTTATCCTTTTTTTAGGTAAACTCTTTGCAACCAAAGAACACATTGAGGGATTACTTCCAGAAACTTTGGCCACATCAACTAGCCTGGTACGCCTAGAAAGCTTGAGGTGTGCACTTCCAGAGAATATATAGTTTGTTGGGGGTATTCCAAATGTAAAGGGTTGTTTTTATTGAAAAACTGCAAAGTGCGCATAGCGCAGCATAGTTGTATTTTATCTGAAGATCCCCTAAAGCGCTGTTTCAGTTTGGGGGAGTCTCCTGAGCGGGAAAGGGTGTCTACCAATACATAGGTGATACTGCTGTAACCACAATAACATGCAATAAAATTTTATTGAGGAACTTACATTTTTTATTACAAAAAAAAAAAAATTTTTTTGCACATATTTCACCCAAAAAGATTGAGAATACGCCATAATGACAAGAAAAATTCCCTGGAAATCCCTTCAAAAACCACATTTCTTGCAGGAATTTTCAGAGATTTCCAGGAAAATTAACATATTTTAATCACTCTATTAAACACACCTTTCTACCCACAAGTGGGGGGAAAATATTAGTGCATCGTATGGAGCGTGTGTGTGTGTGGAGGGAGTGTAATGGAGGACTGACAGGCAGGAAATATCTAAATTTACACATACTTCCTTTCCACCGGCAGGTCCTCCAATGCCTGATGCTCCCCACACACACACTTATAAATACAAACACATGAAAAATCCTTACATTACAGCACTCCCACCTTTCTGCCGCATCCTGCTTCTGGTGGGTGTGTGTGGCCTATTCACAGCTGGCGTTCATGAATACTCCACAATGACTGTTAAAAAGGTATTGGTGGGGATTTTGGGGGATTCTTCCCCACTTCCTGTTATAGGGGATTGGAAGGGCAGATTTGCATGCTGCCTCTTATGGGATGATTGTGAGGGACCCTGCATGCTGCCCGTTATATGGTAGTAGGGTGTTTAGTAGGGTGTTTCTGCCACCTGCCTATTATGAGGGGGGGGGGGTATTCTGCTACACTGCCAGTTATGGGGTGATTGGGGGGATTCTGCACACTGCCTATTATGGGGATATTCTGCTACACTGCCAGTTGTGTGGTGATTGGGGGTATTCTGCACACTGCCTGTTATGGGGGATAGCGGGATTCTGCCACACTGCCTTTTATGGAGTGATGGGGGTAATTCTGCACACTACTGCTGCTATCGGGTTCCACATATGTATCAGCAGACATCCGTTCCCAAACTAAAAAGAGCACTTTATGAGATTTTTAAATAAAATACAACTATCATGCTCTCTATCAAGGGTTAAACCCTTAAAAATGGCTCAGTGGAGAGGGTCAGTGGAGCAGCAGAAGTCTTCAGTGTCTGGTGAGTAGCCTGCTTTGCTGTGGGCTTGACCACCTCCCTCACCAAAGCAATCTCTACTGGTAAAATCTTTCCCAGTGCTTTTGCTATTGTCATGGGTGACTTTGATAAGAGTTGCCTGTATCAGGAGCTTCCAAAATTTAGCCAGCATGTAACCTGCCCCCCTAGCAGACCAAACATTCTTGATGACACTACTGTAGCTGTAGCGTACAGATCAATATTGAGAGCAGTTCTCGGAGGGGGGTCTCGGACCACTGTTTAATCAAACATTCTCACATACAAGCAAAAGCTGAAGACAATAGCTTCAGATATGTTTACAGAGAGGGACTGGTTACGTGGGGCCAAAGACAATCTCATGGCATGCTTTGATCTAATAGACTGGGGAGGAATAGCAGAGAAATCCCTGTACATCTTTGGTAAAGACAATAAACCCTGGTTTACTGACAATATCAGGAGGATTAATAGATGAAAAGCCCATGAAAAAGGGGACCAAACACTC
The DNA here is from genome assembly GCA_027917425.1 of Gastrophryne carolinensis. Lineage (NCBI taxonomy): Eukaryota > Metazoa > Chordata > Amphibia > Anura > Microhylidae > Gastrophryne > Gastrophryne carolinensis. Next base: position 297,136,910 of record CM051235.1, on the reverse strand, counting down.
TTCAAGAAGCTTAGAAATGCTCTAAAGAGATCAAGCTAGCAAAAAATCCTATGCAAACAAACTTAAAAGTAAGTTCCTATCTGGTTTGAAATGTCCTAAAAAGCATTGCACATCACAAAAAACCCTTTACAAGTCAAGTTCTATTGCAGGTTCGATAAGAACTTGTTTAGCACAAATTTCTCACTCCCTTCTACTTCTGCTGCTGTATCCCACATGAGGATACTTCTTGAAAAAATGTAGATGTTAGCATCCTTCTCCAAAGATTTAAAACAAGGAAAGCTCCAAGTGTGGATGGTATCTCACCAATATGTCTAAAACATATTTCCCACTTTTAAATGTTCCACTATCATACCCATTCCCAAGAAAGTTTTCAGATGATTGAAATGATTTTAGACTAGTTGCGTTAACTTAGTGATCGCTAAATTCTTTGAACGTTTGATTCTGGCCTTCCTTTTAGGTAATGGTAAATAATATGCAGGCTACAAAATGTATCCGTTTATACTATCCTCAATGGCTTAAACAGTTCAATGCAATACCACTGTATAAAAGTAGAATTATATGGAGGGCAAAAAGGATTATTGAGGGTCACTCCCGCCTGGGGAAATCCATCTTCTAACTACTACCCGCAGGATGCTGTTTCAGGATTCCAGCATGCAAAACAAACCGGCTCCAAAAAAGGTTTTTTTTCTCTAGGGGCATTAAAGCCTTAACCCTTTAACTTCCAGCCTACCTGGAGATTTTGTCACCCTCTGCTGCCAGACCATTTATGAATATTTTGTGCTGTACATGTTCAACTGTGATTTTTGAAGGGATTTCCCAGGAAAATTACATATTGTTGTTTTCTTTCCAATCCATTCCAGGCCATCCCAATAGTTTTCACAGTTGGGTAACTCCGCCCCAAAGGGGGCGTGGACTGCAAGATCAAAGAAGTGGCTCCTCCCGGCCCCCTACAAATAGCAGCTGCCTCTCAACCAATGCCCAGTTTTACTTCTTGCAGTGGAGCTGCAAAGATCCCTTACACTCTCTCAGGATTTTATCAGCAGAGCGGGGCCTTGTAACCTGTCGGCTTGCTGCAGGACCCTATTCCCACGGATTCTTCTGACCCATCTGATGCCTCCTCAGCTTTGGCTATTTGGGATCCGTGACGGTAGGGTGAAACGCCAGGGTCTGGGGCGTTTTACAGAGCATATGGCCCCGGGGTGCAGGCTTTCATAGAACAAGCAGGTCAGCCGCAGGTTATTGCTTGTGCTACTACTGTGTGGGGAGTGGCGGAGAGCTCCATCACCATAGCTGCACTACGTCGAGGAGCGGTCCGCTGCCGCTCCTCCCACATACTCACCTCCCTCGTTCCCTCGCCATGCGGAGGCCTCTGGAAGGGGTGCAGGCCGGAGCACCTCGCTGGCCCCTCGTGGTTCGGGGGGCAGCCGTGGTCGGCGGCCACCGATGCTGGGCCGCTATTGGTTCTGGCCGGGGGGGCGGAGTCATGAGCGAGCGGCGCACAGCCCTGCCCGTCGCTCCAGTGGCGCGTGCTGCGGTTGCTGCAGCTGTGTCATGTAGCGCTGGGTTTATCTCCATCTTTGCTAGCATTCCGCAATATGGGAATAGAGGGGGAATGTATATATTTTTATGTGCATATCTGTGATAAGAATATATAAATATGCTTTGTCTAAATATGTTTTTATAGCAGTGTGGGACTTATTGTGATTATTGTCTCTTCTCTTTTTGATTTTAGATTGTGGGAAGAAGGTTGAGGGTTGTGGTTTCTCACGGTCCCCGTTGTAGGGGATCAGCTATAGGCTTAGGAGGACATTAGCGTTTATTTTGCCTTTTAGGAATATTGCATATTCCAAAATCACCATAATGGAGGCATCAGGGGATAGTGAGCATTTGGGCAAGACAGGCTCTGGCCCTTGTGCAGACAGAATCCCCTGGGCGGGTTCAGCACAATTTGTTCCTCTTGCGCCAGAGGCATTGTCTCGGACCATGAGAGGGCTTTCGTTTCCGCCCCTATTCCGGCGTCAGCTCCTGTCTCTCCGGATCCCCCTTGGCTGCAGTTAGCCCCTAGCGAAGGGGGAGCCAGCAAGGGGACACACTCAGATTTGGCGCAGAGGCTGGCTAGCCTTGAGAAACAGCTCTCGTTGGCAGCCCCTAGAAAGGCCTCAAGTTAAAAGCGGCACTTAGAGCCGGCTTACTCAGACGATGATTTGTATGCTTCTTTTGGTTCCCCGAGGAAGGGGAGTCGCCAGATGACCCACTCTCGGAAGGTGAGTTGCTCTCCGGTGCAGAAGACAGCTTTTCCGGTTATTCCTCGGATGAGGATTCTTTACTTCCGGATGATACGGAAAGCTTGCTTTCCTCTGTTTTTGACACTTTGCACATTGTTCCTCCCAAGGTGGCCAAGAGAAAGAAGGATGATTTGTTTCGGCCTGAAAGACATGGTGCTTAAGGAGTGGGAAAGGCCCAACAAGCTGCCGTCGGTTCCTAAGGGCCTGGAGAGACGTATACTTTCCCTGCCGAGTTGATTAAGTTGTGGTCGCATCCTCCCGAGATGGACGCACTGGTTTCAGGTCTGTCCAACACCACTATTATGCCGTCATCTGACAATGCTTCCTTAAGAGATCCTGCAGACAAGGGCATGGATCAATTGGCTTGCCATGCTTTTTCCTTGGTGGGTTCCCTCTTACGTTCTGCGTGTGCCACTGCAATTGTTTCCCTAGCCACGAGGAAAAAGGTTAAGCGGCTAAGGCTAAGTCTCACAAATGGGCGAAGGATTACAAGGAACTCAGAGCATGTTTGGATTTCATCGGCTTTGTTGTTACTGCCATGGATGATGTAGTCAGGCTGGGTGCCAAGACTTCGGCTTTGCTTGTAGCATGACGCCGTTCGCTGTGGTTGAAGCAGTGGTCGGCCGATGCGGCCGCCAAAAAGTCCCTCACAAATTTACCCTTTGTGGGGGTCGGCTGTTCGGGGAGTGAGTGGATCTTTTGGTCAAGGATGGTAAGCTCCCTCAAAGAAGGAAACCTACTCGGCCCTTTCGGCACTCCTCTTCTTACCGGTCCTTTCGGGGGGGGGGGGATTCTTCATTTTCCAGTGCCCGCAGAGATGCCTGGGGCAGAGGTAGGTCCCACAGTCGGCCCAATCCCACCTGGGGAGCTAAGCCCAAACCTCCAGCCAAACCTACACAGGCATGAAGGGGCTCCCTCACCCATACGGGTGGGGGGACGGCTACTGCTGTTTGCTCCAATCTGGAGATGTCACATCTCGGATCTTTAGATTCAGGAGGTGGTGTCGACAGGTTACAAGATCGAGCTGGCAGCCAGACCGCCCAAAATTCCTATGGTCAAGGGCATCCTGAAACCTGCTAAAAGCGGAGGCTTTGAGAGCCGCTGTTCCACACCTCCTGCGGATAGGGGTGATTTGCCATGTGCCCTGGCAGGGACAGGGTCAGGGATTCTACTCCAACCTATTCACGGTTCCCAAGAAGGACAGATCGGTGCGGACCATCTTGGACCTAAAGGGCCTCAACATTTCCGCATAGAAACATTGCGGTCGGCGGTGAGGTCGCTTCGGCCCGGCGACTTTATGACTACGGTGGACATCAAGGACACGTATCTACACATCCCGATTTTTCCGGGACATCAGAAGTTTTTGAGGTTTGCATTGGAGGTTCAGCATTTCCAGTTTGTGGCACTCCCCTTCGGCATACCATCAGCTCCCAGAGTGTTCACCAAGGGGCTGGCGGGCATCATGGCTATCCTGAGGGGTCAGGGTATTTGTGTATTACCCTATCTGGATGACCTTCTGATCTCGGCCCAGTCCCTTCAGGAGGCCGAGAGCGACACCCGGACCGTACTGTCGACTCTGGAATCCTTCGGTTGGGTGATCAACTACCCCAAGTCGCATATCACACCGTCAACAGTGAGATCCTTCCTGGGGATGACCCTAGACACCGTTCAAGTCAAGGTCTTTCTGCCGCAGCAGAAAGTCTTGTGTCTCTAGAACCAGATACAGGCCTTGCTGGCTTGTCAACAGCCATCGGCGCGTCTAGGGATGAGATTAGTGGGCCTAATGGTTGCTTGCTTCGAGGCAGTGCCCTTTGCCCAATTCCACATGAGGCCTCTTCAGCTTAACCTGCTAGCCTGCTGGGATCGGTCTCCGGAATCACTGGACCAAGGATTTGTGCTGTCCCCCCCTCGGCCAGGCAATCCCTCTTGTGGTGGTTGGAGTCTCAGAATCTGCTGGTAGGCAAGTCCTTTCAGACTCCCCAATGGGAGATAGTTACCACGGATGCCAGTCCTACAGGCTGGGGAGGCATTTGGCAGACCCAGAAGATCCAGGGTCAGTGGGGTCCGAGAGAACCGGTTGCCCATAAATCTCTTGGAACTAAGAGCAATTTGGTTTGTTCTACTACATCTGACCCCCCATTTAAGGGATCATGCGGTTCAGGTCTGCTCGGACAATCAGACGGCTGTAGCCTACATCAACCACCAGGGCGGTACTCGAAGCAAGAGATCCCTCAAGGAGGTAAGCCTGGATTCTGAGTTGGGCAGAGGAAAACGTTCCCTGCATCTCGGCGGTTTACATCCCGGGAGTGGAGAACCAGGAGGCAGACTCCCTGAGGAGGAGGTTCTTGCATCTAGGGGAGTGGTCTCTCAGCAGGAAGGCCTTTCAAGCTCTATGCCTCCGTTGGGGTCAACCGGACGTGGATCTCTTTGCGTTCAGACACAATCACAAGCTTCCAAGGTTCGTATCTCTCTCAAGAGACCCTCTGGCCATAGCAACAGATGCCCTGGCGATTCCTTGGACAGGGTTTAATCTTCTGTATGTTTTTCCTCCGTTTCTGCTCCTGGACAGAGTACTACGCAAGATAGTCCAGGAGGGGGTACCAACCATCCTGGTGGCTCCTCGTTGGCCAAGGAGGAGTTGGTTTGCGGACATAGTAAAGATGTCAACAGATCACTGCATCATGCCGACGATCCGGAACTTCTCACACAGGGTCGCTTTGGCACCCGAATATACGGACGTTGGCTATTGAGACCTCCATCCTGACGGAGAAGGGTTTATCAGCCACGGTTATTCACACAATGATTCAGGCACGGAAGAAGTCTTCTTCCATAATATACTACAGAGTTTGGCGGGCCTATATCGCTTGGTGCCAGGCCAGGAACCTTCCTTGCCGGAGATATTCTGTTTCTCTAGATGCATGATTCATTCTAGAGTTTCTACAATATGGTCTAGACTTGGGCCTCCAGTTGAGCACCCTCAAGGGTCAGGTCTCGGCTCTATCCATTTTTTTTCAGAAGTCTATTGCCAATCATAGATTGATCAAAACCTTTTTCAGGGGGTCACTCATGTCCGCCCACCGCGTAAACCAGTGTTACCGGTGTGGGACCTAAATCTGGTGTTATCTGCTCTCCAGGGTGCCCCTTCGAGCCGTTGAATGATACTACATTGACTATGCTGACGCTCAAAGGGTTTTTTCTGGTAGCGACCTCTGTGCGTCGAGTATCGGAATTGGCCGCATTATGTATGAAGCCACCTTACTTTGAATTGCACATGGACAAGGTGGTTTTTCGTTTTAGGCCTGATTTTTTGCCTAAAGTCGTTTCTCCTTTTCACCTTAATGAGGAAGTTGTCCTACCTTCCTTGTGTCCAGCACCGGCTAACCCTAAGGAAAGGGCTCTCCATGCCTTGGATGTGATTAGAGCCATAAAATATTACCTGGCTGCGACTGAGTCTTTCCGGAAATCAGATTTGCTTTTTGTCTTAACGGACAGCTCTAGAAATGGATTTCCACCGACCAAGTCCACACTCAGTAAGTGGATTAGACAGGCGGTGGTACGAGCCTATTCTGCCAAAGGGAAAGAACCCTCCTTTCGGATCACAGCTCATTCTACTAGAGCCATTGCTGCTTCCTGGGCCTTTCAGCATCAGGCCTCGGAGGAACAAGTTTGTAAGGACGCCACTTGGTCTTCAGTTCATACTTTTACAAAGTTTTACAAGGTGGATGTCAGGGCCTCAGCTGACGCTGGTTTTGGCCGAAAAGTGCTTCAGGCGGTAGTGAAATGAACTGGGGATCCCGTCCATATGGACACTGCTTTTGGATGTCCCAACTGTGAAAACTATCGGGACGACCTGGAATGGATTGGAAAGAAAAACGCAATTCTGTGAAACTCACCTGTTGAATTGCTTTTATTTCCTATCCATTCCAGGCCGTCCAACCCGCCCTTTTGAGGTTTATCATGTCCTGCATGCCCTTTATGTTGATTGAACCATTACTTGTTTCATAGGACACTGGTTATACAAATTTAGGTTTTTAGGTTCGAGAGAGTACAAGCGGAGGCTATGTGAAGTAACATGGTCTCCTATGTTCGGGGCCTCCCGGCCTGCCTCTTACTATTTGAGTTACTGCTTTTGAATTACTGGGCATTGGTTGAGAGGCAGCTGCTATTTGTAGGGGGCTGGGAAGAGCCACATCTTTGATCTTGCAGTCCACGCCCCCTTTGGGGCGGAGTTACCCAACTGTAAAAACTATCGGGACGGCCTGGAATGGATAAGAAATAAAAGCAATTCTACAGGTGAGTTTCACAGAATTGCGTTTTTTCAGTCTGGGCTTTAACATGAAATGTTAGATTTTTTGTTAGACATTTGGCCTTGTTTTAGTGTATTCTCAATATTTTTGGGTAAAAAAATATTCAAAAATGTTTTAAAAAAATCTATTTTTACAGTTTGTAGTGTTTTTTTTTTTTTAAATTAGTGTTTTTAATAAAAATATATTGCGTGCAAAAGCCAATTTCTTCTGGTTACAATGGTATTGATAGACACCCTTTCCTGCCCAGAAGACTCCACCAAACTGAAACAGCGCTTTAGGAGATTTTCAGGTAAAATACAACTGCTAGGCACAGTTTTTCAAGAAAGACAACCCTTTACATTTGAAATACCCCCCCCCCCCCCACAAACTATATATTTTCTGGAAATGCAAACCTCAAGCTAGGCATACCAGGCTTCGGGATGTGGGCGCAGTTTTCTGGAAATAATCTCTTAATTATTTGCACAGTTTCCTTAAAAAAATAATAAAAAAGCAGTGTCAAAGCCAATTTGGCTTTGGCTTCCTTAAAAACAATTTGCAAACAAGAAAAAAACAAGTTGAATCTGAAAATGCAAGGTCCCCCAAACAGAGCAATACTCAATATACATAGGTACTCTGAAGGAAAGACATGCACCCCAAAGTAAAGCATGTCTGTAACAGTAATTTTACTTGAAAATATCAGCTCTGTAGACAAAGCGCGCACCTTGCAATTTTTCAACTAAAACAATCCTTTACATTTGGCATACCCCCCACAAACCATATATTCCCTTAACACACATGTTAAGCTTTCTAGGCATAGCCAGCTGGGTTCATCTTTCTGGAAGTAATCCCTTGATGAGTTGTTTTGCACAGGGTTTCGCTAAAAAAAGTATTAAAAAAAAGCAGAATAACAAACACATTTTCCTAAAATAGCAATATGCAAACAAGAAAAAACAAGCTAAATCTGAAAGCACAAGCCGAGCAAAACAATACCCAACAAGCATAGGTAATTTTAACCCTTTTAACTTCCACCCTACTTGAGATTTTAGGGTTGATTCAGAGCCCCTTTCTTGCCATTTTTTTGTGTGAAAATTTCTGTTCTCATCCATTTTTCCCCTCATCTAATTCAGCAGAGCCTTTTCTTCTGTGAAAATTTTTGTGTGAAATGTTTTGATTTTTGTGTGATTTTTAGCTTGGTAGCAAGATCTCCAAAAAACAGCAAAAAGGCAACCCTTTTGTCACTTTCTGTTGACAGATCATTTTTCACCATTTTGTTTTAACTGTTTTAACTTGTATTTTTTCACCATTTTGCTGTTTAACTGTGATTTTTGCAGAAATTGCCAGGAAAATTATATATTTTTTTGTTTCTTAAATATTTTTGAGTAATTTTTTTTTTTTTTTTAATTGCCTTGTTTATTTAAAATAAAACATTTATTTTAGTAAAGAAAACCATATTGCATGTGAAAGCCCAATTTCTCCTGATTCCAACGGTACCACATATGTATTAGTAGCCCCCGTTCTTGTCCAGGAGACCCCCAAACTGAAAAGAGCACTTTATAACATTTACAAATGAAATACAACTACTATCTGGAGTCCCCCCCCCTACCCAGCATAACTAGCCCAAGGACCAGCTATGGGGGCTTGTAAAACAGGGCAAAGGGGCCAGCCTCGGTGGCCTCCGCCCTGCAGGCTACAAGCCCGCAGAGCCTAAGTGGCCCCGACTGTTTCCCCCCCCCCCTGGTTCGGGGAGGCAGGTAATAGGGGGGCTGGGAGTTAATGGCAAGTCACCCGCTACCCGCAGGTGACTCGCCAGCCCCCTAAGTCTTGTGAATTGGTATAGGGGTCTCATAGATTCCTAGTCAGTTCACAAAGGGTTAAATGTAAAACACACATACACATAGATTTTTTTTTTTAATACTTATCTCTATCCCCAAGCATGTCCCACATTGAATCCTACGTCGGCTCACTGTGGCTTCTGCTCTCCTGCTGGAAGCCTTTTATACCTGCTGGGCAAAAGGACATAAGAGGGGACCCCATTTTTTGGGGGGAATTTTAAGGATTAAAAAACACTTGTTTTTTAATGTTTTTCCCGTAAATTTGACATGGCTGGCGCTTAAGGGTCAACCTGAAAAAGGGGAGAAAATTATATGACTTATATTAATTAATATTTGCTTCACATTAATTTCCAATATCTCTATTAGAGATCAATGCTATAAATATCGCAAATACTAACAATCATAACAGCCCAGCGGCCACTAAACTGATTCAAAACAATGGCCGCTAAGGCTCTCCCCACACAACCAGTGAACTGTCACCTTCAATACTTTGCAACTACAATCTATTGTGTGAGAAATTATCCACTACACACACAGTAAGATGTATATATTAAAGACGGGTTTAATTAGCAGCACAGTAATTAACCTTACTAACCCAATATTTTCCTAAAGTCCCCCAGATAACCTTATATTACAGGCAGTTGTTACATAATTTATGAAAGTAAGTTAAAGTAAGTTACATTAGTTACGGTACAATATGTTATAATAGATATAGAGAGAGATATAATGCAGAGACAGATAGAGATACACAGAGATACTTAAGGTTTCATGGTCAGGTCCAGGTGTCCATCCATTCATCGCCTCTCTGCCATCCATCGAACTCCTCCTAATGTATGAACAATAGGGGGAGTGACCAGCATTCCCCGCCTTGTGGGGGTGTCTGCCAAGGTCGGCCCACATGAGGACTCTCATGATATTAGATGTATATTTCATAAAGGGTATAACTCCCACAATATGCATGCTACCAACTTGTAACCAAGAAATTCATGATCCCCATAAAGTTCTTAGTAAAATTAGCCCAAACCCCAAATGTATATCATCCAGGGTCCGATACTGTGTGGATTATCAGGCCCTGGACAATATATGTATGCCATGTTTGATATCAAATGAAAGGCCTCGTAGTCCTGAATGAGAATCATTAATATTGTGGGTGGGACACAGATTGTACAGTATTGTACAGTATATATATATATATGGTCACGTCCTTGTCTGCTATTACTGTTATTCATTCTGTTGTGATGGTTACTAGATATTTTCTTAAATGGATTCAGTAAATGATTATAAGTTTTAAGGAAAATCCCGGCATTCTATTCTGTTTTACAATACGTCTAGAAGAGGCTTGTTACCTAGGGTACACCATTGGACGAGGACTAATCAAACCCCAAAAAATTGAGGTAATTAAAAATTGTCCTCAGCCAGTGTTAAGGCTTTTTTTTGGAGGTATCCAGGTACTACAGAAGGTTTGTGCTAACATTTGCCACCATAGCAGCCTTACTGACCTTACCAAAGGGACAAAATCTGCCCTGGTTAACCCTTTAAGTGCCAAGTACCTACGGGATTGCTTTCCCCCCTGCTAGTGTAAAAAATAAAGTAAATTAACACTGACCTGACCCCTCGTTCGAACCGGCCGGGTCTTCTCTTCACCCTGGGGGTATCCAATTCTGGCCTCAGAAGGGGGCAAAAAATAGCTCCTTCCCTGCTTCGGCAGCCGCTGCTGCTAAGTATAAGAAAAAAAATAACATTTACTCACCTCTGTGCCTGATCCCTTAGGGTTGGGTCTCCTCTTCACTGGGGGGGCTCCGATCACCCCCGGGCTATTCTGCGGTGAGGAGGGGGCATGTTTTGAAACATGCCCCCTCCAACATTCTTGCCGCTGACGTCATCCCGCTACAGGCCCCGGACTTTCAGATGCCGGGTCTGATCACCAGAGGCGTTTGAAGGGTAGGGGATGTGGTCCCCTGCCTCCCCAGCCCCAGTGATCAGCCCTGACAGCCCTGAGCTGAATCGTCGCAGGACACAGGATCGGAGGTGAGTGTAAAAAAAAAAAATAATACATTTTTCTGTGTCAGTGTCTTTTTTTTTTACACTTAACCCTTTGTGAACTGGTAAGGAGTCCATGAGACCCGTATACCAGTTCACAAGGCTTAGGGGGCTAGCCTCAGGTGACTTGCCATTAACCCCCAGCCCCCCATTACCTGCCTCCCCAAAGGCCAGGGGGGGGGGGGCAAAAGAGCCTGGGGATATGAGGCTTTGGGGTTCGTAGCCGGCAGGGTGGGGGGCCACAAAAGCTGGCCCTTGCACTCTGTTCTACAAGCCCCCATAGCTGGTCCTCGGGCTGGTTATGCTGGGTAGGAGGGACCTCATCATTTTTGGGGGGGATTTTTAAGGGTTTTTAACCCTTAAACCCCCCCCCCCCCAAAAAAAAAGGGGGTCTCCCTCTCTGGGAGGGGGGACCCTATGTCATTTCCTTTTAAATGAACCCTTTGTTACCTGTCACCCAGCAGCTATAAAAGGCTTCTGGCAGTAGCAGGAGAGCAGAAGCCAAAGAGATCAGCATGGTAAATATATATTGTAGGTAAAATAACAATGCAACCTGACAACAAAATACAACACACAATCAAAGTTAAATGATTGGCATACATATATACAGGGATTAAGGCAACATTAAAAGCATTACCCTCCTGAAACGGGCACCCACAAGCAGACCTTGCAGCTGGCAGCCTTCATTCCTCCTTTCTCTCTTCTCCCTTCCTGCCTCTCGTTTCCCTCTCAGTGGACGGTCTCCTCCCTCGGGACTATAGCAAGGCCCTTCTCCTGTGCTCACAGTCTCTCCTTCTTGCCTTTCCTCCTCCCAAAGCAATGCTTCTCTCCCCCAGATATATATCCAATATCCCCTTTGATCTCTGGTCTTCTTTTTCTTTGATCTTTTATGACACTAGTCATAAGTTTTATCTTCTCCTAGTCTGGCTTCTCTACCTTGTCCCCACTTGCTTTGTTTGGATTTTATTGCTTTATTTTCTCAGAATGCTGATACTATCTACTTTGAATACAGTTCCTGCCCTAGGCCTGCTGGTCTCAGAATGCTGGTATTATCTACTTTGAATACCTGCCCTAGGCCTGCTGGTATTCTAAGCAGTTTTCCACTGATGTCATGCCATGAACACTTTTGCTGTATATCCCTATATTTCATAAATTATCAAAATTGGGGGGGCGTGGCTATGTAGTGGAGCAAGGAAGACGTGCAACATAGGGGCTCCCGACAATATCCTTGGAATATCCTGCAAACTTGGGAAGAACTTGGCAGAACCCTGTCTGGATCACTCCCTAGACACACCTGGACCTCCCTGTCGGGCAGAGGCTGTGCTGCGCCGCGCTACTGAGCCCCCTTGTGTGATCTGCAGACACCTCCGCGTGGTGAGCGGCGCCATTTCTGTTGGATGAGGAGACGGGGGAAAGGGCGTGGGACTCACCTCGTTGGGCTGTTAGACCCTCTGCCTGTGGGCCGCTGCCAAGCCCGTACCTCGCTGAGCGACGCCTGTGGAGGAAGGACGCGGAGATCCCGCTCGCTGGCTGTTGTCCCCAGAGCTTGGGCGGTGTCGGCCTCTTGCTGTGACGCGGCGCGCCTCTGATCCTCTGCGCCCGGCTTCAGCTACTTGCCTCCCACTGAGAGCCGCTCTCGCACACTGCCCTCAGGCGTGCGGCTTCCCTGCTTGAGACCGCTGTGTCCCACTGTGCGGCGCGACTGCAGCCGGCTCCTCTGATGGCAGCCTCCCTTCACTGTCACACCTGCTGTTTCAGCTGAGTGTGGTGGCGGTGCCGCTGGCTGTGGCCTCTCTCCTGATCCTGCCTCACTCACGCTGCCAGGGTACCCTTGCGAGACCAATGTGAAAAACACCAGCCTCTTCACCTCTGTCCCCTTGTCTGTGCTTGGAGGGAGACAGGGTGCACCCTCACTGATATGAAGTGTCCTGGGCTGGCACGTTCCTCTCCTTCCGACAGGTTCTCTGGAGGCTGGGAGAGAGGTGCGGGCTCCTCCCATTGTCCCAGTGTGATTGCCTGCTGTCCTGCTCAGGTTTCAATCAGACGGCTGGAGCCCGTTGGCTTGTCACATTCCCCTGGAGAGGTGGGGGTCAGGAGTACTGTGCTGCCCTATATCCCTGACCTGCATTGCGGGAAGCACTCCGATCATCTTGAACAGTAAAGGGGGGCAGTGGAGGCTGTCAGATTACACTTGCTCCTATATGAGAAGTAACAAGAAGAAACACTCTGTGCTTCTAACCTGTAGTACACAGACTTCAGAGCCTGATAATACTGCGATAATGGCAGCTATCACCAACTGCCAAAGCTTGCTCACAGCCAAGTTTGATAATCTGCAGAAGCATCTTAACTATTTCAAACATGACCTAGACAAAATGAGAGATAGAGCAAGTGAGTCGGAACGGAGAATCGGAGAGGCAGAGGATGGCTTGTCGGTCATCACTGCTGAGGTGGAATCTCTGAAGCGCCAGGTGAAGACGCTCTCGGAGCGGGCGGAAGACTCTGAGAACCGCTCCCGCCGCAATAACATAAGGATAATTGGAATACCAGAGAGGGCGGAGGGTGATACGCCTAAAAGCTTTGCGGAAAATCTAATCCGGAAGGTCTTCGTGGTGGAAAGGGCCCATCGGATTCCATTCAGGGCCCCGCCGCCGGGGGCTCCCCCTCGTCCATTCATCTTTAAGCTGATGAACTATAGGGACCGGGATGTCGTATTGATGCCGGCGAGAAACAGAAAGATATCCTGTTTAAGGGGTCCAGGCTGCCCTTTTTCCCGGACTTTACATCCGAAGTGCAGAGAAAGAGGTGCTCCTTTAACGAGGTGAGGGCACGCCTCCGAGGGAAAAATATTCGATATGCCATGTTATTTCCCGCCAAACTCCGGGTGCAGGATGGAGCGGCCGTGAGGCTCTTTCACACAGCTGAGGAAGCCAGCGACTTGTTAGATTCACTCCCCCCGGCCAAGGGGGGGGCTTCGCATGATTGGTCTGGATGGCGTACTCCTACTCAGTTTAAGCAGCTGGCAGCGTTCAAGAGGGACAATGCTGTGTTGGGGACGCCGGTTCCCCCCCTTCTTTGCTACACACCTGCTGCTATCATCACCTAATGGCCACCGACCCCTGCAGTTCTTGATCCCCCCCATCCCCCCCTCAATCTCAGAATGGCCAAGGTATTTAGGGATTGTTTATCCTGGATTTACCCCCTATGTGTTCGTCTTTGGAAATAGTGACGCTACACTACAGTTAAACCAGTGTTGAATTGTTTTAGTTGAGGGAATAAGCTCGCCATAGGTTTTTTGGGTTTTTTTGGTAGAGCAGGGTGGGTGAGGGTCTGTTTTTTTCTTCTCAGGTATTATTCTATTGTTCAGTGTCTTTGTTAAGGGTTTATTTGTGTCTGATTGTTTGTTGTGTATGGTGTCCGAGAGTGAATGGTAGTATGAGGGGCCTGGCCTGCTGTCATGGGACTTTAAGGGAGGAGATGGGACATTGGGATATTAAGCGTCTCTCTGGCATATATGATCACTATATTAGGTTCAGATGGAGTGTAAGGTAATCTCCTGGAATGTGCGAGGTCTTAATGACCGGGTAAAGAGGACCTCTGTGCTCCAATTTTTGAAACGGCACAACCCCAATATAGTAATTCTACAAGAGACCCATCTCCTGGGCCGCAAATCGATGTCCATAAAAAGACCATGGATTGCGCAGTTATTTCATTCTCATTTCTCCAATTATGCCAGAGGGGTGTCTTATTATTATCCATGCTAAAATATATGAGGTTATTGTTTTGATAGTGGGTCTGTAGATCCCACCCCCCTTCGAAGTACGAGTACTTCAAGAGGTTATGGATAGAATAGCCACCTTCCCACCTGATCCGTTGATGCTCATAGGTGACTTTAATATGGTTTTGGACAAATCTCTGGATCGGCTTTCCCCAGGAGGGGGGGCAACCACCCCCCTCGCGGCGTGGGCAGAGGCCCTAGGCTTAACTGAGCTATGGAGGTGGAAGCATCCCAGCGATAGAGCGTTCTCTTGTCATTCCATACCCCATAAGTCGCTTTCACTCATAGATTTGGCCTTTGCATCGAGATGTCTTCTAACTAGGGTGGGGGCATGTGAATACTTGCCAAGAGGTGTATCGGACCACTCACCGTTAATGGTGACTATACAAATGTCTGGGAACCATGTAGGCCTTAGGAGATGGGCTCTTAACCCTTTGTGGCTGGAGAATGAGGAGGTATGTAGCGCTCTCCTAAAGGATCAAGAGGCATACTGGCAATGTAATGGGGAGGAAACATCAGTCAATACAAGGTGGGATGCATTTAAGGTGGAGTGAAGCGGGGGAGAGCGGTTAGAGAGCTGGAAGAGAGAATGGCTGAGGCAGAGAAGGAGTTTGTGAAGTCGGCGACTGCGGTCAATCATGATTTACTTAAATCACTCCAGAGAGAGTATTATCTTGCATTGACTGAGTCTACGAGGAAGCTTCTATTACTTAAGCAGAAGACTGTCTTTGAGAAAGGGGATAAGAATGGGAGAACTCTGGCTTATCTTTCTAAGGCAGAAAGTCCACAAACGCAAATAGCTGGTATCACGAGTCAGACTCAATTTATAATGGACTCAGAGGGGATTTCGAGACAATTTCAGGATTACTATAGCCAATTATACTTCTCTAGGATTCAATATGGCCCCTCAGACCTGGCGATCTCGCAACCATAAACCTCCCTCTCTTGTCAGAAGCGGATAGTGCAATGCTGGACACCCCGATAACATGTGAAGAAATTGGTAAAGCTATTGCCCTAATGTCAAATCGGAAGGCCCCTGGGCCAGATGGTCTCCCCTCAGAGTGGTATAAGAAGAATAGTGATGCTATGGCGCCAAGATTGCTGGAGGTTTTCTCCGAAGCGCTGCAGTCGGAGGCCTTGCCAGAATCCTTTGTGCAGGCAACTATCACTCTGATATATAAAGACGGGAAACCTAGTGATGCCTGCAGTTTGTACAGGCCAATCTCTCTTCTAAATCAGGATGCCAAGATCCTGGCTAAAGTCCTGGCTCGCCGACTAAACACTGTAATCCTTTCACTCATAGGGGCTGACCAATCGGGTTATATGCCAGGTCGGACGACAAGTATCAATTTAAGGAGGCTGTTCAGCAACCTGCAAATCCTCCATGACAACGCAGGGAGCCGTGTGGTAATCTCCTTAAACAACGAAAAGGCCTTCGACTCAGTCGAATGGCCCTATCTGTGGGCTGCCCTGACCAAGTTTGGTTTCCCGTCAACATACGTTAAATATGTACAATTACTCTAAAAGAGCATGAAGGCAAGGGTGAGGGTGAATGGGATCATAACTTCTGAATTAGCACTACACCGAGGCACGCGCCAAGGATGCCCCCTTTCTCCTCTGCTTTTCGCGCTGGCTATTGAGCCCTTGGCATCGCTAATTAGAGACACTCCTCAAATTTGGGGATGGAATCTGGGTAGTAATGTTGAGAAAGTCTCCATGTATGCAGATGACACCCTAGTCTACCTGGCAGATGCTAATGACTCGCTAGAGGCCCTAGTGCACATAATAGCTAAATGTGGGTCTTTTTCAGGTCTAAAGGTAAATTGGGAGAAATCTAGCTTGTACATGGTGGATAGGCCTGAGGATATTCAGGTCTACCCAAGCTCATCACATCAGATAGTGGACCGATTTAAGTATCTTGGAGTCACTATACAGAGGGACACCTCCAAATTTATCGAATTGAATATAAACCCGGTGATCCAGGCCCTCAGGAGGAAGACCACTCTTGGTGATTGGCCGTATTAATATGTTCAAAATGGTTTTTCTCCCTAAATTTTTATACTTGTATCAGGCATCACCCATTGTTCTGCCAGCCTCCCACTTCCGACTCTTGGACTCCATAATATTCATGTTTATTTGGGGCACCTCCCCCCCAAAATGAATAGATCCACTCTCAGAGCACCTTTAACACCTGGAGGTCTGGCGGTGCCGCACATGTTATTATACTTCTATGCCGCTCAATTAGTCTATATTGTTTGGTGGATGGTTCCCTCTGTGACTAACCCGGTGACTGCCCTGAAAACTTCCCTGTTAGGACCAGCGATCCCTTTGCAGATTCTTGTGTATAGAGGGATAAAGGGTCTGCAATATGCAACAACATGTATGAGAACTACTTTGCATATATGGCGGAGGGTGCATGGTATGGGGGGTTCCCCCCGTTCCCCCTTAGAGTGGTCTCCCAATACACCTTTGTGGGACAACCCTAATCTGCCCGAGCTGCTGTCCCTTCCAGATATAATTTTCTGGAAGAAGCGGGGAATCACATCACTGGCACTTATGTTCTCTGGAGGGGCGCTTATGTCCTATGAGCAACTCTGTCGCGCTTTTGCACTGTCTCCAAGGGATTTCTTTCGTTATCTCCAGCTGAGACATGCTCTCAGATCTCAGATGCCTTTGGAGGGACTGCAACTAGTGGAGTCGTCAGTGGAATCTCTGGTCAGATCTGCAGATCTTAGTAAGCCCACTTCAACATTGTACTGTGCCCTCCTCTCAAACCTCCCCTCCCCACCGGATAAGGCACTGGACAAATGGAGAGTATTGATTCCGGACCTAGATCAGGGAGACTGGGAGGAGGCGATAGACAATTTGTACTCCTCGGTAATAGATTCCAAGGATAGGCTAATCCAGGCTAAGTGGCTCCACCAGGTATACTGGACGCCAGTTAGACTAAAAAGAATGGGCCTGTTGGAGAAAGATCTGTGTCCCAGGTGTAAGGTCAAACCAGGCACCTTATTACACATGGTCTGGGAGTGCCGAGTGATTTCAACATACTGGGATATGATTGCTGGCTTTATATCCACATCTGTGGGTTTACCAATTGCAAAGTCAACTGCCCTATGTTTGCTGAGCATAGTTGAGCCTATGTTAGACAGTGGCCCGCAGATAACTTTTTTGAGATTGCTAATGTTCTATGCTAGGAAATGTATTCTACTTAACTGGAAACACCCGAATGTGCCAACTTTGTTGAGGTGGAAAAGCCTGATAAATAGTAAGCTTGTTCTATATAAGATGACCTATACAGCCAGGGGATGCCCAAACAAGTGGGGTGGCTTGATGCATACAATACAGTTAATGACTAAGTACAATTGTTGATTACACTCCCTTCTACCTACCACCCCATAGCACCTCCCATTTGGTTGGAAAAATGAGGCCAGCAGCAGGCGAGTATGTATGATGTGTGTGTGTGGACTTGTGCGTGTGTATATATCCCCTTATTAGAGGATGTTGGAACTTAATAGTAATGCTGTAATTGTTATTGTAGCTGTTATGGTTATTGCAGCTGTAATTGTAAGCTGTAAATGTAAGTTGTAAATTTGAAACATGCATAAATAAAAATGTATTTAAAAAAAGACCAAAATTAGTAACAATATTTTCCATAAAGGTCCATTATTTACAAGGGGCTAGCAAGTCACCTGTAGCTAGCGGGTGACTTGCCATTAACCCCCGGCCCCCCATTACCTGCCTCCCCAAAGCCGGGGGGGCAGAAAAGCCCAGGGATATGAGGCTTTGGTGCTTGTAGCCAGCAGGGAGGGGTGCTACCAAAGCTGGCCCCTGCGCTGTGTTCTACAAGTCCCATAGCTGGTTCCCTGGGCTGGTAATGCTGGGTAGGGGAGGCCCACACCATTTTTTGGTCAGGATTTTTTTAATTCCAAAAAAATGGGGTCCCCCACCCTGGGAGAGTGGACCCTATGTAATTTTTTTAAATTAATCCTTTGTTACCTGTCACCCAGCAGCTATAAAAGTCAAAGTAATCAGTGTGGGACACATTGCTCTGGGGTGGATCCATGGGAGGTAAGTATTAAAATATATAAAATATTTTATAAAATAAATAATTATTAAAATAATAATACATTTAAAATACTTTTTTTCAGTGTCCCTGCCTCCCCAAAGCCCAAGGGGGGGTGTTGAAGGTTCCATCCCATTTGGCTGTGCGTGCTTGTAGCCATCGGGGGGCCACCAAAGCTGGCCCCTGCGCCATGTTCCTACAATCCTACAAGCCCTGCACAGTTGGTCCTGGGCTGGTTATATTTTGTGGATTTTTAAGCCTTAAAATTCCCCCAAAAATGGGCTCCACCACCAGGAAGGGGGACCCCTACGGCATTGTTTTTGGTTTAACCCATTATAGCGTGAATAGTAGTTGTATTTTATTTGTAAATGTCATAAAATGCTCTTTTCAGGTTGGGGGGTCTCATGGGCAGGAACGGGGGGGCTACTGATACATATGTGGATCCGTTGTAATCGGGAAAAATAGGGCTTTCACATGCAATATGTTGTTTTTTAATAAAATAAATGTTTAATTTAAAATAAGGAGACAACTTTCTAAAAAATATGTTTTTATTTATTTTAGTTTTTTTATTCAAAAATATTTTAAAAAACTGTAGACAAATTACAAACAAAACATTTCATGTTAAAGCCTAAACTCTGCTGCAAAAAATAATATATATTTTTCATAGAAATTCCTGCAAAAAAATCAGTTAAACATAGCGCAAAATTGTGAAAAATGATCTGTCAACAGAGGGTGACAAAATTTCAAGTAGGCTGGCAGTTAAAAGGGTTAAAAGTATCTATGCATGTTGGGGACCTTGCGCTTTCAGATTTAGCGTTTGTTCATGTTTGCATATTAATTTTTTAAAGAAAATATGTTCTTTATATTGCTTTTTTATCTTTTTTTTATGGAAATCCTGTGCAGCCTAAGAATTCTTCAGGGGATTACTTCTAAAACGATGATCCCACTACAACAAGCTGGGTACAACTAGAAAGCTTAACATGTGTACTTTCAGGGAATATATTGTTTGTGGGGGGTATTCCAAATGTAAAGGTTTGAAAAGGTTTCGGTTTGAAAAAGCGCAAGGTGCGCACTTTGTCTGCAGGGCTGATATTTTCACGTAAAATTACCCTTACGCACATGCTTTATTTTGGGATGTTTGGCAACTTTTACCTTGTCAGTAGCTATGCATGTTGGGTATTGTTCCGTTCTGAGGACTTTACTTTTTCAGATTGAACATGTTTTTTCTTGTTTGTATATTGTTTTTTTTTAGGAAAATGTGAGTTTGATTATACTTTCTTATTCTTTTTTAGGGAAACTCTGTGTAACCAAAGAATTCATTGAGGAATTACTTCCAGAAAACTGTGGCCACATCATCAAGTCTTGTACGCCTAGAAAGCTTGAAAGCCGGAGAATATATAGTTTGTGGGGGGTATTTCAAATGTAAAGAGTTGTTTTTCTTGAAAAACTGTAAGCTGTGCATAGTGCGTAGCATGGTTGTATGCTGAAAAAAACAATATATACTTTTCCTGGGAAATCCCTGGAAATCCCTTCAAAAATCACAGCTGAACACGTGTAGCGCGAAATAGTGCAAAATGGTCCTGCAACAAAGGGTGACAAAATCCCCAGGTAGGTTGGCACTTAAAGGGTTAAATGGAGTAAAAAGGGAGAGCAGGCATTTCAGGAGCTAAAGGTTAACTGGCCAGTGTTAACTGCTCCCAATTTCAAAAAAATAATTTGTGGTATAGGCAGACACCTCAAATGTTGGGATAGGAGCATTTTGTTACAAGGGGTTAATGGCGAAGAACACTCTGTAGTGTACCTCTGCAGAGAGGAATTATGCCATTATAGAGCGTGAAAGACCTCATAGTAGATGGCCCAAAACAAAGGGATAAATGCAAGGGTGACCAGGTGGTTTATAGCCTTACAAGATTATAATTTTTATGCTGCACATCGGCCAGGTTCTCAACAAGGCAATACAGATGCACAGTATCCACTGTGCATGGGTGTGAGATGCTCCTCCCACAGGTCTGAGCAGAATGGGAAGGTATATAAGAAAGCAGCTGGGAAAGTAGTAAGTAGTGTCTACAGTCTAGCCAGGTTTCTTACCTGTTCTTGGTAAGAGTTACCATACCTAGTATGAGACAGGTTTTACCAGTGGCCCCACCCTGTTAGGCCTGCAGCTGGGATATTTTAAATAAAAAGAGCCCCAGCAGTTGAAAGGAACCAGCAGAAACTGCTGATCTGAAGTGAAGTAGCTTAAAAGGTACAAGAGCATGAAATCTCTCATGTTTTGTTTTAGTCAGTTATCGAATTGTGATGTTTAGTTGGTGTTTAGACAAGCTAGGTCATTTATTTTGATTTTCATTTACTAACAAGAATCTGCTGTACCTGACCACACTGCCTATATTAAGTTAAAACTGTCAATAAAGAATCACAGGGAAACTGAGCTTTCCACCTCAGAAGCCCTGTCACGTGCTGTATCTAACTAGTCTGCTTTGAAATGTAAGCCACACCAGCTTTGAATTAACTTTATTTAAAACATTGTATGCAATCTCTTACGGGTACCCCATCAACCCAAACATTTAGAATATAGAAGGAATGCTACTTCCGCCACATGCCCAGAAGAAAAGACCCTTACGTTGAGTACTAAATCTCTTTTTTGGGAAGGTTGAGTATTTCCCACCCGAATGTCACCTTTATCCTGGTCAAAGCTAACTGAGATTAAATTATATTATAAAATCCAAGTCGGGAAACATAATACAGAAGACCCAGCCATCCGGCCAGGCACATTGTTGGATTAGTCTGGGGAACGATGAGAAAGGTAACATTCTGCACTGTTAATGCGTGGGGGGCATACGCAATCATGATGCCTCCCTGCACCCGATACAACACTCATTTTGTGAAAATTCCTTATGGTTGTCTGCTTCTTGAGCTTCGTTTGCCAGGTCATTTACATGAATATAATTAATAGACACGGAGCAACCCGGGCACTATATGATGTAGCCACAGGAAACAGTTTTTAAAATGTAGAATAAAAGCTTGTCCCACGGTGCATGCACTTCACAAAAAATGGTAATATCACACGTGCCCGTCACCTCCACACATGTGCGCTTACCAAATGGCTGAATTTAACAAGCCTTGAATCAATTAATGTTTCACGGAAGATTTCAGATGCTTGGTTACTTCAGTGCACAACTTGTACACTCCTCCCGGACATGATGGTATCCGTTCATGTATTGTGAAAAAGCATAAAAGAAATCTAGTGCAACCCCGTGGAAACTTTTCTTAAAATGACTATTTAATAACAGAAATGCACTCACATATTCTTTGAAGTAAAACACGCCAATATGAATACACAGGTTGGGAGGGAGTCCTTTTCTTTCCCTTTTTCCCTTGTGACTGTTCAACTGGACGTCAAAGCTTAAAATGAGTGGAATAAAACGGTAGCCGCCGTCTCCTATTTCCTCTCCTAATGCGTTTCGTTGCATGCGCAACTTTTTCAAAGGATGAGCGGCGCGGCTAGTGACAGGTCTTTTATAGAGAGCAAAGATCCTCCTTGTTTGTGCCCTAGACCAATAGAAACTGAGGGCAGTGAATAAAATTAAATCACGTGTCTGCAGTGAATATGATGCAGCCCCGTCAAAGGTCTATGGGCGGGATGCATAAGAATGAACGAGCGTCATGCATATTAATTAGCGGAGGCGGAACTTGCTCCGACGGGCCAGCCAGTTACCATTACGTGTTTTGCTGGAGGCGGAGTGTTATGTGAAGCTACACCAGTGTGAATGCTGCTGAATAGTTCTCAAAGCAAAGCTAGTTAGGACGGGCCAAGCAGCAGACGGCACTTTCGCTGCTGGAGGCGGAATGATGTGTAGAATAAGCCAGTGTGAATGTTGCTGTTTGAGTGTTGAAAGCCAGATTGGTTAGATCGAGCCAAATCGCAGCCCACACTATCGCTAATAAAGGCGGGATTGAATCACTTGTCAGGGGTGGAGCTAGCACGGCCCCGTCAGGAATCTCTGAGCAGAATACCTAAAAATGATCATGAATCTTACATGATTGCTAGCAAAGGCGGGACTGGCTCCGACGGACCAGACCGCAGCTATTACGTTCGCTATTAGGGGCGGGGTGTTATTTACAACTGGGCGCTAGTGTGAATGCTGTGTTTATATGGCAAAGGGAAAAATGATTGTAGCAGGCCACGCAGCGATGGACCTTTTCGCTGCTGGAAAATGAAAAATGTACTATACTAACCTACAATACTTAGTCATGCAGGGCCATACGTATCATGGTGTAAGCCTTCTTTGCCAAAATTGGGACGTACAGAGCCCATCAGGACATGGAGATGTGGACCTTTATGTTCTATATGTCATGGGTCTAATACATTACTAACTCCACGTCTGTCCATTAGCATGAATGTGCACAGACTGCCAAACATGAAGGGATAAAATCTTCTAGGAAACCACTATTTGAAGGGGAAAGAAAATGCTCCAATGCACCCTATACACTGGAATGAATGTGTGAAAGAGCCTGTTTTTGGCCCCAACACCTAATTCCAAGATACCAATATGGAAAAAATCAATATATAAATTCACACCTGTGAAAAAATGTGAGACGAAATTATATAATTAAAGAAAAAAATCCTATTTAGGGATTATGGTTGTGAAGGGTGAATGAAAATGGCCAATGGCTACATGTGGTGGAAAAGGTTAATGTGACATAATTATCAGTGACATGGAAGGAAAGGGATAAGTAAAGGGCCCCCTCCCTTACAAAACCATCAATAGCAGGAAAATAACATACCATATGAAATTGCATACAATATATATAGAAAGTGGTAACACAATTGTGATCATAGTGCACCAAAAATGTGTGATTAAGCTGTGTCAATAAAACAATTTAAATCAAATTCTATGTTTAAGCCTAATGGGGTGAAAGTGTTAAGTTCATATATCCATCTACTCTCACGTTTGGAGATCTCACGAGTTAGATTTGACCCCCTCCAATGCATTTCTACATGATCGATACCCAAAAAAGACATGCATTTGGGATCGCTAGCATGTATATGTTTGAAATGAGCGGATAAACTGTGGGTTTCCAATCCTTTCTTAATATTATATATGTGTTCTCTAATTCGCACATAAAGGGCCCTTGTGGTGCGTCCTACATAGTATAGTTTGCATGGACACCATATCAAATATACAACGTACTGTGTCCGGCAAGATATGAAGGTTTTTATTGTGTATGTTTTAGTGGTGTTTGCGGTAAAATTTTTTTTTGGCTTTATGTTAGGCAAACACGTTTTGCACCCCATACAGTTACCACATTTGTAAAATCCACTTAATTTCGTGGTGGTAAGCGGTATTTTTCTTGGGGGATCAACATAACTTCGGGTTAGAAGATCCCTTAAATTTGGGGCTTTTCTATATATTACTCGTGGGCGTTCAGGCAGTGCAGGGCCCAATACTGTGTCATCCTTTAGTATATGCCAGTGTCTTTGAAGTAATTTTTTAAAAACCTTATGTTGCATACTGTAATCAGTAATGAATGACATGTTATGATTGGAATCTTGTAGTGTTCTCCTGTTAGATGCTAACAAAGAGGTTCTATCCTTTTCTCTGATTAGTACTTGTTGTTCCTTGATGGTTTGGGGATTATATCCCTTTTCAATGAACCTGTTCGTCAGAACTGCTGACTGGACATCATAAGTGTCTGTATGTGTACAATTTCTACGAAGTCGCATGTACTGCCCCTTGGGTATGGCTCCCAACCAATTTGGATGGTGGCAACTGTTTTGGGGAACAAAGCCATTTCGGTCCGTGGGCTTGAAAAAGGTGGACGTAGTAAGAGTAGTGCCTACTTTCTCTATAGTTAAATCTAGAAAATTAATAGAACTTGGACTGCTGTCCATTGTGAACGATAAATTGAAAGAGTTCCCATTTACCTCTGCAAAGAAGGCCTCCAGATCTAATTGGGAGCCCCGCCATATACATAAGACATCGTCTATGTATCGTTTCCATAACGCCAGAGGGGGTCTTTCCACTTGGTCTATACACTGTGTTTCCCACCAGCCTACATACAAGTTGGCCATGCTGGGGGCAAATTTAGCCCCCATGGCCACACCAGTGATTTGTAGATAATAGTTGTCTGCAAACCAAAAATAGTTGTGTTCCAGAGCGAACGTGAGACAATCTATAATGAAATCTATTTGTTCCAGAGGTAAAGAGGAATCAGAGTTGAGGAAATGTTTAACCGCTAAGATTCCTTTGTCGTTTGGTATCACTGTATAAAGTGATGAAACATCAGCTGTAGCTAACAAGGTGACTCCTGTCCAGTCTCCATTTTCACAGAGATTGATCACTTGTGTGGAGTCTTTAAGATATGAGGGGAGTTTGATGACTGAACCTTGCAAAAATACATCAATATATTCACCCAAACGGCAGGTTAGGGACCCCCTCCCACTAACAATGGGACGACCAGGGGGTTTTTCTAATCCCTTGTGAATTTTTGGCAACTGATAAATTGTCGGTATTTTTGGCGTTGTGGGAACCAGGTAATTGTACTCCTTGGGGGTCAAAAGACCTTTCTCAAGTCCTGCTTCTAA
This sequence comes from Gastrophryne carolinensis, assembly GCA_027917425.1. Taxonomy (NCBI): domain Eukaryota; kingdom Metazoa; phylum Chordata; class Amphibia; order Anura; family Microhylidae; genus Gastrophryne; species Gastrophryne carolinensis. The sequence continues at coordinate 297,112,040 of CM051235.1, read as the reverse complement.
CAACTTAATAAGGGCCTCCCTATATTCTCTTGTAGGGTCCTTGTTCTTGTTTTATTGACACAGCTTAATCACACATTTTTGGTGCACTATGATCACAATTGTGTTACCACTTTCTATATATATTGTATGCAATTTCATATGGTATGTTATTTTCCTGCTATTGATGGTTTTGTAAGGGAGGGGGCCCTTTACTTATCCCTTTCCTTCCATGTCACTGATAATTATGTCACATTAACCTTTTCCACCACATGTAGCCATTGGCCATTTTCATTCACCCTTCACAACCATAATCCCTAAATAGGATTTTTTTCTTTAATTATATAATTTCGTCTCACATTTTTTCACAGGTGTGAATTTATATATTGATTTTTTCCATATTGGTATCTTGGAATTAGGTGTTGGGGCCAAAAACAGGCTCTTTCACACATTCATTCCAGTGTATAGGGTGCATTGGAGCATTTTCTTTCCCCTTCAAATAGTGGTTTCCTAGAAGATTTTATCCCTTCATGTTTGGCAGTCTGTGCACATTCATGCTAATGGACAGACGTGGAGTTAGTAATGTATTAGACCCATGACATATAGAACATAAAGGTCCACATCTCCATGTCCTGATGGGCTCTGTACGTCCCAATTTTGGCAAAGAAGGCTTACACCATGATACGTATGGCCCTGCATGACTAAGTATTGTAGGTTAGTATAGTACATTTTTCATTTTCCAGCAGCGAAAAGGTCCATCGCTGCGTGGCCTGCTACAATCATTTTTCCCTTTGTCATATAAACACAGCATTCACACTAGCGCCCAGTTGTAAATAACACCCCGCCCCTAATAGCGAACGTAATAGCTGCGGTCTGGTCCGTCGGAGCCAGTCCCGCCTTTGCTAGCAATCATGTAAGATTCATGATCATTTTTAGGTATTCTGCTCAGAGATTCCTGACGGGGCCGTGCTAGCTCCACCCCTGACAAGTGATTCAATCCCGCCTTTATTAGCGATAGTGTGGGCTGCGATTTGGCTCGATCTAACCAATCTGGCTTTCAACACTCAAACAGCAACATTCACACTGGCTTAGTTCTACACATCATTCCGCCTCCAGCAGCGAAAGTGCCGTCTGCTGCTTGGCCCGTCCTAACTAGCTTTGCTTTGAGAACTATTCAGCAGCATTCACACTGGTGTAGCTTCACATAACACTCCGCCTCCAGCAAAACACGTAATGGTAACTGGCTGGCCCGTCGGAGCAAGTTCCGCCTCCGCTAATTAATATGCATGACGCTCGTTCATTCTTATGCATCCCGCCCATAGACCTTTGACGGGGCTGCGTCATATTCACTGCAGACACGTGATTTAATTTTATTCACTGCCCTCAGTTTCTATTGGTCTAGGGCACAAACAAGGAGGATCTTTGCTCTCTATAAAAGACCTGTCACTAGCCGCGCCGCTCATCCTTTGAAAAAGTTGCGCACGCAACGAAACGCGTTAGGAGAGGAAATAGGAGACGGCGGCTACCGTTTTATTCCACTCATTTTAAGCTTTGACGTCCAGTTGAACAGTCACAAGGGAAAAAGGGAAAGAAAAGGACTCCCTCCCAACCTGTGTATTCATATTGGCGTGTTTTACTTCAAAGAATATGTGAGTGCATTTCTGTTATTAAATAGTCATTTTAAGAAAAGTTTCCATGGGGTTGCACTAGATTTCTTTTATGCTTTTTCACAATACATGAACGGATACCATCATGTCCGGGAGGAGTGTACAAGTTGTGCACTGAAGTAACCAAGCATCTGAAATCTTCCGTGAAACATTAATTGATTCAAGGCTTGTTAAATTCAGCCATTTGGTAAGCGCACATGTGTGGAGGTGACGGGCACGTGTGATATTACCATTTTTTGTGAAGTGCATGCACCGTGGGACAAGCTTTTATTCTACATTTTAAAAACTGTTTCCTGTGGCTACATCATATAGTGCCCGGGTTGCTCCGTGTCTATTAATTATATTCTTGTTCTGGGACTTTTTTTTGAATGAAAGGTTTTTTGACACGTTGTAGCAAATTTTTAACAATTGTATAAACTGTGTTGACACATATGAAATCATAAGAAACTTTATTACAAGTCTTTAGCGCGGTGTAAATTTCCATATATTTTCTATTGTCACAAGGTCATTTACATAGTTTCTCTTGTCATTTCTGAACAATCTTTTCACATCTCTGCTTGCTCCTTTGTATTCTTCTTTGGATCCTTCTCACTGGGCATGCTTTATCTTTTGTTTCTTTTCTCTTCTGTTTTGATTAAGGCCCAGGTCTCATCACTTATCCATGGAAGTCTATTTTGTTCTTGATATCCTATCTTGACAGCTTTGCTTGTTTCTATCCTTCCCGCTTTCTCATCTACATTAAACTGTTGGAATGTATTTGCAAGTTGCACTATTCTTGATACCTGCCCACTGACCCCACCAACTGAGCTGGGAGTGCACACATGTACCTCTGGGGGTGCACACATATGCACCCCAGAGCACAAGCATATGCTTCTGTTATTGCGCGCATGTGCGCCTGGGGGATGTGCCCATGCACATGTGGAAGAGTGCAAATGTGTATCTGGGAGAGCACGAATGAGTGTGCATGCGACTGGGGTTGCATGCAGGTGCACCTGGGGATGCACGCATGTGCATCTGGGAGTGCTAATGCATATCTAGGACTTTGGAATGCATGTCTGGGAGTGGGGGCATGTTTTCTTGGGAGTGTGTGCATGTGCATCTTGATTGCTGCGTGTCTGGGAGTGTGCGCAGGTACGCCTGGGGGTGTGTGCATACTTGTCTAGGAATGCATATGCACATCTGGGAGTGTGCATGCACGCATGCTGGCTACCCACCCACAGGTAGTTGGGTTAGGTAAGTAGCTGGGTCAGTAGGTAGGTAGGTGGGCAAGGGTGGGTTGATAGGAGGGTCAGTATATTGGTATATTGGTAGATACAGTGGTAGATACAGTGGTGCAGGAGAAAAAAATGCTTCTATATTGGTGCTAAGGAACCAAGAAACCTTTTGCAAGTTTCAAACACTTATGAACAGTGCCGGACTGGGAAACCACTAATAGAATTAACTCTGAGGCTCTCCCCACATTTATATGTAGTTTTTTTTTTTTTACGAGAAAAGTCCTTTTCTCATGTTTTTTCCCTCTGTGCATTTGTACAGCTAAATATGGTGCTGAATTGTACCAAAGCCTGTATCCTACTGTAGCCTTACGCTTGTCATATGTTTCATCCTGGCAGCCTGTTGATGAAGATAGTGATGGCAGCAGAGCAGGGTGGGGGTCCAGATGTGGCTATGTCTAGACCAGGGACTGAAATCTACTGGCAAGCCAGGTACCCACTGGAGCCCCCTGCAAGGGAGCATAGCCTGCGCTGCAGTCACAAAACTGGCTCAAAAACATTGAGGAAACAATTCAGAAGAAAGAAAATGCAGGAACTAGGAACTCCAGGAAGTACATGGCAAAGAGGTCATGTGAACTGGGAACAACAGGAAGCCCAAATCTTTTTTCTTTTTGATAGATTCTTTAGTGGTAATGTCAGGTCCCGTGGGACGCCCACCTTCCAATTAAGTCTGCAACCCCCAATCTCCGCTGCTAGCTTCGCCTATAGACAAGCCCCCGTTTGCCGGGACGCTGGACACGCCTCACCGGGCACGGTTGCCCCCAGGACTTCTTAGCACAAAGGATGCAGACTTATGCAGGGGAAGGCAAACGAACCAGGAACGAGACTGGACAGGGTCAAACGGGCAGGGGTCATACACGGCAGATCAGTCCAATGAAGCGCGGTACAAGAGGATGAGACAGAAGAATAGTCGAGTCGAGCCAAAGGTCAAACCGGGGAATAACAGGTACGCAGTACAGAGGAGCAGGCAGAAATCGTGGTCAGGAAAACAGGCTAAGGTCGGTCCAGGCAGCAATCAAGGATGGTCATACACGGCAAGATAACGTAGACGGAACAGACACCAATTCACACCCAGCAGCACGCTATCACGGGCAAGGATCAAATGTAATAGGAACACCTTTATAGGAAGTGGCCGACCAGATTGAGGGACATGATTGGTGCAGACTAGGAACCTGGGGCTGATTGCCCCATTCAAACCACAGGGCGTTCCGCCCAAAAGCAACCTTGGGCTCATTGGTCCTAAACTGATTACCTCCGGCGGGCGCACTGTGTGCAGCGCCGCCGGAGGGCATAAATCCTGAGTGCTCTCGCGCGCGCGCGAGCACGATCCTGGGCGTCAGGAGCGCGCCGCGATGCCGGGGACGCGGCCGCTCCAGGCGCCGCTCGCGACGGAAACAGCCGAGCGGCTGCTCGCGGCGGAAACAGCCGAGCGGCGGTCAGGGGCGGAAGCCGTCGAGCCGCAGCCATGGAAGCAAATCGATGGGACAATCATAGGTCCTATGCGGGGGAAGAGTGTCAGCGGATTTTTCAGAGAAAACATCCGCCCAATCTGCGTAGGCTGGTGGTAAACCATCAAGGATGACCTATGAGGACCTAAGGGATGTGGAGAAACAATGCTCATAACAGAATGGACTCCATTTAACAAGATCTCCAGATTCCCAATTAATAACCGGATTATGGGTTTTTAACCATGGGAATCCGAACACAATAGGAGATACAGGACTCTCAATAATAAAAACCTCTAATTCTTCAGAATGGGCAGATCCCACAATTAAATTCACCAAGGGGGTTTTAAAGGAGACCAACCCTCCCATGATGGGCTCGTTATTGACAGCCAGGACTCGAAGGGAATTTTCTAACGGAATCAATGGAATATTAAGGGTGGAGGCAAGTGACCTATCCAAGAAATTGCCAGCCGCTCCACTGTCAATGAAGGCGGAGACAAAAGTCTTGGAAAGGCCCCAAGAGACCATAACTGGAAGGAGTAACCGATTTACATGAGGGAATGATACCTGACCGCCTAGATGAAGTCCCTCAGCAGGATCTAGGCGCTGTAGTTTCCCGCCACCGGAGCCTTGTTAGGGCAATTTTTGGCGAAGTGGCCAGGATTCCCGCAGTATAGACAAAGACCTTGTGATCTGCGCCAAACTTTCTCTGCCTGAGAAAGATGGGTTACGCCAAGCTGCATGGGCTCTTCAGACGTCATAGAAGAAGGGGCGGCAGCACCCCTAGGGCTTAACTCTTGGCGTGGGGGTCCCCAAGGTTGATCCTTGCCTTTTTCTTGGCGTCTTTCCCTGAGACGTCTATCCACTCTAATTGCCAGTTGCATATATTCATCAAGGCTTTTGGGTAGCGGATAATTCACTAGAACATCTTTAATGTTTTCTGAGAGTCCAATTCTATATTGGCTGCACAAAGCTGGGTCATTCCACTTGGAATCAATGGACCATCGACGGAACTCTGCGCTATACTCCTCCGCTGAGCGTTTCGCTTGTCTAAGATTCCGTAGTTTGGAGTCTGCCGTTGAAGCCCGATCAGGGTCTGCATACAATAGCTCCATGGCAGAAAAGAAGGAGGAGACTGACTGTAAGGCTTCATCTGTAGGTGCCAATCCAAATGCCCAGGTCTGAGGATCACCCTGGAGAAGTGAGATAACTAGGCCCACTCGTTTCTGACCCAGATGAGTGGGGCCGTAGGCGGAAGTAGAGCTCACAAGAGTTCTTAAAGTTAGAGAACTTCGTCCGTCCCCCAAAGAATTTCTCTGGAAGGGGAATCTTCGGCTCAACTGTAGGTCCAGGATCCAGTGGCGCAGGTAGTTGGCGACTTTCCTGCGTAGCCACTCGCTGGGCCAGCTGGTTGATGGCGGTGGCCATAGCTTGCACCTGCTGCATTAATTCTTCCATCTAGGAAATAATGTATGGCCCGTGGTAATGTCAGGTCCCGTGGGACGCCCACCTTCCAATTAAGTCTGCAACCCCCAATCTCCGCTGCTAGCTTCGCCTATAGACAAGCCCCCGTTTGCCGGGACGCTGGACACGCCTCACCGCGCACGGTTGCCCCCAGGACTTCTTAGCACAAAGGATGCAGACTTATGCAGGGGAAGGCAAACGAACCAGGAACGATACTGGGCAGGGGTCATACACGGCAGATCAGTCCAATGAAGCGCGGTACAAGAGGATGAGACAGAAGAATAGTCGAGTCGAGCCAAAGGTCAAACCGGGGAATCACAGGTACGCAGTACAGAGGAGCAGGCAGAAATCGTGGTCAGGAAAACAGGCTAAGGTCGGTCCAGGCAGCAATCAAGGATGGTCATACACGGCATGATAACGTAGACGGAACAGACACCAATTCACACCCAGCAGCACGCTATCACGGGCAAGGATCAAATGTAATAGGAACACCTTTATAGGAAGTGGCCGACCAGATTGAGGGACATGATTGGTGCAGACTAGGAACCTGGGGCTGATTGCCCCATTCAAACCACAGGGCGTTCCGCCCAAAAGCAACCTTGGGCTCATTGGCCCTAAACTGATTACCTCCGGCGGGCGCGCTGTGTGCAGTGCGCGCGCAAGCATGTTCACAGGAGCCGGGACCGCACCCGAGAGCGGGGGGACGTGGCCGTGCTCAGCGCCGCACGAGCCAGCCGCCCGGGGACGGCGCGGGACCGAAGGCTAGGTGAGTTAGCCATGACACTACCCCCCTTCACGAGGGGCCTCAGGACCCTTACTAGGTTTATCAGGATTGTCTCGATGAAACCTTCCAATTAAGGCATTAGCATGTACATCCCTGGCCGGTACCCAACACCTCTCTTCAGGACCAAAACCTTTCCAATCGATCAGATATTGTAAAGAGTTACGTAATACTCGAGAGTCCAAAATCGTATTGATCTCATATTCGGGTTCATTTTCTACAATGATAGGTGGAGGAGATTCTACTTGAATATTTCTAGCCAGTTTCAACAACGATACGTGGAAGGCATTGGGAATCCTCATAGATGGAGGAAGCTTGATCTTAAAGGTAACATTACTCAACTTCTGCATGATCGGAAAGGGACCAATGAATTTAGGGCCCAATTTCGGCGAGGGTTGACGAAGCGCAATATTCTTGGTAGAAACCCAGACCAGATCCCCCACCTGAAAAGGCGGTTCCTGCGACCTATGACGGTCTGCGGATGCCTTATGTCTCTTGGCGGCTCCTTTAAGATTCTCCTGCACCTTGGACCAAATAGTCATTCTCTCTTGAAGCCATTCCTGCGGTAAATTGGAGGAAGGACTGGAAAGGGAGGATGCTTTGGGGTTCTTACCATAATTACAGAAAAACTTTTGTTGATTCACTGGGCGCATTGTTATAAACAAACTCCACAAACTCGAGAAACTCTGACCATTGATCCTGACAATCGGAGACAAAACAGCGCAAATACTGCTCCAAACTCTGGTTAACCCTCTCCATCTGACCATTAGATTGTGGGTGATACGCCGAAGATAACGAGATTTGAATTCCCAAGCGCGCACAAAATTCCCTCCAGAACCTCGAGACAAATTGCACCCCTCGGTCAGAGACAATATTCTGCGGTATACCATGGATGCGAAATACATGTTTTATAAACAATTGAGATAATTCGGGTGCCGACGGGAGCTTAGTCAAGGGGATGAAGTGCACCATTTTACTAAATCAGTCGATAACCACCCAGATTACCGTATTATTCTGAGACCGTGGTAAATCAACAATGAAGTCCATTGACACATGGGTCCTCAGGAATCTCCAGGGGCATTAACAGCCCTGCTGGAGCTTTATGAGACCCCTTACTGCGGGCACAGGCGGGACAGGCCTCAACAAAAACAGTAACATCACGCCTAATCGTGGGCCACCACACATGACGTTTGGCAAGGACTAATGTCTTGCGATACCCTAGATGCCCTGAAGTCATGGCATCATGGAATTCCCGCAATACGGAGAGACGTAGTTGTGGTGGAACAAACCGACATCCAGAAGGTTTACCCGGTGGTGCATCAGCCTGAAATGATTCTAATGACTCTGATAAATCCGGGGGCAAAATGGGTTCCTTCTCATCAAATCTGCCCTTACATTCTCCAAAATTACGAGACAATGCATCAGCCTTGGTGTTCTTTACTCCCGGTTTGAAGGTGATAACAAACTCAAAGCAGGAGAAAAAGAGCGCCCATCGGGCCTGTCTAGAATTCAGCCTCTTGGCGGATTCGATATATTCTAGGTTCTTATGATCCGTATAAACCGTAATCAGATGTAGGGAACCTTCCAGCCAATGCCTCCATTCTTTAAAGGCCAATTTAATGCCTAATAATACCCGATTACCCACGTCATAGTTTTGCTCAGCTGAGTTAAATTTCTGCGGAAAATATGCACATGGGTGTAATCACTCGGGGGAGCCGGAATACTGAGAGAGAACACCTCCTACCCTGAGTTCGGAAGCATCCACTTCAATGAAGAAAGACCGACTGACATCAGGATGAATAAGAATCGGGGCAGAGGTGAAAGCCTCCTTTAAGGTCTGGAAGGCCTTACCTGCCATGGGAGGCCAATTGTCCAAAAAGGCGCCTTTCCGGGTCAGGTCAGTCAGAGGAGCCACAATGGAGGAGAACCCTTCAATGAATCACCTGTAAAAATTGGCGAAGCCAAGGAACCTCTGTAGCGCCTTCAGTGCTTTTGGTTGTCCATAACCAATCCCTGATTTCACACTAAATAACCCAGGAAAGGAACTTTGAAGACCTCGAAGAGACACTTGGATAACTTGGCATACAAATTATTCTCTCACAGTTTTTGCAACACCGCCCTCACATGTTGTCGGTGTTCTGTCACTGATCGAGAGAAGATAAGAATGTCATCCAAGTAAATGACCATGAATTGCCCCAGATATTCACGAAAGACATTGTTGACAAAATCCTGGAAGACCGCTGGAGCATTACACAACCTGAATGGCATGACTAAGTATTCGTAATGCCCATCCTTGACATTAAAGGCGGTCTTCTATTCGTCCAATTATTATGGATTGGTAAGCACACTCAAAAGGAATACATAGGGTTAAAGTTGTCAAATGGGTGCATTCATATAATATGGGGTGGGTCACCCCTGTCATACCTTAATAGACTACAAATAGAAGCACACCTACTACTATAGTGATGCAAAATTTAACAATAAATTTATTTATGTGCAATTCATCTATTATATACAAGTTAAGGTCCACATGAAGGTATATCGTGCATTGGGTATAGGGAACACAATTACTAATGACACACAAGGGTAATAATTATATACAATATATACAAAAATAGATTTGAAAGCGGTTTGAATACTGTGCAAGGTTTGCCGGTTATAGTAGTTCATCAGAGTGGGCTAGTATTCAGAAAGTCCCGCAGGTAATTGATGGGTAGAATCAATGTATCCTTTGATTATGGCAGTAAATCTTTCAAGAGTTCAAAAAAGTTTTTTTTAGATACCTGGCAATTGTGCATAGAGGCACTTATGGTGAAGCTGCTAATAAGAAGGGTTAAGCTGAGTTATGCTGAAATGCAAGCTGGAGACATAAGGGTTGATTCAGAGAGACAAAAAAACTTTTGTTTTTGTGCCGATCTGTTTTTTTTTTTTTAATGTTCCCGCTCTCGTGCGATTCTATGCATGCATTGCAAGCCTTCTGTAAAGTTTCCGTCCGTTCGTATGCCAGAGTACGAGTATGAGAATGTCATTTTCCAGCGTGACTTTTCCGTTTCATTTTCTCATGTTATAACGTAGGCTTTCGTTTTTGCCCTTTTTCCATCATCTCCTCCCACGAATCCTTTACGTTTCACGTTAGATTCTGTTTCTCTTTTTCAATAAATAATCGTCCGGACGTAAATCCTTACGATCTTGCGCCTGCGCACTACAATTAAAGTGTACACTCATTAAGTGCTCGCCTACATATTTGCCACTCTCACTTCTACTACAATGTTTAGCTAAATCACTTAGCGTTATCCTCCATCTTCCCTTTTTGACCCTTAAAGCTCACCCCAACCACTTAGCGCTATCCTCCATCTTCCCTTTTTGACCCTTAAAGCTCACCCCAACCACTTAGTGCTATCCTCCATCTTCCCTTTTGGACCCTTAAAGCTCACCCCAACCACTTAGCGCTTTCCTCCATCTTTCCTTTTGGACCCTTAAAGCTCACCCCAACCACTTAGCACTATCCTCCATCTTCCCTTTTGGACCCTTAAAGCTCACCCCAACCACTTAGCGCTATGCTCCATCTTCCCTTTTTGACCTTTAAAGCTCACCCAAACCACTTAGCGCTATCCTCCATCTTCCCTTTTTGACCCTTAAAGCTCACCCCAACCACTTAGCGCTATCCTCCATCTTCCCTTTTGGACCCTTAAAGCTCACCCCAACAACTTAGCACTATCCTCCATCTTCCCTTTGGGACCCTTAAAACTTACCCAAACCACTTCCCGTTTCAGGTTCTTCTTCCATTTTAGGCCCTTAAAACTTACCCAAACCACTTCCCGGTTAGGTTCTTCTTCCATTTTAGGCCCCTAAAACGTTTTACTTTAAAAAACATTAAAATATTTAAAAACATTAAAAATTTAAACCAATTTACAAAGACAAAATACAGTGACAGGACCCAGGACACTAGTCTTCTTCTGTTGTCCCCAACGAGTCAGCCAGCTGCTGCATATCGGCCACCAACTCAAGGACCCTTCGATTCATTGCTTCGACTCTTGCCCGTGTGGTCCCTGTATAAAATTGGAAAAAAAACATTAGTTCGAGACAAATACATGTTTGTCACCTGTGGATGGAATGTTTGTTAGTTGGCAACTTAAATCATGACAACATATGTCATCTAAGGAAGTGGGCAGAGGTCATTCTGCTAAGTCATTAATCTAAGGAAGTGGGCAGAGGTCATTCTGCTAAGTCATTAATCTAAGGAAGTGGGCAGAGGTCATTCTGCTAAGGCATTAATCTAAGGAAGTGGGCAGAGGTCATTCTGATAATGCCATTGACTATGTCTTGATGTATCTGGGTGATCATGTCAAATGCCACATACTGCAAAGAATTACATTACAACTTACTTGGTTGGTGGCCGACGGATGCCTCGTTGGGGACAACCCTACGTCCTGGGCCCTGCCACTGCTGTGAAGTAGAGGCTGTAGAGACATGGCAAATAGGGTCACTTATAATGTCTTAGTCAACAGTAATCAAATGTCTATTTCAATGTGTGTGTCACATCACTCACCTTCCCCCTGTGCCTCCTGGGCGAGATCTGCTGCATCCTCCACATCTTCACCCGCTCCAGAAGCATCTAGAAAAACAGATTAAGGGAATTAGCTTTGTAGTAAATGGCATGTATATGTGTTTGCGGTTACATGAAGAGTCACATACCAGAGACTCCCTGCCCACGCCGTGCCGCCCCTCCTCTGTGGAAAGGTCCAGGGGCTGGTCGGAGGACCCTACAGAGGAGGGGTAGGACCGTCGCCCTGGAGATCCACCACCTTCACTTCCAGCTGCAGATTCATGCAGCACTGGTCGTCCTGTGTGCCTCCGGGTGCGGCGGATTCGGTACTCCATTTCCAACACTAGGGAAATGGAGTCCGAAAACCGCTGCACCCGGGGCATGTGCAGCCGTTTCAGGTCCGACCAATGCTGCATAATCTGAGTGTGGGTGAAGGTGGTGTCCATCTGATGTTGGATTCTGGAAACTATCTCCAGGGCGACGCTCCGCTTCTCAAATGAGTTGGGCAGGTAGTCGTACCTGCGCTCCAGCATCGTCTAAAAAACACAAAATAAACAGAGGATTTAGATCAAACTGCATACAAATATCTCTCACAAATCGATCATTTGACTAAATGACATTAACAGACACATTTCTAGCCTAATACATTCCTTGTAGCTGCCATAAGTCTTTGTTCGCAGGTGTGGGCCCTAACTTCTGTTTGGCACGGAGTTTTAGACTCTTATAAAACAAACCGTTTATTCCTGTGCTTCCTTAAGGGCTAGGCATGCATTTAGATGGCAAATCAAAGCCATTAAAAGACACTTACAAGCATGATGATCTCTTCTTGTTGGCGGGTGAAGATTGTGCACCGGCACAGGTGGCAGGGCACTCTCCATATGCCACAGCTACGCCTGCTAGTTCAGTGGCCACCCAGCCAAGAATCCCAAGTCCATATCCAAGTCCAGTTCAATCTAAAGCCAGCCACCTGTCCTACATTTCTCCCCAACACAGCCAGGCCAGAATGTCCACCGATTTGCCTGCAGCCACTGATGAGCCAGAACATCAAGCAACAGGGCGCACATTGCGCTGAGGCCACTTGAGTGGCAGGTTTGGTGAGGCCCAAACTCTGGCATTGGCTAGTGGGCTCTCCTTACATTATGATGAACTATATGGGCGCAGATCCAAAGCAACCAGCAAAATACGCAAAGCACAAATTTTAGAGGAGCTCACCAGACAGGTCAATGCAGCGGGGGAAGAGCTAAAAGATGTGGAGCAGATTCAAAGGAAAATATCGGACCTCAAGTATGCAGCACGGAAAAAAGAAAATTAACGGCGTTATTACAGGTACATACATACTTTGTGGATTGGTCTTCTTCTTGTATTTTTGCAAAATGTGTACAACTATTTTTTTCAGCTTACAAACTGGTGGAGGATTCCACACTAAACTACAATTTACTGAGGAGCTGAGGAGATGGTGCGGGGCCTGCTACATCCTGTGGCCTTAGAAGGACACTCGCACGACAGGACACGGGCATTCCGACTATTCCTGCAGGTTAGTAATGTTAGTGTGTCTGTGAAATGTGAGCTATGTGTAAAATGATGCTCCAAGCCATATATTAACACATGCTCCTAGGGTGTGCCTTGTAGTGGAGGTAACAATTTAAACAGGGTGTGTTATGTCTGTGGGCTCATCATTTGCTAATTTGCTTGCCCATACATGAGCTTTGAGAGTCTTTAGGAACACTATTGAGATTAGCAAAGGACTGCCTGTTATGTGTTTAGAGTCAATTACATCCAACACTTCCATCTTTATCTGTAGGCCACTTGTGTTGGAGCTGTGCTTTGGTCTGAAAGACTTGATCTGGGGTGCTTGAAAGGTTGACCTACAAAGAATGGCAACCAGCATAATCTGATGCCAAATGCTATTTACAAGCTGAGTGTGGTCCCCTAATGGGCTTTTAGGAATGTGTGAAGCCTCAGAACAGCCAGTACATGCATGTTTAGTTGGCTTAAGGTGACCAATGTGTATGTACTTGTTGACTAATACATCTAACAGATAATGGCATTCATAGTCAACGTCAACTTGGTCCGTTGGGGGAGTTGCCATTCATGCTTGACCACATGTTTTAGTGAAGCATATGTTTTATTACACATCAGCAATGCATAGTTGTGTGTTTACATGCTTTTTTTTCAACAATGCAGCCCAGCATCATCCCTCAGTTAGTGGGGAAGCCTCAGCCAGTTTGACCATGCCGTCAACTTCCGTGCTGCCTCAGACCCAGGATCCGATATATACGGTAAGTCAAGTGTGACTTGGCATGTTTCTTTTTGCGGAATTACATATGTATTGCCCAAACTGAACCTTTTTTATTTACATCTCCCAACAGACCCACACACTGATGGAGGAAATCCAGGAGCTGGAGGAGGATGGGACCTTCATGGGACCTTCTGTACAGCCCCCCCTGGGACAGAATCTGCAACTGTCCCAACATGTTTCTCCAAATCCTCAGCAGCAGAGTGAAGCTGGCTGCATGCTGCCAGCCCATCGTGGGCAGCATGCAGAGACTGAACCTACAGTCGCTAGTGTTAGCTCTGCTGCTGAGGATTTGCCAAGCAGACCTGTGGCTGTTGGTGGACCTAGAGGCCCATCATCTGCACGCCCCACAACCTGGGGAATTGGGAGGCGTAGTCAGCTATGTCGGCCAGTTTCCCAGGGGAGGGGCACGCCGATGATGGAGTCAGCATGGCACCATGAGAGGCGATTATTTCGCCTACAAAATCAAAGAAACCACGAGCATCTTCATGGCCAATTAGAGACATTAAATAACACCTTAAACTCCATGCTGACTGAATTTAGGTCCAACAACAGCCACATGGCCACCTTATCGAATTATTACAGTGCCATGTTTGAGGAAGTTAGAAATAGCAACAGCCACATGGCCACCTTATCTAACAATCTCAGTGCCATGATGGCTGAATTTCAAACTTCCAATAGAAACATGTTGGAACAGTTGCAGATTCTGAATGCCACACAGGCCCAGGTGAGGGCCCACCTCCAATCTGGGTTTTATGGACATCCCCCATTTTAATGCCTATTTGGCCTGTAACTGCTAGACATCTTTGCTCTACATCCCCACTGTATTGACCTGTCTGGTGAGCCCTACCAATATACCCTTTTGTATGGCTTTGCTTGTATGCTTTGGATTTGCGCCCATATAGCTCATTAGTGTGCTGAGGTAGCCAACTAGCCAATGCCGGAGGTCAAGCCTCAATGAACCTGCCATTCAAGCTGTTGCGCTGCAGGCTTGGGCCTAATTACATTGGTTCGGGCTCCTCCTGTTTGTAGGAGTGATTGGGGGACATTCTGGGATGGCAAAATACTACCTTGACCCCTGGCTGAGATTGAACAGGACTTGGATTTGGACTGGAGGTTCTTGTTTGGGTGGGCCACTGAGTAACAGGTGTAGATGTGGCATAGGTATTGCTGCTTTACACCTGTGCCTGTAGCAAATGTGGCCAAGCAGGAGAGGGTGTGTCTGTGGGCCTATTTGTTTTCCAAAAACTCTGGACATGCCAATGCTTGTCACATATGTTTTTGTATTTAAAATTTGTATTAAACTTTGGCCTGGAGTGCCTTACTTTGAAACTCCTGCCTGTGGCCAATTGCTATGTGGCATGATTTGCCAAAAATGACATTTGTTGTTTGACCATGTATTTACATGAACTATTCGAGTGACCATCAACTCCAAGGTTTGCTTTTCAAATAAACCCCATACATTTTTACTTAACCTGTTGTTTACTAAGTTGATGCCTTTAGGTTTTTTGGGAATAAAGATTACTTAAAGTTTGCACTAACAACTTGGGCACAAAAAAAGACATGAGTTTCCAATCAGGTGTGAGGTTTTTAGTAATTAATTCCTTACTCTTTTGTACATAAAAAAACAAACCAACACAAAGGGCAAAAAACAAAATTAACAATCAATAAAGTGACAAAACAAACAAAGGGACAACAAATTCGGAAAAATGTGTGGCTATCAAATTTGACCACACGGCTTGGCCAGACGCACTAGGTGGGCCACGGTAGTCGTCCTCTGGATCATCGGTAGGTGGAGAGGGGGGCAAATCCACATACCGGGGGACACGCTGCAATATGGCAAAATTATGCAACACTGCACACGCCATGATAATATCTATGATCCTTTGGGGGTCATACTGAAGGGCTCCCCCGGTATGGTCCAAGCATCTGAAGCGGGTTTTTAATAGGCCAAATGCCCTCTCCACCACGGCCCTGGTCTTCCGCTGTGCCCTATTATATGCATCCTGGCCGGCATTCTGGGGCCGGAGGACAGGCATCAGCAGCCACGGAAGGAGTGGATAGCCGGAATCACCTGCAAATATTGTAAGCAAAACACATAAATTACACATTAATCCCCAAATTGAATCCAAAAAATGGCCCATCAACATGACTAAGAGGCTAGGCCACATTTGCTGAACAGCATGAGCATACATATTGCACAGGCAAAAAAAATAACAAAAAACATCTAATAGATGTGGGAACAATTTAAACATCCAAGATGGCGGATGATGGCCAATCAGCCAGACTGCGGTATTGGTTTAGGACTGTGCTGCTCAGCATTCTTGGATGTCTTAACTTTTCAGGACCCTGTATCTGCTTTGTCTGAGGCAAAAACAGCTCGAACACGGCCCCTGCACTTTATCCCGCTCTCCTCTACTCAGTAAGTGTAATGCATCTAATCAAAGATGGCGCAGACCCTATCATAAAGTCAAGAACATAATTTCAGCCGAGTGTGGGGAAGACTAATGATTAATTTACTATAAATTCAAATTAAAAATTTTGCAAATGCAGGACAAACATTTGGCAAGGCTTTGTTGTTTGAAAAATCTAATGGTTAAGGTTGTGTTTCACATGTAAACAAGGTGTTCAAGTAGGCATAGTTTCATACATGGGACACAAACTAAATTCATAGGCATACATATAAAAAAAAATTACGTTATTGGCGTCAACTTACCAAGGAGCCATCCACCGGTAAATTCCCCAGACTCAAACCGACCGTACAATCCAGATCTTCGAAGAATGTAGGCATCATGGGATGAGCCTGGGAACCCGGCGAGCAGACTAAGGAACCGCATGTCCGGGGCCACCACTGCTTGGACATTCAGTGAGTGGCCCATTTTGCGGTTCCTGGGAAAAAATAAAAACCAAAACATTAGCAAGGCAAGGAAAACTAGTGAAACACTAACTAATCACACCCTAAGCAAAACCTGTGGGCCAATACAAATAACACTAACCAAGTACATAAGTATTTTGAACACAAAAAAAG
The DNA here is from genome assembly GCA_027917425.1 of Gastrophryne carolinensis. Lineage (NCBI taxonomy): Eukaryota > Metazoa > Chordata > Amphibia > Anura > Microhylidae > Gastrophryne > Gastrophryne carolinensis. The sequence continues at coordinate 297,095,566 of CM051235.1, read as the reverse complement.
GATATTTGGTGAAACTAAACACGGTCCATTGTTTCACAGGGACTCTTTACAAGTTGGGATTAATTGCAAGGAGGGATTAATTACAAGGAGGGATTACAAGGAGGGACATTTTACAAGGAGGGACTTTTTAAAAGTTGGGTTTTTTAAAAATGTACATAAATATAAGGTAAAGTAATTGTTAAAATGACAGATTGTACTTGCCTGTAGATATACTCGTCGGCTGCTGGAGGCACCAGGGCAACGTGGGTGCAGTCAATGGCACCCATGACTTTGGGCATGTCGGCGATGTTATAAAATACCAGCTTAATCTCGTTTCTGGCTACCATGTTGTCAGGAAAACAAATATATTTGCAAGTAATGGTAGCCATGCCTTCCAAAACCTTGGATAGCGCGGCTCAGCGTAGGCTGGGAAATCCCCACGGAGAGGGCACCCAGCCTCTGGAACGAGCCGTTTGCCAAAAATTGCAGGCAGCCAAGCATCTTGGTCATACCTGAAATTGCTTGCCCTTCCTTGTGGTGTGGGCTAACCATGGCGGCAGCTCACTATACAATTTATGGAGGGAAGCGCGATTAAGTCTGGTGAGCTCGAACAGCTCAACGTCATGCATGCCATCGATGTGTATGCGTTGCCGGTGCAATCTGGTCTCAGCCCTCCAGACAATTTCAATGCCCATGAGCTGCAGATCCTCATGCTCTTCAAATGCACTAGAGTCATCCATAGCTGCTAGTCTCGAGGTCAAAATGGTCCTGTAAGGGGATCGCAAAGGAAACGGGTTTATAGGGTGGTGGTCAGTCGGCAATCAGCTCTCTGAATGAGACGCAAGCCCATAACAATAACGTAATTTATCTGAACGAACGAAAAATATCAGATTTTGATGGGAAAATGATCCGAACTAACGCAAATGATTTGATTTGCTTTCGTTCATCAAAAGCGCATATACGCATTTGCCCGAACGTTCGTATGAATGAAAAATAAACGAAAAAAAACAAAAAAATGACAGACACACACAAAAACTTTCACAGACAGCTACGGAAGTCCAGACAAATGTGCCTCTGAATCGAGCCTATAGTGCTGTATCCTTTTGCTGACACGTGTTTCAGTATTCCTTCATCAGAGCAGCGTTTTAAAGAAGCAAAGTGTAGCGTGGTTTAGCAGCTGTTTAAATGTGCTCCTAGAGTGGGTAATGACTAATTGGGAGGTAGAATTAACAGCCCCCTATGGGCAAGAGCTTAAAGTGGACCAACACCCAGGGGGGATCGGCCCGGAAATCTATAAGATTCCCGGACCGATCAGATCCCTCCCCGCGGGGCATCCGAAATCGGGATGTCCCGCGGGGAGGAACCCCCCAGGAGGCCCACAATCCTCACCTTACCTGCGATCCAACGGCGCATGCGCGAGACGCGGCCGCGTCTCTCGCTTCCCTCTAGCAGGGCGCGCTCCCGCGCCGCCCGTTTTGCGAATGGCCGGCGCAGGAGCGCTCCCTGTTAGAGGGAAGCGAGAGACGCAGCCAATGACAGCGCTCTGGTATGCGCGTCCAAGCAGCTTTGGACGCGCATACCAGAGCTGCTCTGAGCGCTGTCATTGGCCGGACGAGGTCACGTGGGAGCGGGGAGAGGTGAGTTTTTGCGGCGATCGGGGGGGTTTCAGACAGCGGGGCACCCCCGATCGGGGTGCCCCACCTAAGTGGACCAACACCCAGGATAGTCAAAATCCTGGGTGTTGGTCCACTTTAAAAAAGCACCATTCCTTATAAATATATATTTCTCACATTAATGTTGGATATATTAGTATAATCCCAACTAAATTGTTACGCTAAATATAGTTTTACCTCCCAATTAGTCATTACCCACTAATAAGGTTGTTGGTAATGTGGGTAAATTACCACCAGTACCGTTATGATATATTAGCTGCTGTGATGTATAGTAATAATGTGGTATACAATACGTGCGGCTGTTTTCACATAGATATGCTGTATATACTTTATTTTTTCTTAACATCTTTTTTGCAGGAGGATCCCCCTTCAATTGTTCCCCCGCAAGCGGCAATACTCACCTTCCAGCGTTCCACTTCAGCTCTGAGTGATGCGCACCCCGCGCGCCGTCATCTTGAGGCTGGCACCAATGCCGGCCGAGAGATGGTTGGCGCGAGACCGGGGCGTGCGTCACCGGAAGTGACGCGTCGTGACGCGATCTCCGTTCGCGTCACGGCCGCGTCACACGGGCCGGCCCGGGGGGGATTTGCGCGCTCTAGGAGCGCATTTAAACAGCTGCTACACCAGCTGATGATAGGCACCGCTCTTCCACGCTACACTTTGCTTCTTTAAAACGCTGCTCTGAGGAAGGAATACCGAAACACGTGTCAGCAAAAGGATACAGCACTATTTCTCCAGCTTGCATTTCAGCATAACTCAGCTTAACCCTGCGTGTACTTCTTTTTAGCAGCTTCACCATAAGTGCCTCTATGCACAATTGCCAGGTATCTAAAAAAACTTTTTTGAACTCTTGAAAGATTTACTCCCGTAATCAAATGATAAATTGATTCTACCCATCAATTACCTGCGGGACTTTCTGAATACTAGCCCACTCTGATGAACTACTATAACCAGCAAACCTTGCACAGTATTCGGACCGCTTTCAGATCTATTTTTGTATATATTGTATATAATTATTACCCTTGTGTGTCATTAGTAATTGTGTTCCCTATACCCAATGCACGATATACCTTCATGTGGACCTTAACTTGTATATAATAGATGAATTATACATAAGTTAATTTATTGTTACTTTTTGCATCACAACTATAGTAGTAGATGTGCTTCTATTTGTAGTTAATAGACTACAAATCTTCTATTCGTCCCCTTGATGATTGCAGATTAAATTATAAACTCCTCTTAAATCCAGTTATGTGAATATCTGTGCCCCGATGACCTGATTAAACAAATCTTCAATTCGGGGTAGTGGATATCGGTTCTTCACCGTAATTTTGTTCAAACCCCTATAATCAATACAAGGGCGTAATCCCCCATATTTTTTCTCCACAAAGAAAAACCCCGCTCGGACTGGAGAAGTGGAGGGCTGAATGAATCCCTTCTGTAGTTTTTCTGAGATATAATCTTTCATCGCTTGCTCCTCAGGACAGGTGAGGTTGTAAATCTTACCTCTAGGAGGCATAGTACCTGGTAACAGGTCAATGGGGCACTCGTACGATCTATGGGGAGGAAGCAAATCGGCTGATTTCTCGGAAAATACATCCACCATGTATCCCATTTAGTCAGATCCCCAGTTCCCCAATTGAAGGAAGGATTATGAACCTTCAGCCAAGGGAACCCCAAGATTATTGGGGTATCAGGGCAATCCAAAACAAGAAATTCGATTTCTTCAGAATGAGAAGACCCTACGACCAACCTTAACAAAGGGGTTTTGGAGGTAACCGTTCCTCCTCTAATGGGCTCATTATTAATAGCTAGAACCTGTAGGGGACTCTCAAGGGATATTAAGGGAATGTCTAGGGCAGCAATTAGAGATTTATCTAGAAAGTTGCCAGCCTCCCCACTATCTACGAAGGCGGTGGCAAGCTTCCTGGTAGACCCCCAAAACAAGATGGCGGGCAACAATAAGGTGAGGGGAAAATACCTGATCGCCTAGACACCTTCCCTCGGTGGTGTCTAGGCGCTGAAGTTTTCCGCCTATGGTCGTTTGTTGGGGCACGACTTGACCAGATGACCCGGATTACCACAATATAGGTAGAGACCCAGAGTGCGGCGTCTTGACTTCTCTGCCTGGGAAAGATGAGTAGCCCCAATCTGCATGGGCTCTTCTGCAGAAGATGAAGGAGTGGCACCCATGGGTGAGGACTCTAAGCAGGGGGAGTTTCAAGAGGGAGTTTTGCCCCTCTTCATTCGTCGCTCCCGAAGCCGTCTAACAATGCGGATCGCTATCTGCATGGACTCATCTAGGTTTTTCGGCTGAGGGAAGTTTACTAGGATATCCTTGATACTTTCAGATCATTCGCGCCAGGCTTGGGTGGCGTCATCTCTTCCTCCTCCGCTTTTCTGCTCGTGCTCGCGAGCACAAGCTTAGCCAGTTTATGCCCTCCGGAGGCTGAATTAAAGGGCCAATGAGCCCAAAGTGTGTACTGGGCGAAACGCCCTTGAGATTTAAACTGGGCAATCAGCCCAGAGATATGTTTAAGCACCAATCGGTCACACTCTCCTTGTCCAATCCCAGTAGGTTTAGCTTTATAAAGGTTTTATTTCCCCAGTTTGTCACTGCCTGTGATAGCGTTTAGCTGTGGGTGTTTATCCTGAGATTCTGTATTGATACTCATTGCCAACCTTGCTTGTTTGACTATCCTGACCGCCGCCTGTACCGACCTCAGTCTGAATTGCGACTACGAACCTGTCTCATCCCTGGTGCCGTGCAGCTCTCTGACTTCCTGGTTTGACCCTTGGCGTGACCTTTGACCTTGCTTGTATTCTCCTCCGGAGCACCCAAACTGTTTCCAGTACTTACCTACTGCTTATTATGCCCAGTCTTTTCTTCGGTTCATCTGTCTTTACCCCTGTGAGCTTACACGTGTTTAACCCTTTCAGTGGCAAGCACGTAGTTTCTACGTGCTTGCTTCTACTCCACTTAAGTGCCAAGCACGTAGAATCTACGTGCTTGAATTTCCCCCCCTGCTAGTAAAAAAAATACAAATCACAAATACTCACCTGACCCCTCGTTGGATCCGGCTGGGTCTCCTCTTTAATTTGGTGCCATCCGATCCCCCGTGGGGGGTCTGATGGCTCCAGGAGAGCCCCCGGAATAGACCCCCCCCCCCCGTTTTGGCAGCAGCAGCTGCTAACTGTAAAAAAATTTACTGCCTCCCTCCGGGTCTCCTCTTCACTGGGGGGGCCTCCGATCGCCCCCCCCAGCCTCTTCAGCTTCAGGCTCTCCCCCTCCTCTCCCGACGGGCGCCGCCATCTTGTTGTTAAGCCCCGCCCCTTTTGGTTTTATGGTTTTTATTCTGCTTTTTATAATTGTTTTTAGGGAAACCCTGTGCAACCTAAGAATTCTTCAATGGATTACTTCCAGAAAGATGAGCCCACTACAACAAGCTCAGTACTCTTAGAAAGCTTAACATGTGTACTTTCAGGGAATATATGGTTTGTGGGGATATTCTTAATTTAAAGGGTTGTTTTGGTTGAAAAATCGCAAGGTGCGCACTTTGTCTGCAGAGCTGAAATTTTTAAGTAAAATGACCGTTATGCGCACGCTTTACTTTGGGGTGTTTGGCAACTCTTCCCTTGACAGAACCTATGCATGTTGGGTATTGTTCTGCTCGGGGGATGTTGCTTTTTCAGATTTTATATGTTTTTTTCTGTTTGCATATAGTTTTTTTTAGGAAAATGTGGCTTTGATTCTTCTTTTTTATTCTTTTTTAGGGAAACTCTGTGCAACCAAAGAATTGATTGAGGGATTACTTCCAGAAAATTGCGCCCATGTCAACAAACCTGGTACTCCTAGAAAGCCTGAGGTGTATACTTCCAGAGAATATATCGTTTTTGGGGGGTATTTCAAATTTAAAGGGTTCTTTTTCTGGAAAGACCGCAAGGTGCGCTTAGCGCGGTGCATAGTTGTATTTTATCTGAAAATCTCCTAAAGCGCTGTTTCAGTTTGGGGGAGTCTCATGGGCAGGAAAGGGTGTCTACCTATACATATGTGGTAACGCTGTGACCGGGATTAATTGGGGTTTCACATGCAATAAGATTTTATTGACAAACTTACATTTTTTATTACAAAAAAACACTACAAATTGCAAAAAAATAGATTTTTTTTAAATTTTTTTGCACATATTTCACCCAAAAGTATTGAGAATACACCTAAAAAATTACAAACAAGACATTTCATGTTAAAGCCCAGACTCTGCTGAAAAAAACAATATATCATTTTCCTGGGAAATCCCTGGAAATCCCTTCAAAAATCACATTTGAACATGGGGAGCGTAAAATAGTGCAAAATGGTCTGGCACCAAGGGTGACAAAAACTCCAGGTAGGCTGGCAGCGAAAGGGTTAAAGCATCCCAGCAAACTGGGGCTTGGCTAAAGGTGAAGCTAGCTAGATTGGGAGTTGTAGGCTCACAAAGAAGACGGGTGTCCCCGGGACACGACACCTGCTTTAAGGAGACTATTGCAGCTGAATGGCTGCATCTAACACAGTTCTGTAAAGGATAAAAAGCTGGGTTTAAGGTGACAGGATTGCTCCAGGGTGATAGCTGCTGAAGGAAGCCTGTGAAAATGTTACATGCCTTAGAGCTACATCTGGAATCATGTGTGCAAAATTATGGGAATCGGGGTGGTGGGTCAAGGCAAACTGATTCCTTATGTCTACCTCTAGCCACATTTCTGCCTCTAGACCTAACAGTAGCAATGTACTTGAAGTTGAGTTCTTACTAAGAAACAAGGCTTCCCAATACCTTAAAGTGAACCATAACAGCCTATCCTATATGTTTCCCACACCCTGTACATACAGATTGTCCACATTAAAAATCAACCTACCTGCATCTACTGCATGGTATAAGCCTTTAAACATCCAAAATGGCGGCTCATGGAGCATCAGGCAGTCTGCAAACAGGAAGTGTCTTCTGACTATGTCGCTCCGCATTCTGGGATTGCTGTCCTTTCCCTGACACCAGCTCTGCTCTGTCTGTGCAAAGGACAGGTATAACCCCACCCCTGTACTTTATCCCGCTCTCCTCTCCCCAGTATGTGACTAAAAACATAAAATATATTAATTTTAGATGCTGGGGAATAGTTTTTTAAGGGTTTGGGCTTTTCATTTGGGCTTTTCACTCTTGCAGCTGCATCTAATGCATTTATCAAAGAAAAGTGTGATCAAGCCAGCAGGATTCCTCCAAGGTACTGCACATTAACAATGCTTGTGAAATATGTACAGAAAGGGCCATATCTGGAAACGTGGGGGCGTGGCTTGGCCGGGGAGCGGAATGGCGGCGTGAAGTGAGAGCTCTCGGCGGACTCCCCACAGAAGCTACTTTTGCAACACTCCTGTTTGAGCATGGGACGTCTCAACAAATCTGGGGCAAGTACTAAGACCCCCCGAGCTTCCCAGACCCCGAAAGTGGGCAGCAGGAAGCTGCCGGAGATGTTTGGCAGCCAGCGGTCGGAGGACGCCTACCCTCGCGGACCTAAGATGGCGGAAGCCCCTTAGCCTAGAAGCTTCGCCTCCGCATGGCGGCAGAGAGAGAAGCCGGTCGAGATCCAGGAGATGAAGCGGTTGGAGGCTATCCGGCTTGTCGTCCACCAACGGGACTGATCTTCGTGGATAGATAAGCCATTGTTTTCACAGTTTTATTTTTACAGTTCCATTCTGCCATTGCACTGTTTGTAAATATTCCACGTTTAAGCATGAATATTTGTTTTGGGCTTGGTCTAAGGGGTGGGCGACTCTCACTCGCGTCCCTCGGTGGTGTATCCCTATACCATACTACTGGCATGGGCGCCGCAGGAGGAGGTGGGGTGACAGGCTAGGATATCTGTAGGCTGCGGTAGCGTCCCGTGCCTAATGTTTGCCAGCTGGGACAGAACATGGTGCGCCACATAGCTTCCCATGCCGCTCGATGTGATTATATACAAGGGGCTGGGTTAATGTGTGGGGCCTTTGGGGCACTGCTCCGAAAGACCGAATATGCCTGGTATGCCAAAATGGTTAAGGGGTTAATTGTTTTGGGTTGTGTTAAGGGGGCGGGGGACTCTCGCTCGCGTTCTCCGGTGGCCCATCCCTATACCACCTTACGCGCGTGGGGGCCACGGGAGGAGGTGTGGTGACAGTTTAGGGGTGTTTGTGTTATGCGGTGGGGGCTTCTGGCTAATGTCAGCTAGCCGTGATCGCATGTGGAATGCTACATATCCTCCCAGGCCGTAGGTTGTGCATGCAGTGGAGGCCTGGAAGAATGTGTGGGGCCTTCGGGGTATTGCTCTGAGAACTCTAATATGCTTGATTTGCCAAAAGCTCCTATATGTATATTGATTTGTTGTGTTCCAATTGATCCAAATGCCCCGTGCTTGTCATGTCCTCATCGCTATACTGGGGGCGGGTTCCTCTGGCGCGAGGTTTCCGGTTGGTCCTTGTTGCCTGTCACTTAGCAAGTATTCCTATGACCCTAGTTCTAGGCGACATCTGTATCTTCTGAGGCCTCTTGCCGTCAGGAGGGCGGAAGGATAGGTCTGGGTTGGAGGAACTTGACACGTTTGGGGACGGCGCTCTAAGCGAGGTGACATAGCGCCTCCGGCGGAGTTAACTCCCGCACAGGGACCGATGGGTAGGCCCTCCCCATCTCCATTTGCATAGCTAATTTAGGTGCCCGGTAGACTACGAGGCCATGGGTGCACGTCTTACAGGGCGACAGAGGAGCTGTGTCTGGGCTTAGCGATCATTGCCGGGGTGGGAATTTTAGGGGAGGCAGAATTGGGGATGCGAGATGGTCAGGGACCTTGGAGCTTAATGGTTATTCAGTTTTTTTATGAGGGGAGGTATGTTTCGAGTGTATTAGCTGCCCTCTCAGCTTCTCTGCATGCATGCTTCTACGAGGTGCAGGGTGCTTTCTCCTAAACTGGGGGGGCCCCGCCGGGTCTCTCGGGATCGCCCTACTGATTCTGGGTTATTTCTTCAGGTGCTGGGTGTCGCTCTTCCGGCCTTCCATGGTTTTTTCCCCCAAAAAGGGCCTTTTCTTTTCTTTTTTGTAGGGGTGGATTAGGGGAGATCCGGGGTTGGATTCCTCCCGTTTCCATTTGACCCTGGAGCCTTTGCCCCGGGACGTGGGGGATAACAGGGGAGCGTTATAACCTCTCCGTGAACGGTTGTCCCAAGTGGTTCCACCAGGTTGGGAGGTAACTCTCCCTTGGCCCTCTTCAGGTTGGGGTTGTACAGAATTAGAGTTGGGATTTTCTCTATAAGTTTCTTTAAGTTGTTTGTCTCTTGTTTGTGTCCTCGTGTGTTTCCCCTCCCCGGTGAGTGTGCGTTCTTCCCTCTGCCCCTTCCCTTTTTACTGGCCTTTTCTTTCTCTTTTCTTTCTCTCTACCTATCTGTAGCCTCTTTCAGGGGGGCGGAGCGTTTTTTGAAGGACGTGGGACGGTAGGAAAGGTGCTGAGGTTGGGACTCTAGCTTGTTAGGTTGATCTAGTGAGCAATGGGGCCCTGGAGCTTGAATATCCTCTCTGTAAATGCCAAGGGACTTAACTCGCCTCAGAAAAGGCACGCTTTATTTAGGGAACTCAAAAAATATAAAGCACACATTGCGCTAGTCCAGGAAACCCACTTCCAAATTCATAGGGCCCCCTACCTGGGTAACAGAACGTACACCTCTTGCTACTCTGCCCTTTCTCCGAATAATAAAGCGAAAGGGGTGTCGATTTTGGTAGATAAAGACCTGGACCTTAGGATAGTGGCGGTGGAAAAAGACAAGGAAGGAAGATATATCTTCCTGAAAGGGAAGCTCCCTAATGGTTCGGTCATTACAGTAGCTAATGTTTATGCCCCGAACAAAGATCAACAGCAATTTTGTAGGGTGGTCTTAGGGAAACTGGGCTCATTTCAAGAAGGGATGCTGATCATGGGAGGGGACCTGAACTGTGCGCTTAACCCCTTGGTGGATACATCAGATGCCAAAACTGCCATTTCTTTTAGGGCCCTGAAGCAAATAAAGAAGGCTATACAGGAGCTGGCTCTGGTAGACACATGGCGTATGATGCATCCTACGGGGAAAGATTTTACTTATTATTCACCAGTTCATGTGAAGTACTCGAGGATTGACTTCCTCTTCCTGTCACAGAGAGATTTGGAGAGGGTAACCTCGGCTCAGATTGGGAATATATCATTTTCTGATCATGCTCCAGTTGTTCTTTCCATGGCCCTGCTGGGCGGTGAGAGGGGGGAGTGGAACTGGAGAATGAATGAGAGTCTATTAAAGGATCCTGGAGTAGTAGAAAGGATAAGGCAACACTTGTCCATGTATATAAAAGAAAATGCAACAGAGGGGGTGGACCCAGTAATGGTATGGGAGGCTCACAAATGCACACTGAGAGGATACCTGATCCAAGAAGGGGCAAGAGCTAAAAGGGAGAGAGGGGCTAAAGCGGAGAGGTTAACTCAGCAGATAGCTGATCTTGAATTGAAACACAAACGGTCCCTTCTGGCGCCAGTGTTGCAGGAACTGGAATCTAAAAGACAAGAGCTCAAAGATGTCCTGTTCAGGGAGACAAGTAGGTTCTTTACCATATGTCACGGTTTGTATTATGAACAAGGGAACAAGGCGGGACGTATGTTGGCTAGGGCTTTGCGTCCTAAACAGGCTAAGATTAGAATTGAGGGGATTAGGGGTTCAGATGGGATCCTCTATCAGAAGAATGGGGAGATTGCGGATCTCTTTAGAAGGTTCTATTCAACATTGTATAACCTCCCGGTCCAGCAGGGGAAGAGGGATATAGAATGTTCTATGGAGGCCTATTTGATTGATTCCAAAATGCCATCGCTTTCTAAAGAAGAAGTGGAACAGTTGGAGGCTCCAATCACGGTGATGGAATTGCAAAAGGCGATCAAAGCGTCTAAGCCAGGGAGGACCCCAGGGCCGGATGGCTTTTCCTCCCAATATTATAAATTTTTTTATGATCAATTGCTCCCACTTATGGCTCGGGCCTTTGAATCTACAGCGACCTCGGGTTCTTTACCGCGATCCGCTCTGGAGGCGCAAATTGTTGTAATACCAAAAGGGGGGAAGGATGCTACGGATTGCAGGAATTATAGACCCATCTCCCTGTTGAACGTGGATGTGAAAATTTTTGCCAAAGCTTTGGCAGGAAGGCTGGCCTCCCTGTTACCAGGTCTGATAGACCAGGATCAGGTTGGGTTTGTCCCTGGTAGAGAGGCCCGCGATAATGTGATCAAGGCCTTGAACATTCAATGGTGGGCAAAAGCCAAGGGTGTGGGGTCAATCATGCTTTCTACTGATGCCGAGAAGGTATTTGACCGGGTGGATTGGAGGTGGATAGGGAAGGTTCTAGATCATATAGGGCTGGGATCTGCGGCTAAAAATAGGGTTATGGCACTGTACTCTAACCCGGTGGCGAGGGTAAGGACGAATAACTGTTCTTCTCCCTTCTTCAATATTAGTAATGGAACAAGGCAGGGCTGTCCGCTGTCCCCTCTGATATTTGCACTTTCCCTGGAGCCGTTCCTGCGGAGGGTTAATCTGTGCGGAGGCATTAGTGGCATCATGTTAGAGGGAAGGGAAAGAAAGGTAGCGGCATACGCGGATGATATGCTTTTTTTTCTGCGATCCCCGTGGGTGTCGGTTCCTAACTTACTGAAAGAATTGGAGACGTTTGGGCGCTTGTCCAATTTGAAGATCAACTACGGTAAGTCTAGCGTCATGAATATTTCGCTGCCTGAATCGGAGGTAGAGGCGTTGAAGGGTATCTTTCCCTTTGGCTGGGAGAAGAGGAGTCTTCAATATTTAGGGGTTCAGCTACCTGTTTCTTTTGCTAACCTGTTTCAGCTTAACTTTGCCCCTATTAGGGCCAGAGTTAAGAGGGACCTAGAGGGGTGGAACCGGCTGCGGCTCTCATGGTTTGGACGCATGTCGGTTTTGAAGATGAATGTTTTGCCGCGGATCCTATACCTGTTACAGTGCATTCCCATTAGATTACCGGAGTCCTTCTTTAAAGATTTGATGAAGATATTCAGGGGGTTCATTTGGGCAGGCAAACCTCCGAGAATCCGGCGGAGCCTTCTTTTACTTCTGAAGGGTAAGGGGGGGACGGGGATACCTTGTATAAAGACATATTACCGGGCGGTCCATGTGGGTAGAGTGGTTGATTGGCAAGTGAATGGTTCGCAGAAAGACTGGGTGCGCATAGAAGAAATAGTTGCTACGGGTGGAGGTTTGGATACAGTTTGTAATTTAAGGCGGGACGAGATCCCTACGATTGCTAAGACCCACCCGCTGATTGGAACTTCCCTGTCTATCTTGGGAGAGCTGTGTAGGGGTGGGCATGCTTTGACCACATTCCCAGGTCCATTAACACCGATTCTGGGGAATCCTGCCTTCCCTCCAGGGAGGGACTTCTCCTTGCTAAAGGACTGTGGGGGGCCTAGACCACTGAGAATGTATCACCTGCAGGACAGGGGGGTATTGAGGGATAGACAAAGTCTGCTGCAGATCTTGGAAAAGGAAATTTCTATTTTCACCTATCTTCAACTCAGACATTTTTTCTGCTCCAAGGGTGTAAAAGAGGGTTTGAAGAGAGAATTGACAGAGTTTGATAGGGTCTGCCTAGGTATGGGCCCTAACGCTCATCTATTGTCCTGGGCTTATAGCCTTCTGCAGCGTAGAGACAGTGGGGGGGTTAAGCCTTGGGAGAAGAAATGGGAGGCTGACATTGGCCGATCCCTGTCGGCAGATGAATGGAATGACATCTATAAGAACACGCACAAAGGGATAATTAGTAGCTCAATGCAAGAGACGAACTATAAATTGATCACACGATGGTATCGGACCCCTGAGGTCTTACACTCCTTTTTCCCTGCAGTTCCTGATGTGTGCTGGAGATGTGGTCAAACTGGTGCTCCATTATTGCATATTTGGTGGTCTTGCCCGGGGGTGCTAGGGTTCTGAGATAAAGTGAAAGGTTTCTGTGAACTTATACTAGGGGAGCCCTTGGAATGGAATGTAGAGTCTGTTCTACTGGGACGGTCGAAGGATAGGAAAGGGGTTGCGGGCGGAGCCCCTCTGGGCCGCCACCTGCTGAACGCGGCTAGGGTCCTAATTCCAAGGCTTTGGAGATCACGGGGGTCACCCACAGTCAAAGACTGGTTCAGGCAGATTAACTACGTGGAGGTGATGGAGGAAATTTGTTATGCCAAACAGGATAGATTGACAGCATACCGTAATATTTGGACTACATGGGTTCTGTTTAAAGACACGGTCCCCTATAAACAGGCGTGGGACTCGTGAGAGGTTTCTAAAGCGGCTGCCGCGTAACGCAAGTTTTGCAGCGGGAGGTGTGGTATCGTCAGGGGAAGCGGTTGATCAGTCTGAGGGCAGACTTCCATATTTTCTAGCGGACGGTGGCCCCTCCCCGGGACACTATTACAGACACTATTACTCCCACTCACAAAAATGATAATGACATCTCTGGGTTCTAATTCTGATTCTACTCCCACCGCCGCTCCTCTTACTAGTGCTGCTCTGTTTATTACTCTTGCATTTTCTCTGCTCCATTCTATTCTATTCTATTGTTGTTAATCTTTCTTTCTACTCTTGCTCCTGTCTTTGGGCCTGTCCTCTTGCTGTATTTCCTATCTCTTGATTCACTTGGTTTTTCCATGCGGCTTTCTTTTCCTTTTATTCCTTCGGTTCCTCCCCTAATGTGTCTGTTGGTGTGTGTGTGTGTATTCATGTTTTATTACGCATAGAACAGGAGGGGAGACGCAGGGGTGCTTTTTAAAAGGTGGCTTATTATGCTGGCCACTCTGCCCATGGCCCAGAATTTCATCAATGGGAGTGTATAGAACAGTCTTGTGAACTTAGTAGCCATGCATGGGCCCACTCAGTATGCGGTCTGTTTGAGGAGATGGTGCGGACCATAGAAACAAGTAGGGAGTTGGAAATGGCGGGTATCTTGCAAGCCCCCGGAGCTCCCCTCTCCTTGCGCGGACCAATCGGCTGATAGTTATATTTTTTTTGCTGTACTATGTTGAAAGCCTTATTTTGCCTTTCTGTTCCTTTTAAACTAGATGTACTGTACCTCTTGGCCCGCCTATTACGAGCATTAATGTCTGTAACTGTTTACTGTGATGTTATGAAAACAATAAAAATAAGTATGACAAAAAAAAATATCTGGAAACGTGTGCTTACCCCCTTCTAATGCCAGTCACTTAAAATGTAAGTGGCTGCCTAGTATACCCTGAAAAGCCAGCCATGTAAATATTACTTGCCTGGTGCCCCCCTGCACCCCCAGCGTGGGTCTCCTCTTTTCACTGGGCACCAGACGGCTCGTTCTTGTGCCCCCCCTGCCTCCGCTTCTGGCAGCTCCTCCGGCTGCCGCACAGAGAGGCTTTTATATGAGGAGAGAGATGACATCATCCCACTCCTTCTGCTTCTGGGGCACCGGCAGAGGTGTCAGAGGAGGACAGTGATCATTAGCGGGAGGGTGGGGTGCATGAGTCTTGATTCCCTGCCTCTAGCACCCGGCCTCCGGTGATCACCAGCCGCCTGTCAGTGATTGGTGTGGGATTGGGTGGGGGGCAGAAGAGCCGCAATGGCTATGTGGGCTTGTAGCCTTCACCAAGGCTGGCCTTCGTGCCCTGCTCTACAAGCTCTCCATAGCTGGTGCCCAGGCTGGTTTGCTGGGAAGGAGAGACTCCCACGCCTTTTTTAGCAAGCTGGGTACACCTAGAAAGCTTAACGTGTCTACTTTCAGAGACCATATGGTTTGTGTGTGTTTTTCAAATGTAAAGGGTTGTTTTGGTTATTAAAGGACAATGCACACACTGTCTGCAGAGCTGAAGTTCTTAAGGTAAAATTTCCTTAATGAGCAAGAATTACTTTCAGGTGTTTGGCAAACCTACCCTTGAAAGTAGCTATGTATGATGGGTTTTGTTCTGTTCGGGGGACCTTGCTGTTTCAGATTTAATTTTTTTTACTTGTTTGCTTATTGTTTTCTTTTTAAATGTGGTTTTGATTCTGCTTTTTTAGGGAAACACTGTGCAACCAATGAATTAATTGAGGGATTACTTGCATCCAGTAAGCCTGGTGTTAAAAACGTACCTGTATCACGTGGCCTGCGGCTAGTGTCTGCTGAGTGGTGTGGCACTCTCCAGCTGCATGCAGCTCACTTGCTGCTCCCGAAAGTCAGGGAGTGCAGTGGGCCGCTCTGGAAACCTCCCTCGCTCCTCTCTTGCTGTGCAGGTGCGTGCTCGGGTGCACGCCCCACTTTCCGACAGTTTTACTACATAGAGGCACTGCACTGCGAGTGGCAGGCAGTGCAGCCTCCTCCACACCTGACAGAGATCAGGGGCCGTCAGCCTTGCTGCCAGGACTGACCAGCCCCTGGAAAATGTATAACCAATCCTGCTCACCACACACTCCTTTCCTGTTTGCCATTAGTCAGTCTCTCTATAAATAGAGAGCTAACCCTGTCTTCAGTGCCAGTTATAGTTTATTGAGCTTTGGGTGTGAGAGCTGGGGCAACCATGTCCGGTGAGGCATTTCAATCGTCCTGGCAAACGGGGGCTTAACTATAGGCAGAAGTACAGGCAGAGATTGGGGGTTGTCATCTCACATAAGGCAGGTGTCCCACTGGGCATCACACCTAGAATGCTTGAGGTGTGTTCTTTGAGAGAATATATCTTTTGCAGGGGGTATTTTGAAGTGGACCAGAACCCACGAAACTTGTGAAATACATTTGGCCATAGCCCCTGCTGATGCTCCCTTCCTTAGGGTGTAGAACAAGAAATGGATATTTTTGGACCTTCAGCATGTTTTAATGAAAAGCCCAAGCCCTTAAAAAACTATTCCCCAGCATCTAAAATTAATATATTTAAAGTTTTTAGTAACTTATTATTTCTTTCCCCCACTGGGCTGCAAATCTGTTCAGGGCTATAAAATACGGGCGCTGCCATCTTGACTCAGAAGCATGACACATACTGAGGAGAGAAAATCAGGATAAAGTATAGGGTGTGGGGTTATAGCTGTGCTCTGCACAGACAAAGCAGAGCTGGGGTCAGGGAAAGGACAGCAATCCCAGAATGCAGAGCGACAGTCAGAAGACACTTCCTGTTTGCAGGCTGCCTGATGCTCCATGAGCCACCATCTTGGATGTCTAAAGGCTCATAACATGCATTAGATGCAGG
Organism: Gastrophryne carolinensis; assembly: GCA_027917425.1. Taxonomy (NCBI): domain Eukaryota; kingdom Metazoa; phylum Chordata; class Amphibia; order Anura; family Microhylidae; genus Gastrophryne; species Gastrophryne carolinensis. The sequence continues at coordinate 297,079,658 of CM051235.1, read as the reverse complement.
TAGGATGATTTTTAATGTGACCAATCTGTATGTACAGGGTGTGGGGAACATACAAGATATGCTCTTATTTAGGGTGAAGGGTTGCTTCTCCGACCATTAGTGCCAAGCCCGTAGTACCTATGGGCTGGCTTTCCCCAATGCTAGTGTAAAAAATAAAGGTAAATTAACACTCAGCTGACCCCTCGTTCGAACTGGCTAGGTCTTCTCTTCTCCCTGGGGGTTTTTAAAAATATGGGGTCCCCCTGGGAAGGAGGATGCTATGTCATTTTTTTTTTAATTAACCCTTTGTTACCTGTCACCCAGCAGCTATAAAAGGCTCCCAGCAGTAGCAGTAGAGCAGAAGCCAGAGTGATCAGCTTGGGACACAGTGCTCTGGGATCCATGGGAGGTAAGTATTAAAAATAATGTTAATAAAAATGTATTATGTTTTTTTTTTGTTTTTTTTTTTACATTTAACCCTTTGTGAACTGCTAAGGGGTCCATGATACCCTTATACCAGTTCACAAGGCTTAGGGGGCTGGCAAGTCACCTGCGGCTAGCGGGTGACTTGCCATTAACCTCCAGCCCCCCCATTACCTGCCTCCCCAAAGCCCGGGGGGGGGGCAGAAGAGCCCGGCGATATGAGGCTTTGGCGCTTGTTGCCGGCCCGGGCGGGGTGCCACCATAGCTGGCCCCTGCGCTCTGTTCTACAAGCCCCATAGCTAGTCCCCGGCGTAGGGGGGACCTCACACCATTTTTTAGGGGAGTTTTTTTTTTTTTGCGTGCTTGTAGCCAGCGGGGGGCCACCAAAGCTGGCCCCTGCGCCCTGTTCCTACAATCTTACAAACCCTGCACAGTTGGGAAGGGGGACCCTGCGCCATTTTTGGGGGGTTTAACCCTTTATAGTGTGGATAGTAGTTGTATTTTATTTGTAAATGTTATAAAATGCTCTTTTCAGATTGGGCAGGAACGGGGGAGGTTACCGATACATATGTGGTACCGTTGTAATCGTCTAAAATAGGGCTTTCACATGCAATATGGTTTTCTAGAATAAAATTAATGTTTAATTCAAAATAAGGACAACTTTCTAAAAAAAATTTTTTTTTTATTTTTGTTTTTTTGTTCAAAAACATTTAAAAAAACTGTAGAAAAATTACAAACAAGACATTTCATGTTAAAGCCTAAACTCTTTAACTCCACAAAAAATAATATATATTTTTCATGGAAATTCCTGCAAAAATCACAGTTAAACATAGCCCAAAATGGTGAAAAATGTCCTGTCAAATTTCAAGTAGGCTGGCAGTTAAAAGTAGCTATGCATGTTGGATATTGTTCTGCTCGGGGACCTTGCACTTTCAGATTTAGCTTGTTTGTTCATGTTTGCATATTATTTTTTTTAAAAATCTGTTTTTTATATTGCTTTTTTTTAGGGAAACCATGTGCAGCCTAAGAATTCTTCGGGGGATTACTTCTAAAACAATGATCCCACTACAACAAGCTGGGTACAACTAGAAAGCTTAACATGTGTACGTTCAGGGAATATATGGTTTGTGGGGGGTATTCCAAATGTAAAGGGTTGTTTCGGTAGAAAAAGCGCAAGGTGCGCACTTTGCAGAGTTGAAATGAAAGTAAAATTACCCTTACGCTAACGCTTTTTTTTTGGGACGTTTGGCAACTTTTTCCTTGTATGTTTTTTTGTTTGTATATTGTTTTGTTTTTTTTAGGAAAATATGAGTTTGATTCTGCTTTCTTATTCTTTTTTAGGGAAACATTGAGGAATTACTTCCAGAAAACTGTGGCCACATCAACAAGCCTGGTATGCCTAGAAAGCTTGAGGTGTGTACTTCCAGAGAATATATAGTTTGTGGGGGGGTATTTTAAATGTAAAGAGTTGTTTTTCTTGAAAAACTGTAAGGTGTGCATAGCGCATAGCATAGTTGTATTTTATCTGAAAATCTCCTAAAGCACTGTTTCAGTTTGGGGGAGTCTCCTGGGCATGAAAAGGTGTCTACCAATACATATGTGGTACGGCTGTAACTGGGAGAAATAGGGATTTCACACGCAATAAGATTTTATTGACAAACTTACTTTTTTTATTACAAAATAACACTACAAATGGTAAAAAATGGCAAACAAGAAATTTCAGACTCTGCTGAAAAAAACAATATATAATTTTCCTGGGAAATCCTTGGAAATCCCTTCAGAAATCACAGTTGAACACGTGTAGTGCAAAATAGTGCAAAATGGTCTGGCAACAAAGGGTGACAAAATCCCCAGGTAGGCTGGCACTTAAAGGGGTTAAATTGTCCTGGAACACTTTTTTTTTGTGGTCCCTCGGTGTGAGATGACAGATGATCAGTCATTGCATTGGTACTGCACTGACATCATTGCCACACAGCAATGGCAATAAATGGAGAAGACAGAGCATTACAGCTAAAACAGGTGCCAAGTGAAGATGGAGCACTAAAAATTGGAAAATGGTGCTCTTCATTGGGGGAGCAATTCAGGGCATACTAGTTAAAAATGTGGGTTTGGGTCCGCTTTAAATGTAAAGGGTTGTCTTTTTTAAACTGCATAGTGCAGATGTTTTTTACTCAAAAATCTCCTAAAGCGCTTTTTCAGTTTGAAGGAGTCTCCTGGGCAGCAAAGGGTGTCTACTGATGCATATGGCTATTACATGCAATATGAATTTCTTTAAAAAATTGCATTTTTATATTACTAAAGAATGTAAAAAATAGCATTTTTTTGTTTTTTTATTTTCACCCAAAGATTTTGAGAAAGCACTAAAAAATTGAAAACAAGAAATTTCATGTCGAAGCACAAACTCTGCTTAAAAAAATATATAATTTTCTTTTTTGAAAAATCACATTTATAGTGCAAAATAGTGAAACATGGTCTGGCAACAGAGGGTGACAAAATCTCTGGCAGTTAAAGGGTTAATGATGGGGTCGAGGGTGGCAGATTAAGTCAACCTGATTACTTGTGTCTTCATCCAAACATTTAGGGCGAGCTGGGGGCTTCACACAGCATCAAACATTTTAATGCCCCAGGAAAGTAGACCAATACCCAGTATAGTCAAAAATTCATGTTTTCATTTGCTTTAAGTTGTGGCCACATTGGTACACAAGCAGTCTTTTTGAAAACAAGCTTGGGAATGTTAAGCCATTGAAACCCACCACCTTTCTGCTGGGAGACTGGATAAGGGGTGGCAGATCAATGCTATCTGATTTCTTGAGTGTACTGTTGCGGCCACATGGCTGCACATGAAGCCTTTTTTAAAACTGGAAGTAAAAGCGGTGAAACCTGCCATCTCTGGAAGCATGTCTGCAAGGAAACTGGATGGGAGGTGGCAGATCAAAGCTACCCGATTCCTTGAGTGTAATTTATGAGATTTACAGAGGTCGGGCTTTGTGTTCGGTTTCAGCTGCATCACTGCATTAGAAGCATACATTATTTCAAGGTCAATTATAGCTTGATTGATTGATTGATTGTGCCGAGCGGCTTACTGAACATTGTTCCATGTGCCATCTAGTGGTGGAACGGAACAGAAGATTTTTGAAAGTGTATTTTTTGGGGCAAAAGGATGCCCTCAGGATGCTTAGCAAATATGTTTTTATTATTCTAAGTGTGCCATACACTTCACTTCGGTCTTCATGACATCTGGGTAATCTCCAGTAGAGGGCGAACTTCTGCAGAGATGAATATGCAAAAAAAGAAAGCCCCTCTCGGTCCATATATACCTGGGACCTTCCACCAATTCCCCAGTTTCTTCTCTGCAGAGAAGGCGACAAGACAGAAGATGAGGACTTCCTTACTTACAGGTAAGCCGGGCTCGTGCCCGGCCTTCTATTATCCCTATTACTGCCAGGACCCTTCTAAATTACCTTATATGAGCCTCCCAGCTTAGGCTGCGGGTCCTGGTGAAGGTAGGAGCACCCTATGGGTGCAGCAGGAGCACTGCTCCACCGTGAGACCTCACTATGGGGTAGGCGGTTTCCAGGTTTCTTGGTGATCCTGGTGTGGGATGCCCCATCCCGTTAGGCTTATGGCTGGCTCCTGGCAGGATTCCCAAAAGTCTTAAAGGGGCCACAGCACTCAAACCAGTTAGCTTGCTGACCAACCTACAATCTGTCTCTAAACTAGGTTAAAAACAGGGGGCTCGGTCACACACATCTGCAGAAGTATGCTTAAGCTGCACCACCGGCGCCAAGGTGCCCCTGTGAGGTGCAGTCCTAACTCTAGTACTAATTCTAGTCTCTAAGAGCCCCATTTGGGACATACAATGCAATAGATAAATTGGGAGCAGGCTTACCTGAGGTTGCCCTAAACCTCAAGTGCAAGCCATGGGGTGGAAGGGTCAAAGACCTTGCAATACAGCCTAGACCCCACACACCATGTGCTAGCACAAATTCAAAAGAAACAAAGGGGGGGGTGGCAGCCGCTCAGACCATTTTATAACTAACCAGGGAGGTGCACATTAGCAGGGCAATTAGAATACAAAAGTCTTAAAGGGGCCACAGCACTCAAACCAGTTAGCTTGCTGACCAACCTACAATCTGTCTCTAAACTAGGTTAAAAACAGGGGGCTCGGTCACACACATCTGCAGAAGTATGCTTAAGCTGCACCACCGGCGCCAAGGTGCCCCTGTGAGGTGCAGTCCTAACTCTAGTACTAATTCTAGTCTCTAAGAGCCCCATTTGGGACATACAATGCAATAGATAAATTGGGAGCAGGCTTACCTGAGGTTGCCCTAAACCTCAAGTGCAAGCCATGGGGTGGAAGGGTCTACAGCCTAGACCCCACACACCATGTGCTAGCACAAATTCAAAAGAAACAAAGGGGGGGTGGCAGCCGCTCAGACCATTTTATAACTAACCAGGGAGGTGCACATTAGCAGGGCAATTAGAATACAAAAGTCTTAAAGGGGCCACAGCACTCAAACCAGTTAGCTTGCTGACCAACCTACAATCTGTCTCTAAACTAGGTTAAAAACAGGGGGCTCGGTCACACACATCTGCAGAAGTATGCTTAAGCTGCACCACCGGCGCCAAGGTGCCCCTGTGAGGTGCAGTCCTAACTCTAGTACTAATTCTAGTCTCTAAGAGCCCCATTTGGGACATACAATGCAATAGATAAATTGGGAGCAGGCTTACCTGAGGTTGCCCTAAACCTCAAGTGCAAGCCATGGGGTGGAAGGGTTTGCCCTGCTAATGTGCACCTCCCTGGTTAGTTATAAAATGGTCTGAGCGGCTGCCACCCCCCCTTTGTTCCTGGCAGGATTCCCCCCTTTCCGGGTCCCTTATTCCCCTCCGGGAGGGGGGGGGGGAGGGGGCCTGGCCTATATTTAGTTTTGGCCGATATTTCGTTTTACCCAGCCCTTCTCACTGTGTGCTGAGTGTTTCACTTGTGTGTGTGTGTGTGAGTGCTTGATGCTTTACTGGCCAACAGGGTCTGACTACAGCCTGGGGGAGCTCCTCCCCCTCAGGATGCGTTTGGGAAGGGGGCGGGGCCGGTCCCTTGGCGCGGCCACGGTAGCCCCGCCCCCTTATTTGGCGTGATTACAGTGCTCGTTGTCTAGGGGTCCGCGTTGCTGGGAGGGGGGCGTGGCCTCGGCAAACACGCGTTCTGCGCTGGCCCGCCCTCCCCCTGCTCTCCCTTCTCAGGCACGAGGCTGCGTGGGGGCCATCTTCTCAGGCAGGCCGCTTTGCACATCGGGGTGGTTAGGGCCTGATGGCCATCTCCTTAGCTGGTGTGTGTGTGGGGGCCCCTATTTAGCGGGGGCCCCCACTGGTCTCATACATGTGTGTGTGTTTTTGTGCCTTAATTACACTGTTTGGCTGTGTTGTGGTATGTATATATATATATATATATATATATATATATATATATATATACCTATATATATTTCCATTTGTGTGGCTGCAAGATCAAATGCTATGGCATTTTTTACACAGCTCTGCTCTTATGTTGCTTATTTTGTGTGTTACAGGTTCCCCTGTATATGTGCATATTAAGGAGTCCCTCCTGGTCCTGGGGTCCCTAGTTATAAAAATTGTCCACCCAAGAATCCTCCCACCGGGACTTGCTTATGCGTAATTCCCTGCGGTCTTGCGACTGACCACAAAAATTCACCATATGGATGCTCTGCAGGATACCGGGCCCGGGATCCCTTTGGGACAATCCGGGCCATGTGGGGGGTGCGGGGTATCCCTTACGGGGGAGAATGTGCTGATCTGTATACCATGCGCGCAAAAGGCCATAACGCGGCAGTCTGGTACCCAGCCTTCTGGGTCAGCTCCTCCCGCTTCATCGCCTTCCCCTCCCCACCTGATCCGTACCCCAAGTGACATTGGTACTAGTGGGGAGTCGCTTTCTCATGTTTGGGCTCGGTTGGCCAGCATAGAGAAAATGATTGCTGGGCAAGAAGGCCCAGGCTAAAAAGAGACAGTTGTCGTCGGCCCAGCCTTTGTGGGATATTGACGACGAGTCCGCTGATTTGTCCGATTATTCCCCGTTAGAGGAGGGGGAATTGTATCAGGATTCAGAGGCTGACTATGGTCAGCCTGGGAATTCCAATGTCGGGCAGGCGCTGGGGGATGCCGTAGATATGGCCACTGTTTTGTCACATTTATTGGAAGTGGTGGATATTGATCCACCTGAGGCGCCCTCTCTTAAGAAGGGGGAATTCTCTGGGGCCTACAAGCCCCATCTGGAATTCCCTACCCAGGGTCATTTTGATGCGCTGATACTTAGAGAATGGGAGAGGCCCAGTCGGCTTCTTGGTGTGCCTCAGGGATGGGATAAGAAATATCCTTTTCCGGTGGAGGCGGTCAAGCGCTGGTCTTCTCCTCCCGAGGTCGACGCGCCTGTTTTAGGTTTGACCAACTCTTCTGTGCTGAACACCCCTGACGCCACCTCCCTTAAGGATGGCGAGGATAAGCGCCTTGATCATATGGTGGGCCACGCATTTGCCAACGTGGGCTCGGCCCTGCGGCCTGTTAGTGCATCTGCCCTGGTGTCGCTTGCTACCAGGTCTCTTATCAGGGACTGGCTGAATAACGCTCAGCTTGATCCAGCTGGCGCTGAGTTCGCTATACTTAAGAAGTGCGAATTGTTCATGGATTTTGTCATGGCTGCGATGGAAGACTCCATTGTCGTGTGTAGTAGGACGTCAGCCTTACTGGTGGCCATGCGCAGACTGGTCTGGCTCCGTCAGTGGACAGCGGACGTTGGAGCTAAGAAGTCGCTCACAGCTCTTCCCTTCCTGGGTGCGCGGCTGTTTGGAGATAAATTGGATGCTGTTGCTAAAGGAGGTAAGTTACCTCAGCGGAGGAAAGAGCGCCGCCCCTTTCGGGTGGCGGGCTTGTTCACTCCTTCCTTTCGAGGGGCCAGAGCGTCTAGGGGTCTGGCCTTCTCAGGTGTCAGGGGCTCGTCCTGGAACCGAGGCAGAGGTCGGGCACGTCCCGCGGCTGCCTGGGGTTCCAAGCAGAAGCCTGCCGTTAAACCGGCTCAGCAATGAAGGGGCGCCCTCACCCACAAGGGTGGGGGGACAGCTGCGGCTCTTCTTCCAGGTCTGGGCCTGGGAGGTCACAGACAATTGGATCTTGGAGGTGGTCTCCTCCGAGTACAAACTGGAGTTCGAGTACTGGCCGCCCCCAAGATTCTTAAGGTCTCGGGTGCCCTCGGACCATCAGGCTGCACATGGGCTCCTGTTAGCAGTAAAAAACCTTCTGGACATGGGGGTTATATGCCCGGTGCCTCTGTTGGAAAGAGGCAGGGGTTACTACTCCAACCTTTTCACGGTTCCCAAAAAGGAGGGTTCGGTGAGACCCATTCTAGATCTCAAGGTTCTCAACAGGTTTATCAGAGCCAAAAAGTTCCGCATGGAGACTCTGCACTCGGCTATCAATTCCCTTCGCCAAGGGGATTTTATGACATCCATAGACATCAAGGATGCGTATCTGCATGTTCCGATTTTTCAGGTACATCAGAGATTCCTCCGGTTTGCGGTGGAGGATCAACATTATCAATTTGTAGCTCTTCCCTTCGGTCTGACCTCGGCATCGAGGGTCTTCACCAAGGTTTTGGCGGGCGTAATGGCTCTGATCAGATCTCAGGGCATTCGCATTGTGCCTTATCTGGACGATCCGTTGATTTCAGCTTCTTCCCTTCAACAGGCGGAACTGGACACCCACCTGGTGGTGTCGACCCTGGAGAGGTTCGGGTGGGTGATCAACCGCACCAAGTCCTCTCTCTCCCCGTCTCGAGTGATTTCATTCCTGGGCATGAATCTGGATACCAGTCGGGCCAGAGTGTTTCTGCCCCAGACCAAGGTGCAGGGGATTCAGGGCCTGATCCGTCTTCTTCTGGCCAGTCCTTGTCCCTCTATCCAACAGGGGATGAAACTGGTGGGTCTGATGGTGTCCTCCTTCGAGGCGGTGCCGTTTGCACAGTTTCACATGAGATCTCTTCAACTTCTCCTATTGACGTATTGGGACAGGAGCCCACAGTCATTGGATCAACCTTTCAGGATGTCTCTCAGGGTTCGGCAGTCCTTTCGGTGGTGGCTGGACTCGAGCAATCTGGTGAAGGGCAGATCCTTTCTGGTCCCTTGTTGGGAGACGGTTACCACGGATGCCAGCCTGTCGGGCTGGGGAGGTTATTGGAAGAGTCATCAGTTCCAGGAGGCCCACAACCCCATCAATGTATTGGAGCTCAGAGCCATTCGTCTGGTTCTGGCTCGGCTGACCCCACAGTTACGGGGTCTTCCGGTTCAGGTGCGTTCGGACAACCGAACGGCAGTGGCTTACATAAATCACCAAGGAGGGACCCACAGCAGGAGTGCCCTCAGGGAAGTCTCTCTGATTCTGCACTGGGCGGAGAGCAATGTTCCTTGCCTTTCGGCAGTCTACATTCTGGGAGTGGAGAATACGGAGGCGGATTCCCTGAGCAGGGGATCCTCTCGCCACGGAGAGTGGTCTCTCAACCCCGGGGTTTTTCTGGATTTTGCCGCAAGTGGGGGACTCCGAAGGTGGATCTCTTTGCCTCGAGGCACAATCACAAACTTCCGGCCTTTGTGTCTCTTTCTCAGGATCCCCTGGCTTTGGCAGTGGATGCATTGTCACTAGCTTGGAAGGACCTGGGTTTTCTGTACCTGTTTCCACCTGTCTCCATGCTGGGCAAGGTAGTTCGCAAACTGGTTCTAGAAGGGGCACCAGCGATTCTGGTGGCTCCAAGGTGGCCAAGAAGAGTTTGGTACGCAGACATTGTAAGGATGGCCGCAGACCAGTACCGGCTTCCCTTGCTGCCGGACCTGCTATCTCAGGGTCATCTACTTTACCCCAATTTACAACCGCTGGCTTTGACGGCTTGGCTGCTGAAACCTTCATCTTGAAAGAGGAAGGTTAGTCTGAGGCTGTTGTTCAGACCCTGATTAGGGCTAAGAAGTGGTCCACTTCTGGCATTTACTATAGGACTTGGAGGTCCTATATTGATTGGTGTGAGGCTAGGGCCTTGCCTTGCAGGGTTTTTTCTATACCCAGGATTTTGCAGTTTCTTCAGCATAATCTGGATCTTGGGTTCCAGCTTAGTACTTTGAAAGGACAGGTTTCTGCTCTGTCGGTTTTCTTCCAGAGGTCTTTTGCCTTACACCCGCTGATTAAGACTTTTTTCCAGGGGGTCGCGCATGTGCGGCCCCCTCGGAAGGCTGTAGTCCCTGTTTGGTATTTGAATTTGGTTCTTACGGCTCTGCAGGGTCCTCCTTTTGAGCCGTTACAGGATATTGCTCTTTCGGGTCTCACTCAGAAGGTTGCTTTCTTGGTGGTTATTACCTCTGTCCGGCGTGTCTCTGAGTTGGCGGCCCTGTTGATTCAGGCCCCTTAATTTGAGAGACACCAGGATAAGGTGGTTGTTCGTTTTAAGCCGGATTTTCTTCCTAAGGTGGTGTCTGCTTTCCACCTCAATCAGGACATTAGCCTCAATTCAAAGACACATTCGTCCGGACTTCTGTAGCTGTCTGTGAAAGTTTTGGTGGGTGTTTGTCATTTTTTTGCTTTTTTTCGTTCATTTTTCATTCGTACGAACATTCGGGCAAATGCGTATATGCGCTTTCGATGAACGAAAGCAAATCTGAACATTTCCGTTAGTTCGGGTCATTTTCCAAACCAAATCTGAAATTTTTCGTTCGTTCAGATAACTTACGTTATTGCTATGGGCTTGCGTCTCATTCAGAGAGCTGATTGCCGACGGACCACCACCCTATAAATCCGTTTCCTTTGCGATCCTCTTACGGGACCATTTTGACCTCGAGACTAGCAGCTATGGACGACTCTAGTGCATTTGAGGAGCATGAGGATCTGCAGCTCATGGACATTGAAATTGTCCGGAGGGCTGAGACCAGATTGCACCGGCGGCAACGCATGCATATCGATGGCATGCATGACGTTGAGCTGTTCGAGCTGACCAGACTTAATCGCGCTTCCCTCCATAAATTGTATAGTGAGCTGCGGCCATGGTTAGCCCGCACCACAAGGAAGGGGCAAGCAATTTCAGGTATGACCAAGATGCTTGGCTGCCGGCAATTTTTGGCGAACGGCTCATTCCAGAGGCTGGGTGCCCTCTCCATGGGGTTCTCCCAGCCTACGCTGAGCCGCGCCCTATCCAAGTTTTTAGAAGGCATGGCTACCATTACTCGCAAATATATTTGTTATCCTGATGACATGGTAGCCAGAAACGTGATTAAGCTGGCATTTTATAACATCGCCGACATGCCCAACATCATGGGTGCAATTGACTGCACCCACGTTGCCCTTGTCCCTCCAGCAGTCGACGAGTATATCTACAGGCAGGTTCAATCAGTCCTTTTTTTTAGAAATTTGTTTTAATGTCCTTCAAAATTCCAAAATACCCTCCTTGGCAAATGTCCCTTCTTCCAATTAGTCCCTCCTTGTAATTAATCCCTCCTTGTAAGTTCTCCATCGTTGCAAATACTTCCCTTATATTTTGGATTTCCTCCATGTCATTTATCCCTCCTTTTAATTTATCCCTCCTTTTACATAATCACTCATTGTAATTAATACCTCCTTGTATTTGTACCTACTTGTAAATATTCCCTCCGTGGAAGTAATCCATCCATGGAATTATTTACTACTTTAAACTATTACCTCCTTGTAATTATTCACTCCTTGTAATGTATCCCTCCTTGGAATTTTGTCACCATTTTTAGGTATCCCTCCTTTTAAGTATTCCCTCCTTTTAAAAAGTCCTTGTGGAACCATGGACCGTATTTAGTTGCATATAAATGTCACATGTGTTCACCAAGGAAAATTTTAATGTGTACCTGAAATAGACCCTGGAAAGTTAATCTTTACTTTATAAAACATACATATTGTTTTTGGCCAACCCAAAATACTTATGTACTTGTTTATTGCTAATTTAATTTGCCCACAGCATTTGCTTAGGGTGTGATGAGTTAGTGTTCCCCTAGTTTGCGTCCCCTTTAAAATGTTTTTGTTGTTTTTTTTTACACCAGGAACCGCAAAATGGGCCACTCAATGAATGTCCAAGCAGTGGTGGCCCCGGACATGCGGTTCCTTAGTCTGCTCGCTGGGTTCCCAGGCTCATCCCATGATGCCTACATTCTTCGCAGATCTGGATTGTACAGTCGGTTTGAGTCTGGGGAATTTTCCGGTGGATGGCTCCTTGGTAAGTTTCCGCCAATAACGTCCTTTTTTTTTATATGCATGGCTATGAATTTAGTTTGTGTTCCATGTATGAAACTATGCCTTTTTGAACACCTTGTTTACCTGTAAAACACGACCTTAACCATTAGATTTTTCAAGCAACCAAGCCTTGCCAAATGTTAGTATTAGCAAACTGCAGAAATGGAATTTAGATTAAAGTAAGAATGAGTCTCCCACACACTCTGCTTAAATTATGTCCTTGAATTTATCCTAGGGTCTGCGCCATCTTCAATGCATTACACTTACTGAGTAGAGGAGAGCGGGATAAAGTGCAGGGGGCGGGTTACAGCTGGTTTTTCCTCACACCAAGCAGCTACCGGGTCCTGAAAATTTAAGACATCCAAGAATGCTGAGCAGCACAGTCCGAAACCAATACCTGTTAGCAGTCTGGCTGATTGGCCCTCACCCGCCATCTTGGATGTTTAATCTTTTCAAACATCTATTTGATGTTTTTTTATTTTTGGAAGGGCCTGTACACTATGTATGCTCATGCTGTGTAGCAAATGTGACATAGGCTCTTAGTAATGTTGTTGGCCCGTTTAGGGGCTTCCATTTATTTCGGAATGTGTAATTTATGTTTTGATCATACATTTTGCCAGGTGATTCTGGCTATCCACTTCTTCCGTGGCTGTTGACGCCCGTACTCCAGCCCCATAATGCAGCCGAGGAGGTATATAATAGGGCGCACAGGAAGACCAGGGCCGTGGTGGAGAGGGCGTTTGGCCTGTTGAAGACCCGCTTCCGATGCTTGGATCATACCGGGGGAGCACTTCAGTATGACCCCAAAAAGGTCATAGATATTTTAATGGCCTGTGCAGTGTTGCATAATTTTGCTATATTGCAGCGTGTCCCCCGGTATGTGGATGTGCCCCCCTCTCCACCCACCGATGACCCAGACGAGGACTATCGTGGCCCACCGAGTGCGTCTGGCCAAACAGTGTGGTCTAATTTAATTGAGACACATTTTGCTTAATTTGTGTTTCCTTTGTTTGTTTTGGGCCTTTTTTCTTGCCTAATTCTGTTTTTTGCCCTTTGTGTTTGTATCTTTGCTACTTTTACAAACAGTAAAGAAATAATTTAAAACAACCTCACACATGATTGTCATTTGGGTTTTTTTTCGTGTTACAAATGTGTTACTGCCTACTTTAACTCATCTTTATTCAGGCAAAACTAAAAAGCATAAACTTAGTCCACAACAGGTTAATTACAATTTTATGTAGTTTATTTCTGAAGCAAACATTGCATTTGATGGTCACTCCCATAGTTGCATCAAAAACATGGCCAAAACACAAATGAAAGTTGAGCCAAATCAAGCCACATAGCAATTGGCCAGAGGAAGGAGTTTTAAAGTAAGCCACTCCTGGGAAAAGTTATGGACAAATTAAAATGTTACAAACATAGGTGACAAGCATTGCCATGTCCACATTGGGCATCCAACAAATAGGCCCACAGACACACCCTCTCCTACTTGGCCACATTTGCCACAGGCACAGGTGTAAAGCAGCCAAACCTATGCCACATCTACACCTGTTATTCAGTGTGACACCCAAACAAGAACCCCCAGTCCCAATCCAAATCCAGTTCAATCTCAGCCAGGGGTCAAGGTAGTAGTTTGCCAGCCCAGAATGTCCCACAATCATGCCTACAAACAGGAGGAGCCAGAACCAATGTCATGCACTACAAGCATGCAGCGCAACAGCTTGAGTGGCAGGTTCATTGAGGCTTCACCTCCGGCATTGGCTAGTGGCCTGCCTCAGCATTCTAATGAGCTATATTGGCGCAAATCCAAAGCAAACAAGCAAAGCCATACCAAAAGGGTATATTGGTAGGGCTCAACAGACAGGTCAATACAGTGGGGATGTAGATCAAAGATGTGGAGCAGATACAGGCCAAATAGGCCTTAAAATGGGGGATGCCCATAAAACCCAGGTTGGGGCCCGTAGTCGACTAGGCCTCCCAATTCCCCGGGTTTGGGGGCGTGCAGATGATGTGCCTCTAGGTCCACCAACAGCCACAGGTCTGCTTGGCAAATCCTCAGCAGCAGAGCTAACACTGGGGACTGTCGGCTCAGTCTCTGCATGCTGGCCACTGTGGGCTGGCAGCATGCCGCCAGCTTCACTCTGCTGCTGAGCATTTGTTGGAGAAACATGTTGGGACAGTTGCTGATTCTGTCCCAGGGGCAGGTGTTCTGAAGGTTCCATGAAGGCTCCATCTTCCTCCAGCTCCTGGATTTCCTCCATCAGTGTGTGGGTCTGTTGGGACATGTTAAAAAAAAAGGTTCAGTTTAGGGACTACATATGTAATTCCGCAAAAAGAAACATGGCAAGGCACATGCATTAGCAACATCATATAAAGACACTTACCGTATATATCGGATCCTGGGTCTGAGGCAGCACGGAAGTAGACAGCATGTATAAACTGGCAGAGGATTCCCCACTAGCTGAGGGATAATGCTGGGCTGCATTTGTGAAAAGAAAGCATGTTGACACACAACTAGGCATTGGTGATGCGTATCAACACATATGGTTCAATAAAGCACGGGCCCATGCATGAATGTCAACTCCCCCAACGGACCAAGTTAAACTTGACTATAGGGTCGATTCTAAATGCAAAAGTTAATTGATTTCGGATCGGGAATCGGAAGTTTGGGTGGGTGTTAGTCATTTTTTCCTTTTTTTTTGGCCATTTCCGACTCGCGCGAACGTTCGAACGAATTCGTATATGCTCTTACGATCATCGGAAGTTTTGCTAACAAGATCGGAAGTTTTACAACCAAATCGGAAATGTTCCCAACCAAATTGAAATTTTTCCGTTCGTTCCTAAAACTTCCGTTAATTGGATGTGTTTCCATGTGATTCAGAGAGCTGGTTCCCACCCTAAAAATCCGTTTAATTGAAAATCCACTTCCGACACCTTTGAGGACTCGGATTTGCTATTGTAGAACATGTTTTGTGGCTATGTGGAGGAGTCTGCGCGCCTTCAGCTCCAATGAACTGCATGTATCAGCATGGCCGAGGCCATAAATTGTATAGCAATGCATACCTGAATCAATACATTTCATGTATGCCTTATAAAAGCATTTTAATGTGGACCTTAATTAGTCCTTTGCATGTAAACCTTTATTTTGCCACACATCCATATAATTGCGATTTATTTTTAAACTTATGTCCTTTGTTATTTTTTTTTTTGGATTGTTGTTGTACTTGAATCTTAATTTGTTTTCGGATTTATTGTTGTAGTTGGCAACCTTTGCTTTGTGTAATTATTTTATCTTATCTTTGGTCAGATGCATCACACTTACTGAGGAGAGGAGAGTGGGATAAAGTGCAGGGTGCGGGTTACAGCTGTGTTTTGCTCAGAGACAGCAGAGCTGGGGGCCTTGAAAGGTCAGAAATCCCAGAATGCAGAGCAACACAGTCACAAGGCCCTTTCTGTTTGCAGGCTGCCTTATATTACCTGACCCGCCATCTTGGCTGTTTCAAGGCTCATAACATGCAGAAGATGCTGGGTGTTTTAAAAATTTGGAGAGCAATCTGTATGTACAGGGTGTGGGTAACCACACAAAAAATGTAAAGTTGTACCATTTGAAACCAAAAATTTTAATTAAAAACCGCAAGTAAAAAATGCCAGTTCAAAATAAAAAAAAAATAAAAAAATGTATGATTTACTTTTAGAAATACATTCATTAATGATTGGTTACCACAAAACGAATGAAATAAAGAAAAAGCAGAAATGAAGATTCGCCTGAGCGTACAGTGGTTTGGGTCAGTTTTAGGGGTGAGACATGGAAGATGTAAGAAAGTGCAAAGTGATTTAGCTAAGCATTGTAGAAGAAGTGAGTGAGCCAAATATGTAGGCAGCACTTTAATGAGTTAAGTTTGTAGTGTGCAGGCGCAAGATCATAAGGATTTTCGTCCGGACAAAAAAGGAAAAAGGGCAAAATCCAAAACCGACTTTGAAACCTGAGAAATGAAACGGAAAAGTCAGGATGGAAACTGACATTCAACTGATTCACTAACTGCCATACGAACGGACGGAAAACTTACACACGGTTTGAAATGCATTATAGAATCGCTCGAATGTTCATACGAAATCGGAAAATTTACACCAAAAAACACAGATCGGAAAAAATACTAACGTTTTTGGTGTTTCTCTGAATCGACCCTTATGAATTTCATTATCTGTTAGATGTATTAGTCAACAAGTACATACACATTGGTCTCCTTAACCAAAATAAACATGCATGTACTGGCTGTTCTGAGGCTTCACACATCCCTTAAAGCCCATTATGGGACCACACTCAGCTTGCAAATAGCATTTGCCATTAGATTAGGCTGCTTGACATTCTTTCTATGTCAAACGTTCAAGCACCCCACATCAAGTCGTTTGGAGCAAAGCACAGCTCAAACCCAAATTGGCTACAGATAAAGATGGAAGTGTTGTATGTAATTTTCTATAAAGACATAACAGGCAGTCCTTTGCTAATCTCAATAGTGTTCCTCAAGACTCTCCAAAATAATCTCAGAGGAAGTAAACAAGCAAATAATGGGTCGCCACACATAACACACCCTGTTTAAATGGTTACCTCCACTACAAGGCACACCCTAGGGGCATGTGTTAATATATGGGTTTGTGCCTAATTTTACACGCAGATCACATTTCACATACACAGTAACATTACTAACCGGCAGGAATATTAGGGATGTCCGTGTCCTGTCGGGCCGAGTGTCCCTGTAAGGCCACAGGATGTAGCAGTCCCAGCACCATCTCATCAGCTCGGGTAAGTTGCAGTTTTGTGGGGAATCCGCCGCCAGTTTGTAAGAGAGTTTGAAAAAGAGAGTTGCACACATTTAGATAAATGTTTCCAATACAAGACGAAGCAAAATCCACAAAGTATATTTGTACCTGTAATGACGCCGTTTATTTTCTTTCTTCCGTGCTGCATACTTTAGGTCCGATATTTTCCTTTGGATCTGCTCCACATCTTTGAGCTCTTCCCCCGCTGCATTGACCTGTCTGGTGAGCTGCTCAAAAATCTCTGCTTTCCGCTGCTTGCTTGTAGCTTTGGATCTGCGCCCATATAGCTCATCATAATACAAGGTGAGGCCACTAGCCAATGCCAGAGTTTGGGCCTCACCAAACCTGCCACTCAAGTGGCCTCGGCGCAATGTGCGCCCTGTTGCTTGACGTTCTGGCTCATCAGTGGTTGGCTGCAAATGGGGGGACATTCTGGGCTGGCTGTGTTGGGGAGAAATGTAGGACAGGTGGCTGGCTTCTGATTGGACTGGACTTGGATATCAACTTGGGGTTCTTGCCTGGGTGGCCACTGAACTAGCAGGCGTAGCTGTGGCATATTCTGCCTGCATTTCCACCTGTGCCGGTGCCAAATGAGGGTGAGGAGGAGAGGGTGTGGTGGATGATGTTGGGCTTCTTGGCCTGTGCCTCTGTGGCCCTTTCACAGTTTCATGGCCCTTGGAGGTTTATGCACGTGGCTGGGGTGATGCTGAGCTCTGGCTACTGGGGCTTCGGGCCCGGTGTCTTGGCCTCTTGGCCTGAGAGCTTTTCCAACGTGGCTGGTGTGATGCTGAGCTCTGGCTACTGGGGCTTCGGCCCGGTGTCTTGGCCTCTTGGCCTGAGAGCTTTTCCCACGTGGCTGGGGTGATGCTGAGCTGTGGCTGCTGGGGCTTCGGGCCGGTGGCTTGGCCTCTTGGGCTGTGAGCTTTTCCCACGTGGCTGGGGTGATGGTGACCTTTGGGGGCTGGGGCTTCTCACCCTCTTGGTGTGCTTTTTAGGGCCCGTACCTGTGTGTTTGGTGGCCTAGCCCTTCTTCTTTAGCGCTGGCTCCTTTGTTTTTGGGCTTGTGGGTGCCTTTGTGGTTGCCTTCGGCTGCCCACTGCGGGTTCCCGGCCGCTTCCCCTTAGGCATTTTGGAGCGAGTGGTGGGGCCTGATGAAGCCTCCTCACCCTTTTTCCGGCTGGCTTCCTTGGCTGCTTTGGCCTTTGCTGCGTTTTTTTTTGGCTGGCATCATGAAGAGACTCTGAAAGAGAATGAGCTGTGGCTCCAGGCCCCTTTAAATACGAATGCCGGGGTCTGACGTTTACGCGTTTGCGTACGCGTGCGTACGGCCGTTTGTCCGGCTGTGCGGAACCCGGAAACCGCAGGGGCATTACTTATCTGCTGCAGACAAAACACTACAAATGGTGCACCGCTATAATAATAGGTACTGTGCTACACTGTAACAATTAGAACTAGCATCTGAAATGGGCTCATGGGACATAGCCCAGAAACCCAATTAACAGGAGCACCACATCAATAAGAATATTATTACATTTATTGAAAACACTGATCAAGAAACACAAACACAAAACCATACAACACTAACACTTTAAAAACACTGCATATCCCCTATTTCATCCAGTGCTACAAATGTAGCAAAAATGCCTGGGCAACTCCTATAATATCCAAACAATATTAGATTCCCGGAAATATCAAAACTATTTTTGTGCCGGCACAAACCCTAGCAACCCACTGTCTATTCAACTCTAATAATGAAGTGACTGTGCAAAACAGCATATACATACATATAAAGTGCAGACCATCAAAATAACATATCCAAATCTTCAAATGTGCAAATATGCATAAAGTGACTCAGTGCATCATATGTTTGTGCAAAATAAATACTACATATACTAACATTACAATACTAAATTTGTTAGTATATGTAGTATTTATTTTGATAGTTTCCAGAATCCACCATCAAACGGACACCACCTTCACCCACACGCAGATCATGCAGCATTGGTCAGACCTGAAACGGCTGCACATGCCCCGGGTGCGGCGCTTTTTCAGACTCCATTTCCCTAGTAAGTACATAGCGATTGCATGCCAGATGTAACTGATGCAGAAGGTAGGCCTTTAGTTATAATGCCTTTTCTTTGGTAGTGATGGGAATGGATTACCGCATTCGCCGCAGGGGCATTACTTATCTGCTGCAGACAAGCGACAAGATGACGCCCACAATCTTCATCCGCCAACAAGAAGAGATCATCATGCTTGTAAGTGTCTTTTAATGCCTTTGATTTGCCATGTAAATGCATGCCTAGCCCTTAAGGAAGCGCATGTAGAAACGGTTGTTTTAAAAAGTGTATCAAATTCCGTGCCAAACTGAAGTGAGGGCCCACACGTGCGAACCAGCACTGAGGCCAGCTTCAAAGATTGTATTAGGCTACAAATGTGTATGTTAATGTCATTTAGTCAAATGATCGATTGTTCACAGATATTTGTATGCTGTTTTCACTCAAACCTTGTTTTTGATTGTGTTTTGTAGACCATGCTTTAGCGCAGGTACGACTACCTGCCCAACTCTTTTGAGAAGCGCACCGTCGCCCTGGAGATAGTTTCCAGAATCCACCATCAAACGGACACCACCTTCACCCACACGCAGATCATGCAGCATTGGTCAGACCTGAAACGGCTGCACATGCCCCGGGTGCGGCGCTTTTTCGGACTCCATTTCCCTAGTAAGTACATAGCGATTGCATGCCAGATGTAACTGATGCAGAAGGTAGGCCTTTAGTTATAATGCCTTTTCTTTGGTAGTGATGGGAATGGATTACCGCATTCGCCGCACCCGGAGGTGCACAGGCCGACCAGTGCTGCATGAATCTGCTCCTGGAAGTGAAGGTGGTGGATCTCCAGTGCGACGGTCCTACCCCTCCCCCCCTCTGTTGGTTCCTCAGACCAGCCCCTGGACCTTTCCACAGAGGAGGGGCGGCACGGCGTGGGCAGGGAGTCGTACCCAGCGACGCATGCGGGAGCCTCTGGTATGTGACTCTTCATGTTACCGCACACACATATACATGCTATTTCCACCCAAGCTGATTCCCTTAATCTGTTTTTGTAGATGCTTCAGGAACGGTGAAAAAAGGCAGGCTGCAGCAGATCTCGGCCAGGAGGCACATGGAGAAGGTGAGTGATGTGACACACAAATTGAAAATGACATTTGATTACTGTTGACTAAGACATAATAAGTGACCCTATTTGCCATGTCTCAACAGCCTCTACTTCACAACAGTCATGTAATGTCATTCTTTGCAGTATGTGTTAAGTGACATGATCACCCAAATTCCTAAAGGCAGAGTCAATGTCATTAGCAGAATGACCTGTGCCCACTTCCTTAGAGTAATGACTTCCCAGAATGACCTCTGCCGACTTCCTTAGAATAATGTCTTCCCAGAATGACCTGTGCCCACTTCCTTAGAATAATGACTTCCCAGAATGACCTCTGCCCACTTCCTTAGAGTAATGACTTCTCAGAATGACCCTGCCCACTTCCTTAGAGTAATGACCTAGCAGACTGATCTGTGGCCACTTCCTTTAGGTAATGACTTTGCAGAATGACCTCTGGCCACTGACATATGTTGTGTTTATTTAGGTTGCCAACAAACATTCCATCCACAGGTGAGAAACATGTATTTAGTGCAAACGTATGTTTTTTTCTCAATTTTATACAGGGACCACACGGGCAAGAGTGGAAGAAATGAATCGAAGGGTCCTTGAGTTGGTGGCCGATATGCAGCAGCTGGTTGTCTCGTTGGGGACAACAGAAGAAGAATAGTGTTCTGGGTCCTGTCACTGTTTTTCATAATGTAAATAGTTTTAATGTTTGTAAATTTTTATCTTTTTTAATATTTTAATAGTTTTTAAATTTTCTAATATTTTTAAAAGGAACATTTAAAAAAAATGGCCAAAAAAATGGCCTTGAAATAAAAAAAAATTACTAAACAAACAAAACGTTTCAGTGTCATTTATTTACACCAATACATTAACAACAAACGAAAGTTTCTAACAAAATTTAGAGAGGAAGATTCAGATGAACAGGAAGTGGTTTGGGTAAGTTTTAGGGACATAAAATGTAAGATGAACGTAACCGCGAAGTGGTTTGGGTACGTTTTAGGGACATAAAATGTAAGATGAACGTAACCGCAAAGTGGTTTGGGTAAGTTTAGGGACATAAAATGGAAGATGAACGTAACCGCGAAGTGGTTTGGGTAAGTTTTAGGGACATAAAATGGATGAAGAACATAACCGCGAAGTGGTTTGGGTAAGTTTTAGGGGACTCAAATGGATGAAGAATATAACCGCGAAGTGGTTGGGGTAAGTTGTATGGGTCCAAAAGGGAAGCTGGAGGATAGCGCTAAGGGGTTGAGGTGAGCTTTAAGGGTCCAAAAGGGAAGCTGGAGGAGAGCGCTAAGGGGTTGAGGTGAGCTTTAAGGGTCCAAAAGGGAAGCTGGAGGAGAGCGCTAAGGGGTTGAGGTGAGCTTTAAGGGTCCAAAAGGGAAGCTGGAGGAGAGCGCTAAGTGGTTTAGCTAAACATTGTAGTAGAAGTGAAGGTGGCAAATATGTAGGCTAGCACTTTAATGAGTTAAGCTTGTAGTGCGCAGGCGCAAGATCGTAAGGATTTCCGTCTGGACGATTATTTTTTGTAAAAGGGTAACAGAATCTATCGGGAAACGTAAAGGATTCGTGTGAGGATACGATGGGAAAAGGGCAAAATCGAAAGCCTACAGCCTAGAAAATGAAACAGAAAAGTCTCGATGGAAAATGACATCCTCGTACTCGTACTCTGGCATACGAACGGACAGAAACTTTACAGAAGGTTTACAATGCATGCATAGAATCGCTCGCACATTCATACGAGAGCGGGAACATTTGAAAATAATACGACATCGGCACTAAAGCGGAAGGTTTTTTTTTGTTTCTCTGAATCGAGCCTATTGTTCTCCCTTCCTTGTGTCCTAAGCCTAACAATGACAAGGAGAGGGTTCTGCACAATTTGGATGTTGTTCACTGTGTGAAGTACTATTTGGTGACTACTTCTTCCTTCCGCAAGACGGACGCTTTTTACGTGTTGCCCTGCGGGCCCAGGACAGGTTTGGCTCCTGCTAAGTCTACGATTAGCAAATGGATTCGTCAGGCCATTGTTGGGGCCTATTCTGCTAAGGGGAGGACTCCCCCTTTTAGGGTCACTGTGCACTCTACTCGTGCTGTTGGTGCATCCTGGGCTTTTCAGCACCAGGCTTCTGTTGAACAAGTTTGTAAGGCTGCTACTTGGTCTTCCGTTCAAACCTTTTCCAAGTTTTACAAGGTTGATGTGCGGGCTTCAGCGGATGCTGTTTTTGGCTGCAAGGTTCTGCAAGCTGCAGTGGTTTGAGTTGGTACATTCTTTACTGTTTCTGGTTCCCTCCTATGACGGACACTGCTATTGGATGTCCCAGATGTCATGAAGACCGAAGTGGAGTGTATGGCACACTTAGAATAATACCGTTTTGTGAGTACTCACCTTTAAAACGGGTATTATGAGTGTGCCATACACTCCACTTCGCCCCACCCTTGTTTTTTTCAGGTATTCTGGGGCTTTTATATGGTGAACCATTGGTTTTGATTGTTACGGTTATATTTGGTTCTTCCTGGTCCCTTTACTGCTTTTATACACTGGGGAATTGGTGGCAGGTCCCAGGTATATATGGACCGGGAGGGGCTTTCTTTTTTTGCATATTCATCTCTGCAGAAGTTCGCCCTCTACTGGAGATTACCCAGATGTCATGAAGACCGAAGTGGAGTGTATGACACACTCATAATACCCGTTTTAAAGGTGAGTACTCACAAAACGGTATTTTTTATGTTAGTTTTATGAAAGCAGTTTTATTATCTGCATTGTATTGCTATTGGCAATTGTACACAAAGAACTAGAAGAAGAAATAAGCAACCCCTGTACACACAGAGCTGTTGGACATGTATAAGTTTGAGTGAGGTCCCTCACATCAGCAGCGGCCATAGCAGCAGTGTTGTGTGTCTCTATTTGTAGATCTTGCTGTACAGTTAGCAACAGCAAAACATTGCAAGTAGTAAAAACTGCTTTCATAAAACACACATTTGATAACATAAAAAAATATAAAAATATTAGATAAGTTCAGTACATTGAGGAAAGCCAATTGGCACAAAAATATACACTTTCAAAAATGTGAGTGGACTTTCCCTTTATATTAAATCTCCATGTCCCCAATAACATTAATGCCATAAATGGTCTATCAAAAATCTCATCTCTGCTTAGCCCAGTCTTCATCAAACTTGGTTTACAGTTTGTACAGGAGTGCCTTTCACTTAATTTCCAGGCCAAAATATTAATGTTGCAGATTTGCTTAGAGGGCCTGCCTCGAAATTTCAACAGTGTGCTAGGGTTATTCTGAGGGCCAGAACTGGTGTAGGGACAGTCCTTGCACACACCTCCTTTTGTGCCATAACAATTAGAAGTCATCAAGGACAGATAGACGAATCGAAGCTGGGTTCAATCCAAAAGTCAGTCCAAGGGATAATACAAAGCTGAAGTAAAAAAACGAAAGCTGGGTCAAATCACTGAGGCGCAATACAGAAGCAGGGGACACAGGAATCCAGGTAATAAGCTGATCAATCAGACAGTGGTGTGATACTACCATAATCCCTTAGTTATAGCGCATGGGCCTGGCCGAGTGCATGTGTGGAATTCTGCAATTGTTGGCTTTTCAGGATGTCTGTGATGAAATGACTCAATCAAGTGAGAGGCTACTCACAGGTTCCCAGGAATCTTACAGTAGGCCACAGCCCTTCGAACGAACCAGATACTGGAAATCTCTTGCTTGTCTTCTGGAATCCTGGATTGGTCCAAACAAAGAAGGTCAACCTTTTTCAGAAGGTTTATATCAAAGATTGTTGATTAACATCTTGACTTTAAAAGGATCAATATATTTGAGGCCCAGTTTCTTAAAGTGACAACAAAGGTTCAGATGAGTGACAGTACACAATAACCATCTGACGGTGAGCAATGAGCAACAGCAGTCTTTGTATAGTGCTCTTGGGCCAGATGCAGGGTGCTCTCAAGCTGTTAATGGATAGCAGTTGTGGTAAAGTGAATGGGAAAGTCCTGAATGGTGTGTATTTTTCCCCTGCTATGCTGTATCAGGCAAGATCCATGCTGGGTTTTCAGGACCCAATTCACATTCCCCAGTCCTCTACTGGTTGGTTTCCTGATCTCAGGCCTCGCACAGGTGATGAAGCTGATTGCAGGGGAAGCTGAAATAAAAGGAGCCGCTGAGCCTGTCAGTTTGCTGTTGACCAGCCTGGAGGTAGGGGCCCAGGCTGTACTGCTCAGTGGTGAACAAAAGAACTGAATTTAAGCCGAAGGACTTGGCTTCTGCGACCCAAAAACTTGGACTTGTGTGGATGAGCAGCATGGGCGTGTATGCCCTGTAAAGTGGACCTGACATACCCCGGACTTGTAGCTTGCTGGATTATCCAACCCTGGACATTCATTGAGTTGGTGAAGTTGCCACTTGATTTATTGCATTGCATGCTGCAACCTCTGAAGTAAGAGACCTTTTTGGCTGTTGAACATTTTAGTTTCAATAAAACTTGTCTTTAATTTTTGAAGAACTGTTGTCCGTGTCACTGCCGTTCGCCCCAATCGCTCACACAGTCAACTGGGAGCCAGCATCTGGAACATCAAGTGGGATACATGAATCCGAAAGTAGTCTGAAATCAAAACTGTAGTTGGCTATGAAAGGCTTTAGATTAGAGGATGATTGAAAAGAATTGTTGGCAAATTCTCTCATCTGTCAATGGATCAAATCATGTAGTGCAGATGAGTAACAGCTGAGGCATAACTTCATTGATAGTTTGATGTGCTCATTTTCCAATTAGATTGGGGAGGGTGGGCAGAAGAATGGGTAAGCTCAATTCTCTGGCTTCTGCAGAGATCTGACCAGAATTTGACAGTAAGATATGATAATGGCAGGAAGGCCATAGAGGCAGATGATTTCTCTTATGAAGACTCCAGCCAATTCAGGAGCAGAAAGGGTGACATGAAATAGAAATGAAGTGTTTAGTGAGAGTTTAGTCCACCACCATTAGGATGGTGTTACTCCCTTCAGTTGGCAGGAGTTCCACAACATATTACATAGAGATCTGCTCCCAAAGTTTTTCTAGCACAATGAGTTGTGTTTGTTAGGAGCACAAATACCACAGGAATCAACATATGAACTGCAATCATGATGGAGAGAAGTCCATCAGAAGAATTTTCAAACCAGGTGTAGGGTATTCTTGAACTCATAGTGCCCTCCAAAGGGTGATCATGTGTGCAGGTAAGTACTTCAGGCAGCATTACTTCAGCAACACAGATTCTTGGGGAAGCAAGACCATTTCCACCCAGGTTAGCTTCCTTTTGAATCAGGGAATAGTTGCAGAAAAGCTCAAAATCCGGGTGATAAGCCCGAGCAGTAGAAAGTGGCTTGGTTGCAGAATGGTGTGCTTCTTGAGTTCCTTATCCCTGGAAGGAGAATAGATTTGTGAGAGGAAATTCAGCTTGGCATTCTTATCACCAGGTCTGTAGGAGATGGGGAAGTGAAACCTCAAGAGAATGATAGACCAATGGAGCAGTCAGGGGTGGTGCCTTGTGGCTGTACAGAGGTATTTTTGATTTTTCTGGCCTGTGAAAATAGGGATAGTGTGCTTGGCGATACAGAATTTTTTGAAGATTTCATGGCCCACCAATGGTTTGAAAAATGAGATAAATATAGCTGAACCAAACACAACAGGAAATAGGAGAGAAGAAAAAAAGAGGGGGGAGTGGGGGGGGGAGTAACAAAGATAAGAACACAATGTAATCAAACTGAAGCAAAACAATTGCTTCAAAAACAGAGAGCACTGGTTGGATTGAATGGCTCCCCAAAGAGAACAAACAAAAATGTACCTGGGGTTAAGGCTTACCCCACAGAATGATGGGAGCGAAACCACCAGCAATAGGCATATGGGTATTTAAAAAGACAGTGCAATGTCTTACATTTTATTGTTATTCAACAATCCACGTATTAAAAACTTGTTATAACAATACACCCAGCCTTGCACTCATCATAAGGTGCTGGCCCAAACAATGATACATGTCAATCAAGACAATCTTTCTGTACTTGGGTTTCCAATGATCAGATTAGCAGACTAGTTTCGCCTAGTTTGCTAGGCTTCTTCAGCTCCACTTTGCATAAATCACTGTTAGTACAAATATCATAGTTAGCTAATAAGCATATTACACCTATAACACATATACAATATAATTTTATAATTTTATTCCAATAACATGAGTACCTGAAAGTACCCCAAAGTGTATGTTCAAGATTGTACAGCAGCGGATTCCGGACATTTGGCAACGGGGGCAGACACAAATCTGGGAGTCATATCTGACACTTCACTGGCTAAGATGAAGCCATAAAGTCCCCATCTAGAAAAAAAGAGGGTTGTTTTTATTTAAAGATTATCACTCACTCAACTGTCCTTGTAAGTGACAGATAGTAGTGAACATATTTACTTGTAATAAAGGATAAGATGTCATATCTATTCAAATCTCTAAAGGAGCTTTAGGTCTTCATGGAAATATGAGGTATATCATAATATGCAAAATCATTCCTCACAACACTTACTTATAATAGAGGATAAAATATCATATCTATTAAGATCTCTAAAGGGGCTTTAGGTCCTCATGAAAGTGTGAGGTATATATCTATTGAAATCTCTAAAGAGACTTTAGGTCCTCATGAAGATATGAGGTATATCATAATATGCAAAATAATTCCTCACAACATTTACTTATAATAAAGGATAAGATGTAATATCTATTGGAATCTCTAAAGGGGCTTTAGGTCCTCATGAAAGTGTGAGGTATATCATAATATGCAAAATCATTCCTCACAATGGTGATAACAATAGTTTTATAGTGGGGGAAACAGAAAGACAACTTATCATATGGACTAGCAGGTAGGAGCTCTGGTTATGTCAATTAGCTGGGAATAGTTATTTACAGGTATATTAATAGTGCATAGCATAATGTGAATTTAAAGAAAATAGCAAATTAGGGATACCTGAGCTGTAGTCCTTTCAGATACTGATGTCAAAGAGCTCCTTTCATCTGGTGCCGTGCGAGCGCAGTGGGAGGCATGTGACGCAGCCTGCTCCTGCCATCCATCCTCACCACGCTGCATGTGAAGCCTTAAATACGCTCCCAGTACTGCCGTCTACTGACAGGCAGGTGTCCCGGGCACATAAGCTGTCTCACCTGCATTAAGTCACTTCCGCCCCCAAACCTCCACATAGGGAGAGAGCGTGGAAAACGCTTCCTACACCCAGGAGGTTGGGGGGGGGGGGCGGAAGTGACTTCACGGCACCAGTCTGGGCCTCTAGTGCCGGACCGCATCTTGGCAAAGTACATTGTTTGTGCTAGCAGTCACCATTTTGGTGAAGCCTGCTGTTACTGCAAACCAAATTCTGTACAATAATCCTGCTCTGTCACAACCAATTTCCTAAGGGGAATACTTGTGCCTCTGTAGTGTTTAAATCTTGTTAACGGTTATTTTTTGTTATGTGTGAGGCCAGGATCCTTAATTCGGTATGCCCTATAAAGAATTTATTGCTAGCTATGCTACCTATATAAGGCACAAATACCCGCTGTGTTCCTAGGATGGTAATGACCCCCATATGATTGCTGCCAGTCCTATACAGGCTGTAAAAATGCTACATCCAGTTAAATGATAATACATTAAACGCAATACATTTAATGGACATCTCCCCCTTAGGCCAAATGCCCGTTACAAATGACAAATCTATATATACATAAAAGACAAGTAATGACACCCCTGTGCATATTACATACAGCGTGAAACTGAACCATAATAATAAAAAAAAAAATGTTTTTCTTTTTTTTTTCTTTTTCTTCTCCTTTCTAATTCACAAGAATACAAAGCTGATTGACTCATTAAGTCCCGGAAATGTATGGGCTTTAAAAAAAAATTTCCATCTTGTCTCTCTTCTCACTTATACACCCGGCATCAAGAAATATCCAGCCAGGCTTGTTTCTTTTATTTTGATGGAAGGAAAAGGACATCTGGGGTGACAGGCTCTGTCACCCCTCATAGACTAAACCTGTCTCCAACCAGGAGAAAAAAAAAACACAAGCTTGGTGGGAGTTTTATTCAGTTTGGCTGTATGAGTGACCCCTCCTCTCATTAGCCAACGTGTTTATATGGGTTTTTAATATTACACAATTACGCGGTAGTGCTCCTTTAATGTTGCTTTCTCTATATTCCCTCCCCTCATGTTTTGGTGTAATCTGTCTAGTCCCACTACGTAGGTTCCTGTGGGGTTACATTTATGGTACTCATGAAAATGTCGTTCTAGTGGTGTATTCTAAGTATGCAGCACGTCCTGCTCCAGATGATAATTCCTTACAGATGGGATTACCTCCGCCAGAGGGCGTTGGACTGCAGAGATGGCAAAAAAAGAGGCCCCTCCCGGTCCCATATATACCCGGGACCTCCCACAAATTCCCCAGTATCTTCTCTGCAGTCGGCTGCGAAGGACAAGATGATGGCTCTCTTGTTTGGCAGGTGAGCGGGGCCTAACAGCCCGCGGCCCTGTAGGACTATTGCCACCCGTTCCATCTCTTTATCTATGCCTCCCAGCTTTGGCTGCGCTGGTCGGGTAATGGTAGGCAGCACCTCTGACAGGTGCTTTAGGAGCCTTGCTCCAACCGCAATCCCCCACCAAAGGGTAGGCGGTACAGGCTTATTAAATTTAAACGTGTAACTTTTTTGACTTCAGAGTCAGATTCATCTGAATCCTCAGTATATGATTCCACCATTCAATCTGGACGTCAGGCAAGGAGGAGTGATTATAGCCCTGCCCCTACTAATATTCAACGCCAAAATGGTGATAATGCTGATTTTTTAGGCGACCACAGACTGTCAGGACGGATGACTACACGCTCACGAGGAAGAAACCATGTAGGAGAGGAGGCAAGAAACACAATGGAGCATCCAAGGCAATACTCACGCCGGAGAAGATAGCAGAGTCCAGCAATGTTCTGAACTTATCAGACTATGTTCTGTCGGAACCAGAAATATCTGTACTAGCCAAAGAACTTTCATTCGTTCCAGATATCCATTTTGACCCGTTTCGTACTATGTTGGACGTTATTAAATTGGTTAGATCACTTACCTTGAAACGCCATTTTTCTTCTCTGGAAATGGAAGAGAAGGTGAGTATGGGGGATAATGTGCCTCAAGAAATTCCATCTACTTCTCTATCACAGGGGCATCCCACATTTTCAGAACAATGTACAACTGTGGATGTTGAACATCTATTCTTTGAATTAGGGCAGAAGTCCGCTTTTTCCTGTGCCACTACCCCCATATCCAAAACCTTTTCCAACCCTGATTTTTACCCTATTATTTCTAGAGGGGATGTTTTGACCCTTTTTCAGGAAGCATTAGAAAGGGACCTATATAACCTTCAATCTAAGGTGAACGATAGGGGCCGTCGTAATATGTCCCCTCAAGAATTTAAGGCCCTCTCTACACTGAAAAACAATGATCAAATTGTTATTAGGCAAGCAGATAAAGGGGGTAAAGTGGTGATCCTCAACAAATGTACCTATAAAGATGAAGCACTTAGGCAATTGCAGGATTCTACAAACTATAGACCCCTAGGTAAGGATCCCACTACACAATTTCAAAAGATTTTATATGAACTTATTGAGGATGGGTTGGCCTTAGGAGTACTCTCCAATAAGACGGCGGATTATTTTAGAGTTAATAACCCGATCATACCGATATTCCCCCACCTCCCTAAGATTCACAAAATGGACAACCCTCCTAAAGGTAGGCCCATTGTGGCTGGGATTGGTGGTTTGAATGAGCCCAATGGGCAATGGTTGAACCAATTTTTACAACCTTCATTAAGGACACTAGGCACTTCATCCACCTCCTCTCCCATGTCACGTGGGTGACGGGCTATATACTGTGTACTATGGATGTTACATCTCTGTATTCATACATACCCCACAAATTGGCCATATCAGCATTGGAGTTTTTTCTTTCTAAATTTTCGGATTACAACCAGGATCTTAGTCAGTTTATAATTATTATTATGTTGAGTCATAATTATTTTTCTTTTGATTCTGTGTTTTATCTGCAACTGAGAGGTGCCTCGATGGGTGCGCCTTTCTCCCCATCCCTAGCCAATTTGTATACGGGGTGGTGGGAACATGAATACATTTTTGGTCAAACAAACCCTTGGCATTCCAATATAGTCACCTACTTTCAATACATAGATGATCTAATTTTGATCTGGAACGGGACAGAGTCCGATCTCAAACTTTTTTGGGATCATTGTAATCATAACCCGTTGAATTTGGAGTTTACGTCTCATGCTGATTCCACTTCCATTGACTTTTTGGACCTCCATCTCTATGTCGACCCACAAACCAATCTTTTGCATACATCTACATTTCGTAAACCCACTGCGGGCAATAACATCTTGCAGGCATCCAGTTGTCATCCCCCGCACACCATCAAGGCAATACCAGTAGGTGAGATGTTGAGAAGCAGGCGAAATTGCTCTCAGCTTGATTCTTTTTTAACACATCAAATTGAAGCACGCCTACAGGAGAGGGGGTATCCCACCTGGATGCTACACAGGGCAAAAACTATTGCATTTACTAAGGATAGACAGGAGATGTTTAACAAGAAGGATAATAAGAAGACCTCCATCTGCCCTGCTCCTATTACGTTTAGTACTCCATACACCTTAGAATTCAAGCAAATATTTAATATCAGTAAGAAAAATCTTTTAAGGGCAGATCTGTTACTTTCTAGGAAAATTGAAAGAGGCATTCGTGTGGTTAGTCGTAAATCACCCAACTTGGGTAATCATTTGTCCCCAAGTTTTTTTTCAAATGACACCACCTATTCATGATACCTGGCTTAGCACCACAGGTTTTTTCCCATGTGGAGGTATGAGGTGTGGTATATGTAGATTTGCACATAAGGGCCACCTATTCAAATCTACCTCTACGGGTAAGTCCCATAAGATTAAAACTTTCCTAAACTGTAATTCTTCTCTGGTAATTTATTTGATCACATGTGATTACTGTCACAAGCAATATGTGAAAAAATCCGCATCAGCGAACATTTTTATGGTATAGGTCGCCCCAATACTGCCAAGCATTCTAATGTAGCACAACATCATAATGAATGCCACAATACTTTAACCCCACGGTTCAGTGTATGTGCGATAGAAAAAGTTAGCAGGTAGCGATGTGTACAAAAAACATCTGTGTAGGGAGGCCTATTGGATTTTCACA
This sequence comes from Gastrophryne carolinensis, assembly GCA_027917425.1. Classification (NCBI taxonomy): domain Eukaryota; kingdom Metazoa; phylum Chordata; class Amphibia; order Anura; family Microhylidae; genus Gastrophryne; species Gastrophryne carolinensis. The sequence continues at coordinate 297,048,718 of CM051235.1, read as the reverse complement.
TTAGGCACTAGATTTCCTTTGGGACTCAATCATAAGTGGGGTATTTCTTTTATTTTGGACAGATAATCCATCCAGTTCCTATACTAATGGTCTGATGTGATGCCGGAATGAACTCGCCAAGTGGGCACATTGTTTGCTGATTAGCAACTATTAGCGTCCCTGGTGTTTCACCATCAATCATGATTTCATGCGGGTTAAATATTACACAGCAAGGGCAACTTCAATTTATTTTAGGTTTGAATACTATTAATTGATACATTTTCATCTCATTCATATTTTAATTCTTATCTATGTTGTTAGATATTCTGATTAACTTCCATGGTGACATTTTAACCATTCATATTAAATATTCACTATTAGACATGTTTGTATAATTGATGTAAGGTAGTTGGTTTTATGCTTAATCATTATGCTTTATTATGTCTACCATGTATTGTTAGTTTTCATTTGTATACGTGATTCTTTAATTATTTACAGTGTAGTATATACTATGATAATTTATTAGGATATTATGTGTCATGCATTTGTGCAACTTTTGCTAATTTTTTCTCCCCCTGCTTGTCGGTGGGGGTCGCTTTCCTGGCCCCCGTTTCCCGGGGTGGGTGGCTCCCGGCTTTAGTAGCGTGCTGACCCCTTATGGGGCCGTCGCGGGACTGCGGCCGGCGTCATCTTTGTCTCCGGGATTGTTGTGGCGTCTGCGGTCACCATGGCGACGCGCCGTCTGTGTTCTGGCTGGGGTGGCTGATCAGAGAGAACTTTTGTCCTCTCTGGTTGGCTGAGAACTCCGGCCTATCACGGGCTGGCGCGCTGCCGTCGCAGACGGTGACGTCATACCACGGAGACCCGGAAATCGCCTGCCTCGTCGTCGGGAGGAGGTAAGTCCATTGCTGGGTCTCATATGTATAAATAACTGTTAATAACACTAATAATTCATCTATGACTAAGGGTGGTTTAGCGCCCGAAACGTGTTAGAGCGCTGCTGGTACTGTTTTCATGATTTTATGTTTCTTCACTATTTTTGTACTATTTTATGAGGACTAGATTAAAAGTTATTTTTTAGGAGTGCGGACCATCCATTACTGGCTTGGAGAACCCCGGTCACTGCACCCGTGGATTTGCATATTTTCTTACCAGAGTGCATCCCACTGTTTTCAGGCTTATGGTGTGCCTGATTTGGGATGCCCCTTCCGCCCCTCACCCCCGCCCTGGTCCTCGGTGGGTCTCTGCTAGCTGACCGCCGCTCCCCCCTCTCGCTGTCCGTTGGGGGGATGTATATGTGTGTATTGCATGTTTGCTATCACTGTCTCAGGGCTCCGTGCCCTGGCTATTACTTTGTCAGTTGTCCTTGTTTGAATCTGACGCGCACGCGGTGTTCCACGGTCAGCGGCGACATCACCGCAGGCGCCTCTGCGCGCCTATTGGCTGGCTAGTCACACGTTATGCCTTCGCGCTTTTCTTGGGGGCGGAGCTTATCGGGCGGTGCGCTCCGCCTCGTCCTTCCCTGCGGCCCGCCCCTTGAGGTACCCGGCGCCATTTTGGTCTCTTCTCCTGGCGTGATCTGTGACTCCCCACCGCGGTCCATGAGTGCCCCTGCGGGCTTATTTCTTGTCTAGTTTTTATTATTGTATGCTTACGGGGTGTAATTTTTTTGTGTTTTTCAGGCGGGAAAACTGTATAGAGGTTTCTCCCGGTCCTACCCCCTCTATTAGTTTGCTCAAACTTTATTAGAGGCCTGATTAGTAAAATCCTCCCACTTCCCTGGCGGACCTTTGGGGCATCCCAGGTTGCTTTTACAGCGTAATTCCTATTGGCCAATTGTGCCACTATAATCACCATATGGAGGCTTCACAAGATATTGTTCTAGGGGTCCCCTCGGGACAAGCCTGGCTGTGTGTGGCGTGTGGGGCATCCCCTGTAAGTGATGATGTGTGGGTCTGCGTACCCTGCGCCCAGCAGGCGCTTGCACTGCATTCTGGGCTATCAGTGACTGGGCCTGCACCCACTATGTCTTCTCCTACTCCCCCTCGCCTGATTTTGACTCCCAGTGAGCTGAATACCAGTGGGGAGTCTCAACCTGATGTGTCTTCTAGGTTGGCTAACATTGAAAAGTTAACCGTAAGGCCCCGGCTAAGAGGCAACACGTGGCGCCTGGTTCGTCTGTTTTTCATATGGAAACAGAGGAATTCTTTGACATGGCTGACTATACCCCCCTTGAAGAGGGGGAATTGTTCTCGGATTCAGAGCTATCTGATGATCAGCATTACTGCGGCGCAGACTCAGGCTCTGATCCCTGGGATGCTGATGACACCAATAGACTTTTGACTCAGATTTTGGAAGTACTCTGTATCTCCCTTCTTGCTGCGGCTCCCAAGCAGCAGGGGGAACTGTTTCATACCGCTAAGCCACGTTTGGAATTTCCAGAGCAGGCCCATTTCAATAACCCTGTTCTTAAGGAATGGGAACGTCCCAGCAGACTCCCCGGAATTCCTAAGGGCTGGGATAAAAGGTATCCCTTTCTCACTGAGATGGTTAAATGTTGGTCAACCCCCCCAGAAGTGGATGCTCCAGTCTTGGGGCTATCCAACACCTCCGTGGTGCATTCCCCTGATTCTGCTATCCTGAGGGATAGTGAGGACCGGCGCATTGATCATTTAGCTTCCCATGCCTTTGCCTGTGTTGGATCTGCTCTGCGCCCTGTCTGTGCTTCTGCTATTATGGCTGTGGCTATTAGAACTCTGCTCAAGGGTCTGCTGGAGAGTGCCCCTGATGATTCTTCTAGTGCAGAGTTCAGGGCCTTGTCAAATTGTGAGGTTTTTATTGCTTATATCCTTTCTGCCCTGGATGATACCATTAGGATGTGTAGTAGAACCTCTGCCTTGGTGGTTGCTATACGCCGCTCTGTGTGGCTTCGCCAGTGGGCAGCTGACAACGCTGCTAAGAAGGCTCTCACAGGGCTTCCATTTAAAGGGCTGCGCTTATTTGGTGACTGGTTGGATCTGTTTTCTAAGGGTGGCAAGCTGCCTCAACGTAAAAAACAGCCCCGGTCCTTTTGGGGTTCAGGTGCCTTTACCCCCTCCTACTGTAAAGCCAGGTCTGGGAGAGGGGTATCCTTTGCAGGACACAGGGGAGACTTCTGGGGCAGAGGTAGAGGACGTGCCTGTCTAGGTCCTTCCTGGGGTTCCAAGCCCAAGTCTTCCCCCAAGCCTCCTCAGCCATGAAGGGGCGCCCTCACCCATCTGGGTGGGGGGACGGCTAAGGCTCTTCGCTCGTGTCTGGAGACAACAACGTCTCAGACTGGTGGATTCAGGAGGTGGTGTCCTCCGGTTACAAGATAGAGTTTGCTGCCTGGCCGCCCTCCAGATTCCTCAGATCTCGGATGCCTCAAGACCCCCTGGCAGCTCAGGGTCTGGTTCTGGCTGTGCAAAACCTTCTGGACATGGGGATCATCTGTCAGGTCCCTTTCTGGGAAAGAGGTCAGGGATATTATTCCAATCTCTTTGCAGTACCAAAAAGGGATGGTTCCATCAGGCCCATCCTGGATTGAACTTCTCAACAAATTTGTCAGGACAAGGCACTTTCGCATGGAAACTCTGTGCTCGGCTGTCAGCTCCCTGCGCCCGGGGGACTTCATGTCCTCCATAGACATCAAGGATGCTTACCTGCATGTTCCAGTCTTCCCAGGGCATCAGAGATTCCTCAGGTTCGCGCTGGAGGACCAGCACTACCAATTTGTGGCACTGCCCTTCGGTCTCACCACGGCCCCCAGAGTCTTCACCAAGGTGCTGGCGGGTGTCATGGCTCTCCTCAGGGCTCTGGCATTCGCATTCTTCCCTATCTCAACGACCTTCTCATCGCTTCTCAGTCTCTCCAACAGGCGGAGCTGGATACCCAGCGGGTGGTGACCATTCTGGAGTCATTCGGCTGGGTGATCAATCACCCCAAGTCTTCCCTGTCTCCATCTCTGGTCACTTCCTTTCTGGGCATGAATCTGGATAAGGTTCACGCCAGGATTTTTCTTCCTCAGCAGAAGGTGGACTCCCTGCAAGCTCAAGTCCATTTCCTTCTGTCCTGCCTTCACCCCTCCATCCGGCAGGGGATGCAGCTGGTGGGACAGAAGGTGTCCTGCTTCGAGGGGGTTCCCTATGCGCAATTTCACATGAGACCTCTTCAGCTCCACCTCTTGTCAGTTTGGGACAAGAGTCCCTTGTCTCTGGATCAGGACTTTGTTCTTTCTCCTCCGGCCCGGAGGTCCCTCTCGTGGTGGCTGGACTCAAGGAACCTGTTGGGGGGCAGAACCTTTCTGGCCCCCTGTTGGGAGTCACCAAGGATGCCAGTCTGGCTGGCTGGGGGGGCTTCTGGAAAACCCTAAAATTTCCTCAGGAGGCCCATGCCCCTATCAACATTCTGGAACTAAGGGCGGTCTGGCTCGCCACAATCACAAGCTCCCAGTCTTTGTCTCTCTGTCACGGGATCCCCTGGCCTTGGCCGTGGATGCTCTGACTCTCTCCTGCAGGGATTCCGTCTCCTGTATCTCTTCCCTCCATTCCCCCTGCTTGGCAGGGTTCTGCGCAAGTTGGTTCAAGAAAGGGTGTCAGCAATTCTGGTGGCCCTCCGCTGGCCAAGACAGGTGCGGTTCGCAGATGTCATACAGCTGTCATGCAGCAGTAGATCAGTATGCTCTGCCCATGGTCCCGGACTTCTCACTCAGGGACGGCTTTGCCATCCCAATTTACAAACGCTGGCTTTGACGGCCTGGCTGCTGAAACCTCCATCTTGAGGGAAGAAGGGCTTTCTGCTTCTGTAGTCAATACCTTGATCAGGGCTAGGAAGAAATCTTCCTTCTCCATTTACTATAGGATTTGGCGGACTTACATTGACTGGTGTGAGTCTAAAATCCTTCCCTGTCATGTGTCCATTCCTAGGATCCTGGAGTTCCTTCAACATGGGTTGGATCTGGGACTCCAGCTCAGCACTCTCAAGGGTCACGTTTTCTTCCAGAGATCTTTCGCTCAGCATCCTCTGGTCAAGACGTTCTTCCAGGGGGTTGCTCATGTGCGTCCCCCCCGTAAACCTCTTTTGCCAGTCTGGGACTTGAATTTGGTCTTGTCTGCCCTTCAGGGCCCTCCATTTGAGCCTGTGCAGGAGGCTGCTCTGTCTATTCTTACTCTTACATTTGCCTTTCTGGTGGCTATCACCTCTGTCAGGCGTGTTTTGGAGTTGGCGGCCCTTTCTATTCAGGCCCCCTACTTTGAGAGACACCAGGACAAGGTGGTTTTCCGCTTTAAACCAGATTTCTTGCCTAAGGTTGTCTCTGCCTTCCATCTCAATCAGGACATTGTGCTTCCTTCCTTGTGCCCTAATCCTGGTAATTCCAAGGGGAGGGCCTTGCATTCCTTGCATTGTGGTCAGGAACTTGAAGTTCTACTTGGTGGCTCCTGCACCTTTCAGAAAGACTGATGCCTTGTTTGTGGTCCCTTCGGGTCCCAAGAAGGGTTTGGCTCCTGCTAAGTCTACTATTAGCAAGTGGATCCGTCAGGCTATCTTTAGGGCCTATTCTGCTAGGGGAAAGGATCCTCCTTTCCGTGTTACTGCTCATTCTACCCGTGCTGTTGGGGCTTCCTGGGCTTCCAGCACCAGGCTTCTGTTGAACAAGTTTGTAAGGCCACTACTTGGTCTTCTGTCCATACCTTTTCCAAGTTTTACAAGGTTGATGTTCGGGCCTCAGCTGATGCTGTGTTTGGCCGCAAAGTTCTGCAGGCGGCAGTGGTTTGAACTGCGCGTTGTTGCTTTGGGGATCCCACCCTACGAATTATCATCTGGAGCAGGACGTGCTACATACTTAGAGTAATACAATTCTGTGATTACTCACCTTGTAGAATTGGTATTATAAGTATGCAGCACATCCTGCTCCACCCCACTCTGGTTTCATTCTCTTGGATCCTCTGTATGGTGATTGTTATCCTTGTTAGCGTTGTTACTTATTGTTGGCTTCTCCTGGTTCTCCTTACTGCTTTTGAATACTGGGGAATTTGTGGGAGGTCCCGGGTGTATATGGGACCGGGAAGGGCCTCTTTTTGCCATCTCTGCAGTCCAGTGCTCTCTGGCGGAGGTAATCCCATCTGTAAGAAATTATCATCTGGAGCAGGACGTGCTGCATACTTATAATACCAATTCTACAAGGTGAGTAATCACAGAATTGTATTTTTTTTTTATTCCTGTTCTACTATCCTAGGAATGTTCATATATTCTCTTTCGTAGTTGGCGATTAGTTTTTCCTATATAGAACCGATTGCATGATATACGAGAGCATATATAACATTGATACTTTTGCAATTCACATAATGTTTTAATGTGACCTCTGGTTTGTCCTGCAAGGTGAATGTTTGTGTTTGTTTAATATATTTGCACATATTGCAGGACTGACACTTATATGTGCCAACAGTTTTGCAACAGACTTGTCTCTCATTCCCTTGGGATTGGCTCTGGACAAACGATCTTTAATGTTGTTTGCTCTGTGGAACACTAATTTAGGTCTCTTGGAAATGTGTTTACTTATTTCACTGTCATTCTGCAATATGTGCCAATATTTGAAAAAATCTGTTTTATGGTGTTATGATGAAAATCATTGAGGGATCTTTTTTTTAATTTGGGTTTGTAGAGGAGTTCGTCCCTAGATCTGTTTTTGACTTTATTGAAGGCACTACATAAAAGCTTGTTGCTATACCCCCTGTTCAAGAGGCGTGAACGGATGGTATTTGCCTCCTGCTGATAATCCTCTTCTGAGGAGCAATTACGGCGGGGCCCTTATGTACTCCCCATAGGGGATACTAGATAATAGATTATTGGGATGAGCACTAGAGGCTCTTAACATAGTATTTGCCACCATAGATTTTCTATATAATGTTGTAGTCAATTGACCCTCCGGATCTATCGAGATTTTTAAATCTAAAAAGTTGATCTGGGACTGATACTATACTCGGCAGTAAATTTTAAATTCAAATGGTTGTTGTTCAGCTGTGATATGAAATCCACAAGGTTCCTTTCGGTTCCCGTCCAGATGATAAAGATGTCGTCGATGTACCTGTGCCATGTCTGTACATGGTACATGTACATCGACAAGGCGTCCTCAGCCCACAACCCCTCTCCCAACCACCCAGATACAGGTTCGCATACAATGGGGCACAGGTAGTCCCCATCGCCGTCCCCTGTATCTGGTAGTATAAGGTGTTGTTAAAGAGAAAGAGGTTGTGGGTGAAGATGAATTGCAAAAGCTGCAACAAAAAGATGTTATGATTGTGAGAATCAATAGGCAATTCATTAAAGTGGACCAACACCCAGGATTTTGACTATCCTGGGTATTGGTCCACTTCCCCGGCGCACCCCGATTTGGGGTGCCCCGCTGCCTGAAACCCCCCAAAACCCCGAAAACTCACCTCTCCACGCTCCCACGTGACTGCGCTGTCCAATGCCCGCCGACGGACAAGTGACGTCCGTCGACGGACAAGGGATCGTGCCCGCCGCCACCTCCCGCGCGTCACTCTTGACGTGTGCGCACCCGCGCCGGCCATTCAGGGACGGCCGGCGCGGGCGCGCGCACGTCTAGAGGAGCGCGAGTGAGGCGGCGGCGGCGGAAGCAGCGGCTGGAGAGGTAAGGTTTTTCGGGGGTTTTGGGGGGGTTACACCCCGCGGGACATCCCGATCTCGGATGTCCCGCGGTGTGTGAGGTGATCAGCCCGGGAATCTTATAGATTCCCGGGCCGATCACCCCTGGGTGTTGGCCCACTTTAAGAAATAATCGAATGTATACCTTTATCATGTGGAATACTGGAATACAGGGCCTCCACGTCCAGGCCGACCAAAAAGGACCCGGGGGCCACCACCATACCATCAAGGACCCTTAAAAGGTGCCCAGTATCTTTCAAGTAAGAGGGCACTTGGTGAACTAAGGGCTGCAGGAAATGATCCACGTAGCGACTAGCCCCCTCCGTGAGAGAATCCAATCCTGACACTATAGGTCTCCCCGGAGGTGAGGTGGTCGATTTATGGAACTTTGGCTACGCATAAAAAGTAGGTGTGACGTGACATGGGACCTCAAGGTAGGAGCCAGTTGCCACGTCGATCACCTTACTTTCCACAGCCTGCATGATGATATGGTGGTAGGCCCCGCAGTCCTTCACCAGCCTGGACATGTGGGCCCTGACATACCAGTCGGCATTACCCAGTATTTTGTAACACATTGATTCATATTGTTTTTTTACTCATGATGGCAATATTGCCCCCCTTATCGGCGGGTTTGATGATCAGACTCGCGTCTTTCTCTAATTCTCCTAAAGCTCGTCTTGGAGGGATGTTTTTTTTTTGTTGAAAATTAATTTTTCCAAATCTGTGGTTACGAAGTCCACAAAGGTTTGTAAATGTGGGTTTGAATTTAAAGGAGGAAAGAAAGTGATTTTTTTTTTAAAATAGGGTTTTTAGTGGTATCATGGGTGACACTCCCGTAGCCTCCTTTCCCAGTGACATCATATCTGCTTCTAATTGTTCTTCTGTAGGAATGTCCTATGCAAGTGGGATGACTACTTCTCCCCCTCGTTTGCTGAAGTGGAGTTTGCACAAAATTTTCTTTAGTCTTTAGTAACCTCAAAGGTATCCGTGTTGTAGGTTGGACAATAATTTAATCCCAAAAGTAATACTTCCCTTTGTTCATCAGTTAGTATTTTATCTGAGAGGTTTACTATGTCCACTTTGGTACTATGTATATTGGGGGGTAGGTTAGCTGTGTCACCGGGTTGAGTCCCATTAATTAATAATGATGTCGACCGGAGGGATTGATGGGAGTTTGGTCGATGTCTGTTCTATTGGTGTCTCTCCTCTCTTTGTGCCAATTTCTTTTCTTGATGTTTCTTTACATATTCCTCTGCTGTCTAAAAAATCCCTTCTAATAGGGGAATTGGTCTTATTAGTTGCATTTAGATTTGATAGATCCTGGCGATGTCTAAATTTGGACCTTGTGATCATCTCGACCTGTTTGAGAGAGATCTCCTTCCTTGGGGGGCCTCTCATATGTACTTGTCGATTAGTTATCATTTGGGTATTTTGTACTGAAAATCTCTTTCTTCATTTATTTGGACCCCTTTCCCTAGAGGAAGAGGAATCCAATGAAGAGGAATATCTTGCACTTGCAAAGTCCCTACGGGTAGCCCTTGGATTATTCTCCAGCCATATATATGCCCGCATTTCTCTATAAGCTGTTTTGTCCCTGTGTAACTTTAATTCCTTCTTCTCAATAATCTGTTTGTTGTTCTGTTCAATGGTTTCTTTAATATTCTTGTCTCATTTGGTAAAGTGTTGATAACGTTTAAATTTTATTAATTCCTCTACAAGTATGGCTACTTGTTTCTCAATTAATTGATATTGATAATGTTCTAAAAGAAGATCCATTAAATTTAGTGAACACATTTGTAAGACTTATTCCCATTTGTCTTTGAATTCATTAGAAATCTGGCCTACTTGGGGGAATAACCTCAGTCTTAAGCCTTTAGGGATAATCTGATTGATTTTATATTCCTGTAGATACTGAACATCCCACCCTAATTTCATTTTTTTATGAAGAAGATTAAATAATGAGTTAAAAGTTGATTGTATACTTTCTTCCTGCTCTATAATCGCCTTATTGTCTAATCTGCACTGAGACAACCCTGAAATAATCACATTCCAGTTCTCATTAATCAAGCCTGTCACCCTGACTGTAAGAGCCAATGCAACACCAGAGAAGAAGTAAAGCAGAAAAAAAAAGAAAAAGATTATTGCTGACCCCACACCAAATATAACAACAATCCATACAACTAATATTTGCAATTATTGGGGGTACATGAGGGGTTTGGAGGCCCCTGCCTTAATTGCAAGTTATACAGAATATTTTGAATATTTCATGACCCACCAATGGTTTAGTTCAATATCACTTTATTGACATTTTTGATTCAAAGCATACAATTGGAACCAAAGAAACAGTTTAGAGAACATAAAAATACATTTATAAAGGGAGTACGCCCCCCCACATCCTCTTCTATCACCCGCCACCGACGGTGCATCTGATGCCCGCGGCCCCATCGTGGCCCTTATTTGTCCGGGACTGGTCCAGAGGGGGATCGTCAGTCGGGCAACCGACTGCAGCCCCCATGCTCCACCAGGGTCACCGAGTAGGCCGGCCATCTAGCTGCCCGGGCCACAAGAAGATGGCCCAGTAATATCTCCCGCTCCCGCGGGGCGCCGCCCGCCCCCCGAGGCCCTCCGGTCGTAAAAGTTTTGGCAGAGCGTCTGTGAAAGTAGATCCCCCCCCCGCAGCTCTCGCCCGTCTTCTGGCTAGGGGGAGGAGGGGACATGACCGGGGGAGGCCAGTTCAAGGAGCCCGACGAGGAAGGGGCAGGAGAACCAGCAGAGAGAAAAGTGGTTTGTCGGTGAGAGGTGGGGCGAGGCCGAAGACACAGAACGGAGAGGGGGGAGGGCGGAGAGAGGAGAGGGCGGGAAAGGGGGTCGGAAGAGAAAGCAAGTGAAAGGAAGGAAAGAAACAGAAAGAGAGAGAAGAAGAGGAGGAGAGAGAAAGAAGAAAAAAGAAAAAAAAAAAGGGGGGGTGGGAAAGTGGGTAGGGAACCAGGTTTGCTAGCATCCAAGAAAGGGGAGCTGTCACTGGCAACGCTTGTTCGTTGACCACAAACGAGCCATGTTCGCTTGGCTACAGGACGCCCACCTGCAAGAAGGCCCCCGCAGAGTCCGTGTCCCTAAACATTATCCAATTCGTCCATGTGGCTAGAAATTTTTCCTGTAACCCCTTGTCTCCCTGTACTCTCTCCTCCACTCTCATTAGGGAATCCATTTCCTCAAACCATTCCCCAATGCTTGGGTGGCTTGGAGACTTCCAATGCCTGGGGATGATCATTCTTCCTGCTGTCAAGAAGAATTTAAGAATACCCTTCTTCGTTTTGGCTAGGGGGCCTGGGATTAAAGAAAGCAGGACCAACTCTGGGGTGTTTGGCACCACGGAGCCCTCCACCTCTGTGTGGATTTTGAGGATTGTTTCCCAGAGTTTATGTATCTTGGGGCATTCCCACCATATGTGGAGTATATCACCGACAGCTGTGTTGCACCTCCAGCAAGCGCCCGACTCTCTCGGGTTGTAAATTGCTATTTCAGCCGGGCACCTGTACCACCTTGTGAGTAGCTTGTAATTTTTTTCCTGTGCAGCACTAGCTGCTGACAACTTATGCGTTAGCGTAAATATCTTTGTCATATCTTCTCTAGAGAATGATACTTTTAGATCCTTTTCCCATTTGGATAGAAATTCCAAGGGCGAAGTGTGTCGCGCCCCGACCAGCAGCCTGTAGAACTGTGAAATTGCATGCTGTGGTGGGTCAGGCTTAGCCAGTAGCTCCTCAAAGGGTGTCAAGGGAAGCGCCGCACTTCTAAGGTGATCCCCCGAAGAGAGGAATGCCTCAAGCTGTCTGTGGAGGAGCCACGACAGATGGCGCCCCGGTGCTTTTGACTTTAGCTCAGATAACGTGGGAATTCTCCCATTTGTGAGGATATCACGGGTTCTCACATCTTCTGATGCCCTCCAGATTAGGAAGCGGGCAGCATGTAAACCCGGCGTGAAGTCCGGATTATTGAACAGCGGGGTGAGAGGGCCCGGGTTTTGAACTAGCCCACATTGCCGCTGGAGCTTGTTCCAGCACGTCAGAAAATGTCGAGCTAAGAAGGAGAGGGCTTTTCTTCCCGGCTCCCCAAATGAGGAAAGCCAGGGCAGAGAGCGGGGGTTAAATCCTATGAGATCACCTTCCAGCTTAACCCAGAGTTTGTCCTTCTCCCGGAACTTCCAATCTGTCGTCCTTAAGAGGATTGCGGCAGCGTGATAGAGTTTCAAGTCTGGTGCTCCGGCACCCCCAGCGCTTTTTAGTCTAGCCAACACATTGAATCTGGTGCGGGGCTTCCGAGACTCCCAGATGAATTTCGTGAACAGTGTCTGCATAGCCTTAAAGAAGTGTCTCGGGAGGAGGATGGGTATTGTCTGAAAGAGGTAGAGGAATCGGGGTAGGATGTCCATCTTTAGAATACTTATCCTACCAAACCAAGAGTAACATTTTCTGTCGTACTTCGACAGGTCTTGTATGGTCTTCGCTTTCAGTCCTCTGAAGTTCAGTTCATATAAGTTATTCAGGTCGGAGGGAATCTGGACCCCTAGGTATTTTATAGAGGTGGACTGCCACTTGAATGGGAAGTTGCTTTTGAGGCTGTCTACCATATTCTCGGGTAGCGTGAGATTCATTGCTTCCGACTTGGAGTAGTTAATGCGGAAGTTGGAGAGAGAGCCGAACCGCTCAAACTCCCTGTACACCGCCGGAAAAGATACCACTGGGGATGTCAGGTGCAGGAGCAGGTCGTCTGCAAAGACAGAGATCTTGTATTGGTGGTCTCCACACTCAATGCCCCTGATGTCAGGATTGTTGCGGATCGCTATCGCAAGATGCTCCATTGTCAAGACGAATAGCAGGGGTGACAGAGGGCACCCCTGTCGAGTGCCATTTGCAATCGCGAGGGGCTCGGAAAGAATTCCATTGACTCTAACTCTGGCAGTCGGGTTTTGGTATAGAGCCATAATTTTGGAGAAAAGGTTTGGTCCCAGGCCAATTTGAGTGAGGGTGGCACCGAGAAAGCGCCAACTTACCCTGTCGAACGCTTTTTCTGTGTCGCAGGAAAGAATGCACGCCTGCACCCCTCGGTCTTTAACATGAGCAATGAGGTTGAGCAATTTGTTTGTATTGTCTCGTGCCTCTCGGCCCGGTACAAACCCCACCTGGTCTAGATGTATTAGTTCTGGTATCCCCTGCTCGTGTTCCAGCCTCCAGGTGTCCATTAGTTGTAGGCTGTGTAGTGCTTTCTTCAGAGACTGCAATTGTCCGAGGGGTACCGAGGTTCTCCCCGTGGAGGTGTCTAGGCTCGGGTCAAGAGGTAGGTTCAGGTCTCCACCCACTATCATGATTCCCTCCGCGAAGCCCTCTACCTTTTTGAGGAAACGTTTACATGCAGCTACTTGGCCTTGATTTGGCATATAGAAATTTGCCACTGTATATATTTTTTGGTGTATGGACAGCTTAATTAAAAGATATCTTCCTTCCGGGTCCGCCACCTGGTCTAGTACTGTGTGGGGGACAGACTTATGCAATGCCACAGAGACCCCCCGGGATCTGCCCGATGGGTTTGTACTGTGGTACCAAGAGGTATAGTATCTATTGTGCAGAGTCGGCAACCGCCCCTCCTGAAAATGGGTCTCCTGCAGCAGAATGACGCTCACTCCTTGTTTGTGCAGGTTATACAGAACCTTTGCACGCTTCTCCGGGACATTAAAGCCCCTAATATTTAGGGAGCACACCTTCAGTCTGGACATCTGGCCACTCGACTTGGGGGGCCCCTAGTCAATCCACAGCTTAGCAAATCCTGGGGGGGTGGGGGGTTGCTGGGAGGGGGAGGGCGGGTGGAGCAGGCAAAAGACAGAGAAAGAGAGAAGGAAGAGAGAGAAAGAGGAGAGAATAGAGAAAAAAGAGAACAGGTGGGGGAGAAGGGAGGTGGGTGTGGTGCTCGGGGGTTATATACTGGAATTAAAAGAAAAAAAAAGGGGGGAAAACTCAAAAAGAGAGGGCAAAAAATAAAAAAGCAGGTCGTGAGACCACTCAAGACCCGCTACGGGGAGTAAAGGCGTAGTACCGCGTAGGCGCTTGGCCTAGCGGTGCCCCTATTTCCCTCTTACGGGCCACCCCAAGGATTCTAGGGATAGGCCCCCAAGGGAATGCCTAAGTTGGGGAAGTGAAAGACAACGACAACCTAAGCTCGGGGGAGATGCACATTCTGTAAAGTCCAGACACATTTTAAACCTTATAGGCGAACCGGCAACTCCGCGCTCCGCACTGTGAACACCATGAAACGTTAAACAGCATGAAACACTAAACGGCAAAAAAAAACACACTCTACAGCATGTAACATTAAACAGCGTGAAATGTTAAACAGCATGAAATATTGAAGTAGGCAATATGATGTATAAGGAGAAGTGGAGAGCCCTCAAAACCGCCGGCCCGCCTCCCCGGCACGGCCACCAGCGCCCCCACCAGAGCCCCCCCGGAAAAGGTCGGGGGGAAGTGCCCAGGCGAGGCCGCCGACGCCCCGCACCGGAGGGGCCCGACCACACAGCACAACCCCTGGGTAATGATGGACCAAGGCCCGGGACGTCCCCCCCCGACCGCATGTCACATTGGGGCAAGGGCCACCGCGCCCCCGCCATCCCAGATAGGCGGGGGGGAGGTCCGCCCGAAACACCAGCGCCCCCCCCCCCCCCGAGCTGGACCCCCAGCCCCAAAGACAGGGGCCCCACTGGGAGCCAATGTTGAACCAGGGGGAGCAACCCCCCCCGAACAAAAGGGAACAGCCCATCCCAGGGACCGGTGCCCCCCCATCCACCGGCAGGCAGGGACCCCCACAGCTCTCCAGGGTGAGGGGCAGCGAGACAGGCCGCACCCACCAGGTGGCCAGCGACCCGCCCCACGCCCCCCCCAGAGAAAGACCCGCCGGCGGCACCCGAGGGGCACCACGCAACCCCAGAGCCGCCACCGGGGGGCCCACCAAGCGCCCAGGCGAACCGGGCACAAGGCGCCCCCCCCGAGGCACGTGTAACCCCGGCCCCAACATGAGTGTGTCACAGGCCATCCAGAGGTCCCCCCCCAGTCCAAAGGAGTTCCAATGCGTCCCGAGGCGGTGAGTCCGAGCCCCAGGGTCCGCCCCAAGTTTCCGGGCCAAAGAGAACATTGAGGGGCCGGGCAGGCCGTCAGGTCACGGGCTCCCCATCTTCATCCTCGTTCTCAAGCTCTGCCGGCCGGCAGGGGGCCCCGGGTCCCCCACCCCGTCGTCTGGCCGCTCTGCGGATCTCCCTCCGCACGGGTCTCCCGAGCGGTGGGGGGAGTGACGGTGCGAGCCAGTCCGGAACTTGAATCGGGTCAGTCTCCAAAAAAGTAAACAGGGAGGGAAGCTGGTCAGCCGATCTCAGGGTGAAAGAGTCCCCACCCCTGCGGACGATGAGCTGAAAGGGAAAACCCCATCGATAGGTGGCCCCCTGGCGCTGGACCACCAATGGTTTGAACGGTTGAAAAATTAGATAAATATAGCTGCACCAAACACAACAGGAAATTGGAGAAAAGAAAAAAAAAAGGGGGGGTAGGGGGGGAGTAACAAAGATAAGAGCACAATGTAATCAAACTGAAGCAAAACAATTGCTTCAAAAACAGAGAGTGCTGGTTGGATTGAATGGCTCCCCAAAGGGAACAAACAAAAATGTACCTGGGGATAAGGCTTACCCCACAGAATGATGGGAGCTCTAAACAGTCAAATTGGAAATTAAAATGAAACCACCAGCAATAGGCATATGGATATTTAAAAAGACAATGTCTTACATGTTTTTATTATTCAACAATCCACATATTAAAAACTTGTTATAACAATACACCCAGCCTTGCACTCATCATAAGGTGCCGCCCCTAACAATGATACATGTCAATCAAGACAATCTTTCTGTACTTGGGTTTCCAATGATCAGATAGGGCGGACTAGTTTCGCCTAGTTTGCTAGGCTTTTTCAGCGTCACTTTGCATAAATCACTGTTAGTACAAATATCATAGTTAGATAATAAGCATATTACACATATAACACATATACAATATAATTTTATAATTTTATTCCAATAACATGAGTACCTGAAAGTACCCCAAAGTGTTTGTTCAAGATTGTACAGCAGCGGATTCCGGACATTTGGCCCCCATAGCACATAAGGACCATTCCTCCAAGGCTGGCTTTATAGACAAAAGTTCATGATCACTGATATTGTAATTCTGCTCAGAAGAGGATAACTTTACAGGAAAAGAAAGCAACCAGATGGACCTCTTCTTTGTCAGTAGTGCATTCATAGAGACATCTACTTATAAATCGAAAGTTAAATCAGGTTTGGCATGAACAAGGGAGGGTGCGAAAGTAAAACCATTCTTGAATAGCAGAAGCATCCCTTTAGTGGGTTTGAACAGGGCAAAGAAGCTTCCTTTCTGGTCAGGTCTGTGATTGGTTGCTCCACTATGAGAAGGCCTTGATTAAGCACCTATAGAAGTTGACAAAACTGATCTGGTGTGGGACTTCCCTTTGGTTAGTAGACGCTAGCCACTCAAGTATGGGGCACCCCCTGGATGGGTCCATGGCAGAGACGGAGAGTCTGAAGTCCTGAGTTGATTCCCAAAAACTGAATAGAAGACGTCTTGAATTGGCACTTCTCAAGCTTAGCATGCAGGTGGCGCTTGTGGAGACAAAGGCCGTGAACTGGAAGGCAGTTTTACACTCAGCTTTATCCCATATACAAACGAGGTAGTTAGTCCCTTGAAGATCGAACTAGGAAAAAATCTGTCCATTACCCAGTCGCTGGAAGAGCTTATAGATCAAGGGTAGATTATACCAATTCTTGACAGTAATGTGAAACAGGTCTCGGTCTCAACGACCTATCCTTCTTATCAAGGAAGAATATACCTGCCACTGCAGGAGAGGTGGAGTGATGGATGAACCCTTTAGCCAGAATCTCATTGTTGTACTCCCAAAGAGTCTGTAACTTGGGTTCAAAGAGTAGATAACTACTGGAGCACAGGGGCATGTCTACTAGGCAATCATAGAAGCTGTCAGTATCTTTCTTGTCAAAGACGTCTTGGAATTCTTAGTAGACAAGCTGGAGAGAGTAAAGCTAAAGCTTAAAGTGGACCAAAAGTCTAGCTACACATGACATTCATGTTATGGTACTCACCGCAGTGGCCCAGGTTTGGGATATGCCATCATTAAAAATGTTAGAGAAATGCCAATTGAAGTTTAAAAAGTGTGCCACTTTGTTACAGTGCCTATGTGATGCTGTGGAGTTGTCCTGGTGACTAACGTCACCTGTCCCCTGTCCCGCAGCATCAGATATCTCACACTGCTGCCAGACTGCTCTGCTTGCTGGAGAGAGCCTAGCGATTGGCATAATCTATCACAGCTCTCTCTACTGTTTCTCTATGAGTTGTGCAAGAATCGCAGGCCCTGTATTAGCTAAGGGATGTCAAATCTCTCCTTTTTCTGTTTAAAAAGATATTTGTCATGTAGGATTTCATCATTCTATACAATTTGTTTATTGTTTTTGATTTTTGTCTCATATTTGAAAAAAAACACCAGATTTTTTAGGAATCCTTCAGGTTGACCACGTGGAGATATTATGCTCCACCCCCTGGGAGGAAACACAAAACAGGAACAGAGATTAAAAGCCCCACCCTTCCTCCCCCCCCCCTCAGTTATAGAACAGTAACCATTCCTAAAAAATCTGTTACCAGTAAGTCTAACGGTGGTTTTTCATGTCATCCCTCAGCTTGACCACGTGGAGAGGATTAGGAAAGTAAATATACATTAGGGGTGGGATGCTGCAAGTAGTACACCTCTTCCGAGGACCTGTTTGCAGACAATACGTCAAGTCTATAGTGTTTTAGGAAGGTGTGGAGCAATGACCACATAGCTGCTTTGCAGATCTCATCTGTCCTTTCTGCCCATGACATAGCCATTGCCCTTGTGGAGTGAGCAGACACTTCTGGGGGAGATATTCCCCTAGTAGAATAAATCCTTGCAAGTCTTTTTGATCCATCTAGCAATTGTAGATTTGGATGCTGTTTATTTCTCCCGATAAGGGTTACAAATAACTGTTCTGCCACTCGCCAGTCTCTGGATCTTTCCAAATAAATGATCAGGGCTCTTCTGACATTAAGCAGCGAGAGGTCTTCTTCCTTTTCTGCTCCATTGGGCAGCGTCGGAAGAACTATCTGAAGTTACTATTTTAGGTAGAAATAGCGGATTGGGTCTAAGTATGACCTTAGCCTCGATTCAAAGACACATTCGTCCGGACTTCCGTAGCTGTCTGTGAAAGTTTGGGTGGGTGTTAGCTTTTTTTTTGCTTTTTTTTTCGTTCATTTTTCATTCGTACGAACGTTCGGGAAAATGCGTATATGCGCTTTCGATGAACGGAAGCAAATCGGAACATTTCCGCTAGTTTGGATCATTTTACAAACAAAATCTGATATTTTTTGTTCGTTCAGATAACTTACGTTGTTGGGATGGGTTTCCGTCTGATTCAGAGAGCTGATTTCCGACGGGCCACCACCCTATAAATCCGTTTAATTTCCGATCCACTTTCGGAACTTTAGAGGGCTCAGATTGCTATTGTTGAACATGTTTTGCGGCTATGTGGAGGAGTCTGCGCGCCTTTAGCTCCAAGGCATTGCATGTATCAGCATGGCCGAGGCCATAAATTGTCTAGCAATGCATACCTGAATCAATACATTTCATGTATGACTTATAGAAGCATTTTAATGCTGACCTTAATTAGTCCTTAGCATGTAAACATTTATTTTCCCACACATCCATATAATTGCTAGATTTTAGTAGACTTATGTCCTTTGTGAATTATATTTGGATTGTTGAACTTGAATCTTAATTTGTTGTAGGAGTTATTGTTTTAGTCGGTTACCTTTGCTTTGTGTAATTATTTTATATTCGGTTGCAGGAACCGCAAAATGGCCCACTCACTGAATGTGCAAGCAGTGGTGGCCCAGGACATGCAGTTCCTTAGCGTCCTCGCCGGCTACCCAGGCTCATCCCATGATGCCTACATCCTTAGAAGATCTGGATTGTTCCGTCGGTTTGAGTCTGGGGAATTTGCCGGTGCATGGCTCCCTGGTAAGTTGAGTCCAATAATGTCATTTTCTTTTCTAGGTATGGCTATGATTTTTGTTTGGTTCCACTTTCTTAAACTATGCCTTTTTCCTCCCCTTGGTAAAAAGGGAAACACGACTGTACCCATGACATTAGCAAAACAACAAAGGCTGGCCAAATGTTTGTCCCGCATTGTTAAAACTCCAAAGAGTAATTTGAGCCAAATTAGTAATCAGTCTTTCCCACACTTTTCTGAAGATCTGTTCTTGACTTTATCATAGGGTCTGCGCCATCTTTGCTTAGATGCATTACACTTACTGAGTAGAGGAGAGCGGGATAAAGTGCAGGGTCCAGCTTAGACCTGTTTTGGACTCAGACAAAGAAGAAAATGGGTCATGCAAACTTAACCCATTCAAGATTGCTGAGCAGCACAGACCTAAACCAATAGGTCTTAACAGTCTGACTGATTGGCCAGCATCCGCAATATTAGTTCTCTAATTTGGGCCACCATCTATTAGAGATGTTTCTTTGTCGATTTGCCCTGTGCAATATGTATGCTCATGTTTTTTTGACAATGTCACCTAGCCTCTTATTCTGGTATTTTGTCCATTTTTGTGCTGAAATGTATGCATTAATCTTTATATGTTTTTTCCTTTAATTTTGCCAGCAGATTCTGGATATCCACTCCTCCCGTGGCTGTTGACGCCTGTACTACGCCCACAGAATGCCGCCCAAGAGGTCTATAATAGGGCGCACCGCCAAACCAGGGCAGTGGTGGAGAGGGCCTTTGGCCTATTGAAGCCCCGATTTAGATGTTTGGACCATACCGGGGGATCCCTTCAGTATGACCCAAAAAAGGTCATAGATATCATCATGGCCTGTGCTGCGCTGCCTAATTTTGCTATCTTGCAGCGGGTCCCCCGGTATGTGGATTTGCCACCCTCTACACCCGCCGATGAGCCAGAGGACGCCTATGTTTGGCAGCACAGTGCGTCTGGCCAAGCCGTCCGTGCTAATTTAATAGCAACACATTTTGCTTAATTTTTTTCTCTTTTTTTTTGTTTGTTTTTACATTGTTTGTTGTGATTGCTTTGTGCCATTTGTATTTGGTTTGATTAAGAACAAAACAATAATGAATTAATTACCCAAACCAACAACAATGTATTTATCCTCCTTTTTTTTTTTTTTTTTTTTTTAGAATATTTGTGTGTGTTGATTTTTGGGGCTACTTTAAGTCATATTTTTAACCAAAAACCGACAGACAGTAACTTAGTCAGAAACACGTTTGTTTAATTTTTGAAGGTTGAATTTTGAAAACATCAGAATTGTAGGTGATGGTCACTCACATAGTTAGGGGGAATACATGGACATGAAATTAATGTCAAAACATGCCACAGACCAATTGCACACAGCCTGGATTTACTAAGTAAGGCACTCCAGGATAAAGTTAACCTTCAAAATAACATAGTAACATATGTGTGCCAAGCATTGTCACCGTTACAAATCACAGATGTTACATTGTAAAAATATGGACACAAACACGCCCTCTCCTGCTTGCCCACATTTGCCACAGGCACAGGTTGAAAGCAGACATACCTATTCCACATCTACGCCTGTTACTCAGTGGGCCACCCAAACAAGAACACCCAGTCCCAATCCAAGTACAGTAAAATCACAGCCAGGGTCCAAGGTCTTAGTTTGCCAGGCCAGAATGTCACACAATCATGTCTACAAACTGGAGGAGCCACAACCAATGTAATTATGGGCAAGGCTGCAGCGCCACAGCTTTAGTGGCCGCTTCAGTGAGGCTTGTCCTCTGGCATTGGCTAGTGGGCTACCTCAGGACTTTAATGAGCTATATGGGGGCAAATCCAAAACATACAAGCAAAGCCAGATCAAAATTCTAGATTGGTAGGGCTCACCAGACAAGTCAATACCGTGGGGATGTAGAGCAAAGATGTAGAACAGATTCAGGCCAAATACACATTAATATGGGGGATGCCCATAGAACCCAGGTTGTGGCCCTTGGGGGTGGGCCCTAACCGGGGCCTGTGTGGCATTCAGAATCTGCAACTGTTCCAAAATGTTTCTTTGGTTAGTTTGCAATTCAGCCACGCTGGACCTGAATTCTGTGGTCAAGTTGGCCATGTGGCTGTTATGGTTCCTAAATTCAGTCAGCATGGCACTTAAGGTATTATTGAGGTTATCTAATTGCCCAATAATATTCTCGTGATTTTGTTGATTTTGGCCCAGAACAAGGCACACCCTAGGGGCATGTTTTTTTTGGATATGCCTTGCTGGCTAATTTGACTTTTTGGTCCATTTTGTGGGAAATTCACACATTACTAACCTGCTGAAATTGGCAGGTTGTCCGTGTCCTGTTGTGCCGAGTGTCCCTCTAACACAACAGGATGTAGCAGGCCCAGAACCATCTCCTCAGCCTGGGTAAATTTAAATTTAGTGGGGAATCCTCCGCCAGTTTGTAAGCTGAAAAACATAGTATTCAGAAATAAGCTCACTGATGTGTACCTGTACTGCCGCCTTTTATTCTCTTTCTTCCGTACGGCATATTTGAGGTCCGATATTTTCCGCTGAATCTGTTCTACATCTTTGAGTTTGTCCCCCGCTGCATTGACTTGTCTGGTGAGTTCTGCCAAAATCTCAGATTTGCGCTGCTTGCTAGTTGATTTGGATTTGCTCCCATATAGCTCATCATAATATAACGTTAGCCCACTAGCCAATGCCAGAGTTTGTGACTCACCAAAACGGCCACTCAATTGACCTCTGCGCAATGTGCGCCCTGTTTGTGGTGGTTGTGGCTCCTCATTGTTTGCAGGCAAATGGGGTGACATTCTGGCCTGGGTGTGTGTAGGAGAGATCAAGGACTGGAGGCTGGCTGCTGATCGAACTGTTCTGGGAAAGGGACTGGGTGTTCGTGGCTGGGTGGCCACAGAAGTTGCAGGGGTTGATGTGGCATAGGGTGATTGCCTGCCAACCTGTGCCGGTGGGGAATGTGGGCGAGGAAGAGAGGGTCTTGAGGAGCTGGAACTTGTGCTTGTGGCCCTGTGGCTCTGTGGCCCTTGGAAGGAGCATGGCTCTTGGAGGTACTTGGCTGGGGTGACCCAGAACTGGTGGGTCGGCCACTCTTGGCCGTCGTTTGGTAGCCACGTGTGGGTGGGGAGGGGGAGCTTGCCATTGTCTTCCTTTTTGGGCTTCTGGGCCTGCTGTGGCTTCTGGCCCTGCTGCGGCTATTGGCCCTGCTGTGGCTTCTGGCCCTGTTGCGGCTATTGGCCC
Organism: Gastrophryne carolinensis; assembly: GCA_027917425.1. Classification (NCBI taxonomy): domain Eukaryota; kingdom Metazoa; phylum Chordata; class Amphibia; order Anura; family Microhylidae; genus Gastrophryne; species Gastrophryne carolinensis. The sequence goes on along the minus strand of CM051235.1, from coordinate 297,026,632 downwards.
TGCTGCGACTATTGGCCCTGCTGCGGCTTCTGGCCCTGCTGCGGCTTCTGGCCCTGCTGCGGCTTCGGGCCCTGCTGCGGCTTCTGGCCCTGCTGCGGTTTCTGGCCCTGCTGCGGCTTCTGGCCTGTGTTTTGGGCCTATGCCAAGTGCCTTGGTGCCACGTGAGGGGGGGATGTGGGGCAGGGTGGGGTGGGGCTTTGTACCCTCTTACCCGTTTTTAGGCCAGTTGATGTTGTAGGCTTTGGGGCCTGCGTCTTGCCTTTGCCTTCTGCCGCCTCCTTTTTTTTGGCACAGCTGGTAGTTGGCTTTGGATGCTGCTTTGGCGGAGCCTTGGTAGTAGGCCTTAACTTGGCTTTGGCCTGTTGAGACCTGGTTTGTGGGCCTTCATGCTCATGCCGCTTGGCTGCCTTCTTGACCATTGTCTCCTTGGCAGTTTTGGATGGTGCTTTTTTGGGGGCCATTTTGATTGGACTCTCAAAGAGAATGAGCTGTGTGTCCAAGGGACCTTTAAATAAGGTAGCCGGCGTGTGACGCCTACGCGTTCGCTTACGCGTACGTCCGGCCGTTCGCACGGCCGTGCGGAACCCGGAAAACGCTGGGGCATTACTTATCTGCTGCCGAGAAGAAGAAGAAAGATGGCGCCCACTATCTTCACCCGCCAACAAGAAGAGATCATCTTGCTCGTAAGTGTATTTGTAGCCCTTTCAATTGACATCTAAATGCTGCTCTACATGTTAAGGATGCACAGGAAGTAAGGGTTTTATTTCAAAATGTGTTAAACTACATGCACAACTAAAGGCACGGCACACACATGCCAAACAACAGTGCCTCCAGATTCTAAAATTGCCTTAGCCTAGAAATGTGTGTGTGTTAATGGCATTTCCTAAAATAATGTATTGTTGCCACATATTGATAGGCATTTATAAGTAATTGCTATGTTTTCTTTCTGTTTTGTAGACCATGCTGGAGCGCAGGTACGACTACCTGCCCAACTCTTTTGAAAAACGCAACGTCGCCCTGGAGATCATCTCGGAAATCCAACATCAGACCAACACCACCTTCACCCACACGCAGATCATGCAGCATTGGTCAGACCTGAAATGACTGCACATGCCCCGGGTGTGGAGGTTTTTCGGAATCCATTTCCCAAGTAAGTACATAGCGATTGCATGCAAGATGTAACTAAGACAGAAGGTAGGCCTTTAGTTATAATGCCTTTTCTTTGGTAGTTTTGGAAATGGATTACCGCATTCGCCGCACCCGGAGGAGCACAGGCTGACCAGTGCTGCATTATTCTGCAGCTGGAAGTGAAGATGATGGATCTCCAGGGCGACGGTCCTACCCCTCCTCTGTTGGGTCCTCTGACCAGCCCCTGGACCGCAGAGGAGGGGTGGCACGGCGTGGGCAGGCAGTCGTACCCTGCCACGCATGCGGGAGCCTCTGGTATGTCACTCTTCATGTATACGCACACACATATACATGCTATCTCCTACCAAACTGATTCCTTTCATCTGTTTTTCTAGATGCTTCGGGAGCGGGTGAGGTGGGGGAAGAGGCAGCAGATCTGCTACAAGCAGAACCTGGAGAAGGTGAGTGATGTGACCCAGACTTTGCAAGAGACATTTGATGACTGTGGAATAAGACATTAAAACTGACCGTATTTCCCATGTTTCTACAGGCACTTCTTCACAGCAGAGCCAGGACCCAGGACATTGTGTTGTCCCCAACGAGCCATCTCTCGGCCACCAACCAAGTAAGTAGTCATGCCATTATTTGCATTTATGTGGTACTTGACATGAACACACAGATACATCAAGCTCTAGGCAATGGCAATATAAGACTGACCTGTGGCCACTTCCTGTCGCCTTTATTTAATTTGTTAACTTAAAAACATTCAATCCACAGGTGGCAAACATGTATTGGTCTCAAACTAATGATTTGTTCTCTATTTGTTACAGGGACCACACGCCCAAAAATGTTGCAAATGAATCGGAGGGTCCTTGCGTTGGTGGCCGTTATTAACCAAGTTTTAATTAAAAAAAAAATTAATAACAAAGTTTTAATTTAAAAAAAATATAAGATTATCCAAATAATTTATATTAAAAAAAATAAAGAAACCAAAGTTTCAGTGTCATTTCTTGAAACACATACATTTACACCAAACAAAGGGTCAAATACATATTTTGAGCTCAAAATTCAGATGTCCAGGAAGTGTTTTGGGTAAGTTTTAGGGGCCTAAAATGGAAGAAGAACCTAACCGTGAAGTTATTTGGGTAAGTTTTAAGGGTTCAAAAGGGAAGATGGAGGATAGTGCTAAGTGGTTAGGGTGAGCTTTAAGGGTCCAAAAGGGAAGATGGAGGATAGTGCTAAGTGGTTAGGGTGAGCTTTAAGGGTCCAAAAGGGAAGATGGAGGATAGTGCTAAGTGGTTAGGGTGAGCTTTAAAGGTTCAAAAGGGAAGATGGAGGATAGTGCTAAGTGGTTAGGGTGAGCTTTAAGGGTCCAAAAGGGAAGATGGAGGATAGTGCTAAGTGGTTAGGGTGAGCTTTAAGGGTCCAAAAGGGAAGATGGAGGATAGTGCTAAGTGGTTAGGGTGAGCTTTAAGGGTCCAAAAGGGAAGATGGAGGATAGTGCTAAGTGGTTAGGGTGAGCTTTAAGGGTCCAAAAGGGAAGATGGAGGATAGTGCTAAGTGGTTAGGGTGTGCTTTAAGGGTCCAAAAGGGAAGATGGAGGATAGTGCTAAGTGGTTAGGGTGAGCTTTAAAGGTTCAAAAGGGAAGATGGAGGATAGTGCTAAGTGGTTAGGGTGAGCTTTAAGGATCCAAAAGGGAAGATGGGGGATAGTGCTAAGTGGTTAGGGTGAGCTTTAAGGGTCCAAAAGGGAAGATGGAGGATAGTGGTTTAGCTAAACATTGTAGTAGAAGTGAGGGTGTCAAATATGTAGGCGAGCACTTTAATGAGTTAAGTTTGTAGTGCGCAGGCGCAAGATCGTAAGGATTTCCGTCTGGACGATTATTTTTTGTAAAAGTGAAACAGAATCTATCGGGAAACGTAAAGGATTCGTGGGAGGATATGATGGGAAAAGTGCAAAAACGAAAGCCTACGTTGTTACCTGAGAAAATGAATCAGAAAAGTCTCGATGGAAAATGACATCCTCGTACTCGTACTCTGGCATACGAACGGGCGGAAACTTTACAGAAGGTTTACAAGACATGCATAGAATCGCTCGCACATTCATATGAGAGCGGGAACATTTGAAAATAATACGACATCGGCACTAAAACGGAAGGTTTTTTTTGTCTCTCTGAATCAAGCCTCTTGTCTGGGAATATAGCACAATACGGTTCCTTAACTGAAAAGGCTTGAAGTTCGCTCACCCTTCTTGCAGAAGTAATGGCTAGAAGAAAACAACATTTCAAAGACATCCATTTTTTCTGAAACATCTAGCGGCTCAAATGGAGGTTCCATTAAAGTGAACCAAAACCCAGCTGGATCGGCCCGAGAATCCAACAGAGCTTGCGCCGCATCCCTGCTATCCCTCTAGCAGGGCGCATGCCCGCGCTGGCCATTTGTGTATGGCCATCACGGGCATGCTCCCTGTTAGAGGGAAGGGGCGAGATGCAGCTGCCAGCACGCTCGAAACCGCTGAGCTAGGATGCCACTAAGACGTGCATAGCTCAGCGGCTCCGAGCGCGCTGTTTGGACGAACGGCCGTGCATGCTCCGTAGGACTACTGGGGAGTGCACCAGAACCCAGGATAGTCAAAATCCTGGGTTTTAGCCCACTTTAACACTTTTTATACGATTGTCAAGTCCCAGGTAGAGAAATTCTTGGAGGGCACCAGTCTTTTACATATAAGTGATTTGAAAAATCCATTAATCAGTTAATTTTGCCTTCATTTCTAAAAAAACTGATAAAGCGGAAGTTTGAGTTTTCAGGTTAATTACAGCCAGTCCCTTGTCAAATCCCTACTGCAAGAACTCTAGGACTGTGGCAATTTCTTTTTTCTTCAGCTTTTTAACTTCACAAAAAGAGGGAAAACTTTTCCATACCTTTCCATAGATTTTTCTTGTAGTTAACTTATGACTTTCCAACAGTGTTTTAGTCACTTTCAGGGAACAACCTCTTTTTCTTAACAAGGATCTTTCAGGATCCAGGCTGTCAGCATTAGACTTGTCTGGAATATCCAGGAGTCTCCATTGCCCTCTTATCGCCATCTTGATTATCTCCGCAAACCAAGTTCTTTTTGGCCAGAAAGGTGCTATTAGGATCAGCGTTACTTCATCTTGAGCGACCTTCTAGACAATTTGAGGAAGGATTCTGAAAGGGGGAATGCATAAGCAAGATGACATTTCCAATTCTGAGCAAGAGCATCTATTGCTGCTGCACCTGACTCCCTGGCAATCGAGAAGAATTTTCTGCATTTTGCATTCTTTTCACTGGCAAACAGTTTTATCTGAGGGTGACCCCAGGTGCTTGCAATCAGTTGAAAGACCAACTGATTCAGACACCACTCAGTCTCTCTGACCTCTACACGACTTAGCAGATCTGCCAGTGTGTTTAGGGTCCCCTTCAGATGGATTGCTGTTAGGGACTGGATTTGATCCTGAAGTGGAACTAAGATGTCCTACATAAGTGTCATTAACTTCCAGGACCTGGTTCCCCCTTGGTGGTTTAGATAAGCTACTGCTGTTGCATTTTCTGACTTTATCTGTACATCTTTTCCCTGAATTTCCTTTGTGAAGTATTCTAGCGCTAGCTTTACTGCCAGCAGCTCACTGAAATTCGAGGATCTCATAGCAACTTTTTTGGGCCATTTCCCTTGAACCTGCAGATTTTTTAGGTGAGCCCCCCAACCCCAACTGCTTGCATCTGTGGTGACTATCAATGGGTTGGCCTGCTTCCACTCTCTTCCCCTTTTCAGGTTTTCTGGGTTTGTCCACCACTGTAGATCCTTTGGTACCAATGGATCCAGCTGAACTGCTCTACTGAATTTTGATTTGTGTCCCAGTTTTCTAAGAGCAATCTTTGAAGAATCCTCGTGTATAATTGTGCCCAGTGAACTGCTGGGATAACTGAGGTCATTAATCCTAGTATTTTCATTATTAGTCTTAGGGATACCCTGGGGCTTTCTAATAGTGCCAGAATCTCTGCTAATAACTTTTCCCTTTTTTCTACCGGAAGAAGCAACTTTTTCTGGATGCTGTCTATGATGAACCCCAGAAATTTAGCATTGTCAAACTTTTCTCTAGGTCTGCCAGCAATGCTGCTCTGGACTTGTTTAGGATCAAAGGATCGTCCAATCACAATGATTCCCTGTTGTCTGAGACAGGCCATGGGTTCTGCCAGAATCTTTGTAAATATTCTTGGGGAGGATGAGAGGCCGAACAGAAGCGTCCTGTATTGTAGGTAAAGTGTCTTTTGTTCTAGCTGTACTGCAAACCTCAAATACTTGCGGTGAGCTGTCAAAATTGGGACATGCAGATATGCATCCTGTAAATCTAGATTGATCTTAAGGGCCTGTTCCTTCAGTATTCTCCTTACAGAGTAAATCGAGTCCATTCTGAACTTTTTGTACCTGATGAATCTGTTCAGTCTTTTTAGATTCAGAATCATCCTGTACTTTCCTGACTGTTTTTGTACCAGAAACCCATAGAAACAAAACCTGTCCCCCACTGGGGTTTGAGGTACTACTTCTATGACATTCTTTTGTAGAAGCTCCTGCAAGACTAATGGGAAGCCTCCCTCTTTTTTGGGTCCTTTGGCAATTTTGTTATCACAAGGATGACTGGGGTAGAGAGGCAAATTCTAATTGATACCCTTTTTCTAGTGTTTGTAGGACTCTTTCCAAGTGGGATTCCCCCTACTGGTAATTGTTTGTCAGGATTGCTGTTTAGGCCCCTCAGGAGGCTTGCTCACAAGTGAGTGCTTCTTTCCAAGCGGGATTCCCCCTACTGGTAATTGTTTGTCAGTATTGCTGTTTAGGCCCCTCAGGGGGCTTGCTCACAAGTGAGTACTTCCTTTGGTGTCTAGGCGGATTCCACCGTTTTTTCACATCTGGCTGTCTAGACTGAGTTAGACTGGTTCCTGCACTCGCCTTACCCAAATAGCCCTGTGGCCACATGCCACTAAGGCAAAAGTCTTGGCCAAAGTTCTGATAATTTCCTCAGCAGCATTAGTTAGGAAAGAAAGAGGTCTATAAAGAGTCGGAAGCATATCAACAAGGTCCTGAGCAGATACCTTATTATTCATGTGGGCCTTAAGGGTGTCCACCCATTTGGTCATGCTCCTCAGGACCACATCAGAATCCATAACAGGTTTAAAACCAAAAAGAGTAGCATCCCATGCTCTTCTCAAAATGTGTTCCCCTCTGCGATCCATAGGATTCCTTAATGTACCCATATCTTCAAAACTTGAGGCGGAAGCCCTGGACGCTTGACCTAAAGGGGCATCCACTTTGGGACACTTACTCCAGAGTTCCATGATTGGATCCTTAAAGGGAAATTTTCTTTTTAAGGATCTGGGCAAAAATAATTTATTTTCTATTTATTTTCTAGAGTATCCCATACAGTTTTAACCGTATCCCTTAACCCTTGAAGTGCCAAGCACGTAACACCTACGGGCTGGCTTGTCCGGGCTTTAAGTGCCAAGCCCGCTGTTATTTTAAAAAATAATGTAAAAAAATACTCACCCAACCCCTCTATGGATCCGGCCGGGTCTCCTCTTTCATTTGGTGCCATCCGATCCCCCGTGGGGGCTTGGATGGCTCCAGAAGAGCCCCTGGAATAGGGCCCCCCCCAACTTCGGCAGCAGCAGCTGCTAACCGTAAAGAAAAAAATAAAATAAAAATAACATTTACTTACCTGCAGTCACGCTGCCTCCCGACGGGTGTCCTCTTCACTGGGGGGGGAGGGGTTCCGATCGCCCCCAGCCTCTTCTGTGGCGAGGAGAGGGCAGAAATCGCCCTCTCCCCCCACTTCCTGAAACTCAACTGCTAGACCCGCCCCCTGGGGGCAGGGCCGGGTGACATCATTGTGATGTCACCAGCAGCCGGTTTCTTAAGTCCAGCACCCGAGACAGAGAATCAGTCTGCTCGGGTGGTTGGAGGAGAGAGGCGGGGAGGAGGAGAGGGCTGAGATCGCCCCCCCCCTCCCCAGGCTCTCTCTTCCAAACACCCGAGCAGACTGTCATCGCAGATCACCGGGGGACACAGGATCGGAGGTGAGTAAAGTAAAAAAAAAATAAATAAATTACATTTTTTTTCTTATGTCTCTGTGTGTTTATTTTTACATTTAACCCCTTGTGAACTGGTAAGGGGTCCATGAGACCCCTTATACCAGTTCACAAGGCTGGGGGTAACCGCAGGTGACTTGCCATTAACCCCCCGGCACCCCTATTACCTGCCTCCCCAAAGCCCGGGGGGCAGAAGAGCCCGGGCCCACATAGGCTATGTGGGCTTGTAGTCTGCAGGGTGGGGGGGGGCGACAAAAGTTGCCCCCCCCACTCTGTTCCTACAAGCCCCCATAGCTGGTTCCGGGCTGGTAATGCTGGGTAAGGGGGACCCCATTTTTTTTTTTTTTTTTATGGATTTTAACCCTTAAAATTCCCCAAAAAAATGGGGTCCCCCCAGCCCTTATGTTCTGTCGCCCAGCAGCTAAAAATGGCTTCCAGCTGCAGCAGGAGAGCAGAAGCCAGATTGATCAGCGTGGGACACAGGGATGGATGGGAGGTAAGTATTAAAAAGTATTAAAAAAATAAATAAATAAAATATTTTTTCTTCTTGTTTCTGTGGTTTTTTTTTTACACTTAACCCCTTGTGAACTGGTAAGGGGTCCATGAGATCCCTATACCAGTTCACAAGGCTGGGGAGCTGGCAAGTCACCTGCGGCTAGCGGGTCACTTGCCGTTAACCCCCGGCACCCCAATTACCTGCCTCCCCAAAGCCCAGGGGGGGGGGTCAGAAGAGCCCGGGCCATGGCTATGTGGGCTTGTAGCCTGCAGGGTGGGGGGCCACCATAGCTGGTCCAGGGCTGGTTATGATGGGTAAGGGGGACCCCATATGATTTTTTGGGGGAGTTTTTAGGGTTTTTAACCCTTAAAATTCCCCCAAAAATGGGTCCCCCCCCCCCCCAGGAGGGGGGACCCTATGTCATTTTTTTTTTTAAATTAACCACTTATGTTTATAGTAAGGATAGTAGTAGTATTTTATTTGTAAATGTAAATAAAGTGCTATTTTCAGTTTAGGGTGTCTCCTGGGCAAGAATGGGGGGGGCTACCAATACATATGTGGTACCGTTGTAATCGGAAGAAATGGGGCTTTCACATGCAATATGGTTTTCTTTAATAAAGTAAATGTTTTATTTAAAATAAAGGAGACAATTTTATAAAAAATAATTTTTAATTTATTTTTGTTCTTTTTACGCAAAAATTTTTAAAGAAACAGTAGAAAAATTACAAACAAGACATTTCATGCTAAAGCCTAAACTCTGCTGCAAAAAATATATCTATAATTTTCCTGGAAATTCCTCCAAAAATCATGGTAAAACATGGTGCAAAATGGTAAAAAATTACCTGTCAACAGAGGGTGAAAAAATTTCAAGTAGACGGGCAATTAAAAGGGTTAGTAGTACCTATGCATGTGGGGTATTGTTCTGCTCGGGGGATCTTGCACTTTCAGATTTAGCTTCTTTTTTCTTGTTTGCATATTGATTTTTTAAGAAAATGTGTTTTTTATTCAGTTTTTTTATAATTGTTTTGAGGGAAACCTCTTGCAACCTAAGAATTCTTCAAGGGATTACTTCTAAAAGGATGAGCCCGCTACAACAAGCTTTAGAAAGCTTAACATATGTTCTTTCAGGGAATATATGGTTCTGGGGGGTATTCCAAATGTAAAGGGTTGTTTTGGTAGAAAAAGTACAAGGTGCGCACTTTGTCTGCAGAGCTGAAATTTTCAAGTAAAATTACCCTTACGCACATGCTTTACTTTAGGGTGTTTGACAACTCTTTCCTTGACAGTAGCTATGCATGTTGAGTATTGTTCTGTTCAGGGGATGTTGCTTTTTCAGATTGAGCTTGTTTTTTCTTGTTTGCATATTTTTTTTTTAGGAAAATATGAGTTTGATTCTGCTTTTTTATTCTTTTTTAGTGAAACTCTGTGCTACCAAAGAATTCATTGAGGAATTACTTCCAGAAAACTGCACCCATGTAAACAAGCCTGGTACACCTAGAAAGCCTGAGGTGTATACTTCCAGGGAATATATAGTTTGTGGGGGGTATTTCAAATGTAAAGGGTTGTTTTTCTTGAAAAACTGCAAGGTGCGCTTAGCGCTTAGCATATTTGTATTTTATCTGAAAATCTCCTAAAGCGCTGTTTCAGTTTGGGGGAGTCTCCTGGGCAGGAAAGGGTGTCCACCAATACATATGTGGTATCGCTGTAACTGGGAGAAATTAGGATTTCACACGCAATAAGATTTTATTGACAAAATTACTTTTTTTATTACAAAAAACACTACAAATTGTAAAAAAAATTGATTTTTTTTATTTTTTTGCACAAATTTCACTCCAAAATATTAAGAATACACCTAAAAAATGACAAAAAAGACATTTCATGTTAAAGCCCAGATTCTACTGAAAAAAAGAATATATAATTCCCTGGGAAATCCCTGGAAATCCCTTCAAAAGTCACAGCTGAACATGTGGAGTGCAAAATAGTGCAAAAGGATCTGGCAACAGAGAATGAAGAATGCTCCAGGTAGGCTGGCACTTAAAGGGTTAAAACTGAATGTATGGGAAAAGCTTTCTCAGAACACTTAGCAAGAATTTCCTTGTACATTTCTTCCCCCGCCTCAGGATCAGATGTGATGTCAATCTCAACAGGAGGAAGATTACCAGAGTCCAGGGTGATCCGGGATAAACCTTGACTTTTCACCTGATTATCAGTGTTAGAGCAGGGAATAGGTGCGAAAGCAAGAGACCACTGAGACTGAGTGACAAAGTCTTTTTGGGTATTTTCAATAGAAGCTAACTGTTGCTTCATATTCAAAATCTCCTTTAACAATGCCGCTGAGTCTGACTCTCTTTTGTTTTTGTCACACCCCAAACATAAATTCAACTGCTAAGAGTCCGGAAGAGGCCAGTTTCTGTCTAAAATAAACATAAAATAATATATATTACATGCTACTGCCCCTTAAACATTAACTAAAACTGACCCTCCGGGGGTTCGGTTCCGGCCCCTGCCGCCTCTGTCCAGCTTGCTACTCGCGCCGGGATGGAGGAGAACACACTGCTCGTCCTGCACACATTACTCGGCACCACCTACAAAATTCGAAATTTTGGAGGTACATTTCCCTCAAGTCCAATATAGTGGTAATAAAGTAAAAATACCAAAATGACACGTAAAAGACAGAGCGCACCTGCATTAATACAAATGCAGGATTTAAAGAGACAGTAGCACAACTAGTGCTAAATATAAAGACTATGAGGAAATTGTCCCGGGTGTAACCAGATCCCAAGGGGAACTTCCCTGGAATGTGTCCGGTACAGCCGACTAGCTCCAAACTCTGAAGGGTACAAAAAACAATAAACTAAAAAAACAAACTGGCAGAGGTCTAACACCAGGTACTCTGTCCCAAGGTTTCCCAGGGAGGAAACACAAAGAACTGAGGTAGGGAGGAAGGGGTGGGGCTTTTAACCTCTGTTCCTGTTTTGTGTTTCCTCCCAGGGGGTGGAGCATAATATCTCCACATGGTCAAGCTGAAGGATGACTTGAAAAAAATGTATTTTCAAAAAATCATATGCTTATGTTTTACATTTATTTTCCTGTTTTAGCAATACACGAGGAGTATAAAGACTGGAGAAAATACTTGAAGGAACAATTATCTGGCTCAAGGACCATTCCTGTTGACTTTCATAGTAAGGTAAACAGTTTGTATATTTCAATCAGTTTTATTGATTTTTAGTATTTTTTACCATGTAGTATTTTTACCATTACTAGTTCAATAGTTTGGGGTAAGTCAGATTCCCATTTAAGTCAAGTTTCCCTTCAGGCTCTATGTGATTATATAAAATGGAGATGTCACCCTTCCCCTCTGGACACATTAGACATCGTTTGTCCAGTACTGTGATTTAGTAAACTCTCCTTTATCTATTTTTAGAGAATTTATGTAGTGAACTATCTATCTATATTTAAATTCTTCCTTCTGGGGAAGCTGATATTTTTCCTTAAAATTTTCTATACTTTTTGGGGTTGTGGAGGTTAACAAATCTGCAATCCTATACAAACAGTGTTTGTGTTCACCAAGAAAGATGTGCTTTTCTCCTCAGTCAGGGTTGGCAACTAGAGGGGCTACTGTGGTATGTTTTGAGGACCAAACATACTTCTTATTAGAAGCATCCCAGAGGACTAAGGAATTTGAAAGTGATGGGCGCAGAATATATGTCCTGTTTTACCTAGTCATCTGCATGAGAGAGTCCGTGGCGGTTGGGGCACAAGCCTGCTGTTCCATTGTTACCCAGTTATGCTTTTCTCCACCGGCATACATTTGTGTAAGGTGAAATAGTTGCGCTGCTGTATAATATTCATACAAATAGCGGACCCATGCCCCTTTATGTCTAACTGTAAACAGAGTCCTTTGATTTATCCTCCTGATTTTCCCTGCCCAAATAATGCTCATCAAGTTGTCAATGATTGTCAATGATTTTAAACATAAGATAAACATAAGATTAACATAGTAGTGATTACATGTTTCTATACACTTGTGGATGGGACTCCAGGGCTGCCCCACCACTATGTCCTATTACATAAGGCTGCACACTGATTAAAAAGTTAATTCATTTATTGTTCACAAAAGTTCATGTAGTATTCACAGAATTACACATATAACACATACTAAACATCACACAACATCACATCATAAAAAACATCAATCTAAAAACCAACAAAAGTGGGGAGGATCTCATAGGGCTTCACTCAATTTAGGTACACTTAAATGATCTTGACACCAAGATCAGTTGTGCATAAATATTATGGCACAAGGCCTGTATGAAGGCATGCATATATAGGCGTTCAACAGAGTAAAGTGCAAGTGCTTACTAATTTCTATACTCCACTAATTATGTATACAATTAATTAATAAAAAAATGAATTTATAAATAAAAAAGTGCCTCAACTACATGCAGTGCATAATAACCTCAACTCTAACTACTCTCACATGTGATCTACCTGAATATCATGCAAAGTGACAAGTGCTTAAAGTGCAAAAAGGTGCAAGTGCCTAAATAATCACTGACTCCGTGTGCCTTTGTTCAGCGCCATATATGCATATAATCCATCATCATCATCATCATCATCAATAATCACAAAGAAAGCAATATCGCGCCCTTCCCGTCCTCCCCACTTACCTCACCTACGCGCTGCGTGGTTTGTAACCACTTCTCCTGGGTGCCTGAGTGCTGACTGCATAACTCTGCCTTTTATTGCTATCCAAATCGCTCGGGCGGAAGTGACACAATCTCTATGCTTACACCTGTGTGTCATCCTGCTATTGTAACGCTTAACAGCTGCGGTCTGCTAGGGCCATATGACCTCCACCTCCACTAGGGACTACCGTCTAGATCAGGGGTAGTGAAATGGCGGACCGCGGTCCGAATCCGGACCGCAGATGCCATTTGTCCGGACCGCTGCCCAGGGCTGGTGTAGTGTCCCGGCTGCTGCTGGCTCCACGGTGGAGCGGTGTGCCCGGGTAATTTTCTGTGCGGCAGCATCAGAAGTTCCGGCCAGCAGAGGTGCATTGTGGAGGCAGAGGGAGGCCCAATCACGGCTGGGCCAATGATGGAGGAGTGGGCGGGGCATAATTACGCTGTGGCCGGGCAGCGGGCTTTTGCTGAAGATAGGATGGCTGAGGATGGCTGGAGAGGAAGGAGGAAGATAAGGTAAAGGCTCCCACTGCCCGCAGCGCTGTCACCAGCCGCCGGGGACTTTTATTTATTCATGTCAGGCTGTCCGGGAGCTGATTGACCTCTGCCTCCCCCCTCCCCTCCCCTCCCCTGACTGTCAGTTCCACATGACTGCACAGGGGAGGGGGCTTGCAGAGTGAGGCTGTTCTCGCGTCCCCCTCTCCTCCCCCACGCTGCGATCATCAGTGTAATGGACTGGCAGGACACAACAATAAAGGAGAGAAAAGGCAAGTCCCAGTGTCCCACCCGTGATGAATTAGCTGTGGCCAGTCTGCCTCATTCACTTCTATGCTGTGTTTCCTTTCCATTCTCTGTCTTTTTCTCCCTCTCTCACTTCTTTATCACTGTCCTTTTTCTTTCTCCCTTACATCCCCATCTCTATCTCTCTCTTTCTCCCTGCTTTCCTTTTTTTGTCCTCTCTTGCTGCTTTTATTTGTCCATTCCTTCCTTCTTTTTCTCTTCCTCTTTCTCCCTCCGCACCTTTCTCACTGTGTTCTCTTTCTTTTTTTCTCCCTTCTTCCCTGTCTCTCTCTTTCTCTCTCTCCACCACGCTTTATTCTACCTCTTTCTCAACTTTCATTCTCTCTTTATCTTTTGTGCTCTTTCCTTCATCCTTTCCCTCACTCCTTCCTTTCACCCTTCCCTCTCTCCCCTCCTTCCTGCATTTCCTCTCTCTTTTTTCTTCCCCCACTCCTCCCTTCCCCCTCTTGTTTCCTTACCTTTTCTTTCCTCATTACATTCTTCCCTTTCCACCTCACTCTTTCTTTCTCCCTCACTCCCATACTGCCTTCTTCCTTCCTTTCGTTCTTTCACTCCCCTTCCTCTTTCTTATTCCCTGTTCTGGCTCTTCACTCTCTCCCTTTCTTCAGTTCTCACTTCCTTGCCTTCCCTCCCTGTTTCTTTTCTTACTCCATTCCTCCTCCCCCTGGCCCGGGGTGAGGAGGCCATTACCCGGGACCAGTTCATCGAGCTGCTGGAGAACCGGGCCAGTGGCCGAGAAAGTGCAAGGAGGTGAGAATCCTGTCCCCCATTTACTTCCTACTTCTGTCATTTACTTCCTGCTTCTTGTAGAGTGCAAGCTCTTCAGCTAACAGCTGACATGCACTCTTACTTACACCCCCCCCCCCCCGGACCTTCATCCCACGGCAGACCCTGGTAAGTGGACCTCCACTGAAAGTAGTTGAGTACCCCTGGTCTAGATAGTCAAAAGATACATATCCAGTCACATCTCGTTGATACATGTCCATAGTCTAGTTCATCAACTTAAATGACAATGTTCACTTATAATTGGATGATACATACTCACCAAGCTTCCTTTGCTTCTGTTCAGCTATCTAGAACGAGACATAATGGCATGCAACTGTGTTAAGATATCACATACACCATACATAACTGTCCTCTTCATTCGCGTCCGAGGAAGGGGGCAAAACTGAAGTCTTCATTTATACCTATGGGGGATCTGCTATTTAGCTTGTACATCCACTCCGCTTCTTTTTGTAATCATTTTCTTATAATGTCACCTCCCCTAATATCTCTCATAACTTGATCCACATACATGATTTTCGTTCCTTGCCAGTTTCCTCCATGTGCCCTCAAGTAGTGGGCCTCAACAGGGGTAAGTTGTTTGCCATTCTCTTTATCCCTAGATGCCAATCGAATGTTGGACAAATGTTTTTGCACACGGATCTTGGCCATGTTTTTCGTCTGTCCTATATAGTATTTCGGACAGGGGCACTGTAAAGCATATATGACCCCCTTCGTTCTACAGGTAAGATGTTTCCTGATCCGGAAACTCTCACCTGTTTGTAAATTATGGATCCTATCTCCTCTCTGTACCAACGGACAGATATTGCAATTCCTGCATGCCCTACACCCATTCGGGATGTGTTCATTCAGCCATGTCTTTGGACGGCTATAATGGCTCCTGCACAGCCGATCTCTCAGGTTTGGGGCCCTCTTTGCCGTCATCAAGGGGCCTCCCTGCGTAAGTGTTGACAGGCATGGGTCTATCTGCAGAACCCCCCAATGTTTCCTCAAAATGTTCTTTACTTTATACCAATCATTGTGGTATGTGGAGATAAATCTCACCTTACCATCATCCTTTCTTTCTTTATACTCCAGTAGGTTTCTTCGGGGTGTCCCACCTGCACGGGCTACTGCTTTATCAATGACCCTTCTAGGGTATCCTCTGTTCCGGAATCGATCCCTCATGTTCTGTGATTCCGTTTTGAATTCCTCGTCTCTTGAACAATTGCGGCGTGCTCTTAGCATTTGTCCCACTGGTATTGCTTCTTTGGTGTTTCTAGGGTGAAAGCTAGAGAAGTGTAAGATATTATTTGTAGCCGTAGGCTTACGGTACAACTTAGTTCCTATCGTTCTATCATCCTCAATCTGGATGGTGATGTCAAGGAATTCAACAGAGCTCTTAGATAGCATATACGTAAGATGGATGTTGTAGGGGTTCTGATTCAACCTACTAATAAACTCAACACATCTACTCTCTGAGCCCTGCCATAGGATGAGGACATCGTCTATGTACCTGTACCAGCCCAAGATATGGGCATGGTACAGGCCATTAGACTCACCCCACACTATTTCCCGTTCCCACCATCCTAGGAACAGATTAGCCACTGAGGGTGCACATCTCGCCCCCATTGCTACACCTTTTATCTGCTGGTAGAATTTTCCATCAAATGTAAATGCGTTGTGGGACAACACAAAGTCTAGCAGCTTGATAACAAATCCATGCATACGTCTATTATCTGTTGACTCCATCTCTAAGAAATAACTAACTGAAGAGATGGCTGCTTGGTGAGTGATATTCGTATACAGTGATTCTATATCACATGTTACTAGAATCAGATCTTCCGGTGCCGATATAGAATCCAACCTATTTAGGATATCTGTGGTGTCCTTGATATATGAATCCAACGCTCCGACATGCGGCTGCAGTATGTTATCTATAAACACACATGCAAATTCGGTCACACTCCCGATTCCTGCCACAATAGGTCTACCGGGTGGCTTACTAACGTTCTTATGGACTTTAGGTCTGATATATAGCGTTGGAATCTTAGGATGTTCCACTTTCAAATAGTTAAAGAGGCTATTGCTTACTAGTCCCTCCTCCCTTGCTCCGGCCAAAATCTCCATGTACTCTCTTTTGTATATTTCAGTGGGATTGCCTGGTAGCCTAGTATACGTGCTTACATCACTGAGCTGTCTCCTAATCTCTTCTTCATAGTATTTCCTAGTCAGGATGACGATGTTGCCCCCTTTATCTGCTTCCTTAATAATAATCTCTTCATTATTTTGAAGAGATTGGAGGGCCTTATACTCATCTTTAGAGAGATTGTATCTATGCCTATTGGGGGTCAGAGCCCCCACATCCTGACTTACCAGGGAGAAAAACGTTTGTAGAGCCGGTATGTTGGTCCAGGGAGGTATAAACGTTGATGGCCTCTTCAATTTCTTGATGTTTGATTGAGTTGACCTTGTTTCCTCTTCTAAATCCTGTTCAGTAACCCCTTGCTCTGTGAGGAGTGATGTTAAATTCAACAATGCCTGCTTCTCCTGGGCACTCCAGGGTACTTCCTGTTTGTTCTGTTCAGTGCCCATAAACATATACTTTAGAGAAAGTTTCCTGCAGAATAAAAACAAATCTTTTATGGTAGTAAATTTATCAATCGAATTAGTTGGAGAGAAACTGAGTCCCTTTGAAAGAGTCGTTCTTTTGCCTCAGTCAGAGGCAGATCTGTTAAGTTAATAATTTGAGCGGGATAGTCACATGCAGAACTCTAGGTATGGATCTCTATCTAGCATGTCCTCCTCATCCTCATATCGACAATCAGACCATTCCTCTGTGGAAGGGGTTTTTTTAGAAGTAGAACATGGAGACACACGAGGAGGGGGAAATACAAAAAGAGGAGAGAATACAGAGCAGGACAGCAGAGGAAGGGATCAGAGTATGTGGGCACACCACCGATTGAGACCAAGGGACACAAAGCGCAAACGGTTACAATCTCCGCAGCCCCAGAGACACAGGCAGGCGATTCGGCACTAAAAATTATTAACTTAACAGATCTGCCTCTGACTGAGGCACAAGAACGAGTCTTGTCAAAGGGACTCAGTTTCTCTCCAACTAATTCGATTGATAAATTTACTACCATAAAAGATTTGTTTTTATTCTGCAGGAAACTTTCTCTAAAGTATATGTTTATGGGCACTGAACAGAAAAAACAGGAAGTACCCTGGAGTGCCCAGGAGGAGCAGGCATTGTTGAATTTAACATCACTCTTCACAGAGCAAGGGGTTACTGAACAGGATTTAGAAGAGGAAACAAGGTCAACTCAATCAAACATCAAGAAATTGAAGAGGCCATCAACGTTTATACCTCCCTGGACCAACATACCGGCTCTACAAACGTTTTTCTCCCTGGTAAGTCAGGATGCGGGGGCTCTGACCCCCAATAGGCATAGATACAATCTCTCTAAAGATGAGTATAAGGCCCTCCAATCTCTTCAAAATAATGAAGAGATTATTATTAAGGAAGCAGATAAAGGGGGCAACATCGTCATCCTGACTAGGAAATACTATGAAGAAGAGATTAGGAGACAGCTTAGTGATGTAAGCACGTATACTAGGCTACCAGGCAATCCCACTGAAATATACAAAAGAGAGTACATGGAGATTTTGGCCGAAGCAAGGGAGGAGGGACTAGTAAGCAATAGCCTCTTTAACTATTTGAAAGTGGAACATCCTAAGATTCCAACGCTATATATCAGACCTAAAGTCCATAAGAACGTTAGTAAGCCACCCGGTAGACCTATTGTGGCAGGAATCGGGAGAGTGACCGAATTTGCATGTGTGTTTATAGATAACATACTGCAGCCGCATGTCGGAGCGTTGGATTCATATATCAAGGACACCACAGATATCCTAAATAGGTTGGATTCTATATCGGCAAGATACCGGAAGATCTGATTCTAGTAACATGTGATATAGAATGACTGTATACGAATATCACTCACCAAGCAGCCATCTCTTCAGTTAGTTATTTCTTAGAGATGGAGTCAACAGATAATAGACGTATGCATGGATTTTTGATACATGGTGACTTGCAGCCCCCAGCCTTGTGAACTGGTATAGGGGTCTCATGGATCCCTTACCAGTTCACAAAGGGTTAAGTGTAAAAAAAACACAGACAAGGAGAAAAAAATATTTTATTCTAAGCATACAGCACGTCCTGCTCCATCTATAATAATTACACATGGGTAATACTCCGCCAGAGGGCGCTGTTCACTGCAGACATGCAAAAACAGGCTCCTCCCACCCCTTCATATACCCAGGGACCTCCCACAAATCCCCAGATTTCTCTGCAGTGCTGAACTGCGAAGACATGAAGTATCACGCTCTCGCAGGCGAGCGGGGCTTTACAGCCCGTGGCCCTGTGGGACTATTTCCACCCGTCCTCTTTATGAAGAATATGCCTCCCAGCCTGGGCTGCGTTGGTCGGGTGAAGGTAGGCAGCACCTTGTGTGCTTAACGGAGCCATGCTCCACCGCAATCCCCCACCATAGAGTAGGCGGTTAGGGTGATGGTGAGCCTCTAGTGGATGCCCCTCCTGCATTGTTGCCCGTGCCCCTTACAGAGTTAATCCCTGGATGCAGGTCCGCTTCTCCCTCGCTTCCTCCCGTAGCTCGGGGGAAAAGAAAGGGGGGGGGGGTATGTGTGGCAGTCCTAGTGTAATGTAACACGTTTAAGGCCTTTTGATCTTTCATTGTACTTGGGTGTCAGTGTCGCGCTCCTTGCTCCACATAAGTTTATGGTTGCGAGCCTGTTTGTCCTTCATTACATGAGTGTACTGCCCAGTCGGCAGCATCATTGTCTAGCGTTACAGCAACTTTATGTATGGGCGTACTACCCACTACTACTTTTTCACTTTTCGTTGGTTAGAGCTTCGCACTCTTTGGGGGAGGCGGGGACTCGGTATGAAGTGTCCCGCGTCACAGCCAGATCAGGCCCCCTCCTCGAGGTTCGCTTGGCGCCATTTTGACGGTCTTAGTGCGCGCGCGTGGTTGCGATCCGCCTCCTCCCTTGGTTATGTAAGTGCCCTCCGGGGCGGTTTTTGTTCCTATGATTCTTTTATTCGAGCTGCGCATGGCACTGACACCCCCCCCCCCCCTTATCCCATTATGTCTTTCAGACGCCAGGATTTTGGTGGCTTCTCCCGGCCTGACATATATTATAGTGGGTCCACATAACAAATTCTCCCACTTCCTAGCGGGTCTTGGGGCATCCAGGGTTGCCTATTGCTTAAATTTCTGCGGGCATACTGCTCAGATAATCACCATATGGAGGCATCTCAGAATTATGTACCCGGGGTCCCTCGGGGACATGACCGGCTGTGTACTCTGTGTGGTCAGCCCCATGCTGATGCTGACAGAGCACGGGTCTGCGGACCGTGTGCTGAACAGGCACTGACCCTGCAATCAGGTTTGCCAGTGGCTGCACCTCCCTTCAATACACCTGTCTCCCCGGACCTAAATCTCTCTCCTGATGAGTCTCACTCGAGCGGGGATGACCAGCAAGTCGTGCCGCGCAGGCTGCCTACAGCTGAGCAGGTGCTGTTTAGTTTGGCGGAGCGCATGGGCCCTGGAAAGTAGCAGTCCCTGACGCCTCCTGGCTCTCCGGTTCCTAACGAAACCGATGAATCTGCTGCTATGCAGGACCTGGATCCTTCTGATGAAGGTGAGCTATTCTCCGATTCGGGCTCCTCGGATGGGATGCCCTGGAGCCGTGATGATTCTGGCCCCGGTTCTTGGGGCCTGTGTGACACTGATGAACTACTTATAAAGATCTTTGAGGTTTTGTCAATCTCTCCTCCTGGAGAGGCTCCCAAGCCTAAGAGGGAGAGTTTCCACACAGCGACACTGCGCTTGGAATTTCTGGAACAGGAGCATTTCCAGGCTCTTATATCCAAAGAATGGGATTCGCCTTGTAAACTTACAGGGGTTCCAGGGGTCTGGGATTGGAAGTACCCTTTTCCCCCTGATGTGGTTAACTTTTGGTCAGCACCTCCCGTGGTGGATGCACCAATTATAGGGGTTACTAACCCCCCCTTCATGACTGCCCCTCATTATCGTACCCTTCGGGATGCTGAGGACCAGCGCATTGACAGACTGGCTTCCCACACCTTTTCGTGTGCAGGGTCGGCTCTGCACCTTGTCTGTGCCGCGGCCATCACTGCGGTGGCCCCCAGGACTCTCATTAGAAAACTACTTGATCACCGACCTGAGGACCTCCCCTGGGAGGTATTTAATGCGCTCTCAGACTGTGATGTGTTTGTAAGGTTTATCCTCTCGGCGCTGGATGACACCATTTAGATGTGTGCTAGAACCTCTGCCCTTGTGGTAGCTATCCGCCGCCTGGTCTGGCTGCGACAGTGGGTTGCTGACGATGATACGAAAAAGGCTCTTACTGGCCTTCCTTTCAAAAGACGGCGTCTATGTGGGGCCCGTCTGGACCTTTTTGGAAAAAAGGGTAAGGCACCCCTACGCAGAAGGCCGTCTCGGCCTCCTCGGGGCAGGGACACCCCTCCCCCTCCCTACATTAGTGTCAAACACGAACCTGAGGTGTGCTTCCAACTTTTCGGAGTGGATTTCCACCACGGGGTGGGCAGGCAACGCCCTGGGCCCTCTGGCAGGACTAAGTCCAAATCTGCCAAGACTTCCCAAGCATGAAGGGACGCCCTCGTCCTTCTGGGCGAGGGGACTGCTACAGCAGCTGACTCCTATCTAGGAATGTATCTTCTCCTTCTGGTGGTTCCAGGAGGTAGTTCCCCTGGACACAGGATAGCATTTGCTGGGCGGCCCCCCTCAGTGGTTGTCAGGGTGCTTCTAGCCCCTGTTTTCCCCTCAGGAATTGGCGCAGGCCGTACTAGGCCTACAGAGTTTGGGCTTACTTACAGGTTGCCCTTAACAGGATGGGGCTATGGCCTCTATATTTACCTTCCTCCTTCCCTCAACAGTATGAGGCAGTCTGGGCCACGCTGGCCTATGGTAGGCCTGGCAATTCTACTCTCACAGGTAGTCCCTATATGACATCTCTGTCTTGGGACACAGGCGCCCTGTGCAAGGGGGGCTTCCGGCCTCCTGTGGAGTTCTAGATCTTCTTAGTTCCCCCTGTGACTGCTGGACACCAAGACCGTTACTAGGCGGTGTTGCAGGAACAACCCGGCGTATTGAGGCATTGTTTGTGGCCTCTCTTTCGCTCCCAGGCTACTCGCCATGGCGCGAATGGGGGTGATGTCTCGGACATGCCTGGGGGGGCGTCCGCATTAGGATCTACCGGGTCGTCTTTCCTTACTCCCCAATCTCTACGTCAGGCCGAGTGGATTGGTCGGCCGGCGGTGTCCCCTGGGAGTTACTGGATGGGTGCTCAGTCACCTCAATCCCTCATGGTCCCTTATCCGCTATCTCCATTCCTTGGATTCGGTTCAGGCTTGAGCCTTCTTCCTGGACTCCTGGTTACGGGGGCTCTGTCCCCCTTTGCTGACATCTTACTTTCACCAGGCAGGATTGCAGCTGGTGGGCCCGTTGGTGGCGTATCAGATGATGTCCCTTATATACCGAGCCCTTGGGCTCTTCGGCACAGTAGGTTATTGATCCTACATGGGGTTCCAGCACCCCTGGGGCTTGGTCTGTGCTCATTCCCCCTTGGTAAGGTGGTTCCTCTTGAGCTGATCATATTCAAGGGCCCTGTCAGGGGGCACCCCCTTCTTTGCTTGCATCTTCCTGTGAATGGTCATCTTGGGTACCAAGTCTCGCAGGTTGGCGGGGGGGGGGGGTTCCTAGGTAGGGTCCCTTAGAGGGTCCATCTTACCTACTGGTTTGTTGAAACGGTGAGCCTTCCGTTGACTCTATACGGCTGGACTTCTCCTCTTTTAGACCTGTCTATTTGGGGACTCCAGGCCTGTTTTATTATTGGTCTGGAGCTTGAAGCAGGATGATCCCTCTGGAGGGTTCCTGATCCTGATTTGGGCGGGGGTCTACGCCCCCTGCTTCTCAGCGGTATTCGCTCCAATGGATGCCTTCAGTGGCAGGTTATGCTATCCTGGTGTCGCTCTGAGAGCCAATTAGGGTGGCTCTGTTGGGTCTCGCTTATACCACAGGGGCTCCGCCCTTGTTTTTACTGTCCCAGAATATTCTGACTCTGGTCATGGGGGCTTAGTAAAATTATGCATAGACTACTAGTTTATATGCCTTCTCTTCGTTCACCCTACTATGTGGGGTTCTGCGCACGGTTGTGCTGATAAAGATACCCGTGAAATTGATGGCCCCTGGGTGGCCTAGTGAACTGTGGTTCGCAGATGCTTCTGCTGAGGTCTGCTGACCTGTACGCTCTCTCAGGAATGCGGTTCTGCCCTTGTCAGGCCCCTTCTTTTGTCGTCCCAATATACAGACTCTAGTCTGGGGCTTGACAGCTGATTCATTCACCCCTTGGAGACGGGCTTATCTTCTGGGTGACTTGGCATATGGGGGGCTAGGAGCAAGCTTCCTTGGCTTCCTCTTCCTCCGTCTATTGTGGTTTATGGTATACCCATATTGATTGGCATGAGTCTTGGTCTCTTCCCTGTTGGACGTTCTCGGTTCCCAGGGTTCTAGAGTCATTACAGCATAGGTTGGGGTTGGCTCCCCATCTAGGTACTCTGAAGGTTCAGGTTCTGTCCTGGCTGTCTTCCTGTAGGAGTCTGGTTCTGTCTTCCTTGTGAGGAGTTCTCTTGGGGATTGCTTAGGTGCATCTCCCAAGTAGTTCTATGGTCCCTGTTGGGATCAATTTTCATTCTGTTTGCCCTGCGGATTGTTCCCTTGGGACTTATTCTGGATGCTGTCTGAACTGTTTTGTAGTCCAAGTCGCTTCTCCGGGGGCTCTTGCTTCAGTCAGACGTGTGCCTGAGAAGGTGGATCTGATTACTTAGCCTTCGCTCGTTATATATATATATATATATATCTATATACACACCATGACGTGGTGGTATTCCTCCTTACGCCGGACCCCTTGTCCAAGTGGTGTTTTATGATCATTATTTAAGTCCTTTTAGTCTGCCTATGGGCCTTATTCTTAATAATGCTGAAGTAAGGGGTCTACATTCCCTCAACAGGTGTTGAAATTTTCCTGGTTGTTTTCTTGTCCCTTAGGGGGACTGATGCCCTTTGGGGTCTGCGAGCGCCTCCTTATGTATGCGCCTGATCTCGTTTGCTTCCAGGGCCAATGCGCCCTTTGGACTGATCTTACTTGGATGGTTGCCTTCCTGGTCCTGAGTAAAGGCTTCTTGCTGATCCTTGTTAATGAAGGGGTCAGTACCCGGCCTGTCTGACGGGAGACTAGTTTTCATTTCTAAGTTCTAAGTTTCACTGAGGCTTCTGTTTCCTGTGGGCTCGTTGGGCCGTTACACTGGCCTATTCCTTTTAGGGGGAAGATTCTCCCTCTCTCGTTTATTCCGTTATATTGGTGTTTGGGTACCTTTGGCCCTTCAGCACCAGGTTTTCTGTTGAATAAGTTGCTAGATCGCTGCTTGTCTCTGTTCATACCTTTTCAAAGGTTTTGTTATGGCATTGACGTTAGAGCCTTTGCTCATGTCGTACTTGGTAGCAAAGGTTTGCAGGTGACAGCGCCTTTACTGTCTGCTGTGCCTTTTTTGGGGGGGATCCCACCCTACTTTATGGACACTGCTATTGGATGTCCCATGTGAAATTATTATAGATGGAGCAGGATGTGCTGTATGCTTAGAATAATACAATTCTGTGAAGTACTCACCTGTAGAATTGGTATTATACGCATACAGCATGTCCTGCTCCACCCCACCCTGGTTTTACATTTGTCTGGATCCCCTGTATGGTGATTGTTATCATTACTATTGTTACCAGTTGGTGGTTGGTTTCTCCCGGCTTCCTTTCTCACTGCTTTTCAATACTGGGGATTTGTGGGAAGTCCCTGGGTATATGAAGGGCCGGGAGGAGCCTGTTTTTGCATGTCTGCAGTGAACAGCGCCCTCTGGCGGAGTATTACCCATGTTTAATTATTATATATGGAACAGGACGTGCTGTATGCGTATAATACCAATTCTACAGGTGAGTACTTCACAGAATTGTATTATTCATTGTTTTTTTTTATACTTACCTCCCATTCATCCCTGGGCACTGTGTCCCACGCTTCTGCTCTCCTGCTGCTGCTGGAAGCCTTTTATAGCTGCTTGGTGACAGGGCATAAGGGGTTAATTAAAAAAAAACGACATAGGGTTCTCCCTCCCAGGGGGGGAGACCCCATTTTTTTTTGGAATTTTTAGGGTTAAAAACCCTTAAAAATCCCAAAAAAAATGACATGGGGTCCCCCCTACCCATCATAACCAGCCAGGGACCAACTATGGGGGCTTGTAGTAACAGGGTGCAGGGGCCAGCTTTGGTGGCCCCCCACCCTGCAGCCTACAAGTCCACATACCCTCTGTGGGCCCGGGTTCTTCTGCCCCCCCGGGCTTT
This sequence comes from Gastrophryne carolinensis, assembly GCA_027917425.1. NCBI lineage: Eukaryota > Metazoa > Chordata > Amphibia > Anura > Microhylidae > Gastrophryne > Gastrophryne carolinensis. The sequence continues at coordinate 297,002,144 of CM051235.1, read as the reverse complement.
GGGGAGGCAGGTAATTGGGGTGCCGGGGGTTAATGGCAAGTCACCCGCTGGTTGCAGGTGACTTGCCAGCCCCCAGCCTTGTGAACTGGTATAGGGGTCTCATGGACCCCTTACCAGTTCACAAGGGGTTAACAGTAAAAATAAACCCACACACACATTAAAAAAAATGACATTTATTAGTTTTTTTTTCTACTCACCTCCGATGTCCCGATCATTTCCCACGACGCTCTGATGACAGCTGCTGGTGATCGGTGGAGAAAGGCTGGTGGGGGGGGCGAGAGATCAGAGCCATCTCGCCCCCATCCAACCTTCCTCCTCCGATCTCCACTAGCGACTGAGCTTCTTGGGTCGCCGGGTGACAGGTGCCGGGTCACCGATGATGTCACCCGCTAACAGCCGCGACCCAGGAAGTGAAAGAGAGGGCGATTTCTCGCCCTCTCCTCACCACGGAAGAGCCCAGGGGCCCCCCGGGTGACCCTGCGGGAGAGATCGCGGCCGCAGGTGAGTAAATGTCATTTTTTATTTTTTATTTTACAGTTAGCAGCGGCCGGGGGTTCTCCTGGAGCCATCCGAGCCCCCAGGCGGGATCGGATGGCACCAAATTAAAGAGGAGACCCGGCTGGATTGATCAATGGGTCAGGTGAGTGTTTTTTTTATTTTTTTGGCTGCTAGCAGGGGTAAATGCCAGGCACGTGAATTTTACGTGGCTGGCATTTAAAGCAGACCAACAGTCAAAAATAAATTAAATCAGACTAACTTAACAAACAGTCCTCATGCACCCCTCTCCATGGCAATTTAGATTGCTGCACGTAAAAAATTATTTGCCTTTTTCTAACGACTACTGGGATAAATATTAAAAACAAGATGGCCGCTCATGGGCTTGCAGGCCACCTGCAAACAGAAAAGGGTCGATTCAAAGAAACATGTAACAGCTTGGATTTTGGTGCCGATCATCCTATTTTTCACGTCCGCTCGTGCGTTCGTATGAACTTGCGAGTGATTCTATAAGCAAATACGTTTCTATCCTAAAATGTACGTCCGTTCGTATGGCAGTTCGGGAATCAGACCTATGTCAGTTTCCATCCTGAATTTTCCGTTTCATTTCTCAGGTTGCAACATTGGTTTTGCCCTTTTTCCTTTTTTGTCTGGACGTAAATCCTTCTGATCTTGCGGCTGCGCACTACAAACTTACCTCATTAAAGTGCATTCTAAATATTTGGTCTTTTATTTTTCTTTATTTCATTCATTTTGTAGTAACCAACCATTAATGAATGCATTTGCATAAGTAAATCTTACTTTGTTTAATTTTTAGTTAACTTGCATTTTTTAATTGTGGATTTAATTTTAATATTTAGGCTTCAAATGGTACAAATTAAAATTTTGTGTGTGGTTACCCACACCCTCTAGATACAGATTGCTCTCAAATATAAAAAAACACCCAGCAACTTCTGCATGTTATGAGCCTAGAAACAGCCAAGATGGCGGGTCAGGTATTATGGGGCAGCCTGCAAACAGAAAGGGCCTTGTGACTGTGTTGCTCTGCATTCTTTGATTTCTGACCTTTCCGTGCCCCCAGCTCTGCTGTGTCTGTGCAAAATACAGCAGTAACCCACATCCTGCACTTTATCCCGCTCTCCTCTCCTCAGTAAGTGTGATGCATCTGACCAAAGATGTGCTTAAATAATTAAACAAAGCAAAGGTAAACCACTACACCAATAAATGCAATCTAAAAATATTATTCTAGTACATCAATTTAAAAATAAATACCAAAGGACATAAGTTTCTTTAATTAACGCAAATAGATTGCAAAATAAAGGTTTACATGCAAAGGACTAATTAAGGTCCACATTAAAATGCTTTTATAAGGCATACATGAATCAGGTATGCATTGCCATACAATTTATGGCCTCGGCCATGCTGATACATGCAGTTCATTGGAGCTCAAGACGCGCAGACTCCTCCACATAGCCAAAAAACCTGTTCAAGAACAGCAATACGACTGCTAAAAGGTGTCGGCAGTGGCTTTCTTTTAAAACGTCTTTAGAGGTTTGAAAACTGTTCTCTGAATCACACCTAAACCCATTCGATTATCCTAAGTTTTACGTTTTGATCCTAAGTTTTAGGATTTGATCCTAAGTTTTACGTTTTGATCCTAAAATTTAGGAACGAACTTGCGATGATCGTAAGAGCATATACGCATTCGAACGTAGGCTCGTGCGAGTCGTAAATGGCCAAAAAAACAGGAAAAAATGACTAACACCCACCCAAACTTACGATTCTCGATCCGAAATCAATTAACTTTTGCTCTTTGAATCGAGGGGAAAGTCATGCTGGGCTTCCTGTTACTGTGTATTGTCAGTTATGTCAGTTGGAAGTGGAAGCTCCAAAATGGCTGCTACCTTTCTTTTCCAACTGTGCCAGGCTGTTGGTCCGGTTTAAAGGAGCAGTATCACGAAATTTGCATTAAAAAAGATAAATAATTAAATAGCCACACAATAGCTTCTAACATGTGTATAAATAATGTGGCGATAGAAAAATGAAAAAATATCTGCCTTTCTTTTAAATTGTATAAGGACAATGTCTCAGTCCATTTGCTAAATAGGGGGATCTGCTGGGTTGTATTTAGTGAGCTGCTTCATTTAGCCCACTGGTCTCCTAGCAACACTTTACCTCAGAGGCTGACACTGTAATCAGTGGTAACAGCTGTGTGTGTGTGAGGTGCTGCTTTTGTATTAAAGTGTATTAAAGTGGAACAAAACTCTGAGTGGCCGACCCTGAAGTCTATAAGACCCGGCCATTGACGTTCCCCCTTGGGCATCCTAAATCGGGATGCCCCACTGTGTGAAACGACCCCTGGATAACCACAGATCCCCCCATTTTTCTGGCACGCTCACGCAGATAGTCATTTAGACAGGCCGGGTGGCCAGGAAGGTTACTGCTCAGGCTCCCCATCTGCGTGCAAACAGAGCTGATTGGATGAGAGTCAGCGCATGCGCTGTGAGACAGGGAATGGTATGTTTTCACAGGTGAACATGGGGATTTCACATATCAGGACATCCCAAGTCGGGATGCCCCTAGGGGCACAAAGCAAAACTCCAGATAGTGAAAATCCTGGCATTTAATTTACCAATGAGCTAAATGACTCCTAGAGCTTTGCTTTCTATTTTAGATATATGAAAACTGGCCAGGCAATGTTGTTATCTTATGCTGGACGGCTGCCAGCACTGAACAGCTGATTACTTTGTTACATTGTTTCCCCCTCTCCTCAGCGTGGAACAGGCCAGAGTGTCGGCCCCGACACTCAGCAGACATAAACATGAGATATTAGTCTCCAGCTGCACAACACACACATCATTTTTTTCTAAATTTGTAATTCTTACTCCAACACTTACCTACATTCAAAGTACCATTTAAATATAAGTCACCAAGAAAAATTTGCGATACTGCTCCTTTAAGTGACAGAGAGGCAACCACGTAAAATTCACGTGCTTGGCACTTAAAGGGTTAAGTCCCGCTCCACGAGCCTCCTCTTTCTTTGCGCGTGTTAAAAAGCTCTCCTGTTATCTACAGTATCCTGCTGCTCAGGTATTCCTCCGCCACTGTGTAGAAGCCACCGGTGTGTCTTGTACAAACTTTAGGAAACCAGTTTTTTAAATACTCTTTTACTTCCAACACGCAGAATAACAATAATGAAAATAGAAATTCCTGCGCTAGGATGTCCACATTGGTCCTTATGTAGGTTCATTTAGTTTGTTCGAAGTACTGCAAATGACATCGGTCTGTAGAAAAGTTTCCCAAAGTGCGTTTTGTCAGGTTTACACTGATTGGTGGTGCGGCTTAGCTACCAGTTCATGGGCACATGGCCTCCTGGGTAATGTAGTTCAGTATCACGTCCTGCTGTAGTTTTTTTGGCTGTTCGTGCAGTGTATCCTGTGCTTGAACTTTCCTGCCCTGTTCCTGCACACAAGGGGACTCACTGTGTACTGGACTCTTTCTACTTGCTGGTGATAGTTGTGTGACTCCAGCCTGTCTGCAGCTCAGTCAATCTTTCCTTGCGGGAAGTGCTGGTTAAAACCAGACTAGCTGGTAGATTCCCCACTCCAAAACTCCTTCCTGAAGTTTGTACCAGACACGCCAGAGGCTTCTACACATCGGCGGAGGAACAGTTGTGCAACAGGATACCGCGGACAACGTGAGAGCTTCTTTACACTGTGCAAAGAAAGAGGAGGCTTGGGCAGCGGGACAGCGCCTGAGCCACAATGGTGGGTGAATGGTGGGTGAATCAGTTTTACTATTCTCCAATCTGGACATAAGGGGGCCAAAGAGATCACAGATACATCTGAGTTCTCAAGGTGTTTCTACAAAGTGTTGCAGTTGCAGATACTGGAAGAATTCAGATGGGGAGATGTTGTTTTAGGGACTCAAAAGTTTTCATGTCGTGGGGTGTAAAAAGAGAGTGTATGGTAGAAAGGTTATCTTTCACCCATGGTCTGTAGAGCCTGGTGGTAACAGAGGGTTGAGTAAGTGAGATTGTGGCTAGGGTTAAATGACTTGTTAATGAGATGTTAAATGAGATGTTAACAGAACGCAGGGTTTTAAAGTATCCAGGTGATTGTTTCGATCGCTAGAGGGCGCACAGATATGCTTCGTTTAATACCCACAGAGGGATGAACTTTCTAGTGTGGAGAAGTGCTAATGGTGCAATCTGGGCTGTAATATAAGCCGAGGCCTTCAGAGTTTTTTGTTGTTAGGAAGAATTATTTTTCTTTTGAAGTTTCACTGGTCCCAGGCAAAGTTAAGAATTTTAGCTTGAAGGGCTTTCAGGTTACCGACAGGAACTTTAAAGAGCAAGATCCTAAATAGGTATAAAAGTTTAGGGAGGAGGGACATTTTAACAGCATTTATTCTGCCAAGCGAGGAGATCCTGAGGTAGATTTAGTGTTGTTTATCATAAGCCTGACATGAAACTAAAGGCAGGGTCTTTTTTGAGAATGTTGGGTGTTGAGATGTGGAATAAGAGAGAAAAGTACATTTTGTGTACTATAAAATTAATATTTGTCCCCATTATTATTTGTAGATATAATGGGGACATACGGGGGGGGGGGGGGTGGAGTGTGGGGGGTTCGTGAACAGAAGTGTGCATCCGGGATGCCTGTAAGCTATTTTTCAGCTTCGCCCTCATGCTTCCGGCTCCCAGGAGCGACGGGTTGGACTTATCATCTCCCTTCTGCATGGGGATCCCCAATCCTGGGCTTTTAGCCTCTCCCCTCAGGATTACGCTCGGCAATCTGTCGAGGAATTCTTCAAGGCCGTGGAGACCCTGTATGATGACCCGGACCGAGGGGCTACCGCTGATGCCAAGCTATGATCTCTCAGATAGGGGCGAAGACCGGCAGAAGAATATTGCTCAGAATTCCAATGCTGAGCAGTGGATTCTCGCTGGAATGACCCAGCATTGTGTGGGAAGTTCAGGCTAGGTCTGTCAGAGGTCATAAAAGATGTCATGGTAAATCACCCAGTACCTAACACCTTGGATGAAACCATGCAATTGGCTATCTGCATCTACCGACGCATACGAGAAAGATGCCTGGAAAAAGGGGCCCAGTCTGAAGTCAGTGTGAAGCCTGAGGCCTTAGTTCCCTGTTCTTCTGAAAAACCCATGCAGCTTGGGGCCACCAAGCTTTCTGAAGCTGAGAGGCGGAGGCATCTGTCACAAGGTCTATGCCTTTATTCCAAGTATACAGCACGTCCTGTTCCAGAAGATTCATTACACATGGGTTATACATCCACAAGATGGCGCTGGAATGCAGAAAACAGCTTGTGGCTCCTGCCCGCCCTATATAAGTCGGGGACCTCCCACAAATTCCCCAGTTCATTTCTGCAGTCTGCGCTGAGAAGATAGAAGATAGCTCTCTTGTGGCGCAGGTGAGCGGGGCTTATGGCCTGCGGCCCTGCAGGACTATTCCCACCTGTTCCGTATATAGTAACATAGTTACATAGTATGTAAGGCTGAATAAAGACTTTAGTCCATCCAGTTCAGCCTGTTTATCTCCTTCCAGTGGTCTAGTAGCCATAGCTGGAAATGTTATTACATGCCAGGAAGGCATCAAGGCCACTTTTGAACGTTTTTACTATATCCATAATTACTACCTCCGCTGGCAGCTAGTTCCATAGTCTCACTGCTCTTACAGAGAAGAATCTGCTCCTATGTCGGTGGAGAAAGCACCTTTCCTCTAACCTTAGTGGATGCCCTTGGGTTATAGTTACACTCCGGGGTATAAATAGATTGTGGGACAGATCTTTGTATTGACCCCGAATATATTTATACATAGTTATTAGATCACCCCTCAATCGTCTTTTTTCTAAACTAAATAAACCTAACTTTGACAATCTTTCAGGGTACTCTAGTCCCCGCACTCCTTTTATTAACTTTGTTGCCCTTCTTTGAATGCGCTCCAGTTCTGATATGTCCTTCTTAAGCACAGGTGCCCAGAACTTTACACAGTACTCTATATGAGGTCTGACCAGTGACTTGTACAGAGGTAAAATGATGCTCTGGTCATGAGCACCTATGCCCCTCCTGATGTACCCCATGATCCTATTTGCTTTGGCAGCAGCTGCCTGGCATTGATTACTACAGTTGAGCTTATTGTCAATTAAAACCCCTAGGTCCTTTTCCATTGTTGTTTTACCAAGTGTTTCTTGATTTAGTGTGTAATCATGACACAGATTTCTCCTTCCCATGTACATAACCTTACATTTATCTGTTTTAAACTTCATTTGTCATTTAACTGCCCATGCTTCCAATTTATCTAAATCTGTTTGTAGCTGCCTGCTGTCCTCTTTTGTTTTAATTACTTTACACAGCTTAGTATCATCTGCAAAGATTGAGACTTTACTGTTTAATCCATACCCAATGTCATTTATATATATATTGAAGAGAATAGGTCCCAGAACTGACCCTTGTGGTACTCCACTAGTAACCACCCTCTGCTTCCGATCATTAAGCCAATTTCCCACCCATCTGCACACGTTTTTCCCCAGGCCAAGCATTCTCATCTTTTGTACCTATATATTTTGTATATATACTGCCTCATAGCCTCGGCTGACAAGGTTCGGGTGAAGGTAGGTTAGCAAGCACCAGTAAAAAGGTGCTGAGGGGCTATGCTCCTACCACAGTCCCTGCTCCAACAGGGTAGGCGGTTTAGGCTAATGGTGAACCTTTTTGGGATGCCCCCACTGCCTCATGGGTTTTGCCAGGTTATCCTGTGCAGTTAAACCCTATTCACATATATATTTCCCCCTCCACCCTCACCATATTAGTCCTCTGGGCGCCATTTTCCCTGGGAATTCAGCTGTTATCCTCCCTCACTCTCCCTTTGGGAGATCTCCGGGGGGGGGGGGGCTGTGCACTGCAGACATGCAAAAACAGGCTCCTCCCGGCCCTTCATATACCCGGGGACCTCCCACAAATCCCCAGATTTCTCTGCAGGTCTGACTGCGAAGACGTGAAGTATCACTCTCTCGCAGGTGAGCGGGGCTATTACAGCCTGCGGCCCTGTTGGACTACTCCCACCCGTCCTACTTGCGATGTGCCTCCCAGCCTGGGCTGCGCTGGTCGGGTGAAGGTAGGCAGCATCATGCGTGCTTATGGAGCCTTGCTCCACCGCAGTCCCCCACCAAAGGGTAGGCGGTTTAGGCTGATGGTGAGCCTTTAGGGGATGCCCCTCCCGCATCTCGCCCCATGCCCCGTGTAGCGGTGGACCCTGTGTAAAGGGTCGCCATCCTCCCTTGTTCCCCCCTTAGCCAGGGGGGAAAGAAAGGGGGGGGAGGGGTTTGTGAGTATGGCGGCCTCAGTGTACCCTATTACATGCTTATGGCCTTTGTATCGCGTTTGACTGGGAATGGGTGTTGGCTGGGAATGGCCGCGCTGTTCACCTTATCTTGTATTGGTCGCCGCCGCGTCTTTCCCATATGGTTATACTGCATGACGGCGGCGGCTTTGCAGACGCTGCGACGTCTCTTTTTTAGCTTGTAGTGGCTCTTCTGAGGCAATCCACTCGATCAATTCTACTTCAGGCATTACTGCCCTGCTGTCTATAGGCTACGTGTTTTTGGAGCTTCGCGCTCCCCTTCGAGGTTCGCTTGGCGCCATTTTTACTCGCGCGCTCGTGGTGAAGACCGTCCTCCCCCCTCTGTCTGTAAGTGCCCTCGCGGGTGATTTTATGTTACTTTTTTATGACTCCCTTGCGCATGGCTCTGACATTCTTGTTCCCTTTATGTCTTTCAGACCGTGGATTCCGGTGGCTTCTCCCGGCCCGGTGTAGCTCCCGGTTGAGACTATTAAATTTACTCCCACTTCTCCGCGGGTTATTGGGGCATCCAGGCTAGCTTACAGCGTCAATCCCTACTGGCCTATTGTGCTGATTAAATCACCATATGGAGGCATCCCAGGATATTGTGAACCGGGTTCCTTCGGGACAAGCTCGGCTGTGTGTAGCTTGTGGGGTCTTACCTAGCAGCGGTGACAATGCACGGGTCTGTGTTCCTTGTGCACAGCAGGCGTTATCGGTTCTTCCCGCCTCTTCAGTGGCTGGGCCTGCACCTCGCCTCACTTCACCTACTCCCCCAAGCCTGAGTCTAACCCCCAATACAAGCAGGGATTCTCATCCTGATGTGGCTACTAGACTGGCTAGTGTTGAAAGATTGCTTGCTAGCTCATTAGCGCGTAAGGCCACTGCAAAGAGGCGGCATTTAAGCCCTGACTCTGCTCTTTTCCCTATGGAATCTGATGCGTTGTTGCAACCTTACGGCCATAGGGGGAGCTGTTCTCTGACTCAGGGTCATATGACGAGGAGTCAAGGGGTCATGACGAGTCTGGTTCAAAGCACTGGACCCTGGATGATATTGACAGACTGCTGGTTCAGATTTTTGAAGTTTTGTCCATCTCTCCCCCTGTTGCGGCTCCCAGGCAAAGGGGTGAGCTTTTTCATACTGCTAAGGCTCGTCTGGAATTTCCAGAGCAAACCCATTTCAATAGCCTCGTGCTTAAAGAATGGGAACATCCCAGTAGACTTCCCGGGATCCCTAAGAGTGTGGATAGGAAGTATCCCTTCCCTGCTGACTTGGTTAAGTGCTGGTCATCGCAGGTTGATGCTCCTATTCTAGGGTTGTCCAATACCTCTATTATGCACTCCCCTGACACTACTACGCTGCGGGACTCTGCGCCCGGTTTGCGCCTTAGCCATTACGGCAATAGCGCTCAGGGCCATGGTCAGGAATGCACTCGATGGCACAGATGAGTTGCCACCTGATACTGTCAATGCGCTGTCTAACTGTGATGTGTTTGTAAACTTCATTCTGTCTGCATCGGACGATGCTATTAGGATGTGTGCCAGATCTTCTGCCCTAGCGGTAGTTATACGCCGCGTGGTTTGGTTGCGCCAGTGGGCTGCTGACAATGCCGCTAAGAAAGCCCTTACTGGGCTGCCATTTAAGGGGCTGCGCCTGTTTGGGGACCGTCTAGACCTCTTCGCCAAAGGAGGCAAGTTACCCCAGCGCAGGCGGCAGATTCGGCCCTTTCGAGGCCAGGGCACCCTTTCAATCCCCTACCATGGGGCTAAACAGGGAAAAGGGGTGTCCTTCGCCGGGTCCCGCGCAGATTCCTGGCACAGGAATAGAGGACGCCGTCCTGGTTCCTCCTGGGGGTCCAAGCCCAAAGCCCCTCCCAAGACCCCTCAGGCATGAAGGGGCGCCCTCGCCCGTCCGGGTGGGGGGATGTCTGCAGCACTTCGAGCATGTCTGGAGGCGCCACGTCTCAGACTGGTGGATTCAGGAGGTAGTGTCCTCCGGCTACAAGATAGAATTTGCTGTACGGCCCCCCCACCAGATTCATTGGTTCCCGGATTCCACAGTACCCCGCCTCAGTTCAGGCCTTGTTGCTGGCCGTGCAGGGTCTCCTGGATCTAGGGGTCATTTGCAAGGTCCCCTTAGGAGACAGGGGCATGGGGTTCTATTCCAACCTTTTCACAGTACCCAAGACGGATGGGTCAGTCAGGCCCATTCTGGATTTAAAGATCCTCAACAAATTTGTCAAGAACAGGCACTTTCACATGGAAACTTTGCGCTCGGCCATTGTCTCTCTGCGCCCAGGGGACTTTATGACGTCCGTAGACATCAAGGATGCTTACCTTCACGTCCCGGTGTTTCCAGGACACCAAAGGTTTATCAGATTTGCACTGAAAGATCAGCATTACCAATTTGTGGCCTTGCCATTCGGCCTCACGTCGGCTCCCAGGGTGTTCACCAAGGTGCTGGCAGGGGTGATGTCCCTGATAAGGCTAAGGGGCATACGCGTGCTGCCCTACCTGGACGATATACTCATCATCTCTTGGTCTCTGCGGCAGGCAGAGTTGGACACTCAGCTGGTAGTGTCCACCCTGGAGTCCTTCGGCTGGGTGATCAATTACCCCAAGTCCTCTCTGTCCCCCTCCTCGGTGACTCCGTTCCTGGGAATGATTCTGGATACGGTTCAGTCAAGGATATTCCTTCCTCAACAGAAGGTGGAAGCTCTGACAGCGCAGGCGAGGTTCCTGCTCTCGTGCCCACAGCCCTCCATCAGGCAGGGAATGCAGCTGGTGGGCCTGATGGTGGCAAGCTTTGAGGCGGTGCCCTTTGCCCAGTTCCATTTGAGACCTCTGCAGCTTCACCTTCTGTCAGTATGGGACAAGAACCCAGCGTCCTTGGACGGGGTCTGTGTGCTTCCCCCCTCGGTCAGACGGTCCCTTGCGTGGTGGCTGGACCACGGGAACTTGATAGGGGGCAGGTCTTTTCTGGCCCCCTCCTGGGAGACGGTCACAATGGATGCCAGTCTGTCAGGTTGGGGGGGATTATGGAAGTCCCTGGACTTCCAGGGGAAGTGTGGTCCTCAGGAGGCCCATTTACCCATCTACATTCTGGAATTGCGGGCAGTCAGGTTGGTACTGGAGCGGTTGACCCAACACCTGAGGGGTCTGTCGGTCCAGGTACGCTCAGACAACAGGACGGCGGTTGCCTACATCAACCATCAGGGAGGGACCCGGAGCGAGGGTGCCCTCCAGGAGGTGTCTCAGATTCTGACATGGGCGGAGGCCAATGTACAATGCATTTCGGCTGTTGTATCCCTGTCTCAGGATCCTCTGGCCTTGGCCACGGATGCCCTGTCCATGTGATGGAAGGAGTTTCGGCTCCTGTATGTATTTCCACCATTCCCGCTTCTGGGCAGGGTTCTGCGCAATATTGCTCTGGAAGGGGTGTCTGTGATTCTAGTGGACACCAGGTGGCCAAGAAGAGTGTGGTTCGCAGACGTGGTTCAAATGGCAGTAGACCAGTACGATCTGACAGGGGCCATCCCAATTTACAAACGCTTCCTTTGACGGCCTGGCTGCTGAAACCTCCATCTTGATGGAGAAGGGTTTGTCTGCCTCTGTGGTAGGTACTATGGTGCAGGCTAGGAAGAAGACTTCTATTCTAAGCATACAGCACGTCCTGCTCCAGAACATATTTATAACGTATGGGTATACCTCCGCCTTCAGCGCCGTGCACTGCAGATCATGAAGAAAACAAGCTCCTCCCGGCCCTACATATACCGGAGGACCTCCCACAATCCCCAGATTTCTCTGCAGTGCTGAAACTGCGAAGACATGAAGTATCACGCTCTCGCAGGCGAGCGGGGCTTGACAGCCCGAGGCCCTGCGGAACTATTTCCACCCGTCCTCATTGTGAATTAATGCCTCCCAGCCTGGGCTGCGCGGGTCGGTTGAAGGTAGGCAGCACCTGGTGTGCTTATGGAGCCAGTCTCCACCGCAATCCCCCAACCATAGGGTAGGCGGTTTAGGCTGATGGTGAGCCTCCAAGGGATGCCCCTCCCGCATTATTGTCCCGTACCCCGCGTAGTGCTGAGCCCTATTCGGGTCGCCATTCTCCCTCTTTTCCCCGTCTACTGGGGGAAAAGAAAGGGGGGGGAGGGTACGCGTGTGGCGGTCTCAGTGTACCGGTGTGTCACGCTCCTGGCTTCTATTCTGCCCTTACTAGCATCAGAGATGTCAGGGCCGCGCTGCTTGCTTCTTTTTCGGCTGCCCGTGTGTGTTTTTCGAATTGATTGCCACTTAATATTGTTGCCGCGGTGCCCGAGCTTACTGTCGGTGTGCGCTCTATGGTACGTTAGGCCGTCTGTTGCACCATTGCCTTATTTTTTACTTCAGAGCTTCGCGCTCTTTAGAATGGGCGGGGCCTTTGTATAGCGCGCTCCGCGTCACAGCGGAGTATTTAGCCCGCTCTTCGAGCTTCGCTGGGCGCCATTTTGGTTAGCTTCCCGCGCATGCGTCGTGGCGGTCTCCTCCTCCACTAGAGCTGTAAGTGCCCTTGCGGGCGAATCCCTCTCATTATTGTCTGCCCATCTGCGCATGTTCCTGACATCTCTTTCCCATTGTGTCTTTCAGACGCTGAGTTCCCGGCGGCCTCTCCCGGCCTCATATACATATATACCTATATACCTATTCATATATTTACTTTATACGTATACATTGCTATACTCATAAGTATAAGGAGCTGGCCTTCCCAAAATCTCCCACATTGACCAGCGGGTAGTTGGGGCATCCAGGGCTGCTTACGGCATAAATCCCTATCGACATACTATAATTAAACAATCACCATATGGAGGCATCTCAGGATTGTGTTACCGGGGTCCCCTTGGGACAGGACCGGCTGTGTATATCGTGTGGTCTCCCCCATGCTGAGGCGGACGGGGCACGGGTCTGCGCGTCATGTTCTGAACAGACGCTGGAACTGCGAGCGACGCTTGCGGTTGTTCCTCGCTCCTTCCCACCCCTTCCCCCTTTCCGAAACCTCACTCCTGTTGAGTCTTGTACAAGTGGGGGGTTACAAATAGATCCCTCTCCTAGACGGCCCACGCTGGCCCAGATCGTGGAAGGCTTGGCTGGCCGGATCGGCCCAGTTAGACAACGGCCTTCTTCTCCCGCGGCTTCGGCCTGTGCTATGGGCTCTGTGGAGTCCTTGTCTACACGTGCTAGTACCATGTCGGAGGAAGGGGACCTGTTCTCTCACCCGGGCTCACCTGACGAGAGACCGAGGGGTCAGGATGATGCTGGTCTGGATGTCTTGGACCAGCTTGACATTGACGGGATGTTACTCAGGATTTTTAAGGTACTGTCCGTTTTGCCTCCCGGTGCGGTCTCCAGGCCGAGAGGGGGGCGCTTTCATACCACGCCTGCTCGCTTGGAATTTCTCGAGCAGGCTCACTTCCATGCCCTTGTTCTTAAAGGGTGGGAATGTCCCGCTGCTCTTCAAAAGACTCCGGATGATTGGGCTTGGAAATACCCTTTCCCCCCCAAGATGGTAGATATTTGGTCCTCATCCCCAGCCGTGGACGCTCCGATTATTGGGGTCCCTAACCCCCCATTCCTTACATCTCCGGCTTACAGCTCCCTGCGGGACGCCGAGGATCGGCGTATCGATAGGCTTGCCTCCCACGCCTTTACCTGTGCTGGCACGGCGCTGCGCCCTGTCTGTGCCGCGGCTATCACGGCAGTGGCCGCCAAGACTCTTATAAGTAAGTCACTGGAGCATCAGCCTGAAGATTTACCCTGGGAGGTGTTTTATGCACTCTCTAGTTGCGATATATTTGTTAAATTTATCCTTATGGCCTTGGATGACACCATCAAAATGTGTGCTAGGACTTCTGCCCAAGTGGTGGCTATACGTCTCCTGCTCTGGCTTCGTCAGTGGGGGGCAGACGATGACACTAAAAGAATCTTGACGGGGCTCCCCTTTAGAGGGCATCACCTGTTTGGGGCACGTCTGGACTTATTTGAGAAACAAGCCAGTCCACCCAGTCAGAGGCGGCCGCTGCGCCCCCCGCGGAGCAGGGAGACCCCTCCCCCTCCATATCATTCCGTTGAACAGGAACCGGGGTTGCCCCCTGCTGGGTCTGGTTCGATTTCCTGCCCCAGGAGTGACGTTCAAGGCCCGGGGCCCTCCGGTCGGGCTAAGTCCTTTCCTTCCCTGATTTCCCTCATGCATGATGGGATGCCCTCACCCACCTGGGTGAGGGGATGGCCACAGCACCTTTCTCCTATCAGGAGGCATCCTGCCTCGCTCTGGTGGCTTTAGGTAGTTACCCCAGAGATGGAACGGTGTTTGCTGGGTGGTCCTTCCCTGAGTCGGTTAGGAGGACTATGGTTCCATGCCCGTCTTCGGGCATGGGTGCAGGCTTAACTGGGCCTGCCAGGTATGGCTTCCCTGCTGAACGCCATTATCATATAGAATCTGGGGCCCCTGAGCGGGTCTGCCCCTCCTTCTCTCCCTTCTAGGATGAGGGAGTTTATCTGCCTAACACCTAGGAGGGTGTGGCATCTGTACCATAATCTTTCGGCCTGGCGCCCTTGACAGGGCTGTCTGTGCCCCATTCCCCAGGGCCCCCCTGGCCGCTGGGCGTGTTTGGATTTTTTCCAGGCTCTGGGGAGCCTTCACGATACTGCGCCCTCTACGACTGGTATTGGTGTTCACTAACACCGTCGAGACTTAAACTAAGCCCCCTGTTTGCGCCCTTGTACGCACTGGGCTCAGGAAGGGTGCGATGGCTCACACGGCACCAAGGGGCGTTTTTTACAGGGGACCTTTTAGGCTCTCCTGTTCCCTCACGCAGAGCTGTGGGGATGGAACTTGACAAAAACCGGAGTCCTACTCGGCTCCACCCTCTAATCCCTGGTTTACACCAGGCGTAGGTTTCACCCAGTGACCTTTTTTTCCTTGACTATAAGGCGTTTACAGGTATGAGACCTCCGGTCCTCCGTCCTGTATAGTGATGTCTCCAGACAGCTTCGCTTCTGGTGAGCTGATTGGCGGCTCGTCCTTGGACACTATTTGTCTCGGGGATCTTGGGCTCTGAGGTGACTTAGCCATTAGCCCTGGATGAGGGGTTTGCACCCTGGGCATGGGTTTGCTGACCCTACCCCCTTGTGGAGGCACTTATTCTTCTACTGGTTACTCGTTAGTACCGTGGGGGAGCATTCCATACTCTTTACCTTTCCCTGATGGTTACCATGGTACCTAATCTGGCAGGATGACAAAGGGGGCCTTTTCTTCTGAATCCCCCGGGGGTTACTAGGAAGGGACCTTGAAGGTTCAGGTTTCCTAGGTGAATTTTGGTCATAAGGAGCACGTTGTGAGTCCTAGTTGGGGACTATTCCTTCTTGTACCCGTCCATTGGGGGACTTTTTGCCTTAATAGGATAGTGGTTGCTCCTTGTTCCTGCGGAATTCTTGGGTCTGGATATTGTCTAGGGGAGCCCTGATTCCTTAGGGGGCTTGGTATTCCTTGTCCCTCCTGAAGTATCCCTCCCTTGGGAGGTTCTCTGTTGTGCCTCTGGGCTCACACTGGCAGGGTTCTGTGGGACCCCGCCTCTATTACAGGGGTCTACCCCTGTTGTTGGCCAGATTGGTCTGCCCTGGTTGGGGCTAGTGGTTCTGGCTGGGTAGTTTGCTTGTAGATGTTATACCCTTGCCCTACCAGGCGCGGGGAGAGCTTGCGCTAGTCTCTGAGGGCAAGCAGCACCTTATGCTTGGGGCCTGCGAGGCCCAGTGGGGTGTGGGTTCTCAGGGAGCCCGGCTGGGTACAGCTGGACGGTAAGTTCCCTTATGAGGACTATTTGTAACATAGTATGGTTCCTTTCCTTTAGACCTACCTTAGCGTTGGCAGGGTCGGGGGCTTACCCTGCCGGAGATCATGGTTCTTGGGGTTGTCCTGCTCCTTGGAGGCTCTGCACTTGGTCTTTCTCATTAATTTCCTTCCTGCGGCCACGCTGGGTTAGCTTATGTTGCCCCTATGCTATTAGCTGGGTCTAAGTTCCTTCCATGACGGGAGGGTATCTGCCCCTGGGATTAGGGTCCTACAAGCAGTGTTTGGTATGGGCTCACTACTTGACTCGGTCTATGGTTGGGGCCTCATCTGCTCTTCTATTACGAGACCCTATCCATTCTTTTGTTTGCATTCTTCAGGGTCTGCTCAGGAGCGTTCCTGGGGGATCCCTAGTTCCCCCTTGGGGGAGGACTTATCCTGAAGCCCTACCAAGGGCTCCCACAGGTCTTAGTCAGGTCCCTGTCTGACCTGCTCCCTCCTTCAGGTTGCTCCTCCAGGGAGGTTACCCCAGGCAGTGGTGTGCCATAAGGAACGGCACTATTGGTGGTCCTAGTTATTATATATATTTTATTATATATATGCATGCCTTGGTATAGACCTATACCATGAGGTGAGGGTACCCGCCTCACTCTAAGTGGGATTCAGGTGTTATTTCGGCCTTTCTGCCTGGGACGAATCCTCTGGTCTTGGGGCTATGATCTAATTTACTATGAGATGAAAGGGATCTGTGCCCCTCTACTGGGGTTAGAGATCTGCCGGAACTATCTCGTCCCTGATGGGATCTTATCTTGGGGTCTACTGCCCCCTTCTTGAGTACCGGATTGTTTGTTGCCATGGACTTAGGGCCCTCTGGCCTGGTCCTTTTTGGTTGATCATCCTTCCGGACCTGTAGGACTCTTTCGGCTCTGCTGAATATTCTTGTCAGCACTTCTGTTGGTTCCGTCTGCAACCTGGACATGTATTCCCCGTTGGGAAAAGTTTTGAGTTACCATGGCTACCCCCTCTTGTAGCGGCATGGTTAGACAGTTATTTTGGCCTATCCTTTAGAGGAAGATTCTTCTTCCCTATTGTTATTCGTTCTTGTATTTTTAGTGCTTGGCTTGCCATGTAGCACTATGTTCTGGCGATCAAGCCGGCCAGTCCGCTGCTTGAGCTCAGTTCCCACTTTACAAGGTTCAAGGGTTGAGGTTAGAGCATTGCTCTCGTTGTTGATAGCATGGTTAGGGTGACAGCGCTTTACTGTTGGCTGTGCCTTTTCATGGGGATCCCACCCTATTGTGGACACTGCTATTGGATGTCCCATACGTTATGAATATGTTCTGGAGCAGGACGTGCTGTATGCTTAGAATAATACAATTCTGTGAGAATCTCACCTGTAGAATTGGTATTATATGCATACAGCACATCCTGCTCCACCCCACCCTGGTTTCACTTTGTTCTGGATCCCCTGTATGGTGATTGTACTCACTTGGTGTTATTGCCAGACATTCTGGGTGGTTTGTTTCTCCTGGCTTCTCTTTTCACTGCTTTTCAATGCTGGGGATTGTGGGAGGTCCTCCGGTATATGTAGGGCCGGGAGGAGCTTGTTTTCTTCATGATCTGCAGTGCATGGCGCTGAAGGCGGAGGTATACCCATACATTATGAATATGTTCTGGAGCAGGACGTGCTGTATGCATATAATACCAATTCTACAGGTGAGATTCTCACAGAATTGTATTTCTGCTATCTATTATAGAGTATGGCGTACCTACATTGACTGGTGTGAGTCTAGGTTTCTTCCCTGTAGGGAGTTTTCTGTCCCTAGGGTTCTGGAGTTCTTACAGCATGGTTTAGAGTTAGGTCTAAAACTCAGTACTCTGAAGGGTCAGGTTTCTGCCCTGTCCGTCTTCTTTCAGAAGTCCTTTGCTCAGCATCATTTGGTTAAGACCTTCTTTTAGGCGGTCACTCATGCGCGTCCCCTTCGTAAACCTGTGGTCCCCGTTTGGGATTTAAACTTGGTTTTATCTGCCTTGCAGGGTGCTCCCTTTGAGCCTATTCACAATGCTGCTCTGGCTGTTCTTACCTTCAAGGTTGTCTTTTTGGTGGCCATAACTTCGGTTAGGCGTGTGTCTGAGCTGGCTGCTCTATCCATTCAGCCTCCGTACTATGAGAGGCACCAGGACAAGGCGGTGTTCCGCTTCAAGCTGGATTTTCTGCCTATGGTTGTGTCTGCTTTTCATTTGAATCAGGACATTGTTCTTCCTTCATTGTGTCCCAATCCTAGCAACGACAAGGAAAGGGTTCTGCATTCCTTGGATGTGGTCAGGTGTTTGAAGTATTACCTGGTAGTCACTGCGGCTTTCAGGAAGACTGATGCTCTCTTCGTTGTGCCTTCTGGGCCTAGGAAGGGTTTGGCTCCTGCCAAGTCTACTATCAGCAAATGGATCCGTCAGGCTGTGATTCAGGCCTATTCTGCTAAGGGGAAGAGTCCTCCTTTCAGTCTTACTGCTCATTCTACTCGTGCTATTGGGGCCTCCTGGGCCTTCCAGCACCAGGCTTCTGTTGAACAAGTTTGCAAGGCCGCTACTTGGTCTTCTGTTCATACCTTTTCAAAGTTTTACAAGGTTGATGTTAGGGCCTCAGCTGATGCTGTGTTTGGCCGCAAGGTTTTGCTGGCGGCAGTAGTTTAAGCTGCCTGCTGTTGCCTTTTGTTGGGGATCCCACCCTACTTTTATGGACACTGCTATTGGATGTCCCAAGTGTAAGTATTATATCTGGAGCAGGACGTACTGTATACTTAGAATAATACAATTCTGTGAAATACTCACCTGTAGAATTGGTATTATACGTATACAGTACGTCCTGCTCCACCCCACCCTGGTTTTTGCATTATTCTGGATCCCCTGTATGGTGATTGTTACCATTGTTGTTGTTACCAGTTTTGGTGGTTAAATTCTCCCGGCTTCTTGTTCACTGCTTTTCAATGCTGGGGATTTGTGGGAGGTCCCCGGGTATATGAAGGGCCGGGAGTAGCCTGTTTTTGCATGTCTGCAGTGCACAGCGCCATCTGGCGGAGGATAACCCAAGTGTAAGTATTATATCTGGAGCAGGACGTACTGTATACGTATAATACCAATTCTACAGGTGAGTATTTCACAGAATTGTATTTTTAGTGTTGGTAGCTTTATAATACGCCGCCGCCGCGATTTGTACTGCGCTACGAGCCTGGCAGCCCCATTCACCTAAGAGCTGCCGGGCCGCTATTGGCCGGCCGGATCACGTGGGCGCGTTTCCCGCTCTTCGGGGGGGCGGGCTGGCTCTGTGGATGATGCAATTTTACCTCACAGCTCCACGGCCCGCCCCTCGATGTCTGCGGACGCCATTTTGTCTCCTTGCTGCGTGCTGCTGGCTTTCTGCGGTCTGTGAGTAACCCTGGTGTGTTGATTTTTTTTCTAAAGTTTTTTCTCTGGGAATGTTTGATTATGTCTGTCAGGCGGGTGAAAACTTCAGTACTGTGGTTTCCCCCGGCTTCTGGTGATAATGGGCCTGGGGTTCCTTCGTGACAAGCCCGGCTATGTGTTGCGTGTGGGGTATCCCCTATTAGTGATAATGTCAGGGTGTGTGTACCCTGCGCCCAGCACTGCAGTCTGGGCTGTCTGTTACTCCTGGGGGTGCGCCCCCTCTGGCCTCACCCACCCCCCCCACGCTTACATCTAACCCCCACTGAGGGGCATACTAGTGGGTAGTCTCAACCTGATTTAGCTGCACGGGTGGCCAGTATTGAAAAACATCTTGCTGGGTCTGCCCCGTGTAAGGCTTCTGCTGAGAAGCGGCATTTATCACCCGTGGTTTCCCCCTTCCCTGTGGAAGATGAGGGCCCTTACTCCCAGGTCCCTACCCCCTTGAGGAGGGGGAATTATTTTCTGATTCTGATTCCTCTGAAGAACTACCTAAGATATACAGTGGTACTGGGACTCCCTTTGGGGAAGACTGTTGACACTGACAGGTTGCTGAGTCACATTTTTGAAGTGCTTTGTATTTCTCCCCTGGCAGTGGCTCTGCAGCAGCAGGGTGAGCTTTTTCATACAGTTAAGCCACGCTGGGAGTTCCCTGAGCAGTCTCACTTTAATAATCTAGCACAAAGAATGGGAACGGCCTAGCAAGCTGCTAGGGGTGCCTAAGAGTTTGGACAAGAGGTATCCCTTTCCTGCTGATGTTGTTAAGCGTTTGGACCAATTGGCCTGTCATGCCTTTGCCTGTGTGGGGATGGCACTGCACCCTGTTTGAGCCTCTGCCATTACGGCTATTGCCATTAAAGGAGTGCTTAAGTGTCTTTTGGATGGGGCATTTGAGGATGCGGGTAGAGAGGAGTATAGATCTCTCCTGCTTTGTGAGGAATTTATTGCATATATCCTCTCTGCCATGGATGATGCCATTAAAATGTGTGGTAGGACTTCTGCCCTGTTGGTGGCTATACGCCACTCTATCTGGCTACGTCAGTGGGTAACTGACAATGCTGCTGAGAAGGCTCTCACTGGTTTTCCCTTCAAGGGCCTGCGCCTCTTTGGAGAACGCTTGGACTTGTTTGCTAGGGGTTGTAGGTTTCCTCAACGCAGGAGGCCATCTCGGTCCTTTCGGGGGACAGGTGCCTTTCTCCCATCCGTCACATGGTTCCAGAACTAACCATGGAGTCTCTTTTACTGGGGCCCGCGGAGACCATTGGGGAAGGGGCAGAGGACGTGGCTGTCCTGGCCTCTCCTGGGGTCCCAAGCCAAAATCCTCACCCAAGCCCCCTCAGGCATGATGGGGCACCCTCACCCATCCGGGTGGGGGGACGGCTTCGTTTTTTTGCTCACGTCTGGAGACTTAACATCTCAGACCGGTGGATTCATGAAGTACTGTCCTACGGTTACAAGATAGAGTTTGCAGCCTGGCCGCCCCCAAGATTCATCAAATCCTGGATGGCTAAAACCCCCCTTTTAGCCCAGGGTCTGCGCCTTACTGTCCAAAACCTTCTGGAGTTAGGGGTCATCTGCCAAGTGGCCTTAAAGGAAAGGGGCAGAGGCTACTATTCCATTCTTTTCACTGTTCCCAAAAAAGACGGGTCCATCAGACCCATCCTGGATTTAAAGCGCCTCAACAAATTTGTCAGATTCAAACACTTTTGCATGGAGACTCTGCACTCAGCTGTAAATTCACTATGCCCGGGGGACTTCATGACCTCTGTAGACATCAAGGATGCTTACCTACATATACCAATCTTTCCAGGCTCTTCAACTTCACCTCCTGTGTCACTGGATCAGGTGTTTGTTCTGTCCCCTCTGGCCAGGCGGTCTCTTTCGTGGTGGCTGGACTCAAGGAACCTGTTGATGGGCAGATCCTTTCTGACCCCTTGCTGGGAGACAGTCTGTCAGGGTCCACTCACCTGTCAGGGTCCACTCACCCGTTCCTCGCTCCAGCGGCGTCCCCATAGCGCGGCCGCCCGCTGCGCGGCTTCCCGCCCGACAGCCACGGCGAGCGGCGGCGCGCGCGAGCACGTTCTGTTTATGCCCTCCGGCGGCGCTGCTCCCAGCGGCCGCCGGAGGAGGAGTTAATTAAAGGGACAGGTGTGGTAGGGGCAGTGCGGGGTTGCTGAAGGGCCAATGAGCCCTGGGTTCAGTGGGGCTTACGCCCCCCTCCTGTTGTGCTCTCCTTGTTCTGGCCAATCATTAGTATTATCCTGTGTGCACCAATCACAATACCTTCCCTCCTATGTCTGTCCCTATAAAGCTCTTTTCCCCGCAGTTGCTTGTTGCCTGTGATAGCGCCTAGAACCTTGTTTAGACTTGTGTTAATCATTGATCTGATCACCGTTGCCGACCCCTGCCTGAACCGACTATTCTGATCTCCGTTGCCGACCTTTTGCCAGTTATGACCATCCTCGATCTTGATTCCTGTTGCCGACCTCTTGCCAGTTTTGACCATCCTCGATCTTGATTTCTGTTGCCGACCTTTTGCCTGTCCTTGGACTTCCACCTTACGCTCATACGGGCAACCCAATTCCACTTCCAGCCGCGGGCTCTCCAGTCCTCTGTTCCGTAAGGTTTCATCCTTTGAGCCATAAAGTCCTGGGGGCAACCGATCCCGAGCAGGCGTGTTCTGCGTCTCGGCAAGCGGGGGCTCCTATAGGTGAAGCTGGCTGCGGAGATTGGGGGTTGAGGTCCTTACTAAGAGAGCTGGAGTTGCCCAAGTGGTTAATTGTGGTACCCGGAGCGTGACATTATCACAGGCCCACAACATGGATGACCTGGTACAGCAGGTGCAAGCTATGGCCACAGCGATCAACCAACTCGCTCAAAGGGTGGCCACCCAGGAGTCTCGTCAAGTGCCGACTCCCTCTGTACCACCTCATTTCTCTGAACCAAAGATTCCTCTGCCTGGAAAATTTTTTGGAGAGCGAACCAAGTTTTCTAACTTCAAGAATTCATGTGAACTGTATTTCAAGCTGAGGTCTGTCTCCTCTGGCACTGAGACCCAACGAGTAGGCTTAGTCATTTCTCTACTTCAAGGAGACCCGCAGTCCTGGGCTTTTAGTTTGCCGAGTCAAGATATTGCCTTACAATCTGTAACTGCATTTTTCAACGCTATGAGCATCCTATACGCTGACCCTGATTCACAGTCTACAGCAGAGAACAGGCTTCGGGCCTTAAAACAAGGGCGAAATTCGGCTGAAGATTATAGTACTGAATTCCGCCGCTGGGCTATCGAAGCTAGATGGAACGATCCCGCTCTGTGTAGTCAGTTCAGGGTGGGGCTGTCGGAAAGCATCAAGGATGCTTTAGTTAATTTTCCTCCGCCAGTGGATCTAGATCAATTAATGCAGGTCTCCATTAAAATAGACCGACGCCTTAGAGAAAAGGCCAGAGAGAGAGTCAGGGCTCCCACGTCTTTCAGGCCAGTCCAAGGTAATAGGTCTCCGATTCCCCGTGGTGAGAGTACCTCGTCATCCCCCCAGGAAGAACCTATGCAATTAGGGAGAACCTGCTTATCCCAAGAAGAGAAACAGCGAAGGCGATCCGAGGGGTTATGCCTGTATTGCGGGAATGCTGGTCATTTTGCTGGGTCCTGTCCCAACAAGGGGAGACCGGCGGAAAACTTCCGCACCCAGACCAGGTAGAAAGTACTGATCTGGGTGAGTCAGTTTGCAACTCTCGCCAAAATAAGATGTTAGTGCCCATTGACCTGTTTTGGGGTTCTTCCAAGCAAACAGTTTCCGCCTTTATCGACAGCGGTGCGGCGGGAAACTTCCTGGACAGGAGTATGATCTCCCTTTTAGGTATCCCTTTAGTTCCTCTTGAAAGATCCCTACAAGTTTTGGCTATCAATGGGAAGGCCATCCAGGGGGGACCCATAAACACCAAGACCCCACCTCTTCGGTTAATTGTTGGCTCTTCCCACTCTGAGTTTTTTATCTTCGACTGTCCAGAGACGCCGGTGGTTTTGGGATACCCCTGGTTACAACTCCACAACCCGGTGTTAGATTGGCGGGTTGGAGAGTTGATCAAGTGGAGTGACCATTGTAAAAATCACTGCTTTACTACAGGCCTTAGAAGTGTGCAAGTTTTACCTCAGGGATTACCTCAGCCATACGCTGATTGGGTTGATGTCTTCTCTGAACGTTCTGCGGATACCCTCCCTCCGCATCCGTCTTATGACTGCCCTATTGACTTGCTTCCTGGCACGATTCCCCCGAGGGGAAAAATTTATAATCTAACTCTGCCCGAAGAGCAAGCAATGAGGGAGTACATCACCGAAAATTTAAGGAAGGGATTTATTCGCCCCTCTACCTCGCCTGCCGGGGCTGGATTCTTTTTTGTAGAGAAAAAAGATGGCGGCCTGAGACCATGCATTGATTATCGATCCTTGAATAAGATCACTGTTAAGAACCAATACCCCTTGCCCTTGATCGGGGATCTGTTCAATCAAGTCACAGGGTCCCAAATTTTTTCCAAGTTGGATTTAAGAGGGGCTTACAATCTGATTCGCATCCGACAGGGGGATGAGTGGAAAACCGCATTTAATGTAAAAGACGGCCATTACGAGTACCTGGTCATGCCTTTTGGTCTTTGTAACGCGCCAGCCGTCTTTCAAGATTTTGTTAACGATATATTCAGAGAGTATCTCGGTAGATTTGTGGTCATATACTTAGACGATATTCTCATTTTTTCTAATTCCTTGTTGGAGCACAGACGTCATGTTAAGTTGGTACTACAAAAATTAAGAGAGAACAACTTGTTTGCTAAACTTTCTAAATGCGTGTTTGAAGTCACCACAGTTCCCTTTTTAGGGTATATAATTACCAACCAGGGTTTAGAGATGGACGCGGGGAAAGTTTCGGCGGTTCAGGATTGGGTTCAACCCAAGACCTTAAAAGAATTGCAGCGTTTTCTAGGTTTTACTAATTTTTATCGGCGGTTCATCAAAGGCTTCTCTCATGTTGTTGCACCTCTTACCAATCTTACCCGCAAGGGGGCCTTTACTGCTAACTGGCCTCCCTCTGTCTGTGAGGCCTTCCTGACCTTGAAACGGGCCTTCACTTCGGCACCAGTGTTAATTCACCCAGATATTCGTAAGGCCTTCATTGTAGAAGTGGACGCTTCTGAGCTGGGAGTGGGTGCAGTTTTATCGCAATATTCTGGTAACCCTGAGCGTCTTCATCCATGCGCTTATTTTTCACGTAAATTCAGTACCGCGGGACACAATTATGATGTCGGTAATAGGGAGCTATTAGCTATTAAACTGACTTTTGATGAATGGCGACACTGGCTGGAGGGTTCCTTACATCCTATAACTGTGTATACCGATCACAAAAATCTTGAATACGTTGGGTCTGCCAAGAGATTGAACTCTCGTCAAGCACGTTGGGCATTATTCTTCTCGCGTTTTAATTTTATTATTACTTTCAAGCCGGGTGTAAAAAATACTAAAGCGGATGCTCTATCTCGCATGTTCGGTGAATGTAAGGATCGGGGTGATACTGGTGACCCGATTCTACCTATGGGTTGTGTGGTCGGGGCATTACTTCCTGATCTCTCTAACACCTTGGCGCTGTTTCAAGACCAGTCTCCTAGTGATGTTCCCTTGGGATGCCAGTTTGTACCGCCACATTTGCGTTCAGATGTAATTTGCGAATTTCACGATGCTAAAACTGCTGGTCATGTGGGTAACCGAAAAACCTTTATGCTTGCCCGTCGCCATGTATGGTGGCCAACCATGAGACGCGATATTACTGCCTTTATCGACGCTTGTGCTGTTTGTGCTCGAAGTAAAGGGGTTCACAAGGCTCCCAGTGGGGGTTTGGTTCCTCTTGAAATCCCTGCTGAACCTTGGACTCATATTTCTATGGATTTTATTGTAGATTTGCCTTTATCACACGGGAATACTGTTATTTGGGTGGTCGTAGATCGTTTCAGTAAGATGGCACACTTCATTCCTTTGGCTAAGCTTCCTTCTGCACCAGAGCTTTCTCGACTATTTACTTCACACATTTTTCGTATTCATGGTATTCCATCCAATATAGTCTCTGATCGGGGCGTCCAATTTACTTCCCGTTTTTGGAAACATTTCTGTTCGCGGCTGGGTATACAGATCTCTCTTTCGTCTGCCTACCATCCCCAGTCCAATGGGCAGACGGAAAGAACTAATCAAACTTTGGAACAGTACTTAAGGTGTTATGTCTCTGATGCCCAAGAACAATGGGCAGAATTTATTGATTTCGCTGAATTTGCTTACAATAATGCGCCTAGTGAGAGTACCAAGATATCGCCTTTTTATTGTAACTTAGGGAAAAATCCTAGAGCTTCTTCCCTTTCAGGGTCACCTTCCAACTTGCCGGCGTTGGAGGAGTGGCTTCAAGAACGGAAGAATATCTAGACACATGTTCAGGAAATTCTTAAAACCACTAGTTTAAGATATAAGAAATTTGCTGATCGTCGTAGATCACGGGAACCTACTCTTCAAGTAGGCGATCTGGTTTGGGTCTCCACTAAAAATATTGCGCTCCGTCAACCTTCTAGCAAATTGGGTCCAAAATTCATTGGCCCTTTTCTGATAATCAAGAAGTTGAATAATGTGTCGTTTAAAGTTCAACTACCGCCGACTATGAAAATACCTAACTCTTTCCATGTTTCGTTGTTAAAACCAGCTAAGAACACTCCTCTTGCTGGTCCTTCGCCGATTCTCATTAATAATGAGCCAGAATATGAAGTGAATAAAATCTTAGATTCACGTAGGATTCGCAATTCCTTACAGTATTTGGTTGACTGGGTTGGCTACGGTCCGGAGGAAAGATGCTGGGTGGCAGCAAGAGATGTTCACGCCAAGGCTCTTGTTAAGAAGTTCCATCGTGACAATCCGGGGAAACCTGGTGAGGGTCCGGAGGCCCCTCATGAGAGGGGGGGTAATGTCAGGGTCCACTCACCTGTCAGGGTCCACTCACCCGTTCCTCGCTCCAGCGGCGTCCCCATAGCGCGGCCGCCCGCTGCGCGGCTTCCCGCCCGACAGCCACGGCGAGCGGCGGCTTCTGCAGCTGTGCGCGCGCCTCCCCGTCCTCAGGCCAGCGGTCCCGGCTTCCTCACACGTGCTCGCGCGCGCGCGCGCGAGCACGTTCTGTTTATGCCCTCCGGCGGCGCTGCTCCCAGCGCGGCCGCCGGAGGAGGAATTAATTGAAGGGACAGGTGTGGTAGGGGCAGTGCGGGGTTGCTGAAGGGCCAATGAGCCCTGGGTTCAGTGGGGCTTACGCCCCCCTCCTGTTGTGCTCTCCTTGTTCTGGCCAATCATTAGTATTATCCTGTGTGCACCAATCACAATACCTTCCCTCCTATGTCTGTCCCTATAAAGCTCTTTTCCCCGCAGTTGCTTGTTGCCTGTGATAGCGCCTAGAACCTTGTTTAGACTTGTGTTAAACATTGATCTGATCACCGTTGCCGACCCCTGCCTGAACCGACTATTCTGATCTCCGTTGCCGACCTTTTGCCAGTTTTGACCATCCTCGATCTTGATTCTTGTTGCCGACCTCTTGCCAGTTTTGACCATCCTCGATCTTGATTCCTGTTGCCGACCTCTTGCCAGTTTTGACCATCCTCGATCTTGATTTCTGTTGCCGACCTTTTGCCTGTCCTTGGACTTCCACCTTACGCTCATACGGGCAACCCAATTCCACTTCCAGCCGCGGGCTCTCCAGTCCTCTGTTCCGTAAGGTTTCATCCTTTGAGCCATAAAGTCCTGGGGGCAACCGATCCCGAGCAGGCGTGTTCTGCGTCTCGGCAAGCGGGGGCTCCTATAGGTGAAGCTGGCTGCGGAGATTGGGGGTTGAGGTCCTTACTAAGAGAGCTGGAGTTGCCCAAGTGGTTAATTGTGGTACCCGGAGCGTGACACAGTCACCACAGATGCCAGTCTGACAGGTTGGGGGGTCTTCTGGAAATCCCTGAAGTTCCAGGGTCAGTGGGGCCCTCAGGAGACCCATACCCCTATCAACATTCTGGAACTGAGGGCGCTAAGACTAGTTCTCGCCCAGTTGACTCCACACCTTCGGGGTCGGGCGATTCAGATCCGCTCGGACAACCAGACGGCAGTTGGCTACATCAATCATCAGGGAGGGACCCGGAGCAAGAGGGCTCTCAATGTAATGTCCTTGATTTTGTCCTGGGCGGAGGAGAATCCTGCATATAGGCAGTTTACATCCCGGGAGTGGAAAACCTGGAGACAGACTCCTTGAGCAGGGGGATGTCTCAGCTGGGAGAGTGGTCCCTCAGCAACAAGGTGTTTTGGTCCCTGTGCCATCGCTGGGGGCAGCCGGATGTGGACCTGTTTGCGTCCCGTCACAATCACAAGCTTCCAGTCTTTGTCTCTCTGACCCAGGACCCTCTGGCCTTGGCCGTGGATGCGCTAGCAATGTCTTGGAAGAGCTTTCAGCTCCTTTATGTGTTTCCATTCTGGTGGCCCCCCGTTGGCCTAGAAGAGTGTGGTTCGCAGACATTGTGCAGTTTGCAGTAGATCAGTATGACCTACCCAAGGTTCCAGATCTGCTCACTCAAGGACAGCTACACCATCCCAATTTACAAACACTGGCTTTAACGGCCTGGCTGCTGAAACCTCCATCTTGATGGAAAAGGGGCTGCCTGCCTCTGTTGTTAGTACCATGATTCAGGCTAGGAAGAAGTCCTTGTCATCTATCTACTATAGGGTATGGCATACTTACATTGACTGGTGTGAGTCTAGGTTGCTTCCCTGTCGGGTGTTTTCTATCCCCAGGATTCTGGAATTCCTGCAACATGGTTTGGATTTGGGTCTTCAACTTAGTACCCTCAAAGGTCATGTTTCAGCCTTGGCTATTTTCTTCTAAAGATACTTTGCCAACCATCGCCTGGTTAAGACTTTTTTTCATGGGGTTACTCACATGCGTCCTCCTCGTAAGCCTATGTTACCAGTCTGGGATTTGAACTTGGTATTATCGGCCTTGCAGGGGTCTCCCTTTGAGCCCTTGCGTGTGGCCCCCTTTGTCTATTTTGACGCTTAAGGTAGCCTTTTTGGTGGCTATCACTTCTGTTAGGTGTGTTTCTGAGTTGGCGGCGCTTTCTATCAAACCTCCTTACTTTGAGAGACACCAGGACAAGGTGCTGTTTCATTTTAAGCCAGATTTTTTGCCTAAGGTTGTGTCTGCTTTTCATCTCTATCAGGACATTGTCTTGCCTTCTCTGTGCCCTAATCCTAGTACTCTAAGGAGAAGGTATTACATTCTCTGGATGTGGTTAGAACCCTGAAGTTCTATTTGGTGGCTACTGAACCTTTCAGGAAGACTGATGCTCTTTTTGTTCTCCCTTCTGGGCCTAAGAAGGGTTTAGCTCCAGCTAAGTCCACCATCAGCAAGTGGATCCGTCAGGCTGTGATTCAAGCCTATTCTGCTAAGGGGAAGGAGCCTCCTTTCCATCTTACTGCTCATTCTACTTGTGCTATTGGTGCCTCTTGGGCTTTTCAGCACCAAGCTTCTGTTGAACAAGTTTGGAAGGTCTTGGTCTTCTGTTCATACTTTTTCTAAGTTTTACAAGGTTGATGTTAGGGCCTTAGCTGATGCTGCTTTTGGCCACAAAGTTCTGCAGGTGGCAATGGTTTAAACTGCTGTTACTTTTGGGGATCCCACCCTACCTTACGGACACTGCTATTGGATGTCCCATGTGTAATGAATCTTCTGGAACAGGACGTGCTGTATACTTGGAATAATACAATTCTGTGATTACTCACCTGTAGAATTGGTATTATAAGTATACAGCACGTCCTGTTCCATCCCACTCTTGTTATCATTATTCTTAGTCACCTCTGTATGGTAATTGTTCATTGTTCATTTGGGATTTTTGTTATTATTGTTCTCCCGGCTTCTTGTGTTACTGCTTGTAAATACTGGGAAATTTGTGGGAGGTCCCCAACTTATATAGGGCCGGGAGGAGCCACAAGCTGTTTTCTGCAGTCCAGCGCCATCTTGTGGATGTATAACCCATGTGTAATGAATCTTCTGGAACAGGACGAGCTTTATACTTATAATACCAATTCTACAGGTGAGTAATCACAGAATTGTATTATTGCGGAGAAGTCGGTCATCTGGTCCGGTCCTGCCCTCGGAAACAGGCATCGGTAAAGGTCAGAGCCTAGGTGGGGTCGAGGAAACCCACCTAGGCTGCAAGGTATTTTCTCTTTGTTGCACCCAAAAAACGTTTCCTGTTGAGATTACTCATGAATTTGAGTCCAGATATGTAGAGGCTCTTTTGGATTGTGGGGCTGCCGGGAATTTTATTGATTGGGGCCTGGCTCAAGCGTTAAAGATTCCACTGCAATCTTTAGTCAATCCAATTATAGTCAAAGCCATTGATAATACTCCCCTTGTCGGGGGCCTGATTCAGTACCGTATTCCACTAGTGTTTGTTAGAGTGGAGGCGGGACATACCGAGGTAATGAGCTTCCTTCTCCTTAAACCGGACCTTCACCATGATTTATTGAAAAGCCCAAACCCTTATAAAATGACTCCCCAGCATCAAGTTTTATGGATCCACTTAACGATCTCCTCCCAGAAGCCCCTTATTTTTGTACCCAAAAAATGTGTGAGAGGGAGCCCGTGTCGCACTCACATCTCCAGCATAAGGAAGGAACCGATGGGAAGATGCAATGGAGTGTCTGTGGTGACCTATACCATCGACTCAGTATTTTGTATCCCGCCTCTTGATACTTGTTACTTATTGAGGCCCGTTGTGCAAGCTCCAGCATTTTCTTCACTTGAGGTGGGGTAAATATGACCCCGAGCTCCGACTCCCACACAGAAATAAAATTCGGTATGTGGTTCTCGCCTGGGTCCACCAGCATTTTGTAGATCGTGGATAATGTACCTCTGGTAGTTTCGTTTGTCGCACATAAGCGCTCGAATGGGGTCAACTCTCTGGCGAATTCCTTGGGCGGGGGCAGGCTCGCCAGGAAGTGCGATACCTGCAGTGCCCTCCAATATGACAGACGGGGGGCATCCCCCCAGCTCAGCAGTTCCTGCAGGGACTTCCAGTTGGAGCCACTAAGGAACTCAAAGGCGACGCCACGACCAGGCGCCCTCCATCTCGCAAAGCCCGCATCAAGCCGGTTCGGGATGAAGTCCAATGCCCCCGTGATCGGGCGAAGCGGGGAGGGCGACGGGGCTATGTTATCTTTCGTCATATGTCTTGCCCACACCCGCAGGGTCGGGCCTATTGTAGGATGAGATTTGAGCGGGCCCGGTAATTCTCCCGGGGACCAAGGGAGGCCCGCCAGCGGAACCGGAGCCCATGATTGCTCCAGTTGAACCCATCGTTTGCTATTTTTATGACGATTCCAGTCCACGATCCTGTTTAGATGCGCTGCTACATAATACATTCTGATGTCCGGGAGTCCCACCCCTCCCCTCACCTTCGGCAGCGTCAGTGTCTGTTGGGCAATTCTCGGGTTCCTGCCCCCCCATATGAACCGTATAAATTCCGATCGGATATCTCTCAGAAAGGCAGATGGTATGTGGATGGGCAGCACCTGAAGAGGGTAAAGCAGGCGCGGCAAGACGTTCATCTTCAGTACGTTACACCTACCAAACCAGGACAGTGTCCTGTCCTGCCATGTTTGGAGGTCTCTTTTAATGGTGTTTAGGAGAGGTGGAAAATTTTGGGCGAACAAGTCTTTGAGCTGGGGTGTTATCTGGACTCCCAAGTATTTGATCGCTCCAGATGCCCATCGAAAGGGAAAGTTGGCCTGAGTGTTATCCAGGTGTCTCTGTGAGAGAGAGACATTGAGTGCCTCGGATTTCTGTAAGTTGACTTTAAAATTCGACAGCTCCGCGTACTCTCTCATTTCTCTCAGAAGATTGGGGATGGTCGTCTCAGGCTGCGAGATGCAAAAAAGCAGGTAGTCAGCGAAGGCCGCAACTTTATGTTCCGTGCCACCTCCCGACAGCCCCTTAATGTCTGGGTTCGCCCTAACCTTCCTGAGGAAGGGTTCTAACGTCAAAATGAAAATAATCGGGGACAGGGGACACCCCTGTCTGGTGCCATTGGTTATTGGGAATGAGTCGGACAGGACACCATTGGCTTTGACGCATGCCGAAGGAGAGGAATACAGGGACAGCATCCACGATCTCATATTCTCCTGCAGGCCTATGTGCTCAAGGGTGGCGCGAATAAGGTCCCAATGGACCCTATCGAACGCTTTCTCAGCGTCTGTGGAGAGCATCATAGCAGGGATCCCTTGCTCATGTGCCAGGTGAATCAAGTTGAGAATTCTGGTCACATTGTCTCTCGCCTCTCTACCCGGAGTGAACCCCACCTGGTCCAGGCCTATTAGGTTGCCCAGGTATGGCAGGAGTCTGGTCGCCAGGACTTTCGCGAACATCTTGAGGTCCACATTAAGCAGCGATATCGGCCTGTAGTTGGAGCAGAGCAGTGGGTCCCTTCCCTGTTTAGGTATCACCACTATCTGTGCCCTCAGCATATCCGCTGGTAAAGCTTGCTCTGGGGATATGGAGTTAAAGGCCGCCACTGCTCTTGGGGTCAAGATGTCCTCCATCCATTTGTAATAGGACAATGTAAATCCATCCGGGCCTGGAGACTTTCCCGTTTGGGACGATTTTATTGCCAGCGACCACTCCTGTGCCGTTATGGGTTCCTCCATGGCCTCCACCACCTTTCGGCTCAATGTGGGCAAGCCTGACGCCGTAACATACCCTCGGGCCTCCTGTAGCCCATTTGCCCGGCGCCCCTCCACCAGGTTGTAAAGCTTGGAATAAAAGTCTCTGAAGACCCCAGCAATATCTGCCGGTTTGGCGAGCAAACGTCCTCCACTCCCCATTATCTGAGGTATGAAGTTGCAGGCTCTCTGCTCTCTGAGTGCCCTAGCTAACATACGACTACATTTGTTCCCATATTCATAAAAGGAGAGTCTGGCCTTAACAAGCGCAACCTTCGCTTTGGTTAGCAAGAGGTCTCTTAGTTTTTCACGTGTCGCTGCCAGCTCCTGTCTGGTCTCCTCAGCTCCCCGTTTTTTGTGCTCAGAGTCTAAATGGGCAATTTTCTGTACTAAATCTGCCGTCGTTTTCTCACGCTCCCTCTTCTTTCTGGAGGCTATTTTTATGATGATACCTCTGATGTAGCATTTGTGTGCTGCCCATAAGTTTAGGGGAGACGTCTCCGGATTGGCGTTGATTGTGAAGTATGACTGTAGCTCCTTCCTAATCTCCTCTTTCACACTCTGGTCCTGAAGTAACGACTCGTTGAGCACCCAGGTACTCGGCCTGGACAACCGCTCCGGGAATTTCACGGACAGTGAGATCAGGGCATGATCTGAGACCAAGATAGGGTCAATCTCCGCTTTTTGGACAATCTCCAGGTATCTGTGTTCCAAGAAGAGGTAATCTATCCTCGAGTAGGAGTCGTGAGGTGCAGAGTAAAATGTGTAATCTCGACCTCGAGGGTTTTGTAAACGCCACGGGTCTATGAGTTGGGAGAGTCGTAGGGAACTTTTTAGTTTCTTAAGAGCCGAGAACGATAGATGGGAAGCCTTTCTGGAGGCATCCAGCAATGGGTCCAGGGCCACGTAGAGATCGCCACCAAAAATCAGAACGCCCTCCGAGAACGTCTGAAGAGCATCCAGGGCACGCTCAATAAAGTGAATCTGATCCGAGTTGGGGGCATAGATATTAGCGAACGTGAATACTTGGGTACCTATTTTCCCTTTAATGAAAATGAAACGACCCTCCTCGTCAAGTATGTTGTCTATCAAGGTCCATGGAGTGTTGGCCGCAATCAAAATGCTCACTCCCCTGGATTTTGAATCAGGCGAGTGGGAGTGCCATCCAATCGGGAAGCGCCTGTCCGAAAATCTTGGAGCTCTCCCCTTCCGGAAGTGTGTTTCCTGTACAAATACTATTTGCGCCCTTTTTTTCCAGAATAGGTTCAGGCATACTCTCCGTTTCTCTGGGACATTGAGACCTTTAGCGTTCAGGGAGACGATCCTGAGATCCATCGCGTCACCTGCGCCCGATCCGGACCACCCGCGCCGGCCCCGCAGAGAAGAGCCCAGAACCAGGGCAACTGTATACTGGGGATCAATGCGCCCTCAAGAGCAGCAGGAGCACGGCCGCCCGGCCCAAGGGAAGGAAAATGGGAGAGGGATGGTCTGTCAAGACCCGAAAGAAGGTGGGTTATGGGGGGGGGGGGGAGGACAGAACAGGGAGGGACTATGCGAGGGGAGATGGATGAAGGGAGGGAGGAAATTTGATGGAAAGGGAAAAAGGAAAACAAAACAACAAAACAAAAAAAAAAAAAGAAAAAGAAAAAGGAGAGAGAAAACGCCCGCCTAAGGCCGAACTAGCCTAGGCGCGCAGGCCTATGTGGGGTAGAAAAACTGTGGCGCTGCAAGGCTACGGAGGCCCCCGCCTCCCCAGCCCAGCTCAGCCCCTCAAACGAGGGACGGTCCAAGACTTGGTTTCCCCCAGGGGGGTTAAAAGGAAAACAATCTGTAAACAAGATAACACGCCAGGGCCATCTTCGACTCCATAGTAACACTCTATGACAGTTTAATTAACCTGTTTAACTCTATGACAGCCTGGTTAACCTGATCAACCCTTGCCGAAAACACTTATGCAGTAGCCCTCCCTACCCCCGGCAATCATCCCCCAGCCAGCCGGACCACTCCCCGCCCCGAACCCGCGCAGTGAGCGCCAGGCAACCCCCCCCCCAGGACAGCCACCGATCCCAGCGCCACCGGGGCGACCAGAGAGCCGAGCACAGCTCATTGCCCCCGACGGCGGGGGGGCGGGGGCAGCCAGGAAGACCAGGGTCACCCCTCCGCGGTCAGTCCCGTGCACCCGACCGAGGACCCACCAAGGCCCGCCCCCCACCCACCAAGGCCCCCCCCCAGAATGGCTGATCAATCTATTTAGTGGAGCCCGGGACCGACGGGGCGCCCCCCCCCCCAACCACCCACGGACAAGGAAACTCCAAGGCACTTTGTCCGAGTCCCACGCCTCCCCAAGACCGCCGGGTATAATGGTCACCGAGGAGACAACAGGCCGCCCCGACGACCGGGTATAATGGTGACTGAGGAGACGGCGGGCCGCCCCGACAGCCGGGTATAATGGTGACCGAGGAGACAGCAGGCCGCCACGACAACCGGGCACAGAGGCGTCTGAAGTGACGGCAGGCCGCCACGACAGCAGGGTATAATGGTGGCTGAGGAGACTGCAGGCCGCCACGACAGCCGGGTATAATGGTGACTGAGACGACAGCAGGCCGCCACGACAACCGGGCACAATGGCGACCGAGGTGACAGCAGGCCGCCACGACAGCAGGGTATAATGGTGACTGAGGAGACAGCAGGCCGCCACGACAGCCGGGCACAATGGTGACTGGGGGGGCAGCAGGCCGCCACGACAGCCAGGTATAGAGGTGACTGAGACAGCAGGTCGCCACGACAGCCATGTATAATGGTGACTTAGGACACAGCAGTCCGCCATGGCAGCCGGGTACAATGGCGGCCGAGGACACAGCCGGCCGCCACGACAGCCAGGCGCAACGACGACCAAGGACACAGCAGGCCGCCATGACAGCCGGGCACGATGGCGACCGAGGCGACAGCAGGCCGCCGCGACAGCCGGGTGCAACGGCGGCCGCGGAGACAGCAGCCCGCCGCGACGACCGGGCACAATAGTGCCCAAGGTGACAGCAGGCCGCCGCGACAGCCGGGCACAGCGGCGGCCGAAGACACGGCAGGCCACCACGTTGACCGGGTACAACGGCGGCCGAGGAGCCAACAGGCCGCCGCGACAGCCGGGCACAACGGTGACTGAGGAGACAGCAGGCCGCCACAACATCCAGGTATAATGGTGACTGAGGTGACAGCAGGCCGCCACGACAGCCCGGCACACCGGTGACTGAGGAGACAGCGGGCCGCCATGAGAGCCGGGTACAATGGGGACTGAGGACACAGCAGGCCGCCACGACAGCCGGGTATGAACAGCAAGGCAGGGGGGGGAGGTGCGGGACAGGGGCACGGGAGACCCGCCACCCGCGGTCCTCGACAGTCCCCCAGCCAGACCCGGACAGGCCCGGCACCAGCCAGCACCCACCGCCCCCCCCACGGGCCGCCGCCCGAGTGCCCCAGGCGCGACAGCCAGGGACAACGGGCAGTCAAAGCACGGAGGAACCGCGGAGCCGCCCGATCAGGGGAGAGGCCAGGACCCGCCCCCCCGGAGAACACTCAATTGCGTCCCTCCCCCGACACATCCGCCACCGCCCCAAAATAGCGGGCGCTAGCCGAGGCAGTCAGTGGAGACCCGCCCCCCACGAGAGACCACAACCCGTCACCGGATGCAGCTGAACCACATCCCCCGGCGGGGTGCAGCATCAGCAGCTCGTCCCAGTCCACCCACGCAGGGGCGGATTCACATTCGGCTCGCCCCCCGCCCCCGCCCCCCCCAGGCGAGCAACGGCCCAGCCGACGCCACAGGCGTCAGGGTGAGCACGACGAGGCGCCACGGGAACGGAGGGGGGGGGGCGCGAGCGGGGGGGATCCCAGGTCACAGAAACCACGGCCATCAACGCACCCAAAATGTCCTGTTCAAACCCATAACCGGTGGGGAGAGGGCTGTCCCGCCAACCCGCAAGTCCGCCGGGGGGCCCGGCACAGGGTAGGAGAGAACACCCCCATGGGGGGGGGAGAAGTCCAGGCGAGGGGATCAGGTCCACTGCATTGTATTAAAGTAGTCCCAAAAGCTACTCAGCCGCGGGGGGGGGATCGTCTCCCGGTCGACGTCCGCGGCCGATCGGGGCCCTCCGGCGTCGAATCCTCTGCGGCAGGGGCTGGAACGTAGGGAAGTCCAACCAATTCGGGACCTCCAAGGGGGCAGTGTCCAAAAACGCAAAGAGGTTATCCAGGTCCCCGGGGACTCGAAGTGTAAAGGAGCCTCCATTCTTCCTAACGACGAGATGGAACGGGTATCCCCATCTATAAACTGCACCGCTGTCCTTTATCTTCTGTAGGAGTGGTCTCAGTTGTCTTCGCATCCAGAGCGTGGATCGGGCTAAGTCCGGTAAAATGGTTATATGCGCAGAATCATGTACAACTTGTCTTGCCTCCCACGCCTTCTTTAGAATCTCTTCCTTTATCTTGAAGTGATGTATTCTGCATAGGACATCACGGGGGCCATCCGGGATGCCCGGCGGTCAGCCTGCTACTCTGTGTATTCTGTCCATCTTTATGACGGTGTCCGGTGGGTTCCCCAGGAGCCCATTGAAGACAGAGGTGGCAACAGAGTCCAGGTCCATGAACTGAGGCGTTTCGGGGATCCCCCTGAGGCGCAGATTGTTCCGCCTATTTCTGTTCTCCAAATCATTGTAGTGTAGTTTCAAATTGGTGATTTGGGCAGCCTGCGTTTCACTCGATCGCTCCAGGCGGGTTAGACGTTCCTCTGTCACAGTGTTTGCGTTCTCCAAGGTGGAAACTCGATCCTCCACCGCCGCCACATTGTGTTGAACAACTTCTAGGTCTTTCCGAAAGGTTTTCTTTATCCTAGAGATCATGGCTTCCATATCTGCTTTGGTGGGGATTGCCTCAAGGTCTGCTTTAGTGGGGAGCGAGAGGAGGACCGAGCGCAGATCGAGGTCCAGGCCCTGCTGGGGAGCGTGTATCATTGCCCGGTGTATGGTCTCGGTGTTAGCTGGAGGGTCTTGCATCCCGTGTGAGGGTTGGGGACTGCCCCTTCTCGGATCCCAGGAATCTGTGCTGTAACCTTCCTCCCTGGGTCGAGGTGGCGTCAGGCAGGTAAAGAGCCCGTCCGAGGGTGCCATCTGCCGTGGCAAGGCTGATGAGGAGAACTGGCCCTCCTTCCTCCCGTCTCGGCTTGAATCTGGAGCGGCCTGTTTCTGCGAAAACCACAGGTTTGGGATGCCCTCCTGGGCCGACCGTGCGACCCAGTCCGCCTGCTCTTGGCCTCCAGGGGGTCTCCCCGAGCTCACATCCCAGACTGTGTGGCCTGAGGGGGAGGGATGGTGGATATGGGCCCCACACGAGAGGGTCTCCGGCCCTTTAAGTGGCAGCTTAATGGGTGACGGGTTGCTGTTCCAAGCTGGGCTATGCAGACCAGGCTCCCACCTAGTTGGGCTTGCTTGTGAGCCGGGAAGCAGACCAAGCTCCATCTCCTCCTCACACATTGAGCTCTCTGTGCTGTGGGGGAGCACATACTGGAAGCTCCCAGGCTAGGGGGGTGAGAGCTGATCCCCGGGACGACCCCTGGGCCCATTGTTTTCCCCGCACTGTGGCTTCCCCTTCTGCTCGGGGGAGAGCACCCGCCCGCCTCCCCCAGTACCTTGATGCAGGTTGCTGTGTGCGGCTCCTCAGCTTCCCGCTCCCCCCGGTCACCGCGCTCCGGTCTCAGCACGGCCGCCATCTTGCTGGTGTCACCGGCGACGGTCTCCTCTCCTCCGCTCCACACACCAGACGCGGGCCGCCGCTGGCTTTGCTGTGGGTATTGCGAGGGGGGGCCGCCGACCTCCTCGCGACGACGGCTCTCCCGTGCCTCACACGCCGCCGCGCTGCTGCTACGAGCGGCGGTAACTGCTCCTCCGCTCCCCGCCGGCTCGCCTGATACGGGCCGCCGCTGGCCCTGTCTGGGGTTATGTGGTGAAGCGCCGACCTCTTCCTCCCGCTGACGGCTCCCCTCAGCAGGCGACTCAGCTGTCCTCAATGGCGCATCCAACCGCTCACCACGCTCCCCCTCCTCAACCCGATCCGGCGCCATTTTGGGCAGGCTCCTGGTCCCGGGATCTTCCACCTGTAGAAAGCGGGTAATCGCTTGCCCCTCGCCGGCTCTGGATATCTTCCGTGACCCTCCACGTTTCCCCATCTCCTTGGGGGGGTTTGATTGGGGTTGTAGCCCCACAAAATCACGTTGTAGGCTGGGGTTGTGCAGGAGCCTCCGATACAAGCGACTCTACTCTGCCATGCCGCGGCCACGCCCCCGGTAGGATGATTTTTAATGTGAAGAATCTGTATGTACAGGGTGTGGGAAACATATAAGATAGACTCATATTCAGAGTGAAGGTCCGCTTTAAGATGCCTCTTACCCCTTTGGTTTTGGGACTGGCTGTCTAAACACACAATCCCCGAATTGACTGGGTCTCTGGGCGGGTTATCAAATGGGGGCCACAATGTTTCCAGTCTTGTCTTGAGCTCCCTGTACGTGCCACTCGCTTGACTGTTGAGGGAATCCCTACCCCCTATGCAGAATTCGCAGATGTGTTTTCTGAAAAAGCCGCTGATGAACTCCCTCCTCATAGGCCTTTTGACTGCCCTATTGATGTTCTCCCCGGAACTATGCCTCCTTGGGGAAAGATTTATAATTTAAACCGAGCTGAGAATAAAGCCATGAAAGAATACATTGCTGAGAATCTACAGAAGGGTTTTATTCGGGCGTCTACCGCACCAGCGGGTGCTGGATTTTTCTTTGTGGAAAAGAAAGATGACTGCTTGTGTCGGCTTGTGTCCCCGTATTGATTATAGGGGCCTGAATAAAATTACAGTTAAAAATAAATACCCCCTTCCCTTAATAGAAAGACTCTTTAACCAGATCATTGGGGCCCAGGTTTTTTCTAAGTTTGACCTGAGGGGGGCTCACAATTTAATCAGGATCCGTCAGGGAGATGACTGGAAGACTGCCTTCAACATCCAGGACGGGCACTACGAATATCTCGTTATGCCATTCGGCCTATGTAATGCTCCGGCAGTCTTCCAGGACTTTGTTAATGAAGTTTTCAGAGAATACTTGGACCGTTTTGTGGTCATCTACTTAACATTTTTCAATATTTTGTGCTATACATGTTCAACTGTGGTTTTTGAAGGGGTTTCCCAGGAAAATTATATTTTGTTTTTTTTTTTCTGGGATTTAACATGAAATGTCTTATTTTTTTGTAATAAAAAATGTACAATAATTTTCAATAATGTGTAAGAGCCCAATTTCTCCCGGTTACAATGGTACCACATATGTATTGGTAGACATCCTTTCCTGCCCAGGGGACTCCCCCAAACTTAGGCTGCGCTTTAGGAGATTTTAAGATAAAATACAACTGTTATGAACACCTTGCAGTACCCTTTACATTTGAAATACCCCCATAACCTATATATTCTCTGAAAGTACACACCTTAAGCTTTCTACCCGTACCAGACTTGTTGACATGGGCACAGGTTTCTGGAATTAATCCCTCAATAAATTTTTAGTTGTACAAGGTTTCCCTGAAAAAAGAAAAAAAAATCAAAGCCACATTTTCCTTTTTCAACCAAGACAACCCTTTACATTTGTTATACCCCCCACAAATCATATAATCCCTGAAAATACACACATTCAGGCATATGCAGATTGTTGTAGTGGGCTCATATTTCTGTAAGTAGTAGTAATATATATATATATATATTATAAAATTTGTCTCATTTATTTTAAATAAAAATGTATTTTATTCAAGAAAACTAGGGTTAAAAATCCCCCAAATATGCCCCTTACCCAGCATAACCAGTTGGGGGACCAGCTATGGGGGCTTGTTGAGCAGGGCACATGGGCCAGCCTTAGTGATCCTCACACTGCCGGCTACAAACCCGCAAAACCTAGATGGCCCCAGGCTCATCTGCCTTCCCTGGGCTTTGGGGAGGCAGGTAATGGGGGGGGGGGCGCTGTGGGTTATTGACAAGTCACCCGCTAGCCGTAGGTGACCTAAGCCTACACACACACACACACACACACACACACACACACAGGGAGGTCCCTCCCTACCCAGCATAACCAGCCTGAGGACCAGCTATGCAGGGGCCAGCCCTGCCAGCTACATGCCCGCAAAGCCTAAATGGCCCTGGGCTCTTCTGCCCCCCCACAGGCTTTGGAGAGGCAGGTAGTTAAGGGGCTGGGGGTAATGACAAGTCACCAGCTAGCTGCAGGTGACTTGCCAGCCCCCAAGTTCTGTGAACTGGCATAGGGTCTCATGGATCCCTTACCGGTTCACAATGGGTTAAATAAATATGGTAAAAAAGACACACACGTGAAAATGACAGTTTTTTTTTTGCGTTGTAACGTAGAAACAACATACATATACACGTCAAATTGTTCTGTATTTTAGGTGCCGCAGGCACCCAACATCAAAATGGCATCCTATCAGACAACCACAACAACCATTCACACCGCATTCACACCGGACCCAGGTTGTGCTAGAAACAAGCAGATCTCAGGTGGAGTACCTGAGAGGGTGGCAACCATTGGCCACCCATTGAGGCCTATCCAGTCATGTTCCAGAACCACGCCCTCCCCTCACTCCACAGGACAGATATCGACCTTGGCTCCATCTTGCCGACTCCTGACTCAGCAAAAACCACAGCGCTGACAGTGTTCCCCCCTCCCTGGTTCACTCATCATCAGATGCCGACTCCTGACACTGTAGCCACGGATCCCAGATCTTCTCAAACTTATCCAGCACCCCCCTCGCAGCATATGTCAATTTATACATAGCGAGTTTCTGGTTGACTAATCTTTTCCATGCTTGTACTGAAGGTTTAGCCGGGTGTCTCCAATTTAGCAATATGCATTTTCGAGCATAAAAGAGCAGCAGCCGAAGCAATGATTTTAATGCTCTGAGTTCTGATATTGACTCGACCACCCCCAGAAGACATAGTGAGATTGAACCCCTGATCCGAATTCCCACTACTTTGCTGATCAGATCCATGACACCCTCCCAGAAATTCACCAAGATCTCACACGACCAAGTTACGTGTACCCACGTGCCGCTATCTCTCTCGCATCTAGGGCACATGTCCCTATCTAATAGACCCATTCTGTGCAGACGGACCGGGGTGATATACGCCTGGTGGATCCACTTAGTCTGAATGAACCTATCTCTTGCCTCCACCACTGACGTGTGCAGATTATCCATTATCTCCTCCCAGTCATCTTGATCCAGGTTTTGGTCTAAGGCCTGCCACTTCATTTCCACCCTATCCCTGGGAGAATCCAGCGTACACGTCAGGCACTGATACAGTGTGGTGACGGGTTTTGCTAGCTCCATCCCTCTAATCTCCTTTTCCATACGTGACATCAGTATCCTCGGACTCACCCAATGAAACTGGGCGTTCAGAGCGTGTCTAATCTGCAAGTAGCGGAAGAAATCCCGGTGGGATAGAAGAAACTCCTCTTTAACCTGTGCAAAGGACATAAGTACCCCGTCTTTGTATATCTGACCTATCCGATGCACGCCTTTCCTTATCCAGAACTGCGGGTCTTGCATAGCTCCAAGCTCCAGCAGCTTGGGGTTATCCCAAAGGGGGGTAAAGGGGGACCAGGCCCTGCTCTCATTCATGTTTGCACTCAACTTATCCACCCTTTCCCAAATGTTACATACCGTTCTCATACACCCAGTTGCCTCCCGGATCCCTTTCGTGCCTCTATATATCAAGGTGGCCAGTCGCCCAGGGGAGCCCAGAACAGTCGTTTCTAGACCCACCATTGGATTTTCCCTCGGTTGACTGACCCACCAATGGGCATACTGGAGTTGGGTGGCATAGAAATACATCAGCATATATGGCACCGAAAGCCCTCCCACATCTGATGGGGCCTTCATAATTTGCCTGTTTAACCGCGGCGGAGACTGTCCCCATATGAAGCCAAAGATAATCGCATCCAATGCCTTGAAATGAGAGGCAGGAAGCAACACCGGCGAGGCCTGATATATGTACAAGAACTTTGGAAGAAAGATCATCTTGTATATATTTATCCTGCCCATGACCGATAGCGGGAGGCTTGCCCATTGAGAGACTCGCTGCTTCAGTTTCGACATCACTGGTGAGATATTAAGGGGAATAAATTCACTCGGCTGCTTGCTAATCATAATACCTAAGTACTTAAATTGTTGAACCACTTTCAGATGAGATCTCGGAGAGATGTCTGGATGGTCAGGCTCGTCGACTGGCATTAAACTGGACTTATCCCAGTTGATTTTCAAACCAGAAAATCTCCCAAATGTTCCTATGATATCTAATGCCGCTTCCAGGGATTTGTTACAGTCCGCTAGATACAGCAGGGTATCATCCGCATAGAAGGAAATCTTTTCCTCAACCTCCCCTATTTTCCACCCCGTGATAGTTTGGGAGTGTCTAACGATAATCGCCAATGGTTCAATGGCCAGTGCAAAGAGTAATGGCGAGAGTGGGCAACCCTGTCTGGTCCCCCTGCTTAGTGCAAATGGATTTGAATAGCATCCATTGGCTCGTACTCTGGCCGTCGGACGACCATATAGGAGCTTGATATACTTATCCTATGAAATTGGCAGGGAGGCCAAATCTAGCCAGCACCGCCCACAAATAGGTCCATTCAATTGAATCAAAGGCCTTCTCGTTATCAAGCGATGCAATTGCCCGGCTTCCCTAATTTTCATGGAC
The DNA here is from genome assembly GCA_027917425.1 of Gastrophryne carolinensis. NCBI lineage: Eukaryota > Metazoa > Chordata > Amphibia > Anura > Microhylidae > Gastrophryne > Gastrophryne carolinensis. Next base: position 296,959,471 of record CM051235.1, on the reverse strand, counting down.
AATCTGAAGGTTTGAGAAGAGCCTACGCAGGTTTATCCCCGTAGTGCACCTGGGCATAAAGCCAGACTGGTCCGGTCCCACCAGTTGTAGTATAACCCTGTTTAACCTATTAGCTAGTATTTTGGCTAGTATTTTAGCATCATGATTTAGTAAGGAAATGGGCCTATATGACGCGCAGGCATCAGGGGGCTTCCCCTCTTTATAAATAAGGACGATGTGCGCTTCATGAAAGGAGGCCGGGAGACACTCACTTTCTAGTGCTTGCTTCAGCACCTCTAAGAGTCTAGGTGCTACCAGTTCTGATTCTTGCTTATACCATTCGGCCGAAATCCCATCGGGACCCGATGCCTTCCTTCCAGGGAGCGCCCCTATTGCACCCATGACCTCCTCCACCAAGATGGGGGCGTTTAACGTCTCCTGACCCTCCGGGGCCAACACTGGGAAGTTGATCTGGTCTAAGTAATTTTCCAGTTCTTCAACATCATAGCTAGCCTTAGAGGAGTACAATGCCGAGTAATACTGGGCAATTTCACCCCCTTCCGTTACTGTCTCCCTCCCATCAGATATCGCGGCAATGCTATTGGTTTTGGTTTCGGCTCTCGCTAAGTACGCCAGAGACTTCCCGTTTTTGTCCCCTTTATCAAAAATCGTAGCTTGCTTGTATAGCAGCAATTTCCTAGCAGAGTCAGTGAGCAGCAAGTTATATTCCCGTTTCAAAGTCATCAGTGTCGAGTGGTCCCGACTATCGGCTGAGGCAACAAATTGTTCTTCCGCTGTGGCAAGTTTGCTTTCAAGCTCTCCCCTCTCTCTCCCCTTCTTCTTCCTAACCGCAGCGATGGCGCTTATGGCACACCCTCTAATGACTGCCTTAAAAGCGTCCCACCTTACCTCGGCAGAGGTCTCATCCGCGTTCACCTCCCAAAACATCTCAGCAGAGGATGACAGGCTACCCCTGACCTCAGGGGTCTCCAGCCATAGGGGGTTAAGGGCCCAACCCACCCGACTCTCCCGCGCTCGAGATAGTCCTATCACCGTTAACAGGGGAGAGTGGTCCGAGATGCCCCTCGGGAGGTAGTCGCAAGACACCACCCTGGCTAATAACTGAGGTGACGAGAGCGCAAGATCGATCCTGGACAGGGATCTGTGAGTGTCTGAGTGGCAAGAGTATGCTCTGTCAGTGGGGTGTTTCCACCTCCATAACTCCTGCAGACCTAGTGCCTCAGCCCAAGACGCCAATTGCGTCCTCGGGCCCGGATTTCTGTCCAGCCGATCCAGCGCAGATTCCAGAACCATATTGAAATCTCCCATTATTAATATCGGGGACGGGGAATAGTTGACCACTTTTTCCGTAACCTGTTGCAACACCTGAATACGAAAAGGCGGGGGGACGTACACACCAACTATGATGACATCAGTATCCATAAGTTTGGCATGTAGGATCACGTAGCGACCCTCCCGGTCCATCTGCACAGAGTATAGGGCAAATGGGGTTCCCTTGGAGATCAGCACGGAGACCCCCCTAGAGTAGGACGAGAAGAGAGCATGGAAGGAGCATTGGATCCATGGTTTATTAAGCGCCAGGCTTCTCTGTCCCACCAGGTGAGTCTCCTGGAGGATCACCACATTAGGTTTATACCTCTTAACGAACTGAAGAACCGTAGCTTGCTTGATTTTATCATTGACCCCTCGGACGTTCCAAGAAAGAAATTTACATTCACCCATTATCATAGCTATGAGTATAAACCATAGGATCAGGGCAGTCAGTGCCCGTGTACTCCATTCTCTCCATCAATAATCTTCCCGCACCTGGGGTCCGAATACCATACAACACACACAACCCAACGCAAAGACAGACTAAACAAATAACACTATACTCTAAACAATACACACATTTCCCAATCCCAACCACCCCCACCCCGCTCCACCACCCCCAAACTTTGGCGAGCATCATACCCTCCCAAACAAAACAATACAACACAGGTGTAACTAGTTGTAACCGGGGTGCAGGGACCCACCGCCTAAGAGGCCTGCAATGTGAACACACCAATATAATTTACAGGTCAGCAAACTAGCTGCCTTGAGTTCCCAGGGTCGCATGGAGGTAACAGGTAAAAGGGGGCAGAGAAAGGAGGGAGGAGAGAAAGGCACGGGGGGGGGCAGCAGGAGTAAAGGGCAGGAGGAAGGTTTAAGGAGGAGAGGCAGGAGAACCATCCCACCATGGGAACTAGAGCCGCAGCTCCCTGTAGCATTCAAGTCAGGATACATTGGTAACTTGGGTAGCAAAGTCAAAGCACAGCGGCTTCGCTAACTTTCAAACAAACAAAACGAATCGAACAACCCCCCCTTCTGGGCGGCATCAGGATGCCCAGCGGCAGCGGCACTCGACCCACAGAGAAGGAGAGAGCACCCCATCAGGCACACAAACAACAGGGCAGATGCCTATGTATTCAGAGGCCGGTTCTCTCCGACCGGGGCCCAGTCCATCAGGCTCCAGGCAGAGAGTCCAGCCAGGCACTGGCTTCATCGGCAGAGGTGAAAAATCTGGTGGTTTCTCCATCTTGCACCCGCAGACGTGCCGGGAACATCATAGAATATTTAATTCTCTTCTTTCTGAGCCTCTCTCTGATTCCAATAAAGGATCGCCGCATCTTTTGAACCTCTGAGGTGAAGTCCGGGAAAAAAGATATCCGGGCGTTATCAAAGGTCACCATACCCTTCATTCTAGCTGCAGCCAGGATAGCGTCCCTGTCCTTATAGTGAAGGACCTTGAGTATGAAGGGTCTTGGCGGAGCCCCAGGGGGAAGTGGCCTCATGGGGATCCTATGCGCTCTTTCCACCGTGAAGAACTTTGTCAGGTTCACCGGCGCTAAAGTCTCCCTTATAAGATTCTCCGCAAATTGCTCTGGGGAGGACCCCTCCGCTTTTTCGGGCAGACCCAGTATTCTGACGTTATTTCTCCGGTACCTATTTTCAGCGTCCTCGGCCCTTCCCATCAGAGCGGTCACTTGCCTCCTCAGGGTTGCGAGATCTCCCGCCTGAGCAGATAACCGGTCCTCTGCTTCTCCGATTCTCCTCTCCGTCTCGCCGGTGCGGTCCCAGATTTGATCCAAATCATGGCGGACATAGTTAAATTGCTCTTGGAGAGTGTCAAATTTAGCAGTGAGAGCACTTTGACATGAGGCAATGGCGGCCATGATAACTGCAGTATCAGGGTTAGTGGGCTCCTGCCCCATCCCGTGTGGAGATTCCATCGTTTGCGTGCTACAGGTGATCAGCGCCGATTTACGCTTCTGGTTGTCTCTCATATGTGGGGAGGGGACTCTAGGCAAAATATATTCCAGAGCTGTCTCCTATGGTGCAGAGTACTGGAAGAGGGCTTGACCCCACGCTTTGGGGCACTGTGGCCCCTAAATGATTGATGGAGCCCCCAGGGGGTATCCCAAACAGGACCAGCACCGAGACCGCTGACTGGGGGGGGGTTATTACACCCGGGGGCTCTTGTGCCCTGCTTTGTGAGACAGTATCTGCCTAGTCAGAAGTATAGTGAGCAGCAGAAAACACTGGGCACACCACGAGGGAAGGGCTTCCCCCCTTGCTTAGCTGCTATTATTGATGCTTGCAGAGTTGTTTGCAACTGCTAGTAATGGCAGGCTCCTTTCAGCATCTGCTGCTCTTTACTGTGAAGCTCCCCCCCACACAGTCTCAGCCAGAGAGCAGTCTTATCAGTAGAGAGGCTGTCTCCTTATGTACTGCCTGGATGTTATGAGACCGCAGGGGACTGCCCCCCCCCCTCACCTTCAGAGCTGATATGGCGTCTGGCTGCTCTCCTCTCCCCTCCTCACACTGTCAGGCGTCTCTCACTCTGCGGGGACGCGCCGCTCAATCTCCACCTCTCCCCTTCACCACCACAGCATCCCGGATAGATCAAAAGACGGTGCCTCTCCTCTCTTCTCACACAAGCAGCACGTGGTGGGAGATAAGCTTCTGTCTCCTCAGCCCCTCCGGCTCTGCACACTGCCTCCTACAAGGGTCACTGCCGCCGCTCAGTATACTTAATCTCTCCCTAGGACAGGGAGAGCCACAGAAGGGGGATTTCTGGCTACCCAAGCACCATACAAGGAGGTAAATCAGGATGTTATCTCAGAGCCCCGACCAGGCACGTCCACTTAGGTCGCCATCTTGGCCACGCCCCCCCCCGTGAAAATGACATTTATTATTTTTTTCTTCTTTACATACCTCCATTCCTCCGCTGTCCCCCAGCAACCCTGTCCCACAGAGCTCCAATGACAGCTGCAGGGTGATCAGTGGAGGGGGAGCTGGGGAGGCAAGGAATCACAGCTGCTCCCCCCTCCAATCCTCTCCCCGCCGACCACACGGTGCTACTTATTGTCTTTGGGAGGCCGTGTGATGACGTCATAGACGTTCCACCCACAAAAGGCGGGGCAAGTTGCCTGGTGATGGCAGAGTAGCTGGAGAGGGCCTATTTCTTCTTCTCCTCACCACGGATGAGCCCGGGGGGTGATTGGAGCCCCCCCCCCAGTGAAGATGAGACCCGGCAGGAGGGATCACAGCTACAGGTGAGATATTTTTTTTTACAGCTAGTGGGGGGGGGGGGGGCGGTTATTCCCGAGCCCTCTCCTGAAGCCAGAAAAGCCTTGGGGGCTGAAGAGAGGACCTGGACGGATAGATTGAGGGCTCAGGTAAGTTTTTATAGGTGTTTAAAGTCAGCTACGTGAATCTCACATAGCTGGCACTTAATGGTAGTAGAGGCAGGCAGATCAGTTATATCAGAACTGGATGCTGTGCACCCTCCAGCAGATACCACCACTCCTCCAATGCTAATTTAATTGCTAGCAGCTCTCTGTTCTCCATATCATAATTTCTTTCTGAAGGGGTTTTCTCGAGAAGAATGCCATTGGATGTATAATATTCCTTTCACCTGTTCTTTGAGACAAATGGCATCCACTGCTAATTTAGAAGCATCTACTTCCATGATAAAGGGGAGTTGAAATTCACGGTGCATGAGCAGTAGAGTAGAGTGAAGGTGAAAAGGTGTTTTCATTTTTTGAAAGCTTCCTGTGATGCCTCGGTCCTTTTGAATTTTTTTTTTGTCAGATCTGTGATTAGCTAGACTTCCTTGCGGGAACTGGGAACAAGCTATTCCAGGATGGCCAAGACCTTACTGGTATCAATGGCTATTTTGGTGGCGGAGATTACAAGCCTAGCAACTGTACAGAGCTCTTCTTAAATTCACACTTCTCTAATTTGATATACAGATGGTGGTCCTGAAGGCATTGAAGAACTTTTTTGACATGGACCGGGTGGTGCTGCAGGTTGCCAGAGAAGATCAATATATTGCCCAGATAAACAGCAACAAAAACATCCAGGTATTCACGTAAAACATCATTAGTGGAGTGCTGAAAGGTAGCAGGAGCGTTACATCCCAAAGGGCATCTCCAAGTGCAAGTGCGAAAAACAGTTTTCCATTTGTTTCCTTCTCTAATGCACACCAAGTTGTATGGAACCCTCAGGTTATGTTTGGTAAAAATGGTGGCAGCATGAAGACCCGGACAAAGCTCTGGTATTAATGGAAATGGGTACCTGTTCTTAATGGTGATTGTGTTCAACTCCCTAAAATCTATGCAGGGACGAAGGGGCCCATCTTTTTTTTCTACAAAAAAGATTCCTGCACCAGCTGGTGAAGAAGACAGATGGTTCAATTCAATTGCAGGTTCTCCTCAATATATTCCTTTAAGACTTTTAGTTTTAGGTTCAGACAAATGGAAGAGAGACGGATAGCAGTAGCGAGCAACAGATCGATAGGACAATCATATTCACGATGTGGTGGCAAAGTATCTGTCCCCTTCTCATCAGTTACATCTTGAAACTCGAGTGATGACACAGATCGCTTGCGAAAGGAGTGAGGATTCTGAGATATAGTCTGATTTAACTGTAATCGAGCCAAGAGTCCAATCAATATCAAGATTATGGGCCTTTGGCCAAGGCATGCCCAGGATGACCAGGTAGATAGCAGAGGATTTCAAAGCGAACGAGTTCTGTATGATGAGGTTAAATTTAGGATGGGGAGAGCGGATGTAGTATAACAGATAGGGTGAAATGTGCCAGTTTGGGATACCCTGGGGCCTGGTGTTTTTACAGGACGCACAAAACCAATTCAAAATGCAATATTTTAATAAAACAGAGCCTGTAAAAGCTGCTTTGGTATAACAGATAGGGTGAAATGTGCCGGTTTGCATTACCCTGCGGCCTGGTGTTTTTACAGGACGCACAAAACCAATTCAAAATGCAATAGATTAATAAAACAGAGCCTGTAGAAGCTGCTTTAGTATAACAAATAGGGTGAAATGTGCCGGTTTGGGATACGTTGCGGCCTGGTGTTTTTACAGGACGCAAAAAAATTCAAAATGCAATATAATAATAAAACAGAGCCTGTAGAAGCTGATTTATTATAACAGATAGGTTGAAATGTGCTGGTTTGGGATGCCCATGCGGCCTGGTGTTTTTACAGGACGCACAAAACCAATTGAAAATGCAATATATTAATAAAACAGAGCCTTTAGAAGCTGATTTAGTATAACAGATAGGGTGAAATGTGCTGGCTTGGGATGCCCATGCGACCTGGTGTTTTTAAAGGACACACAAAACCAATTCAAAATGCAATATATTAATTAAACAGAGCTTTTAGAAGCTGATTTAGTATAACAGGGTGAAATGTGCCGGTTTGGGATACCCTGCGGCCTGATGTTTTTAAAGGACGCACAGAACCAATTCAAAATGCAATATATTAATAAAACAGAGCCTGTAGAAGCTGCTTTAGTATAACAGGGTGAAATGTGCCGGTTTGGGATACCCTGCGGCCTGGTGTTTTTACAAGACGCACAAAACCAATTCAAAATGCAATATTTTAATAAAACAGAGCCTATAGAAGCTGCATAAGTATAACAGATAGGGTGAAATGTGCCGGTTTGGGATACCCTGCGGCCTGGTGTTTTTACAGGACGCACAAAACCAATTCAAAATGCAATAGATTAATAAAACAGAGCCTGTAGAAGCTGCTTTAGTATAACAGGGTGAAATGTGCCGGTTTGGGATACGTTGCGGCCTGGTGTTTTTACAGGACGCAAAAAAAACAATTCAAAATGCAATATATTGATAAAACAGAGCCTTTAGAAGCTGATTTAGTATAACAGATAGGGTGAAATGTGCCGGTTTGGGATACCCTGCGGCCTGGTGTTTTTACAGGACTCACAAATCCAATTCAAAATGCAATATATTAATAAAACAGAGCCTGTAGAAGCTGCTTTAGTATAACAGATAGGGTGAAATGTGCCGGTTTGGGATATCATGCGGCCTGGTGTTTTTACAGGATGCAAACAACCAATTCAAAATGCAATATATAAATAAAACAGAGCCTGTAGAAGCTGCTTTAGTATAACAGGGTGAAATGTGCTGGTTTGGGATGCCCATGCAGCCTGGTGTTTTTACAGGACGCACAAAACCAATTCAAAATGCAATATATTAATAAAACAGAGCCTTTAGAAGCTGATTTATTATAACAGGGTGAAATGTGCCGGTTTGGGATGCCCATGTGGCCTGCTGTTTTTACTGGATGCACAAAACCAATTCAAAATGCAATATATCAATAAAACAGAGCCTTTAGAAGCTGATTTAGTATAACAGATAGGGTGAAATGTGCTGGTTTGGGATGCCCATGCGGCCTGGTGTTTTTACAGGACGCACAAAACCAATTCAAAATGCAATATATTTTTAAAACAGAGCCTTTAAAAGCTGATTTAGTATAACAGATAGGGTGAAATGTGCTGGTTTGGGATGCCCATGCGGCCTGGTGTTTTTACAGGATGCACAAAACCTATTCAAAATGCAATATATTAATAAAACAAAGCCTGTAGAAGCTGCTTTAGTATAACAGGGTGAAATGTGCTGGCTTGGGATGCCCATGCGACCTGGTGTTTTTAAAGGACGCACAAAACCAATTCAAAATGCAATATATTAATTAAACAGAGCCTTTAGAAGCTGATTTAGTGTAACAGGGTGAAATCTGCCGGTTTGAGATAGCCTGCAGCCTGATGTTTTTAAAGGACGCAGAAAACCAATTAAAAATGCAATATATTAATAAAACAGAGTCTGTAGAAGCTGCTTTAGTATAACAGATATTGTGAAATGTGCCAGTTTGGGATATCCTGCGGCCTGGTGTTTTTACAGGATGCAAAAAAAAATTCAAAATGCAATATATTAATAAAACAGAGCCTGTAGATGCTGCTTTAGTATAACAGATAGGGTGAAATGTTCCGGTTTGGGATACCCTGCGGCCTGGTGTTTTTACAGGAAGCACAAAACCAATTAAAAATGCAATATATTAATAAAACAGAGCCTGTAGAAGCTGTTTTAGTATAACAGATAGGGTGAAATGTGCTGGTTTGGGATACCCTGCGGCCTGGTGTTTTTACAGGACGCACAAAACCAATTCAAAATGCAATATATTAATAAAACAGAGCCTGTAGAAGCTGCTTTAGTATAACAGGGGGAAATGTGCCGGTTTGGGATACCCTGGGGCCTGGTGTTTTTACAGGACGCAAAAAAAAAATTCAAAATGCAATATTTTAATAAAACAGAGCCTTTAGAAGATTATTTAGTATAACAGATAGGGTGAAATGTGCTGGTTTGGGATGTCCATGCGGCCTGGTGTTTTTACAGGACGCACAAAACCTATTCAAAATGCAATATATTAATAAACAGAGCCTTTAGAAGCTGATTTAGTATAACAGGGTGAAATGTGCTGGTTTGGGATGCCCATGTGGCCTGGTGTTTTTACAGGATGCACACAACCAATTCAAAATGCAATATATTAATAAAACAGAGCCTTTAGAAGCTGATTTAGTATAACAGGGTCAAATGTGCTGAAATAGTATGCCCATGTGGGCTGGGGTTTTCACAGCATACAAAAAAAAATTAAAACTAATCGAGTTATAATGCTTGTGTGTAACAGATAGGGTTAAATATGCCACTGCCAAGATGGGATGAACAGTGGCCAGGAATATTTACAGCATAAAAAAAAACTGATCAGACAAATGAAGTGAAGTGAAAATAAAAAAAAAAGTTTCCCTGTCACTTTCTCTGCTGTCCCTGCCTGGATCGTTCCCAATGTTTCCCTATTTATCTTTCCCTGGCTCTCCCTGGCACTGTGTGGGTCTCTGTAGGTCTCCCTGACTCTCCTTGCCTTTCTGTTAGTCTCTCCCTGTCTGCAGCAACCTCCGTTCTGTCTGCAATGCAAGGCTGAAATGCGCACAAGCAAGATGGCCGCCATTTATATAGCACTGTGACGTCACCATGCTTCCTGGCTGCTGATAGGCTGCATGTGACCTTCCCATGATAACTTGCCCCAGGGGACATGTCCGGACATGTCCATCCACCATTTTACAATGGCTGTAATTGAAATAAATGGAGTTTCAAGGAAAACTTAATCGATCGAATCCCGGGGGAAATTCGCAACAAATTTGGGTTCGTCCGAATCGATCTCTAGTGCCGATATCGGAGCTGGAGTGGACTCAAGCAGTCCAATCCTCTGAGCCAGGTAAATATCCGGGCCCGGACGGGTACACCCTGTCATACTATAAAGGGCTAGGGGATATCTTAACCCCACACGCAGTAGCAGCCTTCAACTCCCTCAATACAAGACAGAGTGTCCCACCAGACATGCTGAGAGCACATGTCACGGTTATCCGCGAACAGGGGAAAGACCCGCTCCTCTGCCCCAATTGTAGATCAATCTCACTCCTAAATGTGGATCTGAAGCTCTTTGTGAAAATCCTGACTAACAGATTGGCACCCAGTCTCTGTGCGCTAATTCACAATGACAAGGCGGGATTTGTTCCTGGGAGAGAATCCTGGGACAATGTGACCAGAGTAATCAGTCTGATTCACCGGTACCGCACAGATGAGGTACCAGTCACGCAGAGAAAGAGTTTGATAGAGTACATTGGGACTTCATTCGAGCCACCCTAAAATATATAGGCCTACAAGAACACATGTAGACCTGGATCATGTCCCTCTACTCCTCGCCCACAGCCTACATTAATGGGATGCTCTCGGACCCTCTGGCCATCAAGAATGGTACAAGGCAGGGAAGTCTGCTCTCCCCGATAATTTTTATACTATCAATAGAGCCATTTCTCAGGCGTATTAAAGCAAATCGGACATAAAAGATGTGAGTAGCAGAGGCGCTGAGAACAAGGTAGCGGCCTTTGCGGATGATCTCCTTTTCTGCGTCTCCTAGCCAGTGACGACCCTACCCAACTTACTCAGAGAGTTTAACGAATATGCTTTCCTCTCGAATTTGAAAATCAACATCCAGAGGTCAGAGACACTAAACATTCAATACCACAAAAGAACCTGAACAATGTTTAGCGTAGTGTCCCCTTTCGGTGGGCCTCCAATATTTAGAATATAAATATTTATATTTATTTTGCTTACACCTCAGCTGAAAGACTTGTACGCGGTCAACTTCCCGCCCTCGCTGGCAACGATCAAGGGGGACCTGACTAGATGGAGGGACAAAACGCTGTCTTGGTTCGGTAGGTGCAATGTCCTCAAAATGAACGTGTTACCACGTCTGCTCTACCCAATTCAGGTGCTCCCGATCCAGGTGTCGGCAACATTATTCCAAGCAGTCACGTCCGAATTTGTGGGATTCGTGTGGGGGGGAGAGGCCCTTGGATTTTGCAGGACTTACTCTCCTTCACCAGGAATAGGTGAGAAGTGGGATTGCCAGACATCAAGAAGTAGTATGCAGCAGCACACCTAAATAGAATAGTGGACTGGAACCGGCATGGGAGCCAGAAACAATGGGTTCATTTGGAGCAGCAGTGGGCCCCAGTTCCACTACTGGGCCTTCCGTGGTCCAAGGGAGACATTTCCAACGCACTCAGGTTGCATCCAACGATTGGCCCAACGCTCAGGCTGTGGGCAAGATATGGCGCGAAGGAAAATATTTCCCCATCCCCCTCCCCGCTCAGGCAGGTTCTGGGTTCTCTAGACTTCCTACTTGATGTGGGACTCTGTAAATGGAGGATGACCGGAAGAAGTGATGTACGTGATTTTCTGAATGGCTCGCAGTGGAAATCCCTGCAGGTGTTAATGGCCTGAGGAGATCCTCCTAAGTTGATACATTGGAGAGCGCTGTAAATCACCCAATTCCTTCGGAAACTCTCTCCACTGGAAGAGTACTGCAGAGAGCTGACACCATTTGAAAAGCTTTGCACCTCCACGGAACCGACTAGGGGCTCGTTGTCGTTCATACACCAACTCCTGGTGGACCCGGGTGAGGAGTTTGTTCCGAGATTTGTGGAGGCATTGGAGAGTGATCTCAAGGTGTCCTTCTCCCTGACCCAAATTAGAAAAATCCTGGAACTAGCCCAACGGGCATCGATTAGTAATCAATACCAGGAAGCGGGATATAAACTTCTCAGCTTTTACCCGTCGGCAGGGGTACCCACCCCCCTTACTCCAGAGTCTCTGCTCCTCCATTCTACAACATGGCCAACAGGGAAATGTAAGAGATCCCTGACAATACATTTATTAAACGCTGCAAGGGCCTGTATCCCGGCCGCGGGCTCATGGATCCGGAGAGTGGAAGATATTAGGCGTATGGAGGACCTTACAGCCTCTCTGAGATGAGCGGAGGAGGCTCACAGACAGATTTGAGCCCAATGGAAGGCAGAGCCGCGATTGGAGCAGTCTGAGTGGCGAGAGGTAGGGATGCCGCGCACCAGATGCGGAGGAGATCCTCCCATCCCCCTCCCCACCCGCTCCTCTCCCTCCTGCACCCCATACCAGCTTCTGTCTTCCGGGCCCCCACCGACCCCCTCTGCCTGCCCAGGCCACCCCCCGCGCCCCATATTCTCCCCCGGGTCGGTCGAGGGGTACCCTCCTCCACGCTCTGCGTCTCCTTGGTGTTTGAGCGGGGCTGTGTGGACAGACCGGCTCCTTGGCCTGCCGTGTCGGGGGGGCTTTGCCTCCACCCATATGATCTAGCCCACTCCCTTCCCACCCCACCCCCCTTTTTGTTGTTTTTTTTTTTTTTTTTTCCTAGGAAAAAAAGGTTGGCCGTCGGAGAAAGGGGGCACAGGAGGAACAGTATAAAAAGGGGTGGGATGATTCTGACTGTAATGATCCGGTTTCATGTGATTATGTTCGAGTATGATGCATACCTGTTTATGTAGATTTTGGGAGTGTGTGGTACTTTAAGCGTAAGAGGCGGGGTAGGAGGTAGCAAACACTTCGGCCACTCAGGTGCTGCCACAACCAAGTCCCATGGGATCCACGTCTGGTTCATCTTAAGTAATGTAAGGTCCACATTGGCTTTGGATAGGCGGATCCTCTTGTTGGTGATGACACCCCCTGCAGTGCTGAACATACCTTCTGATAGGACAGCACCTCCAAGGCATAGAGGGCAAGCACTGGCCATGTGTCCAATTTAGTGACCCAGAAATCGAATGCAAAGAACCCATTACTCAGTACCAGGAGACGCGTGGACAGGAGTCAAAGTCTGCCTCCTGGTACTACGGGCCTTAGTATCCGATGGTGGTGGACGTGGCGGACAATGGAACAAGTTGTTCGACATTGTGGCCATGCACCCCCCCTTGTGAGATACTGCTGGGGCCCCTGTTGTGTTGGCGACTTGCTTCTCCTCCTCATGCCATCACTAAGCCCTCAAAGTCAGCTGGGAACTCTGCGCCCACCAGTGTGCGTTTGTGCTCTCTCATCTTTTGATCTCGCTCCAGTAATGGAATCAAGGAGGTGTTGTTGTCCTTATAGCAGGGATTAAGCAGGGTGGCCAACCAGTAATCAACACTGGTGACTATGTGGGCAACGCGTGGAGATGTTTTGAGTGGCACTCTGCTGTGGGAGAAAATAGTTCTGTTCCTCCCCCTCTGACTTCTCCGAAACTGTTCTCTGGCTGGACATTGGCGCAACCCACCCTGCAAACCACGTGTGCACTGCCCTGACAGTGGGGAAATGGGCCTCTGCTTCCTCCTTCTCCTCAGTCACAGCCTGAATGTAAGGCTCTTACCGCCTCGCCGTCCCCGGTCCCGCAGTATGTCTTCAGGCGGCCCGCTGCCGCCTCCGGTCCGGCGGTCTCCTTGTGTGGTTGCCTCTCGGCGCTGCTGTGGGGTCCGGGGTTTGGCGGCGGCGGGGTGTGCTGGTGGCCGCGCTGCAGCCCGCTCAGTGCGGCTGGGCGGCCCCGCCAGGCTGTCCGCCGATGCGGCTCTTCCTTCCTCTGGCGGGGGCGCGCCCGATCAGCAACGTGCTCGCGCGCGCGCACGCGAGCACGTCTTGTTTATGCCTCCCGGCGGCGCTTCCCCCAGCGCGTCCGCCGGAGGCGGATTTAAAGTGACCAATCCTCTGCATCCTGGTGGGAGTTGGGCCCAGGGACTGGACGGCCTGTCTGGCCTGGGCAGTGCAGTTCCTGGGACCGCTCCCGCTTTTTAAAGTTGCACCAATCATTCCCATTCCCTCCTTTTGTTCCCTTTCCTACTGGCCAGTACTTCCTTTATATTCAGGCTGCTCCATTTTCCCAGTGCCCGTTATAGCCTCTGGGTTGTTGGGAGCGTGATAGACTGACCTATATCGTTTATACTCGGCTTGTTACTTCTGACCATCCTTGCTTGCTGCCTGCCCTGACCTTTTGCCTGCCTGACCTCGATTTTTGCCTGACCCTTCTGATACCTTGCCCCGTGACCTTCTGGATTGACCTCGGCTTGTTTTGACTCCTCTTTGTTACCTCCGCTGGATACTTCGCTTCGTGATCTCCTGGTTTGACCTCGGCTAGTTTTTTGGACATCCGCCTCCTAGCATCCTCATTTGGGACTCCCTGCTGTTCATCAGTCTCCACCTTAAGCTGGTAATCTTTGCGCCCATTAAGTCCTGGGGGTAACCGAGTCTGGAGAGGCATTATCCGCGTCTCCTGCGAGCGGGGACTTGTCTATAGGCAGAAGAGGCGGCGGAGATTGGGGATTATCAGCTTAAGACAGAAAGGTGCCCGGCACAGTCCTTACAGTATAACGGGCCAGAAAAATGGACCAGATCTTGGAACAGGTGCAGGCCTTAACGGCGGCTGTGGAGCACCTGGCTCATCGCGTTGCGGCCCAGGAGAACCGTCCAGCTCCTATTATCACAAGTCCTCAAGGGGCTCCGGCCGCATCATCAGTGGAACCCAAAATTCCACTCCCAGACAAATTCTATGGCGACAGGGCCAAGTTTGCCAATTTCCGGGACTCATGTAAACTTTACTTCCAACTTCGTCCTGTTTCTTCGGGGTCACAGGAGCAGCGAGTGGGTTTAATTATCTGCCTCCTCCAAGGTGATTCACAATCCTGGGCCTTCAGTCTACCATCCCAGGATCCTGCTCGCCTCTCAGTAGATAACTTCTTTTCTGCTATGGAGGTTCTGTATGATGACCCTGACAGAGGAGCGATGGCAGATGCTAAGCTTCGTACCCTACGTCAGGGACGGTGGCCGGCCGAAGATTATTGTTCAGAATTCCGGCGCTGGGCAGTGGATTCGCGTTGGAACAATCCAGCCCTGTGCGGTCAGTTTCGGCTAGGACTGGCCGATTCCATTAAAGACACCATGGTGAATTATCCAGTTCCCCAGACATTAGATGAGACCATCTACCTTGCCATCCGCATAGATCGACGTCTTCGGGAAAGACGCTTGGAGAAAGGGTCACATCCCGATTCAACCTTGAGAGCCGAGTTGTGCAATCTTCCGAAGAACCTATGCAACTGGGAGCTACTAAACTCACTGAAGTTGAGAGACGTCGGCGCTTGTCAGAGGGTCTGTGTCTGTACTGTGGCGGAACTGGTCACATGGTCAGAGTCTGCCCTAAGAAGCCGTCGGGAAACTTCAGAGTCTAGGGGGTATCGAGGGGACCCACCTAGGCTGTAAGGTATCTCCTCATGTATCGTCTCCAGTCATAATTCCGATTCAGATTAAAGTTGGTCTAAAATGTTTGAATTTGGAGGCTCTCTTAGATTCTGGAGCAGCAGGGAACTTCCTCGACTCTGAGTTAGCTCAGAGCTTAGGAATTTCGCTCCAGCCCCTGCCCGCACCAATCCGAGTCTCTGCCATTGATGGCACACCAATTGCAGGAGGACTCGTGCAGTTTAGAACCTTACCAGTATCATTAAGAGTGGGAGCCGGCCATTCCGAAATCATCAGTTTTCTTGTCCTTAGTATGCCTAACACCCCCTTAGTTCTTGGTTTGCCTTGGCTGCAGAAGCACAATCCCCAAATTGATTGGATGTCTGGGCAAATTGTTAAGTGGGGCCACCAATGCTTTCAGACCTGTTTGGAACTCCCAGTTCGAGTCACGCAATTATCTCTGGAAAAGGTTCCCACTCCATACCTTGAATTCTCTGACGTCTTTTCTGAAAAGGCGGCAGATAAACTTCCTGGTACCATGCCTCCTAGGGGGAGAATTTTTAATTTGACTCGAGCTGAAAACCTTGCTATGCGGGAGTATATTGCAGAAAACTTAAAGAAGGGGTTTATCCGAGCATCTTCTTCCCCGGCGGGAGCAGGGTTTTTTTTCGTCGAAAAGAAAGATGGGGGGCTCCGTCCATGTATTGACTATCGGGGTTTAAACAACATCACTATCAAAAACAAATATCCCCTGCCACTTATTGAGGGGCTATTTACACAGGTGGTTGGGGCTCAGGTTTTTTCCAAACTAGATCTCCGGGGCGCCTATAATCTCATCAGAATTAGGCAGGGGGATGAGTGGAAAACGGCCTTCAATACTCTCGAAGGACAATATGAATATTTAGTAATGCCGTTTGGTTTGTGTAACGCCCCCGCAGTCTTTCAAAGTTTCGTGAATGAGATATTTAGAGACTTCCTAGGTCGATTTGTAGTAGTTTATTTAGATGACATTCTAATTTTCTCTTCATCACTTTCGGAACATCGCAAACATGTTCGCATGGTCTTACAAAAACTCAGAGAAAATTGTTTATTTGCTAAGTTAAAAAAGTGTCAATTTGAAGTTTCGGAAATTCCTTTTCTGGGTTACATTGTTTCTAATACTGGTCTTTCCATGGATCAATCCAAAGTGAAAGCAGTATTAGAATGGGAGCAGCCCAAAGATCTGAAAGGTCTGCAAAGGTTTTTGGGGTTCGCCAATTTTGATAGAAGGTTCATTCAAAATTTTTCTTCTTTAGTAGCTCCTCTGACTAATCTCACTAAGAAGGGGGGGTACCCTACTGTTTGGCCGGAGCAGTCCGTTCATGCTTTTGATAAACTTAAAGATGTCTTTAGTTCTGCCCCAGTGCTGGTGCATCCGGACTGCCAGTTACCATTTATTGTTGAAGTTGATGCCTCTGAGATTGGTGTGGGGGCAGTACTGTCTCAATACAGTGGGTCCCCTGAGCGCCTTCATCCTTGTGCCTTTTTCTCTAAAAAATTCTCTGCTGCCGAAAGAAATTATGACATTGGTAACCGGGAGTTGTTGGCAATTAAGTTGGCCTTTCAGGAATGGAGGCACTGGTTGGAGGGGGCTCAGTACCCGGTTACAGTCTTTACTGATCATAAAAATTTAGAGTACATCCAATCCGCTAAAAGATTAACTCCTAGACAGGCTCGCTGGTCCTTGTTCTTCTCTCGGTTTAACTTTTCCATAACCTATAAACCAGGGTCCAAAAATGTTAAGGCTGATGCCTTGTCTCGGAGTTTCTCTTTTTCTAATTTACCAGAAAGGGAAGATGTACCCATTTTGCCCCACACTATGGTGGTAGCCGCCATCCAACCACAACTCCCTGATTTAACTCTATTTCAGTCTGAAGCTCCACCTGAAAAGCCTAATTTTGCCCAGTTCGTACCCTCCCCTTATCGTGCTGCCTTTCTGTCTCATTTTCATGACTCTAAGACGGCGGGTCATCCTGGGGTCAAAAAGACCATCGCTTTACTGTCTCGCCAAGTCTGGTGGCCATCCTTTAGAAAAGATGCACGAGAATATGTCCAAGCCTGTAAGGTGTGTGCTCGGAGTAAGTCATTAAGACACTCTCCCGAGGGCTCTCTACTACCACTGCCCATTCCTTCCTGCCCCTGGACCCATTTGGCCATGGATTTCATAACGGATCTTCCACCTTCCAAGGGTTGTACTGTCATTTGGGTGGTGGTGGATCGCTTTAGCAAGATGGCTCACTTCATCCCTTTAAAGAAGCTTCCCACAGCTCAGACCTTAGCCCAACTCTTTGTCACTCACATTTTTAAAATCCATGGCATTCCAGAAGATGTTGTGTCTGATAGGGGGGTCCAGTTTGTTTCCCGGTTTTGGAGGGCTTTCTGTGCCAAGTTGGGCTTCACCGTCTCCCTTTCTTCTGCATTCCACCCTCAGTCCAATGGGCAAACCGAAAGAACGAACCAGTCTTTGGAACAATATTTACGTTGTTTCATTTCTGATACTCAAACGGATTGGGTGTTGTTCCTTCCGTTTGCTGAATTCGCACTGAATAATGCTTCGCATTCTTCCACTAGAATTTCTCCCTTTCATTGTGTTAACGGTAAAGATTTGAGATTTTTAGCCTTGTTGGACCAACCCTCTAGAGTTCCTTCCTTGGATGAATGGATGTCCCGATGGCCGGGGTTATGGAATAAGATCCAGCAACATTTGTCTAAGGCTGTCCTTCAACAAAAAAATTTTGCTGATCGTAAACGTTCTTGTAGTTCTGGTTATTGTGTGGGGGACTGGGTTTGGCTTTCAACGAAGAATTTGGCCTTACGCCAACCCTCTGCTAAGTTGGGTCCGAGATTTATTGGTCCCTTTCCCATACTACAGAGAATCAATCAAGTTACTTATCGGTTAGATCTCCCTTCCTCTATGAAAATCTGCAACTCCTTTCATGTTTCCCTTTTAAAACCTGCCAGGAACCATGAACCTAATAATCCTCCGAGTCCTGTTTTAGTTGAAGGGCAACAGGAGTTTGAGGTTGCCCGGATTCTGGATTCTCGCTTTTTTCGAAACTCCCTTCAGTATTTGATTGATTGGAAGAGTTATGGCCCGGAAGAAAGATCTTGGGTTCCGGACAGGGAGGTTCATGCGCAGAGTCTAGTAAAGAAATTTCATAGGGAGAATCCTCTGAAGCCCAGCTTGGAGGGTCCAGTGGCCCCTCCTCAGGGGGGGTAATGTAAGGCTCTTACCGCCTCGCCGTCCCCGGTCCCGCAGTACGTCTTCAGGCGGCCCGCTGCCGCCTCCGGTCCGGCGGTCTCCTTGTGTGGTTGCCTCTCGGCGCTGCTGTGGGGTCCGGGGTTTGGCGGCGGCGGGGTGTGCTGGTGGCCGCGCTGCGGCCCGCTCAGTGCGGCTGGGCGGCCCCGCCAGGCTGTCCGCCGATGCGGCTCTTCCTCCCTCTGGCGGGGGCGCGCTCGATCAGCAACGTGCGCGCGCGAGCACGTCTTGTTTATGCTTCCCCCAGCGCGTCCGCCGGAGGTGGATTTAAAGTGACCAATCCTCTGCATCCTGGTGGGAGTCGGGCCCAGGGACTGGACGGCCTGTCTGGCCTGGGCAGTCCAGTTCCTGGGACCACTCCCGTTTTTTAAAGTTGCACCAATCATTCCCATTCCCTCCTTTTGTTCCCTTTCCTACTGGCCAGTACTCCCTTTATATTCAGGCTGCTCCATTTTCCCAGTGCCCGTTATAGCCTCTGGGTTGTTGGGAGCGTGATAGACTGACCTATATCGTTTATACTCGGCTTGTTACTTCTGACCATCCTTGCTTGCTGCCTGCCCTGACCTTTTGCCTGCCTGACCTCGATTTTTGCCTGACCCTTCTGATACCTTGCCCCGTGACCTTCTGGATTGACCTCGGCTTGTTTTGACTCCTCTTTGTTACCTCCGCTGGATACTTCGCTTCGTGATCTCCTGGTTTGACCTCGGCTAGTTTTTTGGACATCCGCCTCCTAGCATCCTCATTTGGGACTCCCTGCTGTTCATCAGTCTCCACCTTAAACCGGACCTTCACCCTGATTTAATGAAAAGCCCAAACTCTTAAAAAACAATTCCTCAGCATCTAAAATTAATATATTTTACATGTTTAGTCACTAATTTATTATACTTTCCCCCACTGTGCTGCAACTCTGTTCGGGAATTTAGGATACGGGCGCCGCCATCTTGACTCAGAAGCATCACACTTACTGAGGAGAGGAGAGTGGGATAAGGTACAGGGGGGCGGGTTATAGCTGTGCTTTGCTCAGACAGAGCAGAGCTGGGGTCAGGGAAAGGTCAGCAGTCCCAGAATGCAGAGCAGCACAGTCACTTCCTGTTTGCAGGCACTTCCTGTTTGCAGGCTGCCTGCAAAAATGGCAGCTTCCATAAGCCGCCATCTTGGATGTTTAAAGGCTTATAAAATGCAGTAGATGCAGGTAGGATGATTTTTAATGTGAGCAATCTGTATGTACAGGGTGTGGGAAACATGTAAGATAGACTCTTATTTAGAGTGAAGGTCCGCTTTAAGCTGGTAATCTTTGTGCCCATTAAGTCCTGGGGGTAACCGAGTCTGGAGAGGCATTATCCGCGTCTCCTGCGAGCGGGGACTTGTCTATAGGCAGAAGGGACAGAAAGGTGCCCGGCACAGTCCTTACACTGAAGTGTTTCTTTGATAGGGATTGTAGTGCTGACTATGAGGATGGGGATATGGATCAGCGCTGATTGGAGGCGTACTGGAAGCACTGCAACACCATACAGATGTCCCCCATGGAGGCCCACTCCCTGGTGGTGACGCGCTGTTGATCTGCACTTCGACTGACCTGGACATTTTGAAGATGCCAATATCGACTGCCGCTGCTAACACACCCTTTCCGGCATGTACAACATGGAATTCTACCTGATGGGCAAGTCACATATGGGTGGTGGGTGGGTCCGAAATTCCTCTGCAATGCAGACAGGCAAGTGGCAGCAGGGTGGAAACGCAGAAGGCGTGGCCACACGCTACGGCATGGAACCACTCTGGCATCCCTGGATGATGATGAGCCAGGAAGTTCTGCACCACCAAGTTGAACACATGTGCCAGACGAGGGATATGCGTCATGCCCCCTCAGCCCAAGACTGCTACAAGGTTCTTGCCACCTTGCGAGTGTTCAAATCCAATGACAGCAGCCACTCATCTGTCTGGTCCTGGATGCCGGTCCACAGCTCCTGGGCGGTGTAGGGTCTTTTGCCCAGACTGATGAGTTTTATCACTGCAGGCAATCCTGGGTGTTGGAAGCCACCACTACGTTGACCCAGTGGGCAGTTAGAGAGATGTAACCACCATGCCCATGCTTACTTACTGGGCGGTGTTGGGTCTTTTGCCCAGACTGATTAATTTTAGCACTGCAGGCAATCCTGGGTGTTGGAAGCCACCACTACATTGACCCAGTGGGCAGTTAGAGAGATGTAACCACCATGCCCATGCTTACTTGTCCACGTGTCTGTGGGGAGGTGGACAATGGAACTAATGGCATTGCCCAGTGCACATTTTATTTTTTCACAAGTTGTTGGGCAGGGATGGCCTGGCAAGAAAAGTAGTGGGGGCTGGAAACAGTATATTGTGGGACAACCACCACTATAAGATCTGTAAAACTGCCCATCTCTACCAGGTGGAATGGGAGCATTTCACAGGCCAGCAATTTTGAAATGCTCGCATTCAGGGCCAGGACTCGTGGGTGAGATGGGCCCAACTTCTGCTTTCTCTCCAAAGTTTGCATGGTGGAAAGCTGAATGCTTTCCTTGGATGATGTGGAGCAGCTTGGTGTGGCAGAGGTGCTACTGTTGGTGCTGGAGGTGGTGGGGTTTCCACATTCTCCCTTTGGGGGGGGGCAGGTGGTCTTCCTTTTGGGAAAGTGAAGCTGGATGCAAAGACAGAGGGAGAATCAGGTGTTTGTAGGTTTTTCTGGTAGTTCTGACACTGCAGCTCATGTTTTGCTTGCAGATGCCTGGTCATACACGAGGTGCAGAGATGATTAGCAGTTTTCCCTCACTTCAGCGACTGTTGGCACAGCTTGCAAATGACCTCTGTCTTGTCTGCTGTGGACTGCTTGAAAAAATGCCACGCTGGTGAGATCCTGTGAGCCTAGTTTGGTGCACTTAGTTCCTGGGTGTGGTGGGTAGTGGAAGCAATGGCTGACCGCTGTCGGTTTGCACCCTTCTCCTTCTACTGCTGGCTTCCTGTGGCTGTTTGACCACCACCTCTTCCTCCGAACTCTAATTGCCTTCAGTCTACATTGGGTCGAGGACTTAATCATCACCCCATCCACCCATGGAAGGAATCTTATGGTCAGGTCCAAGGTCCTGCGGGCATTATAGAAGAGCAGGGCACAAACATATGTCAAAGATATTTACTGAGGGAAAGGAAGTCCAAAATAATGGGATCTCAGTAGTGAACCTCATCGACAATTATTTTGACAGCAGAACAAGAAAACGTTCTACCATAGGCAATCCCTAAGTGTTAATGTACACCATAGTGGACACTAACACATTTATTTGGTCTGTAATTTTGATAAAACACTTTAGAACAATAGAAGAGAGAGGGGATAATGTATAACAAGAAATATCTGCCAATTAAGAGTGTCTCAAAACCAGTGAAATTGCCTCCTATAAAAAGGGGCCCAATTTAAATATGGGCCGTAGAACAAAACTAGAGATGAGCGAACTTTTGAAAAATTCGATTCGACTGATTCGCCGAATTTTCCGACAAAAATCGTTTCGACCCGAATAAATTCGCGACGAATCGCTATTAAAAACGGCTATTTCTGAGCCTCCTAGAGCCTCAATAGGGTTGTACACCATTCAGCCTTGCTGTAACACGCACAGGATGCGTGCTGGGTTAGTTAAATAATACTTTGAAGAAATATCACATGCAGATCAGAGGCATCGCTAATAGAATCGCAGAGCGGCACAATTGCAGAGAGTTGAAGTGGCATCACTATGAGGGGCAGAAGGAGCCCAAATATACACTGGAGTTGGCCTCAGGAGCCCAAAAATTGGATGAATCACACCCTGGAGTTGGCAGAAGTTGGCAGCAGCAGCAGCAGGAGCCCAAATATACACTGGAGTTGGCTTCAGGAGCCCAAAAATTGGATGAATCACACCCTGGAGTTGGCAGGAGTTGACAGTAGCAGCAGCAGGAGCCCAAATATACACGGGAGTTGGCTTCAGGAGCCCAAAAATTGGATGAATCACACCCTGGAGTTGGCAGGAGTTGACAGCAGCAGCAGCAGGAGCCCAAATATACACTGGAGTTGGCCTCAGGAGCCCAAAAATTGGATGAATCACACCCTGGAGTTGGCAGAAGTTGGCAGCAGCAGCAGCAGGAGCCCAAATATACACTGGAGTTGGCTTCAGGAGCCCAAAAATTGGATGAATCACACCCTGGAGTTGGCAGGAGTTGACAGTAGCAGCAGCAGGAGCCCAAATATACACTGGAGTTGGCTTCAGGAGCCCAAAAATTGGATGAATCACACCCTGGAGTTGGCAGGAGTTGACAGTAGCAGCAGCAGGAGCCCAAATATACACTGGAGTTGGCTTCAGGAGCCCAAAAATTGGATGAATCACACCCTGGAGTTGGCAGGAGTTGACAGTAGCAGCAGCAGGAGCCCAAATATACACTGGAGTTGGCTTCAGGAGCCCAAAAATTGGATGAATCACACCCTGGAGTTGGCAGGAGTTGACAGCAGCAGCAACAGGAGCCCAAATATACACTGGAGTTGGCCTCAGGAGCCCAAAAATTGAATGAATCACACCCTGGAGTTGGCAGAAGTTGGCAGCAGCAGCAGCAGGAGCCCAAATATACACTGGAGTTGGCTTCAGGAGCCCAAAAATTGGATGAATCACACCCTGGAGTTGGCAGGAGTTGACAGTAGCAGCAGCAGGAGCCCAAATATACACTGGAGTTGGCTTCAGGAGCCCAAAAATTGGATGAATCACACCCTGGAGTTGGCAGAAGTTGGCAGCAGCAGCAGCAGGAGCCCAAATATACACTGGAGTTGGCTTCAGGAGCCCAAAAATTGGATGAATCACACCCTGGAGTTGGCAGAAGTTGGCAGCAGCAGCAGCAGCAGGAGCCCAAATATACACTGGAGTTGGCTTCAGGAGCCCAAAAATTGGATGAATCACACCCTGGAGTTGGCAGGAGTTGACAGTAGCAGCAGCAGGAGCCCAAATATACACTGGAGTTGGCTTCAGGAGCCCAAAAATTGGATGAATCACACCCTGGAGTTGGCAGGAGTTGACAGTAGCAGCAGCAGGAGCCCAAATATACACTGGAGTTGGCTTCAGGAGCCCAAAAATTGGATGAATCACACCCTGGAGTTGGCAGGAGTTGACAGTAGCAGCAGCAGGAGCCCAAATATACACTGGAGTTGGCTTCAGGAGCCCAAAATTGGATGAATCACACCCTGGAGTTGGCAGGAGTTGACAGCAGCAGCAGCAGGAGCCCAAATATACACTGGAGTTGGCCTCAGGAGCCCAAAAATTGGATGAATCACACCCTGGAGTTGGCAGAAGTTGGCAGCAGCAGCAGCAGGAGCCCAAATATACACTGGAGTTGGCTTCAGGAGCCCAAAAATTGGATGAATCACACCCTGGAGTTGGCAGGAGTTGACAGTAGCAGCAGCAGGAGCCCAAATATACACTGGAGTTGGCTTCAGGAGCCCAAAAATTGGATGAATCACACCCTGGAGTTGGCAGAAGTTGGCAGCAGCAGCAGCAGGAGCCCAAATATACACTGGAGTTGGCTTCAGGAGCCCAAAAATTGGATGAATCACACCCTGGAGTTGGCAGAAGTTGGCAGCAGCAGCAGCAGGAGCCCAAATATACACTGGAGTTGGCCTCAGGAGCCCAAAAATTGGATGAATCACACCCTGGAGTTGGCAGCAGCAGCAGGAGCCCAAACATTACTTTAAAGAGACCCTGGGGTTGGCTTCAGGAGCCCAAAAATTGGATGAATCACACCCTGGAGTTGGCAGAAGTTGGCAGCAGCAGCAGCAGGAGCCCAAATATACACTGGAGTTGGCCTCAGGAGCCCAAAAATTGGATGAATCACACCCTGGAGTTGGCAGCAGCAGCAGGAGCCCAAACATTACTTTAAAGAGACCCTGGGGTTGGCTTCAGGAGCCCAAAAATTGGATGAATCACACCCTGGAGTTGGCAGAAGTTGACAGTAGCAGCAGCAGGAGCCCAAATATACACTGGAGTTGGCTTCAGGAGCCCAAAAATTGGATGAATCACACCCTGGAGTTGGCAGGAGTTGACAGTAGCAGCAGCAGGAGCCCAAATATACACTGGAGTTGGCTTCAGGAGCCCAAAAATTGGATGAATCACACCCTGGAGTTGGCAGAAGTTGGCAGCAGCAGCAGCAGGAGCCCAAATATACACTGGAGTTGGCTTCAGGAGCCCAAAAATTGGATGAATCACACCCTGGAGTTGGCAGGAGTTGACAGTAGCAGCAGCAGGAGCCCAAATATACACTGGAGTTGGCTTCAGGAGCCCAAAAATTGGATGAATCACACCCTGGAGTTGGCAGGAGTTGACAGTAGCAGCAGCAGGAGCCCAAATATACACTGGAGTTGGCTTCAGGAGCCCAAAAATTGGATGAATCACACCCTGGAGTTGGCAGGAGTTGACAGTAGCAGCAGCAGGAGCCCAAATATACACTGGAGTTGGCTTCAGGAGCCCAAAAATTGGATGAATCACACCCTGGAGTTGGCAGGAGTTGACAGCAGCAGCAGCAGCAGGAGCCCAAATATACACTGGAGTTGGCCTCAGGAGCCCAAAAATTGGATGAATCACACCCTGGAGTTGGCAGCAGCAGCAGGAGCCCAAACATTACTTTAAAGAGACCCTGGGGTTGGCTTCAGGAGCCCAAAAATTGGATGAATCACACCCTGGAGTTGGCAGAAGTTGGCAGCAGCAGCAGCAGGAGCCCAAATATACACTGGAGTTGGCTTCAGGAGCCCAAAAATTGGATGAATCACACCCTGGAGTTGGCAGGAGTTGACAGTAGCAGCAGCAGGAGCCCAAATATACACTGGAGTTGGCTTCAGGAGCCCAAAAATTGGATGAATCACACCCTGGAGTTGGCAGGAGTTGACAGTAGCAGCAGCAGGAGCCCAAATATACACTGGAGTTGGCTTGAGGAGCCCAAAAATTGGATGAATCACACCCTGGAGTTGGCAGAAGTTGGCAGCAGCAGCAGCAGGAGCCCAAATATACACTGGAGTTGGCTTCAGGAGCCCAAAAATTGGATGAATCACACCCTGGAGTTGGCAGGAGTTGACAGTAGCAGCAGCAGGAGCCCAAATATACACTGGAGTTGGCTTCAGGAGCCCAAAAATTGGATGAATCACACCCTGGAGTTGGCAGGAGTTGACAGTAGCAGCAGCAGGAGCCCAAATATACACTGGAGTTGGCTTCAGGAGCCCAAAAATTGGATGAATCACACCCTGGAGTTGGCAGGAGTTGACAGCAGCAGCAGCAGGAGCCCAAATATACACTGGAGTTGGCTTCAGGAGCCCAAAAATTGATGAATCACACCCTGGAGTTGGCAGGAGTTGACAGTAGCAGCAGCAGGAGCCCAAAAAATGGCCTAAAGACATAAATATGTTTTGCACCATTTGGAAAGTGTAAAACGTGGCACCATGCTGAATCTAGTCGCATGCATCAGGCATTGGTGGGTGGAAATCCTGGCTGATCCATCCCTGATTCATTTTGACAAAGGTGAGTCTCTCCACATTTTTAGTTGACAGACGAGTTCTCCTCGCCGTAACTATGGCCCCCGCCGCACTAAACACCCGCTCAGATGGCACGCTACTTGCCGGGCAGGACAGCTTTTCCAGGGCAAACTCTGCTAGTTGCGGCCACAAATCAAGTTTGGCTGCCCAGAAGTCCAGCGGATCCTCAAGGTGTGTTGGCATGGTCATGTCAAAGTATGACATGACCTGCTGGTTCAGGTCCTGCTCCAGGTCTTCCTGCTGCTCATGAGTAGCCTCACTATGCGGGTGTAGAAAGCTACTCATTAGCGACTGAAGACTGAGGCTGCTGCTGCTGATGGAGCTTCTGCTGCTGCTGCTGCCAACCCCCCCAGCGGCCATGGCAGTGGAAGGTGAGCGCAGAGGTCCCCTCGAGTCAGACCTGCGAGAGTATGGACCATGGCGCAGATAGGCATCGGCCAACTGCCTACGTAGAATGTCTTTGTAGTAGTTGAGTTTGTCCTCCCTCTCGGTGGGTTTAAAAAATGCCCCCATTTTGTGCCGGAAGCGAGGGTCCAATAAGGTGGACAGCCAGAAGTCATCCCGCCGACAGATGGAAACAATTCTGGGGTCACTACGCAAGCATGTGAGCATGCTTCGTGCCATTTGCGCAAGTGACTCGGATGGACTACCTGTCTCCATCTCCACTGCATACTGCCACGGTGTGCCCGGGTCCTCTGTCTCTCCTTCCTCAAAAACCTCTAGCTCCTCTGGCTGCTCCTGCTCCTCCTCTCCTGTCCGCTGACTAGATAAACCAGCCATTTCGCCAAGCCTAAACTGTGTTTCGCTGGGCAACTCCTCCTCCTCCTCTTCCTCCTCCTCCTCCTCCAGTTCAGCTCCAACGGGGTTCATGTGGCCGTAAGATGTAAACGCCATGTCTCCAGTGCCCTGACCAGCCATGGTTTCCAACATGTGCTGTAGTACATGAAGCAGTGGAATCACGTCGTTCATCCCGTAATCCTGCCGACTGACAAATAAAGTGGCTTCCTCAAAGGGCCTGAGCAAACGGCAGGTGTCACGTATGAGCTGCCACTGGTTGACATTGAAGTTACACAGGGGAGTCCCCCTATCTGCTTGGATCATCAGGAAATCCGTGATGGCTTTTCTCTGTTCATATAATCGGTCCAACATGTGAAGGGTGGAATTCCAACGGGTGGAAACATCGCAAATCAGACTATGTTGGGGGATACCATTCTGACGCTGTAGCTCAAGAAGGGTGTGTTTGGCGGTGTAGGAGTGGCTGAAGTGCATGCAAAGTTTCCGTGAAGTTGTTAGGATGTCCTGCAGATGGGGGGAACACTTCAGAAACCGCTTGACAACCAGATTGAAGACGTGAGCCATGCAGGGGGCATGGGTCAGGCTTCCTTGGCGCAGCGCAGACAAAATGTTCTTCCCATTGTCGGTAACCATGATTCCCATTTTAAGTTTTCTCGGAGTAAGCCATGTTTGGATTTCCTGATGAATACATTTAAGCAGTTCCTCCCCTGTGTGACTCCGTTCGCCAAGACAAACCATGTGAAGCACTGCGTGACACCTCCGTGCCCTGCACACATGGTAGACTGGAGGGGCACTGAGACTTGAGCCTACAGTGGAGGGTGAGGAGATGGCGGAGGATGAGGAGGCCGAGTCGCACGGTGTCACAGGCCCAATGGGCAGAGAGCGCGGAGGCCGAAGCGGCGTGACCTGTCCAAGTTGCTGCTGCAAAGGGACCACATTCACCCAGTGGGCCGTAAACGACATGTACTGCCCCTGACCGTAGTTACAGCTCCAGATGTCGGCGCTGCCATGTATTTTGCTACACACCGACAGGCTCAAGGACTGGCCCACCTTCTGTTCAACAAAAGTGTGCAGCGCTGGTACTGCCTTCTTGGCAAAGAAATGACGGCTTGGGACTCTCCACCTCGGCTCGGCACAAGCCATCAGTTCTCTGAAAGGTGCAGATTCCACCACCTGAAAAGGGAGCGACTGCAGCACCAGCAACTTGGACAGGAGCACATTCAGCTTCTGCGCCGTAGGATGAGTGGGCGCATACTGCTGTCTCTTGGACATGGCTTCGCTGATGGATTGCTGGCGGGATGCATGACTTGGAGGAGGAGGAGGAGGAGCAGGAGCGACAGAGGATGGGTATGACGCACAGCTGCCTTCGGCTGAGGTGCTGGAGCCTTGGCTGGCAGAAATTGGGAGCTCACTTGGTGAGGAAGCAGACTGGACCACCCCTTGGGAGCCTCGGTTCTCCCAGGTCGTTTTATGGTGACGCATCATATGTTGACGCAGGGCCGTGGTGCCAACATTTGGACCTTGGCCACGCTTCACCTTTTGCCTACATATCTTGCATGTGGCCATGTTACCCTCCTGCGGATGCCTCAGGAAAAACTGCCACACTGCCGAGTAGCTACTTTTCCCACCCCCTGGCCTCACTGATTCACTGCTGCTGTTGCCAACTCCAGGAACCCCTGCTCCACTACCTCCCGATAAGGTAGACTGCCGCACAGCAGGTGCTCTACCCCGGCCCCGGCCCCGGCCGGCTCCAGCCTTTGGAATTGTGCCCCCATGCTGACTGCTACCACCTTGCTGCCTCAGCTGCTGACTCCGGGGCAACCTGCGCCCCTCTTCTCCTGATGATGACGATGAAGCCCCTTCATCACCCGGCTCCCAAGTGCGATCGGCTTCATCGTCATCATCATCATCACCGAGTTGTGGCTGTACGTCACTGATGTTCGTGGATTCGTCAACAGTGTCTGGCGCAGGAGCTGGAACGCTCGCAGCACCCACGACACTGTCCACATCACTATCTGTCTGCCTAGCTAGAGAAGCCACCTCCATTTCTTGGCTGGGCAGTAGCTGCTGACTGTCCTCTATCTGATGGTCCTCCTCACTAAAGAGTGGAGCTGAACCCAAAGCATAGGATACGTCGCTGGGGGAGGGAACGGCGTAGGACAGAGGCAATGGGAGGACAGGGACTGCTCTCGGGGCATGCCAACTCAGGGTTGTGTCAGAGGAACCTACCGACCCTAGACTGGGGGTCTCAGACGTAAGTTGTGATGATGTTGTTGATGAGCGCGTCAACCAATCTACCACGGCAGATGCGTTACTGGTGGAGACCCGACCGCTAGCAGATACTGGCAGATTAGGTCTCTCAGCGTGACTCCTGCTGCTACTGGCCCCCAGTCTGATGCGAGCTCTGCCTGCGGAATCTTGGCCTCTGCCACTCCTCTTTTCACTTAGACATAGTCTAACTGGCGTGGGAGTAGGTGATATTTTAAGATCCCCCGGGCAGCGGTGGGTCTATATGAAACAGAATATAATGCACACCAAAAGTGAGCAGTAACACTCAGCCTCCAACAGGCCTGCTTAGTGTAAATAAGAGAGCTGCTTAGTGTAAATAAAGAGGGGTATGCTATGTTACAGAATGGGATGCCTCAACAGAAGTGCACCTGGCAGGCAGCAGTAAGCCTATGCCCAGCAAAAGTGTCTTATAATATAAATATAATAAGAGCAAATGCTTATATGGTCTTAAACAGAGGCTGCTTTAGTCACAGAATGGGATGCCCCCAAAAAAGATCCAGTAGTACTATGCCCAGCAAAAGTGTCTTTATCAGGCTAATTTCAAATATGATAAGAGCAAATGCTTATATGGTCTTAAACAGAGGCTGCTTTAGTCACAGAATGGGATGCCCTGGCAGGGACAAGTAGTGCTATGCCCAGCAAAAGTGTCTTTATCAGGCTAATTTCAAATATGATAAGAGCAAATGCTTATACGGTCTTAAACAGAGGCTGCTTTAGTCACAGAATGGGATGCCCCCCAAAAAAGATCCAGTAGTACTATGCCCAGCAAAAGTGTCTTTATCAGGCTAATTTCAAATATGATAAGAGCAAATGCTTATACGGTCTTAAACAGAGGCTGCTTTAGTTACAGAATGGGATGCCCCAACAGGAATGGACCTGGCAGGGTCCAGTAGTGCTTTGCCCAGCAAAAGTGTCTTTATCAGGCCTAATTTCAAATATGATAAGTGAAAATGGTTATACGGTCTTAAACAGAGGCTGCTGTAGTCACAGAATGGGATGCCCCAACAGAAGTGGACCTGGCAGGGTCCAGTAGTGCTATGCCCAGCAAAAGTGTCTTTATCAGGCCTAATTTCAAATATGATAAGTGAAAATGGTTATACGGTCTTAAACAGAGGCTGCTGTAGTCACAGAATGGGATGCCCCAACAGAAGTGGACCTGGCAGGGTCCAGTAGTGCTATGCCCAGCAAAAGTGTCTTTATCAGGCCTAATTTCAAATATGATAAGTGAAAATGGTTATACGGTCTTAAACAGAGGCTGCTGTAGTCACAGAATGGGATGCCCCAACAGAAGTGGACCTGGCAGGATCCAGTAGTGCTATGCCCAGCAAAAGTGTCTTTATCAGGCCTAATTTCAAATATGATAAGTGAAAATGGTTATACGGTCTTAAACAGAGGCTGCTGTAGTCACAGAATGGGATGCCCCAACAGAAGTGGACCTGGCAGGGTCCAGTAGTGCTATGCCCAGCAAAAGTGTCTTTATCAGGCCTAATTTCAAATATGATAAGAGCAAATGCTTATATGGTCTTAAACAGAGGCTGCTTTAGTCACAGAATGGGATGCCCCAACAGGAATGGACCTGGCAGGGTCCAGTAGTGCTTTGCCCAGCAAAAGTGTCTTTATCAGGCCTAATTTCAAATATGATAAGTGAAAATGGTTATACGGTCTTAAACAGAGGCTGCTGTAGTCACAGAATGGGATGCCCCAACAGAAGTGGACCTGGCAGGGTCCAGTAGTGCTATGCCCAGCAAAAGTGTCTTTATCAGGCCTAATTTCAAATATGATAAGAGCAAATGCTTATATGGTCTTAAACAGAGGCTGCTTTAGTCACAGAATGGGATGCCCCAACAGGAATGGACCTGGCAGGGTCCAGTAGTGCTTTGCCCAGCAAAAGTGTCTTTATCAGGCCTAATTTCAAATATGATAAGTGAAAATGGTTATACGGTCTTAAACAGAGGCTGCTGTAGTCACAGAATGGGATGCCCCAACAGAAGTGGACCTGGCAGGGTCCAGTAGTGCTATGCCCAGCAAAAGTGTCTTTATCAGGCCTAATTTCAAATATGATAAGTGAAAATGGTTATACGGTCTTAAACAGAGGCTGCTGTAGTCACAGAATGGGATGCCCCAACAGAAGTGGACCTGGCAGGGTCCAGTAGTGCTATGCCCAGCAAAAGTGTCTTTATCAGGCCTAATTTCAAATATGATAAGTGAAAATGGTTATACGGTCTTAAACAGAGGCTGCTGTAGTCACAGAATGGGATGCCCCAACAGAAGTGGACCTGGCAGGGTCCAGTAGTGCTATGCCCAGCAAAAGTGTCTTTATCAGGCCTAATTTCAAATATGATAAGTGAAAATGGTTATATGGTCTTAAAAAGAGGCTGCTTTAGTCACAGAATGGGATGCCCCAACAGGAATGGACCTGGCAGGGTC
Organism: Gastrophryne carolinensis; assembly: GCA_027917425.1. Taxonomy (NCBI): domain Eukaryota; kingdom Metazoa; phylum Chordata; class Amphibia; order Anura; family Microhylidae; genus Gastrophryne; species Gastrophryne carolinensis. The sequence goes on along the minus strand of CM051235.1, from coordinate 296,928,161 downwards.
CAGTAGTGCTTTGCCCAGCAAAAGTGTCTTTATCAGGCCTAATTTCAAATATGATAAGAGCAAATGCTTATATGGTCTTAAACAGAGGCTGCTTTAGTCACAGAATGGGATGCCCCAACAGAAGTGGACCTGGCAGGGTCCAGTAGTGCTATGCCCAGCAAAAGTGTCTTTATCAGGCCTAATTTCAAATATGATAAGAGCAAATGGTTATATGGTCTTAAACAGAGGCTGCTTTAGTCACAGAATGGGATGCCCCAACAGGAATGGACCTGGCAGGGTCCAGTAGTGCTTTGCCCAGCAAAAGTGTCTTTATCAGGCCTAATTTCAAATATGATAAGTGAAAATGGTTATACGGTCTTAAACAGAGGCTGCTGTAGTCACAGAATGGGATGCCCCAACAGAAGTGGACCTGGCAGGGTCCAGTAGTGCTATGCCCAGCAAAAGTGTCTTTATCAGGCCTAATTTCAAATATGATAAGAGCAAATGCTTATATGGTCTTAAACAGAGGCTGCTTTAGTCACAGAATGGGATGCCCCAACAGGAATGGACCTGGCAGGGTCCAGTAGTGCTTTGCCCAGCAAAAGTGTCTTTATCAGGCCTAATTTCAAATATGATAAGTGAAAATGGTTATACGGTCTTAAACAGAGGCTGCTGTAGTCACAGAATGGGATGCCCCAACAGAAGTGGACCTGGCAGGGTCCAGTAGTGCTATGCCCAGCAAAAGTGTCTTTATCAGGCCTAATTTCAAATATGATAAGTGAAAATGGTTATACGGTCTTAAACAGAGGCTGCTGTAGTCACAGAATGGGATGCCCCAACAGAAGTGGACCTGGCAGGGTCCAGTAGTGCTATGCCCAGCAAAAGTGTCTTTATCAGGCCTAATTTCAAATATGATAAGTGTAAATGGTTATACGGTCTTAAACAGAGGCTGCTGTAGTCACAGATTGGGATGCCCCAACAGAAGTGGACCTGGCAGGGTCCAGTAGTGCTATGCCCAGCAAAAGTGTCTTTATCAGGCCTAATTTCAAATATGATAAGAGCAAATGCTTATATGGTCTTAAACAGAGGCTGCTTTAGTCACAGAATGGGATGCCCCAACAGGAATGGACCTGGCAGGGTCCAGTAGTGCTTTGCCCAGCAAAAGTGTCTTTATCAGGCCTAATTTCAAATATGATAAGAGCAAATGCTTATATGGTCTTAAACAGAGGCTGCTTTAGTCACAGAATGGGATGCCCCAACAGGAATGGACCTGGCAGGGTCCAGTAGTGCTTTGCCCAGCAAAAGTGTCTTTATCAGGCCTAATTTCAAATATGATAAAAGCAAATGCTTATATGGTCTTAAACAGAGGCTGCTTTAGTCACAGAATGGGATGCCCCAACAGAAGTGGACCTGGCAGGGTCCAGTAGTGCTATGCCCAGCAAAAGTGTCTTTATCAGGCCTAATTTCAAATATGATAAGAGCAAATGGTTATATGGTCTTAAACAGAGGCTGCTTTAGTCACAGAATGGGATGCCCCAACAGGAATGGACCTGGCAGGGTCCAGTAGTGCTTTGCCCAGCAAAAGTGTCTTTATCAGGCCTAATTTCAAATATGATAAGTGAAAATGGTTATACGGTCTTAAACAGAGGCTGCTGTAGTCACAGAATGGGATGCCCCAACAGAAGTGGACCTGGCAGGGTCCAGTAGTGCTATGCCCAGCAAAAGTGTCTTTATCAGGCCTAATTTCAAATATGATAAGAGCAAATGCTTATATGGTCTTAAACAGAGGCTGCTTTAGTCACAGAATGGGATGCCCCAACAGGAATGGACCTGGCAGGGTCCAGTAGTGCTTTGCCCAGCAAAAGTGTCTTTATCAGGCCTAATTTCAAATATGATAAGTGAAAATGGTTATACGGTCTTAAACAGAGGCTGCTGTAGTCACAGAATGGGATGCCCCAACAGAAGTGGACCTGGCAGGGTCCAGTAGTGCTATGCCCAGCAAAAGTGTCTTTATCAGGCCTAATTTCAAATATGATAAGTGAAAATGGTTATACGGTCTTAAACAGAGGCTGCTGTAGTCACAGAATGGGATGCCCCAACAGAAGTGGACCTGGCAGGGTCCAGTAGTGCTATGCCCAGCAAAAGTGTCTTTATCAGGCCTAATTTCAAATATGATAAGTGTAAATGGTTATACGGTCTTAAACAGAGGCTGCTGTAGTCACAGATTGGGATGCCCCAACAGAAGTGGACCTGGCAGGGTCCAGTAGTGCTATGCCCAGCAAAAGTGTCTTTATCAGGCCTAATTTCAAATATGATAAGAGCAAATGCTTATATGGTCTTAAACAGAGGCTGCTTTAGTCACAGAATGGGATGCCCCAACAGGAATGGACCTGGCAGGGTCCAGTAGTGCTTTGCCCAGCAAAAGTGTCTTTATCAGGCCTAATTTCAAATATGATAAGAGCAAATGCTTATATGGTCTTAAACAGAGGCTGCTTTAGTCACAGAATGGGATGCCCCAACAGGAATGGACCTGGCAGGGTCCAGTAGTGCTTTGCCCAGCAAAAGTGTCTTTATCAGGCCTAATTTCAAATATGATAAAAGCAAATGCTTATATGGTCTTAAACAGAGGCTGCTTTAGTCACAGAATGGGATGCCCCAACAGGAATGGACCTGGCAGGGTCCAGTAGTGCTTTGCCCAGCAAAAGTGTCTTTATCAGGCCTAATTTCAAATATGATAAGTGAAAATGGTTATACGGTCTTAAACAGAGGCTGCTGTAGTCACAGAATGGGATGCCCCAACAGAAGTGGACCTGGCAGGGTCCAGTAGTGCTATGCCCAGCAAAAGTGTCTTTATCAGGCCTAATTTCAAATATGATAAGAGCAAATGCTTATATGGTCTTAAACAGAGGCTGCTTTAGTCACAGAATGGGATGCCCCAACAGGAATGGACCTGGCAGGGTCCAGTAGTGCTTTGCCCAGCAAAAGTGTCTTTATCAGGCCTAATTTCAAATATGATAAGTGAAAATGGTTATACGGTCTTAAACAGAGGCTGCTGTAGTCACAGAATGGGATGCCCCAACAGAAGTGGACCTGGCAGGGTCCAGTAGTGCTATGCCCAGCAAAAGTGTCTTTATCAGGCCTAATTTCAAATATGATAAGAGCAAATGCTTATATGGTCTTAAACAGAGGCTGCTTTAGTCACAGAATGGGATGCCCCAACAGGAATGGACCTGGCAGGGTCCAGTAGTGCTTTGCCCAGCAAAAGTGTCTTTATCAGGCCTAATTTCAAATATGATAAGTGAAAATGGTTATACGGTCTTAAACAGAGGCTGCTGTAGTCACAGAATGGGATGCCCCAACAGAAGTGGACCTGGCAGGGTCCAGTAGTGCTATGCCCAGCAAAAGTGTCTTTATCAGGCCTAATTTCAAATATGATAAGAGCAAATGCTTATATGGTCTTAAACAGAGGCTGCTTTAGTCACAGAATGGGATGCCCCAACAGGAATGGACCTGGCAGGGTCCAGTAGTGCTTTGCCCAGCAAAAGTGTCTTTATCAGGCCTAATTTCAAATATGATAAGTGAAAATGGTTATACGGTCTTAAACAGAGGCTGCTGTAGTCACAGAATGGGATGCCCCAACAGAAGTGGACCTGGCAGGGTCCAGTAGTGCTATGCCCAGCAAAAGTGTCTTTATCAGGCCTAATTTCAAATATGATAAGAGCAAATGCTTATATGGTCTTAAACAGAGGCTGCTTTAGTCACAGAATGGGATGCCCCAACAGGAATGGACCTGGCAGGGTCCAGTAGTGCTTTGCCCAGCAAAAGTGTCTTTATCAGGCCTAATTTCAAATATGATAAGTGAAAATGGTTATACGGTCTTAAACAGAGGCTGCTGTAGTCACAGAATGGGATGCCCCAACAGAAGTGGACCTGGCAGGGTCCAGTAGTGCTATGCCCAGCAAAAGTGTCTTTATCAGGCCTAATTTCAAATATGATAAGAGCAAATGGTTATATGGTCTTAAAAAGAGGCTGCTTTAGTCACAGAATGGGATGCCCCAACAGAAGTGGACCTGGCAGGGTCCAGTAGTGCTATGCCCAGCAAAAGTGTCTTTATCAGGCCTAATTTCAAATATGATAAGAGCAAATGCTTATATGGTCTTAAACAGAGGCTGCTTTAGTCACAGAATGGGATGCCCCAACAGGAATGGACCTGGCAGGGTCCAGTAGTGCTTTGTCCAGCAAAAGTGTCTTTATCAGGCCTAATTTCAAATATGATAAGAGCAAATGGTTATATGGTCTTAAACAGAGGCTGCTTTAGTCACAGAATGGGATGCCCCAACAGAAGTGGACCTGGCAGGGTCCAGTAGTGCTATGCCCAGCAAAAGTGTCTTTATCAGGCCTAATTTCAAATATGATAAGAGCAAATGGTTATATGGTCTTAAACAGAGGCTGCTTTAGTCACAGAATGGGATGCCCCAACAGAAGTGGACCTGGCAGGGTCCAGTAGTGCTATGCCCAGCAAAAGTGTCTTTATCAGGCCTAATTTCAAATATGATAAGAGCAAATGCTTATATGGTCTTAAACAGAGGCTGCTTTAGTCACAGAATGGGATGCCCCAACAGGAATGGACCTGGCAGGGTCCAGTAGTGCTTTGCCCAGCAAAAGTGTCTTTATCAGGCCTAATTTCAAATATGATAAGAGCAAATGGTTATATGGTCTTAAACAGAGGCTGCTTTAGTCACAGAATGGGATGCCCCAACAGAAGTGGACCTGGCAGGGTCCAGTAGTGCTATGCCCAGCAAAAGTGTCTTTATCAGGCCTAATTTCAAATATGATAAGAGCAAATGGTTATATGGTCTTAAACAGAGGCTGCTTTAGTCACAGAATGGGATGCCCCAACAGAAGTGGACCTGGCAGGGTCCAGTAGTGCTATGCCCAGCAAAAGTGTCTTTATCAGGCCTAATTTCAAATATGATAAGAGCAAATGCTTATATGGTCTTAAACAGAGGCTGCTTTAGTCACAGAATGGGATGCCCCAACAGGAATGGACCTGGCAGGGTCCAGTAGTGCTTTGCCCAGCAAAAGTGTCTTTATCAGGCCTAATTTCAAATATGATAAGTGAAAATGGTTATACGGTCTTAAACAGAGGCTGCTGTAGTCACAGAATGGGATGCCCCAACAGAAGTGGACCTGGCAGGGTCCAGTAGTGCTATGCCCAGCAAAAGTGTCTTTATCAGGCCTAATTTCAAATATGATAAGAGCAAATGCTTATATGGTCTTAAACAGAGGCTGCTTTAGTCACAGAATGGGATGCCCCAACAGGAATGGACCTGGCAGGGTCCAGTAGTGCTTTGCCCAGCAAAAGTGTCTTTATCAGGCCTAATTTCAAATATGATAAGTGAAAATGGTTATACGGTCTTAAACAGAGGCTGCTGTAGTCACAGAATGGGATGCCCCAACAGAAGTGGACCTGGCAGGGTCCAGTAGTGCTATGCCCAGCAAAAGTGTCTTTATCAGGCCTAATTTCAAATATGATAAGAGCAAATGGTTATATGGTCTTAAACAGAGGCTGCTTTAGTCACAGAATGGGATGCCCCAACAGAAGTGGACCTGGCAGGGTCCAGTAGTGCTATGCCCAGCAAAAGTGTCTTTATCAGGCCTAATTTCAAATATGATAAGAGCAAATGCTTATATGGTCTTAAACAGAGGCTGCTTTAGTCACAGAATGGGATGCCTCACAGCAGACTTAAGATCAGTTCAGTATATATGCACAGTTAGTTACTATAAGCAGCCTGAAAACGCTAACAAAGCCTGTCAGCCAGCTAGTAACACTCAGGCTGGATGAAAAAAAAAAAAAATCTCCCTGTGACAGCCTCCGTTTTTCCTACCTTTCCCTGGCTTTCTGTCTGTCTCCTGTCTGTCTCCTGCCTGTCTCCAGCCTGTCCCTGTCTGTCCCTGTCTGTCCCTGCCTGTCTAACTGCCTCAGCTACACAGCGTCCTGTCTCTCACGAATGCAATAGAGAAATGAGGAAAAGCAAGATGGCCGCCGTTAAATACCGCTGTGACGTCACCGGGCTTGCTGGCTGCTGATAGGCTGCATGTGACTGCCCCAGCTTGCACTGGCGCGGGATACATGTCCAGACATGTCCCGTCCGCCATCTTAGAATGCCTGTAAATGTAAATGAATGGATGTTAAAGGAAAACTTCGAGTGATCGAATCGCGGGGAAATTCGGATTCGATCCGAATCGAATTTTTCCTGAAATTCGGATCGAATCCGGGTTCGTCCGGATCGATTCGCTCATCCCTAAACAAAACCAAGGGATATGATAATCAAAAATCTGGATTTCTATCCATTACAAATTCGTTCAACATTGGTTGATCAATTCCAAGATCAAATGGAGGAGGATTTGAGAGACTTGAAAGAGAGAAATAAGAAGAAAAAATGTAATTCCAATTTGTCCCAATCTGAGTATCGGGCTCTGCGAGATTTAGAGCAGAATGAATTAATTACGATCCGTAATGCAGACAAAGGAGGAAGTATATTGGTTTTGGATAAATAGGATTACGTCCTTGAAGCACGCCATCAACTAGGAGATACTAATACTTATCTCTGTCTCCCTGATGACCCTACTAGTACATTTAAAGAGGAACTTCATTCTCTGTTGGGTGAGGGGGTGGCTTTGGGGGCCCTGACCATGAGGATGGCCAAATATTTGGAGGTGGACGCTCCGGTGTGTCCAGTTTTCCACCATATGCCCAAGATCCACAAGTGGGATCAGGCATGCAGAACCTGCAGACAAAACACAGCATACAATAAGGAGGTACAAAAAATATGCTATCATCTGAAACAATGGGAGTACACAGATTGGGTGTTAGAAAGAGCCAAAAAGAAAGTTCGATACAAATCCCAGTAGGAAACCCTGAAACAAAACAAAGGTTGTGAGAAATCTAGGGATAAATCTATTACATTTGTGACAGCCTTTTCTACAGATTTTGATGAGATGAAAAGGATAGTTCAGAAAAATCTACCTATTTTGTATGGAGACCCCGCCATTAGAGAAGTGTTGAGAAATGGGGTAAAAATAATTAGAAAATCTGCCAGTCTGGGCACAAAATTACCCCCAAGTATGGTACAAAGTACTGGAAAGAACAGAAAGTTGGCTATCAACTGTTGGTACTTATAAATATGGGTCATCTTGATGCCAATGTTGCCAATTTGTAGTACAAAGTAAAGAAATATGTGCTGTGAGTACGGGAGAGGTTATTAAAAATACATGAGCAACTCTGAAACTACCAACGTTGTGTATTGTGCATCGTGCACCATGTGCAAATGCCAATATGTAGGTTATACTTCAAGGAAATGGAGAACGAGGACATAATGGTAAGGTGGAACATAATGGTAAGGTGGAAAATAACCCTTGAAAGAGTAGCTTTGGGCCCCGAATGGGGGGATATTATTAAAAACTACTATCCAGGGAAGCATACTGGATATTCAGAATGCATACTAGAACCCAATGTGAAATGAATTAAGGATGGGACATTGCCCTTTGCACTTATAAATGAACACATAGGTAGGTATAGAAAAGTTGCATAATATGTAGTATTGTTTGCAAGATAGTCCTATAGCATGTTGCATTATGAAATAATAAAGGGTATGTAATCATTGTATATTACTAAGTGCTTTTGAGCTATATTGTCCATGAATGAAAAATTCTTATAGATAATTTTATAGTAATAAAATACAGGGAACGTGCAGAGGCTATGTCATCTTCCCGCACCCCTGATCCCATATAGGTAGCCTAATATCTGTCCCTCACCTGGGGGGCCACGATATATACACATTCAGAACAGATATCGTATGTTTTTAATTTATCAGTAAAAACTATGTTTTAGGGGCTTAGTTGAGCTGGATTTACATTATGGAACCTCAACTGGGATTCTGGGACCCTGTGGCTGTGGGTCCGCTGTCTGCCTGGTCCTGCTGTATGTGCAGTTGCTTTTGTCATCTGTGGTGTTCCCTCCCTCCTTTCTTTTCTTCTTGCCTCCCCTCCCCTTTCCTCCAGGCATAGGAGAGGATGTAGTGGGAAGCGATTAAAAGAGGAGGAATAATGTTATTGGCTATTCAATTTGCCAACCCTCTGGGTGGAAGGGTCACTGGCGGGTGCGCATGCCACTGAGTCATCGGGGGGACCATGTTCCAGGCTGTGCAAGCATGGCTGCAGTAGGGCCAACAAATGCTGGGTCCTGTGGTGCGCCAGGACCTGCATGCTTACTGTCCAGGTAAGTGTTGCTTTATGGAATGTCGGCAATCGGGCTTACTGGTCGCGGTGGTTTACCAGGATCCGGGGATGGAGAGGAGCGTGGCTCTATACTGCACACCATGTAAGCGAACTCCCAGTAGAAATGGTTTGGATGACTAAAGAGCCTGTGGCGTAGCGTATACCAAATTGCATCTTATGGATTTCTGTAACCTGTGAGACTTTTAATTGAACCAAATAAAGGAAGAATTTTAACCTAGATGCTGGCTGAAATTGAGATACTCTTCCACCCACTTCCCTGCTAGCCTCCCTCTCAGCCTCAACATTGCAGAAAGCTGCAGCAGTCAGCACTTGCATCTCATCATCATCCAGGGTGTCCTGTGATGATACACTGGCCACATTCTACTACTACTGGGGTAGGGGCAGGTGCAGGGGCGGACTGGGAACAAAAAACGGCCCGGGAACTTTCTGGTCACAAAGGCCCTGCATTAGCCCATTTATATCTGCAATTGTCGATTGTAATTGCATTGCAAAGGTTCTGCATGCAGTGATTTTGCGGTGTCAGTGCTTGCAATTGCACTCCATTGAATGGTGATCACAAGCATTAGCGCTAGTAAATCACTGTGCTAACGCATTAGCATGTTCACTAGTGCATTACGACCACCCTGGTGTGAAAGTAGCCTAAATGTCATAGTACTGTGCTTCTATTCTTGAAAGTCATATCTCTCTCATATATATATATCTGTGGTGAAGGAAGGTCAAAAAGGAAGAACAGAGACAAAACAGAAGGAGGAATTTAATAGTAATGGGATAAAGAGAACTATGTATTGGGGTCACAGCCTTGCAGTGCACTGACGTGCTGCAACAATGGCTTTACAACCTTCTGTGAGCATACGCATTAAAGTGGACCAAAACTCACCAGTCACATGGCCAGTGGTATAACTAAATGTGATAGGGTCCTGGTGTGTAGATTAAGTGGGGCTCTGTATTTTAACTGCAGTTAGATGCAGCTAAACAACTAAAGACTGAAACAGCAGAGACAAATGCTTTTCTTACCTAAATGATAGTAAGTGATCACTAATATGATAAATAAGGTGGCTGAGCAACACTGATGGGGTCCCCCTGACCTTCTGGGCCCCAATGCGGTTGCACCTCCTGCACCCTCTCAAATTACGCCCCCTTTATATGGCCCTCCCTATCCCATGAGGTATCCCACTTGCGCAAAATCCCTAGGTCACTGAGAAAACTCAAACGTTTTTCTGGCGACTCCACGGTGCTGGTGCAAATGGCTGGTGAGCGTGCAGCAGCCGGGGTTGCCAGTTGCTCCAACTGCTAACCTCGGCTGCTTCACGCTTACCAGCCGTGCCTATGTGAATGGCTGGCAGGGATGTGCACAACCGAGGGAGCGGGCAAAATGATGCCAGCTGGGATGGAAGACTGCACATGCGCATAGGAATATGGAGTAAAGTAAACCTGGCAGCACTAGGGGCTTCACACACAGGGTCAATCCCAAATCGTGGCGCTTTACAGCAGCACAAACAAATTTAATGTACAGTTTTTGTAAAGTACTTAACCTCGCCTTGCCCAGTTGGTGACCGCCCTGAGCTGGGGGGGGGGGGGTGTCATGGGCCTCACGAAGTTAAACAGTATGCTGGCAGGTATGGGTAGTTAAAGGGTTAATAAGCCTCCTCTCCCTCCTCCCCCACCCTTTCCTCCCAGCACTATAGGGTCGATTCAAAGAAACATGTAACAGCTTGGATTTTGGTGCCGATCATCCTATTTTTCCCGTACGCTCGTGCGTTCGTATGAACTTGCGAGTGATTCTATAAGCAAATACGTTTCTATCCTAAAATTTACGTCCGTTCGTATGGCAGTTCGGGAATCAGACCTATGTCAGTCTCCATCCTGAATTTTCCGTTTCATTTCTCAGGTTGCAACATTGGTTTTGCCCTTTTTCCTTTTTTGTCTGGACGTAAATCCTGATCTTGCGGCTGCGCACTACAAACTTACCTCATTAAAGTGCATTCTAAATATTTGGTCTTTTATTTTTCTTTATTTCATTCATTTTGTAGTAACCAACCATTAATTAATGCATTTGCATAAGTAAATCTTACTTTGTTTAATTTTTAGTTAACTTGCATTTTTTACTTGTGGATTTAATTTTAATATTTTGGCTTCAAATGGTACAACTTAAAATTTTGTGTGTGGTTACCCACACCCTCTACATACAGATTGCTCTCAAATATAAAAAAACACCCAGCAACTTCTGCATGTTATGAGTCTAGAAACAGCCAAGATGGCGGGTCAGGTATTATCGGGCAGCCTGCAAACAGAAAGCGCCTTGTGACTGTGTTGCTCTGCATTCTTTGATTTCTGACCTTTCCGTGCCCCCAGCTCTGCTGTGTCTGTGCAAAATACAGCAGTAACCCACATCCTGCACTTTATCCCGCTCTCCTCTCCTCAGTAAGTGTGATGCATCTGACCAAAGATGTGCTTAAATAATTAAACAAAGCAAAGGTAAACAACTACACCAATAAATGCAATCTAAAAATATTATTCTAGTACATCAATTTAAAAATAAATAACAAAGGACATAAGTTTCTTTAATTAACGCAAATATATTGCAAAATAAAGGTTTACATGCAAAGGACTAATTAAGGTCCACATTAAAATGCTTTTATAAGGCATACATGAAATGTATTGAATCAGGTATGCATTGCCATACAATTTATGGCCTCGGCCATGCTGATACATGCAGTTCATTGGAGCTCAAGACGCGCAGACTCCTCCACATAGCCAAAAAACCTGTTCAAGAACAGCAATACGACTGCTAAAAGGTGTCGGCAGTGGCTTTCTTTTAAAACGTATTTAGAGGTTTGAAAACTGTTCTCTGAATCACACCTAAACACATTCAATTATCCTAAGTTTTACGTTTTGATCCAAAGTTTTAGGATTTGATCCTAAGTTTTACGTTTTGATCCTAAAATTTAGGAACGAACTTGCGATGATCGTAAGAGCATATACGCATTCGTACGTAGGCTCGTGCGAGTCGGAAATGGCCAAAAAAACAGGAAAAAATGACTAACACCCACCCAAACTTACGATTCTCGATCCCAAATCAATTAACTTTTGCTCTTTGAATCGAGGGGTATGTGCTGTACCTCTCTCCTTCCAAAGTAAAACGAGCAGCATCCAGTCCATCCATCCACTGACAAGCAGCGCAGAGGCGGCTGGGAGAGGGTGACGTCACTTCCAACCACGCTGCTCGGGGAGGTGGTGGATGGCAGAACCGGAAGCTGCTTGTTTACTTGTAGAGAGGTTCAGACTGTCAGCAAGGAGTGCGGGGAGGAAGGGGAGGGGGGAGAGGAGGGCGTATTAACCCCTGAGCTACCTATGCCATCCAGAGTAACGTTCAATTGCGTAGGGCTCTGGGAGTTCTCCTGCGTGGCCCTAGACAGCTTCAACAGCCCTGACTACCCAATGTAGTCAGTATGTACATTAGAAAAAAATAGAAAAACACAGCCTTTAGGGTTGATGAATCGTGCATAAAAATTGCACTAAAAAAATAGCATTTTTTAAGAGCCGCATCATCACTGTGGTGTCATAGAAGCGCCTTATGCTCGAGGCGGGAGGCAGCGGGTAAGTGTATATCTTGTTTTAATGTCGGAAATCTGAAGGTTGAAGGGCCAGCATTTTTTCTGTTTAGGAGAGCACAGATCAAAGCAGTTCCATGCTTGCTCTTCCTCTTCCTGATCAACCTTGAGAAGGGAGTGGACACATAACCTGCTCTCTTGGCAGCATGTACTGCTATGGTTGCACTTCAATCTTAGCCGGGTGGCAGGAAGGAGGAAAGAGATGTGACAGGCAGCATGGTGAGCGGGGGGGCAGCGTGTAAGTGTAGAGGGAAGCAGGCGGGTGAAATGTGACTGGGGATGACAGGTGAGGTGGGAATAGGACTGAAGCGTATGCAACATTAAAAATGGGGTGCCGTAAGGTGGCAAGGTGTTAGGAACAGGGATAAAAAGCAGGCTGACAGCAGATCAGTACCACACCTGTTCCCTCATTGGAGATCAGCCAGCATCCTATTGCCCACTCCCTCCAGTTATGCATACCCATGTTCAGTCATTCACATATGCAGGGATGCTGCCGCCACCATTGCATGTGATATGCAAGTCTTTTAGATTCCAGGGCTAGTGGAAATGGGTTTTGGTCCTCTTGAATAAAGCTGTTCATGCACCCTGTGTCAGTCTTTTCCTCCACACACCATTGCATAGAAGCCCCTCACCAGCATGCTATACTTACCTATCCCAACCTGTATGGATTATGGGGGCCAGAAGGTGCATCACCCACTGCAGCAGCTAGCATATTGTACTGTGTGCTGTGTTTTTCAAGGCCCTGGTGTGAAATATATAATTATATCTAGCTCCCAATGGTGGCTCCCACCTCTCCCTCCAGGGCCGAAATGTAAGCCTGCTTCTACAGCAGAACACTGCTTGAGTGATGAAAATAATTTAACATTGCCTGCCAGTATGCCCACTCCAATCAGTCTGTAAGCTTACGCTGTTGTGACTGGGTGCTTGTGCTGGAATGAGCTCGGGAGCACCCATGATCCAGAAAAAGATAATGGGGAGGGTGGGGGGGCTGTTTTTTTGCTGAGATTGCCATGCTGAACCATCTGTCCTGGGGGTAATTTTTGTTTTTGTCCAGAGAACTTCTTACATTTATATTTCTTTTTGTCTAAACTGCTACTTTTCAGATGACTGAGAGCCTAAAGTGTCCCTTCAGACCGGGCATGCGACTAGAAGTTGTAGATAAACTAAATATATCTTTCATGCGGATGGCAGTAGTTGATACAGTAATTGGTGGAAGATTGAGGCTCATATATGAAGATGGAGAAAATAATGATGATTTTTGGTGCCATATGGACAGTCCTCTTATTCATCCAGTAGGCTGGTCACAGCGAGTTGGACACAAAATTAAATTAGCAGGTATATATTTTTTCATTCTTCTTATCACTTACCACTTAATATTTAGAGATATTCCAGTATGATTTAATTTATGTTGTCAAGCACATCTTAAATACAGAGGAATATTTAGTGGGTGATTTACAATATTCGAGGTTTTGCACGACTTTTGCTCTCCCTGCATTTACGTGTGTGCGGGGAGAGGGCCCTGCTGAAAGGCTACAGGCTTTTTGCTGTTTTCGCTGCCGCAAAACAGTGGTATTGATATAAAAATGGCTTTGCGAACGGCAGACAACGGCAGAGAACTGCTGCGGCAGATTTTGTGTAGGAAAAAAATTACATTTTGCCCAAAACACAGCATATGTCAACATGGGAGGGGATTCGGAATATATGTGAGGTATCTTGGCAGTGTCAATTGTTTGAAAAGCTTTAAAAAATAAGTTTAGTAAGGTAAAAAAGGTCTCATTAGTTGTTTTTCACATACTGGTTATCTGCGGTCCGCGTTGGAAAAACAAGTTAAAGATGTTAAAAAGACCTATCAATCTCTTCTAAAACAACATTGATTCCTATGGGGTTCACCACTAAAAGCTGGCGAGCAGAGAAGCTTTCACCAAGCAAAACGAAACTGTGAATAAATACTGCAAACATGGACATTTCTGCGCGAATGTGTCACATTTGTCTCTGTAAATGCTGATAACACACACACTTGCTCACTTGCTAACATACTCATGAATGAGCAGCGAACAGGCAGCAAAACTTTTTGTAAATAACCACGCTAATAGTTTTAAAGAAATGCTACCAATAAACATTTCAGGGCTTCCACTGACTTGTGAGGAGCAACCATATCAGGGGAAGATGGTCAACATTCTGAATTTCCAGCAATTAACTATAGACTTTTGTAGGGATTGAGTTCAGTGCATTAGCCAAGCTTATATATGCACATGTTATGCATATGCATGACATTTATTTTGCTTTTTAAGATATTTATCTAAGGCCCGTTCACACTGAAGCGATGCATAGTAATAGCAACTTTTAGAGTGTTATTGAAGCAATTACAGCACCATTTGTGTAGCGATTGCATAGCAATTTCATAGCGATTGTGATATCGATTTTCTATACAGTCAACTTTATATGAGTGGGGCAGTATGTCAAAAAGACAAATGACTCAGGGAATAGATCCGATTTCCTGTTCCTAGGTCACAACTCAGAACAGTTGAGGCCTAATTTATGCAACTACCTTAGCCACACCCTATGGAAACCATTGGTTATATTAAATAAATAATAAAATAAATCAAATACATTTTATTTGAGCTGCAGATGTACAGATTTCCAAAACCTGGCTCCTAGCTTTATTCAATGTGCTAGCAATAGTGCGATAGCAATTGCAATGCTCTTAAATCAGTGGTTCTCAACCTTTCTAATACCGTGACCCCACAATACAGTTCCTCATGTTGCGGTGACCCCAAACCAGAAAATAATTTTGGTGGCTACTTCAAAACTGTAATTTTGCTACAGTTATGATTCGGAATGTAAATACCTGATATGTATCATGTATTCTCATTGCTACAAATCAAACATAATTTAAACATAGTGATTAATCATAAAACAATATTTAATATGTTGAGAAATATTTATTACTAATTCCAATAAATAACATTTCACAATGGCATAGCATGTGTCGGAAACGGTCATTTCTCCGCCTCTTATTGAAATTAATAGGAGGCTGCGGCGGATTGTGTGGTAACTCGAGATTCTCGGGAGCTCTCTTCCACAAAATCCGCCACACTCACAATGAAATCAATAGGAGACGGATTCAATGCCGGAAAACGCTGATTTCAGCAGTTTTCTCATTCAGAATATGGAAAAATAGTTGGACATATGGGAGATAATTATACATTGGGGAACAGTGTGAACTACATCTTATAGTGGTCTCTTATAGTATAAGACCGATGTAGTTCATACTGTGTAAATGTATGGTGATTTGTGTAAATGTAAGCTGCTTTGTGTACCGTGTAATGGTTACACACAAAGCAT
Source organism: Gastrophryne carolinensis (assembly GCA_027917425.1). Lineage (NCBI taxonomy): Eukaryota > Metazoa > Chordata > Amphibia > Anura > Microhylidae > Gastrophryne > Gastrophryne carolinensis. Next base: position 296,912,925 of record CM051235.1, on the reverse strand, counting down.
CTTACACTTACATAGTATTGTGTGTATGGTGTGTGTACTGTTTTTACATTATTAACATTTTTTACACCAGCAGGCTGTCTTTCAGGCTCTCTTGCCTCTCCGCCTCCTAGGCTTCTGTCCTCCGGCGCTTGCTGCGTCCACCCACTGATGATGTCAGCAAGCGCCGGACACACGTAATGCGCTGCTATGGACTGTGGAGCATTCCCCCTGCTCCCCCCACCCCTTAGGTCCTGGACGGATGATGCAATCACGCCTGCGCATGGAGCGCTGGTCCAACCGCAGTCCCTGTCTTACAGGGTAGACGATATAGGCTCGTGGTGAGCCTTATGGGATGCCCCTCCCGCTTTCTGGGGTCCCCTTTATTCCCTGTCCTTGGTTGGGCCCCGTCCTTTAGGTCAGTGCTGCTCTCCCTCCTCGCTCTCCCTGGGGACATTCCCGGGGGGGCTTGTGCGTGTATGTGTGTTGCACAGATTAATAAGTGTTCTTTATTACTGCTGCCACGCGCTTGTACTGTGCTCCGCGGATGGCGGCGACATCGCCTCAGGCGCTGTCGTGCCATCGTTGGCTGGTTCTATCACGTGGGCGTGTTTCGCGCTCTTGGGGGGGCGGGCCTTGCGGATGACATTTTCCGCGTCACCTCGTCCGCCGCCCGCCCCTTGAGGTATATGTGGGCGCCATTTTGCTCTCTACCTACCGCTGGGCGTAAGTGCCCCTGTGGGGTGGATTTTTTTGTGTTTATTCTTTATAATTGTGATGCTTATGGGGATGTCTGCTTATGTCTTTCAGGCGGGTCTAACTTTTTGTGGTTTCTCCCGGTCCTCTCCCCTTGATTAGCGTTAATCCTTTATTGGAGGGCTATTGTACTGGTATATCTCCCACTTCCCTAGCGGGCTCCCGGGTTGCTAAATTTAGCGTTAATCCCATATTGGCCTGCGGTGCCACATTAATCACCATATGGAGGCTTCTCAGGATAATGTGCTTGGGGTTCTTTCGGGACAAGCCCGGCTGTGTATTGCGTGTGGGGTATCCCCTATAAGTGATGATGTCAGGGTGTGTGTACCCTGCGCCCAGCAGGTGCTTGTGCTGCAGTCTGGGTTACCTGCGGCTGGGCCTGCGCCCCCTCTGGCTTCGCCTACCCCCCCACGCTTACATGTGACTCCTAGTAAGGTGCATACCAGTGGGGAGTCTCAACCTGATTTGGCTGCATGGGTGGCCAGCATTGAAAGGCACATTGCTGTATCTGCCCTGCGTAAGGCTTCTGCTAAGAAGCAGCATTTATCACCCACTGTTTCTTCCCAGTGGAGGCCGAGGAAATGTTTGACTTTCCTGGTTATACTCCCCTGGAGGAGGGGGAATTATTTTCTGATTCAGAATCATCTGAGGAACAGACCAAGGTTTATGGTGATACCGGGTCTGGGGCTGACCTATGGTCCTCAGATGACACTGACAGGCTTTTGGCTCATATATTCTTAGTATACAGTACGTCCTGCTCCAGATAGATTACTTACACTTGGGTTATCCTCCGCCAGATGGCGCTGCACTGCAGAGACATGTAAAACAGGCTCCTCCCGGCCCCTCAAATATCCGGGGACCTCCCACAAATCCCCAGATTTCTCTGCTTACTGCGAAGACATGAAATTATCACTCTCTCGCAGATGAGCGGGGGTATTAGCCTGCGGCCCTGTTGGACTATTCCCACCGGTCCTTCGTGTGATGTGCCTCCCAGCCTGGGCTGCGCTGGTCGGGTGAAGGTAGGCGGCACCATGTGTGCTTAAGGAGCCCTGCTCCACCGCAATCCCCCATCAAAGGGTAGGCGGTATAGGCTGATGGTGAGCCTTTATGGGATGCCCGTCCCGCATTATTGTCCCATGCCCCGTGTAGCGGTGGGTCCTGTACAGAGGGCCGCCATCCTCCCTCATTCTCCCTGTAGTCTTCGGGAGGGAAAGAAGGGGGGGTGTGAGTTAGCGTGTATCGTGATTCGCGCATACAGCGTTTTCTCTTGTCTTTTGACTAGTATATGTAGCGTCAGCCGCCGCACTGACTTGTCTTTTTCTTTACTATTGCAAATGCCGCCGCGCGCATCTTTTCCTTCATTTGGATGGTCCGCGCTTCTGCGTTCTCATTGGCTGCTTGTCGGTGGACTTCGTGCTCTTCGGGGGGGCGGGGCCGGGCGCGCCCTGCATCAGGGCTTGCTCTGGTCCGCCCTTCGAGGTACTCTCGGCGCCATGTTGTCAGGTCGCGCACGCGTGTGACGTTCTTACTTACCGCAGTCCGTAAGTGCCCTCGCGGGCAGCTTTATACTCATTGTAGTGTGTTTGGTTCTGACGCCCCTTCTTCTCATTGTGTCTTTCAGAGGGTGAATCCATTGGCTTCTCCCGGCCCGGTGTAATTTATAGTTGGGTCTTGTATAATTACTCCCACTTCCCTAGCGGGTCATTGGGGCATCCAGGGTTGCTTCATAGCGTCAATCCCTACTGGCACATTGTGCCTAATAATCACCATATGGAGGCATCCCAGGATAGTGTTACCGGGGTCCGCTTGGGACAAGACCGGCTGTGTGTAATGTGTGGACAGCCTCATGCTGACGCTGACAAGGCGTGGGTCTGTGTACCCTGTGCTGAGCAGGTGCTTGCATTGCAATCTGGCCTGCCAGTGGCTGCACCTCGTTTCACTTCACCTACTCCCCCCAGCTTAAATCTCACTCCTGTTGAGTTGCATACTTGTGGGGATTCTCAGCCTGATGTGTCTTCTAGACTGCCTACTGCTGAACAGATTATTGCGAGGTCTTTAGCGTGTAAGGGCCCTGGTAAGAAGCGGCACTTGATGCCTAATGTTACTGTTTTCCCTATGGGATCTCAGGAGTTTATGAATCTGTGTGGCTATAACCCATCTGATGAAGGAGAACTTTTTTCTGATTCAGGCTCATCTGATGAGAGACCAAGGGGTCATGACGATTCTGGCTCTGATCCCTGGGCCCCGGATGACACTGACAGATTATTGACCCAGATCTTTGAGGTTCTGTCTATCTCTCTCCCTGGTGCTGCTCCCAGGCAAAAAGGGGAGCTTTTCCATACAGCGACATCACGTTTGGAATTTCTAGAGCAGGCACATTTCCATAACCTTGTGCTCAAGGAATGGGAGTGCACCAGTAAACTTCCCGGGGTTCCAAGGAGTTGGGATAGGAAGTATCCCTTTCCCCCTGTGGTGGTTAAATGTTGGTCAGCCCCCCCCCCCCCCCGAGGTGGATGTTCCGATCCTAGGGCTATCTAACACCCCTGTCATGCATTCCCCTGATTCTACTACCCTGCGGGATGCTGAGGACCGACGCATTGACCAGCTGGCCTCCCACGCCTTTGCATGTGCGGGGACAGCGCTGCACCCAGTCTGCGCCTCTGCTATTACTGCTGTGGCCACTAGAACCCTTATCAGAAATATGCTTGATAGTGCCCCTGATGATCTCCCTTGTGAGGTGTTTAATGCACTCTCCAGTTGTGATGTTTTTGTAAATTTTGTCCTATTAGCATTGGATGACACCATCAGAATGTGTGCCAGAACTTCTGCCCTCGTGGTGGCTATACGCCACTTGGTTTGGCTGCGACAGTGGTGTGCTGACAATGCTGCAAAGAAGGCCCTCACTGGGCTTCCTTTTAAGGGCTACGCCTGTTTGGGGCCCGTCTAGACCTTTTTGCTAAAAGAGGTAAGTTACCCCAGCGCAGACGGCAGTCTCGGCCCCTTCAGGGCCAGGGCTCCCCTTCACCCCCCTACCATGGTGCTAAACAAGAAGAAGGGGTGTCCTTCGCGGGGGCTTGTGCAGATTCCTGGCACAGGAGCAGAAGACAACGTCCTGGCTCCTCCTGGGGGGCTAAGCCCAAATCCTCTCCCAAGCCCCCTCAGGCATGATGGGGCGCCCTCGCCCGTCAGGGTGGGGGGACGGCTGCGGCACTTTGCTCAAGTCTGGAGGCATCACGCCTCAAACCGGAGGATTCAGGAGGTAGTGTCCTCCAGCTACAAGATAGAGTTTACTGTGCGGCCTCCCCCAAAATTCATCATGTCCCGGATCCTTCAGGACCCTGTCTCAGCTCAGGTGTTGGCACAGGCCGCGCAAGGCCTGCTGGGTCTGGGGGTCATTTGCAGATTTCCCTTAAGAGACAGAGGCAAGGGGCTCTACCCCAACCTCTTCACAGTTCCCAAAAAAGATGGGTCAGTCAGGCCCATTCTGGATTTAAAGATCTTCAACAAATTTGTCAAGAACAGGCGTTTTCGCATGGAAACTCTGCGCTCGGCCATCAGCTCCTTGCGTCCCGGGGGTTTCATTACGTCTGTGGACATCAAAGACGCTTACCTTCACATCCCTGTGTTTTCAGGACACCAAGGTTCCTCAGATTCGCGTTGGAAGATCAACTTTGCCAATTTGTGGCCTTGCCATTTGACCTCTCTTCACCTCCCAGAGTGCTCACCAAGGTGCTGGCGGGGGTGATGTCTCTGATGAGGTCAAGGGGCATCCGCGTGCTGCCCTACCTGGACGACATACTCATCACCTCTCGGTCTCTACAGCAGGCAGAGTTGAACACTCAGCTGGTGGTGGCCACCCTGGAGTCCTTCAGCTGGGTGATCAATCACCCCAAGTCTTCTCTGTCCCCTTCCTCGGTGACCCCGTTCCTGGGAATGATTCTGGATACAGTTCAGTCAAGGATATTCTTTCCTCAATAGAAGGTGGAAGCTCTAACTGCGCAGGTGAGGTTCCTGCTGTCGTGTCTCCATCCCTCCCTCAGGCAGGGAATGCAGTTGGTGGGCCTGATGGTGGCGTGCTTCGAGACGGTGCCTTTTGCTCAGTTCCATTTGAGGCCTCTACATCTTCACCTTCTGTCAGTTTGGGACAAGGACCCAACGTCCTTGGACGAGGTCTGTGTGCTCCCTCTCCCTTGGTCAGGCGGTCTCTTTCATGGTGGCTGGACTCCAGGAACTTGCTGGGGGGCAGGTCCTTCTGGCCCCCTCCTGGGCTGGGAGACGGTCACCACGGATGCCAGTCTGTCGGGGGGGGGATTCTGGTAGTCCCTGCGGTGCCAGGGAAGGTGGGGGCCTCAGGAGGCCCACCTATCTATCAACATTTTGGAACTATGGGCGATCAGATTGGTTCTGGGTCAGTTGACCGACCACCTGCGGGTCTGTCTGTGCAGGTGCGCTCAGACAACAGGATGGCGGTTGCATACATCAGCAATCAGGGAGGGACCCGGAGCAGGGGGACCCTCCAGGAGGTGTCGCGGATTCTGACATGGGCGGAGGCCAATGTTCAATGCATTTCGCCTGTGTACATCCCCGGGGCAGAGAATCTACTGGCAGACTCTCTGAGCAGGGGGACCTCTCGTCAGGGAGAGTGGTCCCTCTGCAGCAGGGTATTCCAGTCCCTGTGTCACCGTTGGGGTCTACCAGATGTGGATCTGTTTGCGTCCCGTCACAATTACAAGCTCCCGGCCCTTGTCTCCCTGTCTCAGGATCCTCTGGCCTGGACCACGGATGCTCTGTCCATGTCATGGCAGGAGTTTTGGCTCCTGTATGTCTTTCCTCCATTCCCCTCTCTGGGCAGGGTTCTGCGCAAGATTGCTATGGAAGGGGTACCAGCGATTCTGGTGGCCCCCAGGTGGCCAAGAATAGTGTGGTTCACAGACGTGGTGCTGATGATAGTAGACCAGTACGTTCTGCCAGGGGTGCCAGATCTGCTCACTCAGGGCCCTTACGCCATCCCAATTTACAAACTCTGGCTTTGCGGCCTAGCTGCTGAAACCTCCATCTTGATGGAGAAAGGCTTGTTCGCTTTGGTGGTTGATACCATGGTGAAGGCTAGGAAGAAAGCCTCTTCTTCCATCTATCACTTTGACTGGTGTGAGCCTAGGTCTCCTCCCTGTCGGGTGTTGTCAGTTCCCAGGGTTCTGGAGTTCTTACAGCATGGGTTGGAGTCGGGACTCCAACTCAGTGCTCTGTAGGGTCAGGTGTCTGCCCTGTCTGTTTTTTCTTTCAGAAATCTTAGAGACTAGAGATGAGCGAAAAATTCGATTCAACTGATTCGCCGAATTTTCCGACAAAAATCGTTTCGACCCGAATTTATTCGCGACGAATTGCTATTATTATTGCTATTGCTATTAAAAACGGCTATTTCTGAGTCTCCTAGAGCCTCAATAGGGTTGTAAACCATTCTGCCTTGCTGTAACACGCATAGGATGCGTGCTGGGTTAGTTAAATAATACTTTAAATAAATATCACATGCAGATCAGAGGCATCGCTAATAGAATCGCAGAGCGGCACAATTGCAGAGAGTTGAAGTGGCACCACTATGAGGGGCAGGAGCCCAAACATTGCTTTAAAGAGACACTGGAGTTGGCAGCAGCAGGAGCCCAAAAATTGGATGAATCACACCCTAGAGTTGCAAGCAGCAGCAGGAGCCCAAACATTGGCTGAAAGAGACACTGAAGTTGGCAGCAGCAGGAGCCCAAAAATTGACTGACACACCCTGGAGTTTCAAGCAGCAGCAGCAGCAGCAGGAGCCTAAACATAGCTTGAAAGAGACACTGGAGTTGGCTGCAGGAGCCCAAAGATTGGATGAATCACACCATGGAGTTGCAAGCAGCAGCAGCAGGAGCCCAAACATAGCTTGAAAGAGACACTGGGGTTGGCTTCAGGAGCCCAAAAATTGGATGAATCACACCCTGGAGTTGGCAGCAGCAGCAGCAGCAGGAGCCCAAACATTACTTTAAAGAGACACTGGGGTTGGCAGCAGGAGCCCAAAAATTGGATGAATCACACCCTGGAGTTGGCAGCAGCAGCAGGAGCCCAAATATTACTTTAAAGAGACACTGGAGTTGGCAGCAGGAGCCCAAAACTTGGATGAATCACACCCTGGAGTTGGCAGCAGCAGCAGGAGCCTAAACATTACTTTAAAGAGACACTGGGGTTGGCTTCAGGAGCCCAAAAATTGGATGAATCACCCCCTGGAGTTGGCAGCAGCAGCAGCAGCAGCAGGAGCCCAAACATTACTTTAAAGAGACACTGGGAGTTGGCAGCAGGAGCCCAAAAATTGGATGAATCACACCCTGGAGTTGCAAGCAGCAGCAGCAGGAGCCCAAACATAACTTTAAAGAGACACTGGAGTTGGCAGCAGGAGCCCAAAAATTGGATGAATCACACCCTGGAGTTGGCAGCAGCAGCAGGAGCCCAAACATTACTTTAAAGAGACACTGGGGTTGGCTTCAGGAGCCCAAAAATTGGATGAATCACACCCTGGAGTTGGCAGCAGCAGCAGCAGGAGCCCAAACATTACTTTAAAGAGACACTGGGGTTGGCTTCAGGAGCCCAAAGATTGGATGAATCACACCCTGGAGTTGGCAGCAGCAGCAGGAGCCCACACATTACTTTAAAGAGACACTGGGGTTGGCTTCAGGAGCCCAAAAATTGGATGAATCACACCCTGGAGTTGGCAGCAGCAGCAGCAGGAGCCCAAACATTACTTTAAAGAGACACTGGGGTTGGCTTCAGGAGCCCAAAAATTGGATGAATCACACCCTGGAGTTGGCAGCAGCAGCAGCAGCAGGAGCCCAAACATTACTTTAAAGAGACACTGGGGTTGGCTTCAGGAGCCCAAAAATTGGATGAATCACACCCTGGAGTTGGCAGCAGCAGCAGCAGGAGCCCAAACATTACTTTAAAGAGACACTGGGGTTGGCTTCAGGAGCCCAAAGATTGGATGAATCACACCCTGGAGTTGGCAGCAGCAGCAGGAGCCCACACATTACTTTAAAGAGACACTGGGGTTGGCTTCAGGAGCCCAAAAATTGGATGAATCACACCCTGGAGTTGGCAGCAGCAGGAGCCCAAACATAACTTTAAAGAGACACTGGAGTTGGCAGCAGGGGCCCAAAAATTGGATGAATCACACCCTGGAGTTGGCAGCAGCAGCAGGAGCCCAAACATTACTTTAAAGAGACACTGGGGTTGGCTTCAGGAGCCCAAAAATTGGATGAATCACACCCTGAAGTTGGCAGCAGCAGCAGGAGCCCAAACATTACTTTAAAGAGACACTGGAGTTGGCAGCAGGAGCCCATAAATTGGTTGAATCACACCCTGGAGTTGGCAGCAGCAGCAGGAGCCCAAACATAGCTTGAAAGAGACACTGGAGTTGGCAGCAGGAGCCCAAAAATTGGATGAATCACACCCTGGAGTTGGCAGCAGCAGCAGGGGCCCACACATTACTTTAAAGAGACACTGGGGTTGGCTTCAGGAGCCCAAAAATTGGATGAATCACACCCTGGAGTTGGCAGCAGCAGCAGGAGCCCAAACATAACTTTAAAGAGACACTGGAGTTGGCAGCAGGAGCCCAAAAATTGGATGAATCACACCCTGGAGTTGGCAGCAGCAGCAGGAGCCCAAACATAGCTTGAAAGAGACACTGGGGTTGGCTTCAGGAGCCCAAAAATTGGTTGAATCACACCCTGGAGTTGGCAGCAGCAGCAGGAGCCCAAACATAGCTTGAAAGAGACACTGGGGTTGGCTTCAGGAGCCCAAAAATTGGATGAATCACACCCTGGAGTTGGCAGCAGCAGGAGCCCAAACATTACTTTAAAGAGACACTGGGGTTGGCTTCAGGAGCCCAAAAATTGGATGAATCACACCCTGGAGTAGCAAGCAGCAGCAGCAGCAGCTGCAGGAGCCCAAACATAGCTTGAAAGAGACACTGCAGTTGGCTGCTGGAGCCCAAAGATTGTATGAATCACACCCTGTGGAGAGTCATGTGGAGAAAAAGTAGCTTAGTTAGTAATATCTACATAAAATTATGAATAAACAAATGCAAAAGTATTGACAAAGTGAAGTTTTGTTTGAGGGTGTGTTTCCACCTTTTAATTAAATCAGAAACAACAAGGTATCATTGCCTCTGACTAATTAGCCCTCAAAAATTCTTGGAATTTTTAATCTGGATGTCTGATCCGTCTTATCCGAAGAATATTAATAAAAAGTGAGTAACGTAAAGGATTTTTTATCAATACTTACTTGTGGTCCAATGCGGAGGAATGTCTGTAACTGGAGAGCAGCGCCTTAAATCTGTTTTGCACGATCCATCTTTATTTAGTGTTGGTCTGGCCCCGTCATCAATCTACTGGAATACATCAGGCATTGTTGGGAGGAAAGCTTGGCTGATCCATGCGCCATTCATTTCCACGCAGGGCAGTCTCTGGAAAAAAAAAGTATGTATAAACCAGGGTCTTTTTCATATAAAAACAAATGGTTATTCTTGCTTTTCAACCATATGTTCCACAGCTTTACCAGTCATTGTGTCAGCCAATGAAGCAACTTTGTCTCGAAGTGCTGCTGTCTGTTGTTATGCTTTGGGTTCAGCTCCACTATCCATTGAGGAAGATCTGATAATCATAAAATTCAGCAGCTACTGCCCAGCCAAGAAGTGGAGGAGACACTCGCCTCTTCTTCCACTAGCCGGGCAATTAGTGATGAGGAGAGTGTTGTGGGAGGAGGTGTTGCAAGCCGAGGTAGTGGAAGAGGGTCCCTGGAGTCTGCGGCGGTGGCGGCGGCAGCAGCAGCAGCAGCAGCAGTGAATTATTGCGGACTGTTGGTAGGGAAAATCAGCTACTCAGCGATGTGGCAGTTTTTCATACAGCATCCACAATCCTGTGGAGAAAAAGTAGGTTAGTTAGTATATATACATAAAATTATGAATAAACAAATGCAATAGTATTGCCAAAGTGAAGTTTTGTTTGAGGGTGTGTTTCCACCTTGTAATTAAATCAGAAACAACTGGGTATCATTGCCTCTGAATAATTAGCCCTCAAAAATTCTTGGAATTTTTAATCTTGATGTCTGCGGGATTTCTCCTCTCAGACAGCGTCACCATAAGTCCAGCCTGCTGCATTACCCAGTGGTGGACCTTTCAGAGAACTGATGGCTTGTGCCGAGCCGAGGTGGAGAGTCCCATGGTATCATTGCTTTGCGAAGATGGCAGTACCTGCCTTGTAAAATGTTGTTGAACAGAAGGTGGGACAGTCCTTTAGCCTGTCAGTGTGTACCAAAGTGCACAGTGTTGTCTACATCTGGAGCTGTAACTATGGACTCATGGTGGACAATATATATACTTTTAGGCCCCCTTGGTGATTGTGGTTTCACGCTGTTCTTCACATGGTTTTCCTTGAGTCACACATGGGAGGAACTACTAAAAATGAGAACTCAATCCATGAAATCATTGCTTAATCCACGAAAACAGCAAATTTGGACCCATGGTGACTGATACTTGGAAGAACATCTTGTTTGCGCTGCGACAAGGAAGCCAGAGTCATGCGTCCTGACATGGCACACGTGTTCAGTCTAGTTGTCAAGCGTTTTCTTAAGTCTTCCCCCCATCTGAAAGACATCCGAACAACAGGAAAGAAAGTTAGCATGCACTTCTGGCACTCCTACACCACCAAGCACAACCTTATTGAGCCTCAGCGTCAGAACAGTGTACCCCAACATAGTCTGATTTGCGATGTTTCCACCCGTTGGAATTCCACCCTCCATATGCAGGATCCACTATAGGAACAGAGAAAAGCCATCACGGATTTCTGGATGATCCAAACGGATAGGGGGACACCCCTGTGTAAATTCAATGTAAACCATTGGCAGCTCATACGTGACACCGGCCGTTTGCTCAGGCCCTTTGAGGAAGCTACTTTATTAGTCAGTTGCCAGGACTATGAGATGAACGATGAGATTCCACTGCTTTATGTACTACAACACATGTTGGAAACCATGGCTGGTCAGGGCACTGGAGACATGGCACATACATTTCACAGCCACATGAAGACTGTGGGGGCTGAAGTGGAGGAGGAGGAGGGGGTGGGGCACAGCAAACCACAGTTTAGGTTTCACAAAATGACCATTTTATCTAGTCATCTGACAGGAGAGGAGGAGCAGGAGCAGCCACAGGAGCTAGAGGGTTGGGAAGAAGGCGAGACAGAGGACCCAGACACACCGTGGCAGTTTACAGTGGAGATGGAGACAGGTAGTCCCTTGCACAAATGGCACGATGCATGCTCACATGCTTGCGTACTAGTGAGCGCAGAATTGTCTCCATTTGTCAGCGGGAAGACTTCTGGCTCTCCAACTTATTGGACCCTCGCTTCCGGCACAAAATGGGGGCATTTTTTACGCCCACTGAGAGGGAGGACAAACTGACCTACTACAGAGACATCCCACGTAGTCAGTTGGGCGATGTCTATCTGCGCCATGGCCCATACTCCCGCAGATCTGACTCGGGCGGACCTCTGCGATCACCTTCCACTGCCATGGCTGCTGGGGGGGTGGAAGGAGCAGCAGCAGCAGCTCCATCAGCAGCAGCCTCAGTCTTCAGTCGCTAGTGAGTAGCTTTCTACACCCGCATAGTGAGTCTACTCATGAGCAGCAGGAAGACCTGGAGCTGGACCTCAAACAGCAGGTCATGTCATACCTTGACATGACCATGCCAACACACCTTCAGGATCCACTGGATTTGCTGGGAAGCCAAACTTGATTTGTGTCCGCAACTAGCAGAGTTTGCCCTGGAAAAGCTGTACTGGCCGGACAGTAGTTGATTTAGATGGCAACTGGGCTGCTCTATATAATGAAGCAAAATGGCAAATTTACCTCACAATATAAGCTATTGCCCCTCAGATTTACACAGGGGCTGCTCCATATAATGGTGCAAAACCATGAATTTACCTCATAATATAAACTATTGCCCCTCAGATTTACACAGGGGCTGCTCTATATAATGAAGCAAAATAGCAAATTTACCTCACAATATAAGCTATTGCCCCTCAGATTTACACAGGGGCTGCTCCATATAATGCTGCAAAATGGCAAATTTACCTCACAATATAAGCTATTGCCCCTCAGATTTACACAGGGGCTGCTCTATATTATGCTGCAAAATGGCAAATTTACCTCACAATATAAACTATTGCCCCTCAGATTTACACAGGGGCTGCTCTATATTATGCTGCAAAATGGCAAATTTACCTCACAATATAAGCTATTGCCCCTCAGATTTACACAGGGGCTGCTCTATATAATGAAGCAAAATGGCAAATTTACCTCACTATATAAGCTATTGCCCCTCAGATTTACACAGGGGCTGCTCCATATAATGGTGCAAAACCATGAATTTACCTCATAATATAAACTATTGCCCCTCAGATTTACAGAGGGGGTGCTCTATATAATGAAGAAAAATGGCAAATTTACCTCACTATATAAGCTATTACAGCTCTATATAAATAAAAATAAATAAAAAAAAGGGCCTGTAGAAGCTTATTTAGTATAACAGATAGGGTGACGTGCTGGTTTGGGATGCCCATATGGGCTAGTGTTTTGACTGCAGGACAAAAACCAATGCAAAATGCAATAGCTTAATAAAGCTGATGCTGATCAATGCTTATTTAGTATAACAGATGGGGTGCAACATGCAGGTTTGGGATACCCTGCGGCCTGGTGTATTTAAAGCAGACCAAAAGCAAATCAAAATGCAATAACTTAATAAAGCTGAGGCTGTAGATGCTTATTTAGTATAAACAGATAGGGTGCAACGTGCAGCTTTGGGGTGCCCTGCGGCCTGGTTAAATGAAAGCAGTCAAAAAGGAAGTGCAAACTGAAGTAGCTTAATGAAGCTGATGCTGATCAACGCTTATGTTGTATACCAGATAGGGTGCAAGGTGCAGCTTTGGGGTGCCCTGCGGCCTGGTTTATTAAAAGCAGTCAAAAACAAGTGCAAACTGAAGTAGCTTAATAAAGCAGCTGATGCTGATCAACGCTTATGTTGTATAACAGATAGGGTTAAAATAGCATGTGCCTTGGGATGCCCGTGTGGCCTGGTATATTTTAAGCTGAACAAAAAGTAACAATAATCCAAGTATGAGAAATGCTTGTGCTTAACATATAGGGTTAATCAGCATGTGCCTTGGGATGCCCGTGTGGCCTGGTATATTTCAAGCTGAACAAAAAGTAACAATAATCCAAGTATGAGAAATAATTTTGACCTTCTTTACAGCGCCATACTTTGAAAAAAAATCCTTAATTTCATGCCGATCAATCCAAAGGTCAATGCCCCTAACAAAAATAGTGTTCGGCATAAGTTTTCCTTCTGGAAGGACGTAACCTTTAGTTTACATGGTTGGGGTAGGTTATCTTACAAATTGGGATACCCCAGGCAGCAGTGTCATTGAAAGAGACAGATTGTTATGCAGGCCATACGCAAGCAGAGAAACTCAGGCTGCAACAGGCCTCTTTAGTTTACATGGTTGGGGTAGGTTATCTTACAAATTGGGATACCCCAGGCAGCAGTGTCATTGAAAGAGACAGATTGTAATGCAGGCCATACGCAAGCAGAGAAACTCAGGCTGCAACAGGCCTCTTTAGTTTACATGGTTGGGGTAGGTTATCTTACAAATTGGGATACCCCAGGCAGCAGTGTCATTGAAAGAGACAGATTGTAATGCAGGCCATACGCAAGCAGAGAAACTCAGGCTGCAACAGGCCTCTTTAGTTTACATGGTTGGGGTAGGTTATCTTACAAATTGGGATACCCCAGGCAGCAGTGTCATTGAAAGAGACAGATTGTAATGCAGGCCATACGCAAGCAGAGAAACTCAGGCTGCAACAGGCCTCTTTAGTTTACATGGTTGGGGTAGGTTATCTTACAAATTGGGATACCCCACTGTATATGAAACCGAATATAAATGCACACCCAAAAGTGGACAATCAGCCTCCAAGAGGCCTGCTTAGTTTAAATAAGAGAGCTGCTTAGCTTAAATAAGAGAGCTGCTTAGTGTAAATAAGAGAGGTAGGTTATGTTATGTTACAGAATGGGATGCCCCCACAGCAGACTTGAGATCAGTATATATGCACACAGCAACACAACAGTGTGTAAGCAGGCTCATACAGGCCAAATTACTTGAAATAACTGTGCAGCTTACAGTAAATACAGAGGCTAATGGTATGTTACAGAATGGGATGCCCCAAGCAGACTTGAGATCAGTAATATATGCGCACAGCAACAGTGTGTAAGCAGGCTCATACAGGCCAAATTACTTGAAATAACTGTGCAGCTTACAGTAAATACAGAGGCTAATGGTATGTTACAGAATGGGATGCCCCAAGCAGACTTGAGATCAGTATATATGCACACAGCAACAGTGTGTAAGCAGGCTCATACAGGCCAAATTACATGAAATAACTGTGCAGCTTACAGTGAATACAGAGGCTAATGGTATGTTACAGAATGGGATGCCCCAAGCAGACTTGAGATCAGTAATATATGCGCACAGCAACAGTGTGTAAGCAGGCTCATACAGGCCAAATTACTTGAAATAACTGTGCAGCTTACAGTAAATACAGAGGCTAATGGTATGTTACAGAATGGGATGCCCCAAGCAGACTTGAGATCAGTAATATATGCGCACAGCAACAGTGTGTAAGCAGGCTCATACAGGCCAAATGACTTGAAATAACTGTGCAGCTTACAGTGAATACAGATACTAATGGTATGTTACAGAATGGGATGCCCCAAGCAGACTTGAGATCAGTATATATGCACACAGCAACAGTGTGTAAGCAGGCTCATACAGGCCAAATTACTTGAAATAACTGTGCAGCTTACAGTAAATACAGAGGCTAATGGTATGTTACAGAATGGGATGCCCCAAGCAGACTTGAGATCAGTATATATGCACACAGCAACAGTGTGTAAGCAGGCTCATACAGGCCAAATGACTTGAAATAACTGTGCAGCTTACAGTAAATACAGAGGCTAATGGTATGTTACAGAATGGGATGCCCCAAGCAGACTTGAGATCAGTATATATGCACACAGCAACAGTGTGTAAGCAGGCTCATACAGGCCAAATTACTTGAAATAACTGTGCAGCTTACAGTAAATACAGAGGCTAATGGTATGTTACAGAATGGGATGCCCCAAGCAGACTTGAGATCAGTATATATGCGCACAGCAACAGTGTGTAAGCAGGCTCATACAGGCCAAATTACTTGAAATAACTGTGCAGCTTACAGTAAATACAGAGGCTAATGGTATGTTACAGAATGGGATGCCCCAAGCAGACTTGAGATCAGTATATATGCGCACAGCAACAGTGTGTAAGCAGGCTCATACAGGCCAAATTACTTGAAATAACTGTGCAGCTTACAGTAAATACAGAGGCTAATGGTATGTTACAGAATGGGATGCCCCAAGCAGACTTGAGATCAGTATATATGCGCACAGCAACAGTGTGTAAGCAGGCTCATACAGGCCAAATTACTTGAAATAACTGTGCAGCTTACAGTAAATACAGAGGCTAATGGTATGTTACAGAATGGGATGCCCCAAGCAGACTTGAGATCAGTATATATGCGCACAGCAACAGTGTGTAAGCAGGCTCATACAGGCCAAATTACTTGAAATAACTGTGCAGCTTACAGTAAATACAGAGGCTAATGGTATGTTACAGAATGGGATGCCCCAAGCAGACTTGAGATCAGTAATATATGCGCACAGCAACAGTGTGTAAGCAGGCTCATACAGGCCAAATTACTTGAAATAACTGTGCAGCTTACAGTGGATACAGAGGCTAATGGTATGTTACAGAATGGGATGCCCCAAGCAGACTTGAGATCAGTATATATGCACACAGCAACAGTGTGTAAGCAGGCTCATACAGGCCAAATTACTTGAAATAACTGTGCAGCTTACAGTAAATACAGAGGCTAATGGTATGTTACAGAATGGGATGCCCCAAGCAGACTTGAGATCAGTATATATGCGCACAGCAACAGTGTGTAAGCAGGCTCATACAGGCCAAATTACTTGAAATAACTGTGCAGCTTACAGTAAATACAGAGGCTAATGGTATGTTACAGAATGGGATGCCCCAAGCAGACTTGAGATCAGTATATATGCGCACAGCAACAGTGTGTAAGCAGGCTCATACAGGCCAAATTACTTGAAATAACTGTGCAGCTTACAGTAAATACAGAGGCTAATGGTATGTTACAGAATGGGATGCCCCAAGCAGACTTGAGATCAGTATATATGCACACAGCAACAGTGTGTAAGCAGGCTCATACAGGCCAAATGACTTGAAATAACTGTGCAGCTTACAGTAAATACAGAGGCTAATGGTATGTTACAGAATGGGATGCCCCAAGCAGACTTGAGATCAGTAATATATGCGCACAGCAACAGTGTGTAAGCAGGCTCATACAGGCCAAATTACTTGAAATAACTGTGCAGCTTACAGTGAATACAGAGGCTAATGGTATGTTACAGAATGGGATGCCCCAAGCAGACTTGAGATCAGTAATATATGCGCACAGCAACAGTGTGTAAGCAGGCTCATACAGGCCAAATTACTTGAAATACCTGTGCAGCTTACAGTAAATACAGAGGCTAATGGTATGTTACAGAATGGGATGCCCCAAGCAGACTTGAGATCAGTATATATGCGCACAGCAACAGTGTGTAAGCAAGCTCATACAGGCCAAATTACTTGAAATAACTGTGCAGCTTACAGTAAATACAGAGGCTAATGAGATTTTACAAAATGGTAATGTTCCCACAGCAGACTTGAGATCAGTTCAGTATATATGCACAGTAAGTGTATAAGCAGCCTGAAAACGCTAACAAAGCCAGTCAGCCAACCAGTAACACTCAGGCTGGATGAAAAAAAAAAAAATCTCCCTGTGACTGCCTCCGATTTTTCCTAACTTTCCCTGCTTCTCGCTGACTTCCTGCCTGTCTCCTGCCTGTCTCCTGCCTGTCTCCTGCCTGTCCCTGTCTGTCCCTGTCTCTCTAACTGTCTCTCCCTGACTACAGCAGCGTCCTGTCTCTCTCGAATGCAATAGAGAAATGAGGAAAAGCAAGATGTCCGCCGCCTTAAATAGCGCTGTGACGTCACCGGACTTGCTGGCTGCTGATAGGCTGCATGTGACTGCCCCAGCATGCACTGGAGCGGGGTAGATGTCTGGACATGTCCCATCCGCCATCTTAGAATGCCTGTAATGTAAATGAATGGATGTTAAAGGAAAACTTTGAGCGATCGAAGCACGGGGAAATTCGGATTCGATCCGAATCGAATTTTTCATGAAATTCGGATCGAATCCGGGTTCGTCCGGATCGATTCGCTCATCCCTAATCCCTAACATGTGGAATCTCAAGGAGCAGGTTATACTCCTGGTTTTACTTGTTTAAATGAAGCGGTCCTGCAGCAGAATAGTGTAATATGGCACTATGGGTAGAAGAATATGTGGCTGATATTATTTTGACTGTCATTGTTACTGCCTATATTTCACTTTAGCCTTTTTTTTTTTTTAAGAAGGAAAGACAAAAGACCTACCTTGTGATCCAGCCTTACGAAAAGTGATCTGTGATGCCATAGCCCCTATCTTCAAACAAGTAAGTAATAAAATGTGTTGAAAAATATTGTTACTATTTGCATGACATGTGAAATTAATAAATATTATTGTTAGTAGAGATGAGCGAACTTTTGAAAAATTCGATTCGACTGATTCGCCGAATTTTCCGACAAAAATCGTTTCGACCGGAATTTATTCGCGACGAATCGCTATTAAAAACGGCTATTTCTGAGCCTCCTAGAGCCTCAATAGGGTTGTAAACTATTCTGCCTTGCTGTAACACGCATAGGATGCTTGCTGGGTAAGTTAAATAATACTGTAAATAAATATCACATGCAGATCAGAGGCATCGCTAATAGAATCGCAGAGCGGCACAATTGCAGAGAATTGAAGTGGCATCACTATGAGGGGCAGGAGCCCAAACATTGTTTTAAAGAGACACTGGAGTTGGCAGCAGCAGGAGCCCAAAAATTGGATGAATCACACCCTGGAGTTGCAAGCAGCAGCAGGAGCCCAAACATTGGCTGAAAGAGACACTGGAGTTGGCAGCAGCAGGAGCCCAAAAAATGACTGACACACCCTGGAGTTTCAAGCAGCAGCAGGAGCCCAAACATAGCTTGAAAGAGACACTGGAGTTGGCTGCAGGAGCCCAACGATTGGATGAATCACACCCTGCAGTTGCAAGCAGCAGCAGCAGCAGCAGGAGCCCAAATATTACTTTAAAGAGACACTGGATTTGGCAGCAGGAGCCCAAAATTGGATGAATCACACCCTGGAGTTGGCAGCAGCAGCAGGAGCCCAAACATTACTTTAAAGAGACACTGGGGTTGGCTTCAGGAGCCCAAAAAATGGATGAATCACACCCTGGAGTTGGCAGCAGCAGCAGGAGCCCAAACATTACTTTAAAGAGACACTGGAGTTGGCTTCAGGAGCCCAACAATTGGATGAATCACACCCTGGAGTTGGCAGCAGCAGCAGCAGCAGGAGCCCAAACATTACTTTAAAGAGACACTGGAGTTGGCAGCAGGAGCCCAAAGATTGGATGAATCACACCCTGGAGTTGGCAGCAGCAGCAGCCCAAACATTACTTTAAAGAGACACTGGGGTTGGCTTCAGGAGCCCAAAAATTGGATGAATCACACCCTGGAGTTGGCAGCAGCAGCAGCAGGAGCCCAAACATTACTTTAAAGAGACACTGGGGTTGGCTTCAGGTGCCCAAAAATTGGATGATTCACACCCTGGAGTTGGCAGCAGCAGCAGGAGCCCAAACATTACTTTAAAGAGACACTGGGGTTGGCAGCAGGAGCCCAAAAATTGGATGAATCACACCCTGGAGTTGGCAGCAGCAGGAGCCAAATCATTACTTTAAAGAGACACTGGGGTTGGCTTCAGGAGCCCAAAAATTGGATGAATCACACCCTGGAGTTGGCAGCGGCAGCAGCAGGAGCCCAAACATTACTTTAAAGAGACACTGGAGTTGGCAGCAGGAGCCCAACATTTGGATGAATCACACCCTGGAGTTGGCAGCAGCAGCAGCAGCAAGAGCCCAAACATTACTTTAAAGAGACACTGGGGTTGGCAGCAGGAGCCCAAAGATTGGATGAATCACACCCTGGAGTTGGCAGCAGCAGCAGCAGGAGCCCAAACATTACTTTAAAGAGACACTGGAGTTGGCTTCAGGAGCCCAACATTTGGATGAATCACACCCTGGAGTTGGCAGCAGCAAGAGCCCAAACATTACTTTAAAGAGACACTGGGGTTGGCAGCAGGAGCCCAAAGATTGGATGAATCACACCCTGGAGTTGGCAGCAGCAGCAGCAGGAGCTCAAATATTACTTTAAAGAGACACTGGAGTTGGCTTCAGGAGCCCAATAATTGGATGATTCACACCCTGGAGTTGGCAGCAGCAGCAGCAGCAGGAGCCCAAACATTACCTTAAAGAGACACTGGGGTTGGCTTCAGGAGCCCAAAAATTGGATGAATCACACCCTGGAGTTGGCAGCAGCAGCAAGAGCCCAAACATTACTTTAAAGAGACACTGGAGTTGGCTTCAGGAGCCCAAAAATTGGATGAATCACACCCTGGAGTTGGCAGCAGCAGCAGGAGCCCAAACATTACTTTAAAGAGACACTGGGGTTGGCTTCAGGAGCCCAGAAATTGGATGAATCACACCCTGGAGTTGGCAGCAGCAGCAGGAGCCCAAACATTACTTTAAAGAGACACTGGAGTTGGCAGCAGGAGCCCAAAGATTGGATGAATCACACCCTGGAGTTGGCAGCAGCAGGAGCCCAAACATTACTTTAAAGAGACACTGGGGTTGGCTTCAGGAGCCCAAAAATTGGATGAATCACACCCTGGAGTTGGCAGCAGCAGCAGGAGCCCAAACATTACTTTAAAGAGACACTGGAGTTGGCAGCAGGAGCCCAAAGATTGGATGAATCACACCCTGGAGTTGGCAGCAGCAGGAGCCCAAACATTACTTTAAAGAGACACTGGGGTTGGCTTCAGGAGCCCAAAGATTGGATGAATCACACCCTGGAGTTGGCAGCAGCAGCAAGAGCCCAAACATTACTTTAAAGAGACACTGGAGTTGGCTTCAGGAGCCCAAAAATTGGATGAATCACACCCTGGAGTTGGCAGCAGCAGCAGAAGCCCAAACATTACTTTAAAGAGACACTGGGGTTGGCTTCAGGAGCCCAAAAATTGGATGAATCACACCCTGGAGTTGGCAGCAGCAGCAGGAGCCCAAACATTACTTTAAAGAGACACTGGAGTTGGCAGCAGGAGCCCAAAGATTGGATGAATCACACCCTGGAGTTGGCAGCAGCAGCAGGAGCCCAAACATTACTTTAAAGAGACACTGGGGTTGGCTTCAGGAGCCCAAAAATTGGATGAATCACACCCTGGAGTTGGCAGCAGCAGCAGCAGGAGCCAAAACATTACTTTAAAGAGACACTGGGGTTGGCTTCAGGAGCCCAAAAATTGGATGAATCATACCCTGGAGTTGGCAGCTGCAGCAGCAGGAGCCCAAACATTACTTTAAAGAGACAATGGGGTTGGCAGCAGAAGCCCAAAGATTGGATGAATCACACCCTGGAGTTGGCAGCAGCAGCAGCAGGAGCCCAAACATTACTTTAAAGAGACACTGGGGTTGGCTTCTGGAGCCCAAAAATTGGATGAATCACACCCTGGAGTTGGCAGCAGCAGCAGCAGCAGCAGGAGCCCAAACATTACTTTAAAGAGACACTGGAGTTGGCTTCAGGAGCCCAAAAATTGGATGAATCACACCCTGGAGTTGGCAGCAGCAGCAGGAGGAGACCAAACATTATTTTAAAGAGACACTGGAGTTGGCTTCAGGAGCCCAAAAATTGGATGAATCACACCCTGGAGTTGGCAGCAGCAGCAGCAGGAGCCCAAATATTTCTTTAAAGAGACACTGGAGTTGGCTTCAGGAGCCCAAAAATTGGATGATTCACACCCTGGAGTTGACAGCGGCAGCAGCAGCAGGAGCCCAAACATTACTTTAAAGAGACACTGGGGTTGGCTTCAGGAGCCCAAAAATTGGATGAATCACACCCTGGAGTTGGCAGCAGCAGGAGCCCAAAAATTGGCCTAAAGACATAAATATGTTTTGCACCATTTGGAAAGTGTAAAACGTGGCACCATGCTGAATCTAGTCGCATGCATCAGCCATTGGTGGGTGGAAATCCTGGCTGATCCATCCCTGATTCATTTTGACAAAGGTGAGTCTCTCCACATTTTTAGTTGACAGACGAGTTCTCCTCGCCGTAACTATGGCCCCCGCCGCACTAAACACCCGCTCAGATGGCACGCTACTTGCCGGGCAGGACAGCTTTTCCAGGGCAAACTCTGCTAGTTGCGGCCACAAGTCAAGTTTGGCTGCCCAGAAGTCCAGCGGATCCTCAAGGTGTGTTGGCATGGTCATGTCAAAGTATGACATGACCTGCTGGTTCAGGTCCTGCTCCAGGTCTTCCTGCTGCTCATGAGTAGCCTCACTATGCGGGTGTAGAAAGCTACTCATTAGCGACTGAAGACTGAGGCTGCTGCTGATGGAGCTGCTGCTCCTGCCAACCCCCCCAGCAGCCATGACAGTGGAAGGTGAGCGCAGAGGTCCCCTCGAGTCAGACCTGCGAGAGTATGGACCATGGCGCAGATAGGCATCGGCCAACTGCCTACGTAGAATGTCTTTGTAGTAGTTCAGTTTGTCCTCCCTCTCAGTGGGTTTAAAAAATGCCCCCATTTTGTGCCGGAAGCGAGGGTCCAATAAGGTGGACAGCCAGAAGTCATCCCGCCGACAGATGGAAACAATTCTGGGGTCACTACGCAAGCACGTGAGCATGCTTCCTGCCATTTGCGCAAGTGACTCGGATGGACTACCTGTCTCCATCTCCACTGCATACTGCCACGGTGTGCCCGGGTCCTCTGTCTCGCCTTCCTCAAAAACCTCTAGCTCCTCTGGCTGCTCCTGCTCCTCCTCTCCTGTCCGCTGACTAGATAAACCAGCCATTTCGCCAAGCCTAAACTGTGTTTCGCTGGGCAACTCCTCCTCCTCTTCCTCCTCCTCCTCCAGTTCAGCTCCAACGGGGTTCATGTGGCCGTAAGATGTAAACGCCATGTCTCCAGTGCCCTGACCTGCCATGGTTTCCAACATGTGCTGTAGTACATGAAGCAGTGGAATCACATCGTTCATCCCGTAATCCTGCCGACTGACAAATAAAGTGGCTTCCTCAAAGGGCCTGAGCAAACGGCAGGTGTCACGTATGAGCTGCCACTGGTTGACATTGAAGTTACACAGGGGAGTCCCCCTATCTGCTTGGATCATCAGGAAATCCGTGATGGCTTTTCTCTGTTCATATAATCGGTCCAACATGTGAAGGGTGGAATTCCAACGGGTGGAAACATCGCAAATCAGACTATGTTGGGGGATACCGTTCTGACGCTGTAGCTCAAGAAGGGTGTGTTTGGCAGTGTATGAGTGGCTGAAGTGCATGCAAAGTTTCCTTGAAGTTGTTAGGATGTCTTGCATATGGGGGGAACACTTCAGAAACCGCTTGACAACCAGATTGAAGACGTGAGCCATGCAGGGGGCATGGGTCAGGCTTCCTTGGCGCAGCACAGACAAAATGTTCTTCCCATTGTCGGTAACCATGATTCCCATTTTAAGTTTCCTTGGAGTAAGCCATGTTTGGATTTCCTAA
Source organism: Gastrophryne carolinensis (assembly GCA_027917425.1). Lineage (NCBI taxonomy): Eukaryota > Metazoa > Chordata > Amphibia > Anura > Microhylidae > Gastrophryne > Gastrophryne carolinensis. The sequence continues at coordinate 296,890,291 of CM051235.1, read as the reverse complement.
TGAATAAATTTAAGCAGTTCCTCCCCTGTGTGACTCCATTCGCCAAGACAAACCATGTGAAGCACTGCGTGACACCTCCGTGCCCTGCACACATGGTAGACTGGAGACTTGAGCCTACAGTGGAGGGTGAGGAGATGGCGGAGGATGAGGAGGCCGAGTCGCACAGTGTCACAGGCCCAACGGGCAGGGAACGCGGAGGCCGAAGCGGCGTGACCTGTCCAAGTTGCTGCTGCAAAGGGACCACATTCACCCAGTGGGCCGTAAACGACATGTACTGTCACTGACCGTAGTTACAGCTCCAGGCGTCGGCGCTGCCATGCACTTTGCTACACACCGACAGGCTCAAGGACTGGCCCACCTTCTGTTCAACAAAAGTGTGCAGCGCTGGTACTGCCTTCTTGGCAAAGAAATGGGACTCTCCACCTCGGCTTGGCACAAGCCATCAGTTCTCTGAAAGGTGCAGAGTCCACCACCTGAAAAGGGAGCGACTGCAGCATCAGCAACTTGGACAGGAGCACATTCAGCATCTGCGCCGTAGGATGAGTGGGCGCATACTGCTGTCTCTTGGACATGGCTTCGCTGATGGATTGCTGGCGGGATGCATGACTTGGAGGAGGAAGAGGAGGAGCAGGAGCGACAGAGGATGGGTATGACGCACAGCTGCCTTCGCCTGAGGTGCTGGAGCCTTGGCTGGCAGAAATTGGGAGCGGCGTGCCATTCGGTGAGGAAGCAGTCTGGCCCATCTCTCCGGAGCCTAGGTTCTCCCAGGCCGCTTTATGGTGACGCTGCATATGTTGACGCAGGGCCGTGGTGCCAACATTTGGACCCTGGCCACGTTTCACCTTCTGCCTACATATCTTGCATGTGGCCATGTTACCCTCCTGCGGATGCTTCAGGAAAAACTGCCACATTGCCGAGTAGCTACTTTTCCCACCAACAGGCCTCACTGATTCGCTGCTATTGTCGCCAACTCCAGGAACCCCTGCCCCACTACCTCCCGATAAGGTAGCCTGCCGCGCAGCAGGTGCTCTACCCCGGCCCCGGCCCCGTTTGGCTCCAGGCTTTACCATTGTGCCCCCATGCTGCCTGCCAACCATGCTGCTAACACCTTGCTGCCTGAGCTGCTGACTCCGGGGCAACCTGCGCCCCTCTTCTCCTGATGATGACGATGAAGCCCCTTCATCACCCGGCTCCCAAGTGCGATCGGCTTCATCGTCATCATCATTATCACCGAGTTGTGGCTGTACGTCACTGATGTTCGTGGATTCGTCAACAGTGTCTGGCGCAGGAGCTGGAATGCTCGCAGCACCCACGACACTGTGCACATCACTATTTGTCTGCCTAGCTAAAGAAGCCACCTCCATTTCTTGGCTGGGCAGTAGCTGCTGACTGTCCTTGATCTGATCGTCCTCCTCACTAAAGAGTGGAGCTGAACCCAAAGCATAGGATACGTCGCTGGGGGAGGGAACGGCGTAGGACAGAGGCAATGGGAGGACAGGGACTGCTCTCGGGGCATGCCAACTCAGGGTTGTGTCAGAGGAACCTACCGACCCTAGACTGGGGGTCTCAGACGTAAGTTGTGATGATGTTGTTGATGAGCGCGTTAACCAATCTACCACGGCAGATGCGTTACTGGTGGAGACCCGACCGCTAGCAGATACTGGCAGATTAGGTCTCTCAGCGTGACTCCTGCTGCTACTGGCCCCCAGTCTGCTGCGAGCTCTGCCTGCTCAATCTTGGCCTCTGCCACTCCTCTTTTCACTTCCAGGCACTTGTCTGCCCGACATAGTCTAACTGGCGTGGTAGTAGGTGATATTTTAAGAACCCCCAGGCAGCGGTGGGTCTATATGAAACAGAATATAATGCACACCAAAAGTGAGCAGTAACACTCAGCCTCCAACAGGCCTGCTTAGTGTAAATAAGAGAGCTGCTTAGTGTAAATAAAGAGGGGTATGGTATGTTACAGAATGGGATGCCCCAACAGCAGAGCACCTGGGAGCAGTAGTACTATGCACAGCAAAAGTGTCTTTATCAGGCCAAATTACTTTTAGAATAAGTGCAAAGGGTTATAGTAAATAGAGGCTGGTGTAGTCACAGAATGGGATGCCCCAACCGCAGTGCACCTGGCAGCAGTAGTACTATGCACAGCAAAAGTGTCTTTATCAGGCCAAATTACTTTTAGAATAAGTGCAAAGGGTTATAGTAAATAGAGGCTGGTGTAGTCACAGAATGGGTTGCCCCAACCGGAGAGCACCTGGGAGCAGTACTATGCACAGCAAAAGTGTCTTTATCAGGCCAAATTACTTTTAGAATAAGTGCAAAGGGTTATAGTAAATAGAGGCTGGTGTAGTCACAGAATGGGATGCCTCACAGCAGACTTGAGATCAGTTCAGTATATATGCACAGTAAGTGTATAAGCAGCCTGAAAACGCCAACAAAGCCAGTCAGCCAGCCAGTAACACTCAGGCTGGATGAAAAAAAAAAAAATCTCCATGTGACTGCCTCAGATTTTTCCTAACTCTCCCTGCTTCTCGCTGACTTCCTGCCTGTCTCCTGCCTGTCCCTGTCTGTCCCTGGCTCTCTGTCTCTCCCTGACTACAGCAGAGTCCTGTCTCTCACGAATGCAATAGAGAAATGAGGAAAAGCAAAATGTCCGCCGCCTTAAATAGCGCTGTGACGTCACCGGGCTTGCTGGCTGCTGATAGGCTGCATGTGACTGCCCCAGCTTGCACTGGTGCGGGGTAGATGTCTGGACATGTCCCGTCCGCCATCTTAGAATGCCTGTAATGTAAATGAATGGATGTTAAAGGAAAACTTCGAGCGATCGAAGCACGGGGAAATTCGGATTTGATCCGAATCGAATTTTTTATGAAATTCGGATCTAATCCGTGTTCGTCCGGATCGATTCGCTCATCCCTAATTGTTATATTTGATATGTTTACCACAGCATTATGTTTCTGTTGCAAAATGAGGACAAAAACGTGTGCTGGGCCAGGCCAAGTTATGGGACTTCAGTCCAGGAACTTATCTTCACACTGGCTAGCAAAGTGCTTGGGGACCTCACTGAGCAACAGCCTGCAGGAAAGTTGAGCTGGTCCAGACCTGAAAATTCCTGGGCTGCTTTTTGGCTCCAGTCCACCTCTACATATATGAATTATAATAACTCGGGGTGACAGGTGACAGGGTGACCTGAATGTACTTAAAAACACTTTATACTCCCTATCTTCACACCCAGATGCCTGGGTGCTGGACTTTCCAATATTGTGTTACTGCCTTAGATGGAAAACAGCCTTGATTAAATGCCTTGGCTTTCCGATACCCAAAAACCTGGCTTATGAATTTAATCATGCCCCTCTCTTAATCAAAACCCTGGTTGCCTCAAGAAATGAAGACAAACATTTTCATGGTTTGAAAGAAAAAAATTAAAAATGGATATGCTACCTATATATCTATTCAAGCTGTGTCCATTCTGTTACCTGTACTATTTTTTCAGTTTGAAGAAGAAAAATAAGTAAAAAAAAATATTCTGAACCAAATTGTGTGCTTACATCCCGTCCCATTGTGCGGCATCCCTCATTACAGGCAGTGTGCAGCATCCCCTATTAAAGGCTGTGTGCAGCATCCCTTATTAAAGGCAGTGTGCTTAATCCCCCATTACAGCCAGTGAGCGGCATTACACATTACCAGTTTACACAGCGGGGCTGTCCTGATTTCAGATGCCCTGGGGGCAGGCTATCAGCTAGCCCTGGAGACTCTTAGACTCCAGGTCCACGCCCCATGGCTTTTGTGCCTCCAAAATGCCCTGGTTGTATGCAACTTTGACAGCTGAACCGGTCCACCTGTCATGCTTCAGCTTTACTGCTGCAGGTTGTAGACTGAGGCAAGAGCAAGCAGCAAAAGGTAGCATCCCCTCTTAAAGTGGACCAACACCCAGGATTTTCACTATCCTGGGTTTTGGTCCACTTCGGTGGGGCACCCCAATCGGGGGTGCCCCGCTGTGTGAACCCCCCCAGAACGCCCAGAAACAGTCACCTCACCACGCTCCTACGCGGGTACTCGTCCAATCAGAGCGCTCAAAACCGCTGTGGTATGCACGTACAAGCGGCATCCAACCACAGCGGCTCTGAGCGCTGGAGGCCGCGTCTCGCGCTTCCCTCTAAAAATCCCCCCAAAATTGAAATGGGGTCCCCCTTACCCAGCATTACCAGCCCGGGAGCAGCTATGGGGGCTTGTAGGAACAGAGTGGAGGGGCCAGCTTTTGTGGCCCCCCCACCCTGCAGCCTACAAGCCCTCATAGCCTGTGTGGGCCCGGACTCTTCTGCCCCCCCCCTGGGCTTTGGGGAGGCAGGTAATGGGGGGTGCGGGGGTTAACGGCAAGTCACCTGCTAGCGGCAGGTGACTTGCCAGCCCCCAGCCTTGTGAACTGGTATAAGGGGTCTCATGGACCCCTTAGCAGTTCACAAGGGGTTAAATGTTAAATAAAAAGACACAGACACATAAGAAAAAAAAATGATCTTTATTTTTTTTTTTTTTTACTTTACTCACCTCCGATCCTGTGTCCCCCGGCAATCTGCGATGACAGTCTGCTCGGGTGTTTGGAAGAGAGAGCCTGGGGAGGGGGGGCGATCACAGCCCTCTCCTCCTCCCCATCTGCTCTCCTCCAGGCACCCGAGCAGACTGATTCTCTGTGTCGGGTTCCGGCATTAAGAGGGCTGCTGGTGACATCACAACGATGATAGCTAGCGGGGCAAGCAGACCCGTTTCAGGAAGCGGGGGGGAGGGCAATTTCTGCCCTCTCCTCGCCACGGAAGAGGCTGGGGGGGGGCGATCGGAGGCCCCCCCCCAGTGAAGAGGACAGACAGGAGACAGCGCGGCCTCAGGTGTCATTTTTAATTTTTTTTTTTTTTTCTACAGTTAGCAGCTGCTGCTGCAAAGCGGGGGGGGGGGCTATTCCGGGGGCTCTCCTGGAGCCATCCGACCCCCCACAGGGGATCGGATGGCATCAAATTAAAGAGGAGACCCGGCCGGATCCAACGAGGGGTCAGGTGAGTATTTTTTATTTTTTTAACTAGCAGGGGGGAAATTCAGGCACGTAGATTCTACGTGCTTGACACTTAAGTGAAGTGGAAGCAAGCACGTAGAATCTACGTGCTTGGCACTGAAAGGGTTAATGTCCCTGTAGAGACAGGAAAAAAACAAAGCACTTACCTCTCAGACTTGATGCTACAGAGTCCGGTGGTGTGCAAGCCTCCGGTTTTAGCACTGCTGACAGCACGCTGCCGGCAGGGCTTCACCACACATCTCAGCTGCCATTCATGCAGGGGGTGCCTCAGGTGACTAGAACTAAGCTGACCATTTTTTCAGAGGGACAAATGTGAGACACATTATGACAGCTTAAAGTGGACCAAAACCCAGGATAGTCAAAAGTTCTGACCATCCTGGGTTTTTTTTTCCATTTCCCCGGGGGTGCCCTGCTGTGTCAAACCCTCCAAGATCGCAGCAGCAACTCACCTGATGGCCGCATCCTCCGCCTCCCTCTAACAGTGAGCATGCCCACGCAGGTCATTCACAAATGCCTGGAGCAGGCATGCGCACTGCTACAGGGAAGCGGAGGATGCTGCCGTCAGAGCCGCTGGCCTTAGACGCGCCGTGGGACAGGGGTAAGGTGAGTTGGCTGCGGTGATCCGGGGAGGGGTGCCCCTGGGGAAAGGACCAAAACCCAGGATAGTCAAAATCCTGGGTTTTGGTCCACTTTAACAAATTGCTAAGTTAATTTTTGATAGCGACAACATTGTATGGTGAGTGACCAATGGTGTCACTTGAAAACTGACCTAGAGATTTGTTAAGCTGTCAGCTTACTAGAACCGACTGGTCAGAAACTGGAGCGGTGCAGCTATGAGATCAAGGCTGCTGGCTGAGAGATATGCACCCTTGTTATTTTCCCAGCCCTTGCACTGCCCATTTAACATAATGTCTGACCTGGCTGCAGGGGGGCCGGAAATGACAGAGCACACACAATGTCTTCTGCAATGTGTGATATGCCTTTCAGTCTACTTGGTTAAAGTTTCAACTATCCTGGGTTTTGGTCCTTTCCCCCAGGGACACCTCGATTACAAATGCCTGGCGCAGGCACGCGCCCTGCTAGAGAGATGGCGGCGATGCAGCTGCTGCTCGTGCATGCACCGTTAGGGCACCTGTAAACACTAACCTTTTTAATTCAGAATTGCTGGAGCCCCACTGTGCACCCCCCCCCCCCAGAACACCCACAATTCTTACCTTCCTCGACCCTCAGTCGGCTGCCAGTCAAGGGCCTGCATTCCTGGCTGAGGATAAAGTAAGAATTACGGAAGGCCCCCTCAACCTGTCTGAATGCGGCCGGACCCACACCCGTTAGCTGGAAATGGGTGTTGGTCTGCTTTGAAATTGTCATGGCAGCCCCGGATGCACAGTATAGTTTTATCCCCCCCCCCCCCCCCCCAAAAGGATAAACTCATATTGTCCTGGTCTCTTTAAAGTGGACCCACCGAGATCAGCCCAGGAATCGATAAGATTCCCGAGCCAATTGATTCCCTCTGCCCAGGGCATCCAGATTCGGGATGCCCCGCTGTGTGAACCCCCCAGGTTGCCCATAAACTCACCTTCATACCCGGTCTCCTAGCATGGAGGAAGGTAAGAGACCAGATTACAGAGATACCCTGCTGAAGGGGACCAAAACCTGGGGGGGCATAATGCCACATTTTGGTCTGCTTTAAAGCAACAACAGCCGAAACAGAAATAGCAATCAAAACATTCACCTTCTCTGTTTACTGTGCTTTATAAATCATTGGTGGCTCAATGGTTAATGGCCCCTGTCCCTGTCACCCTGTGCTCTGCCTGCAGACAAGTACCTGATCACAGATGATGAATGGCCCCACACAGCTCCTTTGATGGTCCCGCACTGCTGAGGGTGACTTCATTCATTCCCAGCCTCCTCCGAGCTTCTTATCAAGGAACTGGGTGGTGATTGGGCTGCCTCATCAGTCACATGCTGTTTGCACACAGCACGGAGAGAGAGCGAGATGAGCAATTAACTATTTATAAACAGCCTGAGATCCTGATGTCGCCCCTGCCTGTTCGCTCACACCTATGATGACGGCTGCCTCACTGCTGGCAGATTTTTTTTTTTTTATTAAATTGCTGCTGGCTGCTGCCCCTATCCCCACCCCTGCCGTAGCTCCGCCCTAGGCCTGTGCCTATGTTTGCCTTGTGGCAAATATGGGCCTGTATGGGACGTATCATTTAAGTATATAACAATCCTCTATTGTGAAGGGCCTGGTGGCATTTGGAGATCCTAGCCTTATGGATTATCACATAATTCATTTACTTTAGGTTATTGTGAAATATATTATTATATTAATATTATAAGTCTGTATTGTCAGTGGGTCAGGCTGCAAGGCTCCCCCCTCTTTTTTAACACGTCATTGTATCATGTTAAACTGGTGCATGTTTTTAATAAAATTGGTATAAGTTTTTTTTTTAATCCAGTTTGGCTGTGCATCCTTACTAGGCCCACTTCCAGTGGTGCCTAGTAAGTTTTTGCTTTGGGACTTAGAAGTGGCACGCCAAGTCTGTAAGTATATTGTTTTTTTTTTGCTGTACCACATTTATTATTTGTTTAAGGTTCAGATTTGCCAATGTATAAGTATCTGGGGAGCTTTCAGAGCACACCTCATTGGGAAGGACTTGGTATGGGTGGGAAGAAGGAGGGGAGTGGTTTTATGATAAATAAAGAGTAGATAAGAGAAGAATAGAAAAACATATTAATAGACTAGATTAACAGGGTGAAACCACTTTATGCAGGTAACCTGAATTAAGTAATGAGAACTCCTCATTAAGCCACTTGTCAATACCAGGAGGGTAGCCCTAGCCGCAAACAGTAGAAACCATTCTGGGGAAGTAACTTAGCACAGCTTAGAGAAGGTCCTGCCCGCTGATCCTCACAATTCTCATGGCATTTGCTCACCCTTAGGGTGACTGATTATGCTTGACCTAATCTAAAAACAGGAACGGGGTTAAAGCAGAAGTCCAGTCTACCTCTAACCACCCCATCTTTCCTGCCACCCTTCCCTGGCACTGAGGCTAACATAATCTATACCAGGGGTACTCAACTACTTTCAGTGGAGGTCCACTTACCAGGGTCTGCCGTGGGATGAAGGTCCGGGGGGGGGGGGTGTAAGTAAGAGTGCCAGCCCGGACAGGACGAGCGCGCCCAGGCGCATCAAGCGCTGGAAGCGGCGGCTATATAGAACAAACCATGGCGGCGCACGCTTTTCATACACATATTGGCGGGGAATTACCTCAGGCTCGACCCAGGAGCTCCGGAACATGGCTCACACCAGGGCGCAAACCGAACCAGCCACCGAACGGCGCGCTCTCACCGTGCGCAATATCCAGCCAGCCCGACTATTGAGTCCAGGGCAGCCGCGGGAGGAGGAGACAGCGCGTCATCAAGCGGCGCCCGAACAGGGGACCACAGGCAATGTTCCCTGTAAGCCGGAGCAGCAGCTGTGCGGAGTAGCGAGGGAGCCGGGCAATGCCCGATGAAAGGTGGGCAATCGGGAAAAAAGTAAGATAAAAACACTGGTACATCTACTATAAAAAGCAAAGCGCATTAAACAAAAAGATATAACATTATATTTAGTTTAGTAGATGCAATAGGACAACTAAAGTCTAAATTATGTCAAGTGAGCACAAATATGATAAATATTGGGGAAAGCAAAAATGATGGGCCCCTTAACTCTCTGAGCCCCAATGGAGTCGCACCCCCTCAGCACGGGGTTGCCTCCTATTGGAATCAATGGGACTGTCTGACTTTGGGCCTGTCAGGGCCTCATTTGAAAAAAAAACAAGAATAAAAATGCAGATATTAACTGTGCATTAGAAGGTTATGTGCTGTTTTTTATAGATCAGATTTATTGGAATGCCCTGCACTTTCCATTTCCAGGCTGCACTCCTTACTTACCTGAGATAAAGGATCCACCTGTGTCCTTATGCTGGACCAAGAGGATGGTGACAACATTCTGTGTGAGCCCAGAGCTGGATTTAAGGTTCATGCTGCCCTATTAATGCTAATGCCCCCCATAGGCAGTTGGGGGCATGGCACTGTGACACATAGCACAAACTGAGGGAGCCAGCACTAGAGAGAAAGATGGAGGGAATATGGAAAAAGAGAGAAAGATGGAGGGAATGTGGGAAAGAGAGAAAGATGAAGGGAATGTGGGAAAAAGGTGGAGGGAATGTAGAAAAGAGAGAAAGATGGAGGGAATGTGGGAAATAGAAAGATGGAGGGAATGTGGGAAAGAGAGAAAGATGGAGGGAATGTGGGAAAAGAGAGAAAGGAGGGAATGTGGAAAAAAGAGAGAAAGGAGGGAATGTGGAAAAAGAGAGAAAGGAGGGAAGGTGGAAAAAGAGAGAAAGGAGGGAAGGTGGAAAAAGAGAGAAAGGAGGGAAGGTGGGAGAAGAGAGAACGGAGGGAAGGTGGGAGAAGAGAGAAAGGAGGGAATGTGTGAGAAGAGAGAAAGGAGGGAAGGTGGGAGAAGAAAGAAAGGAGGGAAGGTGGGAGAAGAGAGAAAGTATTGTAGAATAGAGAGAAAGGAGGGGATGTGGGAGAAGAGAGAAAGGAGGGAAGGTGGAGAAGAAAGGAGGGAAGGTGGAAAAAGAGAGAAAGGAGGGAAGGTGGGAGAAGAGAGAAATGAGGGAAGGTGGGAGAAGAGAGAAAGGATGGAAGGTGGGAGAAGAGAGAAAGGAGGGAAGGTGGGAGAAGAGAGAAAGTATTGTAGAATAGAGAGAAAGGAGGGGATGTGGGAGAAGAGAGAAAGGAGGGAAGGTGGAGAAGAGAGAAAGGAGGGAAGGTGGAGAAGAGAGAAAGGAGGGAAGGTGGAGAAGAGAGAAAGGAGGGAAGGTGGAGAAGAGAGAAGGTATTGTAGAATAGAGAGAAAGGAGGGGGTTTGAAAAAGAAAAAGGATAGGATGTGGAAAAGAGACAAAGAATGGAAAGTGGAAAAGAGAGGGATAAGAAAGGGAATGCGGAAAACGAAAAAAGAAGGAGCAGACACAGAAAAGAGAAAAAGAAAGGGAAGACTGAATAAGGCATTGTGGAAAGGTGACAGAGTAGAAAATAAGTGAAATATGTGATAAGTGGGGGCTGGAACTTAGGATAGATATGACCTGTGTCCTCCAGCATTACATACACACATTTAGCTGAGGCATGCTGCCTGCAACATGGCTGCCCACATTCAGTACCTGCTGTTGCTGGACTTGCTGGTGTTGGTGCCTGACACAGCCGACATGCTGCATGATGAGCTGGGCAGGGGAAGGGGCTGCAAGGAAGCTTCCATCCTGCCAGACTCCATGCACTGGCCACCACGAGGTCTCATGTCGCCCCCTCCTCCTTGATCAGGGTGTGAGGTGAAGAGGATGCCGTGTTTACTTAGCCTCTCCCCCGCTGCCCTCCTCCTCCCCCTCTCTTCTCAGTGCAACTCGATACATTTGACAGTCAAGCTCCTGGCTGTCTGTGTGGATGGCTGCGCTGAGGCTGTTCATTAAATAAAGTTCTAGCAGCGCGCTGCTCCTCGTCAGAGGCAGTAGACCAGCAGGGGGAATGGGGGCGGGGACTACACGCCGCTCCGCTCAGCCAATGCTGCGGCGGCAGCGACAGATGGGGGAGGGATGCAGAGCCCCACTGAGCCACCAATGGAAAAAAAAATGACAGCTGCGCGATGTGCGCGGACGCCGGGCAGAGCTGCGCGCCCGGGGAGCTGGCGGTGCGCGGCCGCGCTCCCGCGCACCATACAGGGAACACTGACCACAGGCGGGGGCCATCGCCACAGTCCGGCCCTGGGCAGCGGTCCGGACAAATGGCGTCTGCGGTCCGGATTCGGACCGCGGTCCGCCATTTGAGTACCCCTGATCTATACCATGTAACAGGAAGAGGCTCCCCGAAGGTATGCGCATTTGTGTGAAAGTGTCTGCCCCTGGAGCCCTCCTAATGTCCAGCCCCCCCCCCCACAAGCACACCAGCTGCATTTCTGCACTGTGGCAAACCATGCCATGGAGAGGGGCACCTGAGAGCACCCACACAGTGGCAGGCACCACTGCCAGTGGAGCCTCTTTAGAATGCAGAAGCCACAAGGCCCAGAGAGGAGCCAAACTCCGCCACTCTTCGTCTCTTTATTTTATGGGCCAGGGCAGATGTCTCTGCAGGGGATATGGGGGCCTGACACACACACCTCGACCACCAAAGCACAGATTGAGCTAAATGCCCCCTACTCCCGGTGGAGTCCACCCCCTGTGACCATGTGTATGCTGTAGACCCTTTTTATTGGATCGGGCCGGGGGCTTGTCGAGGAGGGTGTTGAAGACATCAAAACTCGTTGTCAGTAGTTGGTTCTCCTTGACTGACTTATGGGTGCCTCTTATCCTCAGATTATTTCTCCTGTTGCAGTTTTTGAGTAGAGGGATCTCTGCCAGGGAGAGAAGGCGGTGCTTGACCAAATGGGACCTTGACCAGTCACAAGATGGGACACATGCATGTCAGGGGAGGACGTTTTTGGAGTATGTCTTCTGTTTCATGCCATAGGCCACCCTCTAGGCATAGGACGATCACTTCCAGGTCTGCTTTGATGGGAATAGCTTGGCATAAAGTTAGGATGTCCTTCTTCAGGCAAACAATGGGATCCCGTGTGGAGCAACAGGGACAATGTATTTTGTGGCTGCATTGTCAAATACTGTGCCAAGGGGTGTTGTCTTGTGCCAGGACTCACAATTTCCAATGGCAGTGTGGGAGGGCATCTCTGAGAACAGCCACCTGCTGTTACGGAGTTCACTCATCTGGTGGGGTCAGGCAGATTGGAGGGTGGGGCATCACAGTTTGATTCTCTCTATGTAAGTGAGTGGGCTGGGGTAAGCCTCCACCTGTATTTCCACTAGTCCCCATGGGCTCTGCCTTGCCCATCCAGTCAGGCCCATGTCTGTCTTGCTCCATCATAATAGAGTCCTCCAGCCCCAAGTCTGCCTGCTGTGGGATTGTCTACCCCACTGTCCCCCACCTTGATAACTTTTTTGGGATCTACAGCTGTGTCCTGTACTGTGGCTGTCCTCTAGCTTCTCTGTTTATTTAGAATGGGAAAAATGAACACCACAAGGAGTTATGCGATAAAGTTCATGTTTTTAATGTGCATAAGTAAGTAAGAAAACGTTATACGGTGCATACAAGGGTTCTATGAGCAAGCAATATTTCCCCAGATCAGGGGGGTACTGACATGCAGCATGTACAAGGGAGCATACATAACCTTCACATATGAGATCAATAAGAGGAATGAATCAAGGCAGGGAGAGATATTTCATAGGTGTATGTCCCTTTAACATAAAACTCAATAGCATAACCATAGATCACAAAGGTAACAAAAATTTGCAAAGAGTAAGGCTTACAGGCTGACCGCAGGCGATAAGGAACCTCAACGTTTCGGTCTAATGAGACCTTTCTCAAGAGGATGCGATACCCGGAACTAACACAAGCAGCTATTTATGTTATGCAGGTCTGCAGCTGGTTTAAAAAGTGGCGCCAGGAGCGGCGCACGCATGGGCGCCGACTCCTGATGTCATCGGCGACATCTGGCTAGCTCCACCCAGACGAGGGCAAACACCCTCCGGAAGGGGAAGTGACGCACTGGGCGGTGCCGGGGTCGCAAGTGTGGGATATGCGGGAGGCGAATACTAAGAGGGCTGTGCTCAATGGAGCGACCGCAACCAAAAAGATGGAGGCCGGCATACAGTATAAATAACCAACAAGATGGCGTCCGGCTTCAACGGCGACATGCGGAAACTGGAAGCTCTGCTTCCGTTCGCCACTAGAGGGCGAGGTGTGCGTAGCGGACATCACCAGAAGATCGTCTGACTGAGAAAGGCTGGGGACCAGGCTGGAGACCTCGTACGGATGGCAGGGGACCATATAGAGCTAACTTGTTAATTGCTGTCAAAGGAGATAATACAAATAGAACCATGAGTGAGTTAGTGAAAAATAAAACCCAGATAATATATGGGGATGTGGAAACACCACCACCCCCATATCTGATTATTGCAAAATGAAAAATCCAATTCCTCATTGAAGCCATTGGGACTTTTGGTACCTAATTGAAATATCCACGATAGTTCTCGCTGTAGTAGCTTTTTCTCAATGTTACCCCCTCTGTAGGGCAATTTAACACCAAATTCCAAAGCAAAGGAAGACTCCACTCGCCCATTTCTAATGTTAGATCTGTGCTCATAGATCCTTTTGTCTGAGTTCACGTTTTGTCTTTCCAATGTAGCCCTTGCCACAAGGGCATTTTAGGAGGTATATGACATTTTTTGTGAAGCAATTGATAAAGTCCTGTATGGGATATTTTTTGCCCGAGCTAGGATGGGTGAAATTACAAGTTCTTATAAGTGTAGCCGCACTGGGTGCAATGCCCACATGGGTACATACCTTTGGGGTTGTGCATATCAGTGAGCCAGTTGGATCCTGTGTTGGGCTTCTGTGAACAGAAATCAGCTTTTACCAAAGAGCATTTAAGATTTTTAGCCTTCCTGTATACCATCAGCGGTGGGTCCTTAAAGGTCTCGGCTATTTTGACATCAGATTTCAAGATGGACCAATGACTTTTAATTATTTTCTGGACCTGAGTGGAGAGTTTAGAAAAAGTAAGTATACATGGTATACTCTTAGTGTCATTCCTGGCGTGGAATTTGCGTAGTCCAGCCCGGTCAAGTGATCTGGCTTTAGCCTGTGCGGCTTGTAGGTCAGTGGGGTTGTATCCCAGTTGTAACAAGCTGTTGATCAACTTATTGGATCGTGACTAGTAATCTGTGGCACTAATTTGTCGGATCCTAACAAACTGGCTGAAAGGAAGTGCCTTTATCAACTATGGTGAATGAAAACTGGTGGCATGTAATGGTGTATTGCGGTCAATGGGGCTTCCTGGGGGGGGTTGTAACCTTTTATGTATCTTAGGTAAACAGTAAAATAAGGGAATCAGGGGATTCTCAGTTTTCAAAAAATTAGCCACTTTCTCTTCTATGACCGAATTGTCACTGCTGGCATTGTCAATGAGGTGGTCTATGTTGGTTTTAATGTCCCGCGTGGGGTCCCTGTTTATGTGTGTGTAGACCGTGTGGTCGCTCAATTGGGTGATGATTTCATTTCTGTAGTCAGTCGAGTTTATGACCACTATGGCCCCAGGCTTATCGTCTGGTTTTATAGTTATGCTTGGGTTCTCGCTTAGTGTATTCAGGGCCTGTCTTTCTCTAACGGAGAAGTTCTGGTGGCCCATTGTATAGGGAGGTTTAATCTGATCAATATCACGTTGGACAAGGTTGATGAATGTCTCGATTGCATGTGACGTGGGTGGGGGGGCTCCATGTACTTTTTGGTTTGCACATACTGAGATGAATGCCAGCTGGTGATCTAGTGTTTTGAGTATCGGGTGTGGGGTAATAGGAAAAAAAGGACTTAATGCGAAGGGACCTGAAAAATTGTTGTAAACCAATCTGAATGTCAAAATGATTGCCTATGGCAGTGGTAGAAAATGTAAGACCTTTTGACAGTACCTGAATCTCGTCTGTTGTCAGCATGTATCCTGAGATGTTAATTACTGTGGAGCAGTTCTGCTCCTGGTGTTGTATTTGGCTTGTGGTGGTGGCTGTTGTCGGTTGTCTCGCGATCCTCCTTGTCCCTCTCCTGACTCTAAAAAATCACTGCTCGTTGTCGAGGAGAAGGTCCTTTGAGAAGGTCCCTTGTACCTTCTCAAAGGTACAAGGGACATACTACAGGATTGACTATCTATGGGTCTCGCACAGTTTGCTGGGTAGAGTGGCGGGAGGGGGCATATACCCAATTTCCTATTCGGATCATGCATCAATATACCTAGATATGTCCATTACAGACATGCCCCCTCTCCGCTGACAGGGAAGCTTAATGAATCCCTCCTCCAGGACGCGCTAGTAACCAAGGAAATTGAGGAGGGTATTGAAGCCTACTTTAGTGAAAATGACAATGTGGAGGTGTCACCATTAATGCTCTGGGAAGCGCATAAGAGCCTGACCAGGGGCCTACTAGCCAATCATGTCACCAGAATAAAAAAGGAAAAGTTGGCCCTGATGGCGAGGCTCATGGAGAAGGCCCATAAACAATCGAAAGACCCTGCAAGTGCTTGGCGAGCTGACGCAGGCAAAAGAAGCCTTGAACTCTTGAGCAAGGCAAATTTTATGATTATTACATGCAGGCAAGCATACTGCAAATATGGAAATAAGAGTAGCTTGCTGCTCGCCCAAGCGCTGTGGCAGCAGTGCTCCCAAAACTTTATAGCTGGGATTTTGAATAATTCCAACAGAAGCAGTGCGCCCTAGAGAGAATAGTGGACACCTTTAGATGATACTATGCCGTGGCCAAGATGGCGACCTGAGTAGACGTGCCTGAACGGGGCTCCCTGCTATAATCCTGAAATAATACCTTGGCTGTGGTGGCTGAGCGGCCAGAACCTTTGTTGAGGCTCTCCCTGATCCAGGGATCGAGCCGGTGTGCAGTGCAGCGGTGGCGGAGACGGCCATCGTGAGTGGCGGCGGGCGCACGTGGAAGGAGGTGGACCCGGTGTGTGAGCGGAGGAGAGAGGCCGGTGTCCGGGACCTGTCAGCGGAGGCGGCGGTCTGATCCTGAGCCGGGCTGCGGCGGTGCGGTGAGCGGAGGTGCCCGGGCCTGCAGCGGTGTGAGGAGCGAGGGGGACGGTGACAGACTCCCGGCCCGCGTGTGCGGCAGAGAGGCGGCGGCTCGGCGTGTGAGCGGAGGGAGCCATCATACCGGATTCGGCAGCAGCAGAGGCGGCCTCTCCCTGACGGCGGGTGGTGACGGAGGAGTGGAGTGATCGGCGCACGGAGAGAGTCTCGCCTCCCCGCAGCAAGGTATTCCCTGCGGTGCGAGGTGTGAGGGGGGCGGCGGCGGGCCCCGGACCCACGTGGGGGAACATAGGCGACGGCGGGAGGCTCCTCCATAGCAACATCCCCTGAACTGCCTTGGGCTGGGACGGAGGGGGTAGTGCAGACACCTCCCTGAATGGAAAGCAGCGCGTGGAAGGCGCGAAACGTAATAAAGGCAGACGCCATATTGGAGAGTGTGAGGGAGGGAGAATCTGATCAGATCTGATAAGCAGCATAAGCCGTGCACAGCCAAATAACCTGCCCTGGTGCCGGGTCTCCCCTTCTTCTTTCCCTCCCCTCCATCCTGCTGGCTCCTGTATTCCAGAAGGGGTAGTCCACTATAGTCCAGTGTGAAGCACTCCCAAACTGCAGTAGTGCCACCAGCAATTGATGACTCCCCCTGAGATACTCCTGGGACCTGCAAATCATTCCCACAGCGGCACTTGGCACTTCATGCCCTGAGAGGACTAGTGAGCCTGTGATACTCATCTCTGTACCGCCTCTGGCTGGGGTGACTGTGCGTCTCCTGCCCGGGACAGATGCGTCATCCGTTCTGAGGGATCGAGGCACATCAGAGGAGGCCGAAGGTCACAAAGCTCTGCCCCGGGGCTGAGAACCCCTTCCCTATCTGTGGGGTTGGTCTGGGACCGCCTGGACACTCTTCTGCTTTCTATACCCCCCCTCAAAAGAACCCTGAGTGCCTGGGGTGGACTGTGGTCTCCTGTCTTTGGATCCTACCCTGACGGGGCTGTTTCAGCCGGGGGGCCCCCCTACATATGAGAGGCAATAAGAAGCGCAGAACAACCGTGGTCGCCTGTAGTACGCAAACAATGGAGACCCCTTGTGGGGCTGAGCAGGGGACCTCCAACCCTGATACTGCAGCTATAATGGCAGCTATTGCCTCATGTCAGAGTGCTCTCACAGCTAAATTTGACACTCTACAGGAACAATTTAACTACTTCCGCCATGACTTGGATAAGATCCGTGACCGCGCCGGGGAGGCGAAGAGGAGAATCAGTGACGCAGAGGACCGACTCTCCACCCATTCGGTAGAAATCGCCACCCTGCGGAGGCAGGTGACCACTCTCATGGGGAGGTCAGAGGACGCTGAAAATAGAAATCGGAGAAATAACGTCCGGATCCTTGGCCTGCCTGAAAAAGCGGAGGGAGCCTCTCCAGAGCAATTTGTTGAGAACCTCATAAAGGAGACTCTGGCGCCGGTGAATCTATCCAAATTTTTCACAGTGGA
Source organism: Gastrophryne carolinensis (assembly GCA_027917425.1). Taxonomy (NCBI): domain Eukaryota; kingdom Metazoa; phylum Chordata; class Amphibia; order Anura; family Microhylidae; genus Gastrophryne; species Gastrophryne carolinensis. Next base: position 296,873,056 of record CM051235.1, on the reverse strand, counting down.
GAGAGCGCACAGGATCCCCACGAGACCCCTGCCACCGGGGACACCGCCAAGGCCCTTTATATTCAAAGTCCTCCATTATAGAGACAGAGACGCTATCCTGGCTGCGGCTAGAATGAAGGGAGTGGTGACTTTCAACAACACCCGATTATCCTTCTTCCCGGACTTCACTTCGGAGGTCCAAAAGCTGAGGCGCTCCTTTAATGGCGTGAGAGAGAGGCTTAGACGGAAAGGAATTAAATACGCCATGATGTTTCCAGCACGATTGCGCGTGCAAGATGGAGAGACGACCAGATTCTTCACGTCGGCTGAGGACGCTAATGCTTGGTTGGACTCTCTACCTGGAGCCTAACGACCTGGGCCCAGGGTGGAGACAACATTTTCTCAAATTCAGCATTACTTGAATTGATGGGGGTGCCCATTGCCCGGGGCCCTCTCCTCTGCTGCGGTCCGCCTGGAGCTGGGTCCGGTGTCTAGATGCCGCCCAGTAGCGGGGATCGCCCTGTTTAGTTTGTAGGTTGATGGCTGTTGAAACTGTCGTGAACTGTTGTAATTTTGTTGAAATCTGTTCTGGCTGCTCTAGTCGCATTATATCCTGTTATGATCATTACAGGAGAGCCGTGGCTCTGGATTCCCATGGGGTGATGGCCCCCTCCCCATTGAACCCCCCCCTTACTATCCTTTATTCCTGTCAGCCCCCCCTTGTCCGGTCTACCCTGCCTCTCCCCCCGACCGCACCTCCCCCCCTTCCTAGTCATTCCTGCCTGTCGCCCCTGATTTCCCCTATCTCGCCCCCTGGGAACCCTTGGTGACTACGTCGCCAGCCTGTACATGCTTAGGGTAAGGTTATGTTATGGGCCCATAGGCAGTGGGTCTACGCACCCCGGTGCAACTAGTTACACCGTTGTTGTATTGTATTGTTGGGGGGGAATGAAGCTCGCCAAAGTTTGGGGGCGGTGGAGCGGGGTGGGGGTGGGCGGGAGTGGTATGTGTATATACAATTTAGAGTTTAAGAGTTTGTATAATGTGTGTTGTTATATTGGTATGGATGGGACGAATGGTAAACGGACCCTGGAAGTTAGGTGTGAACGCGTGGAGGGGCTGACTAGTTGGTGCAGTTTGATATCTGATAGAGGGGTTAACACTCTGATCTATGAGTATGGGTGATTGTAAGATTCTCTCCTGGAATGTCAGGGGGCTAAACGATAAAATCAAACGGTCCACGGTCCTCCAGTTTGTCAAGAGATATAGACCCAGTGTGGTAATCCTCCAGGAGACCCACCTAATGGGGCGGAGGGGACTCGCTCTTAGAAGACCCTGGATTCAGGACTCATTTCATGCTCTCTTTTCATCCTACTCTAGAGGGGTCTCGATACTCATCTCCAAGGGTACCCCATTTGTGTTGTATTCTGTGCAGACGGATCGGGAGGGTTGCTATGTAATCATCCACGCCAAGCTTATGGATACAGATGTAATTATAGTTGGCATTTATATCCCCCCGCCCTTCAATATCCAAGTATTGCACCGGATTATGGAGAAAGTAGTCAACTACCCCCCGACCCCGATATTGTTGATGGGAGACTTTAATATGGTGCTGGACTCAGCGTTGGATAGACTGGACAAGAGACCGGGCCCTAAGACGCAGCTGGCGTCCTGGGCAGATGCGATGGGCCTACAGGAACTATGGAGGTGGAAACACCCAACTGATAAGGCTTTTTCCTGTCATTCGGCCACGCATAGGTCCCTGTCCAGGATAGACCTCGCGTTCTCATCACCTGATCTGCTAGCGAGGGTGACGTCCTGTGACTATCTCCCGAGGGGCATATCGGACCACTCACCCATGCTGTTGGGGGTTGGGCTGTTGCGGACACGGGCAAGCCGGGTTGGATGGACCCTGAATCCCCTGTGGTTAGAGACTCCTGAAGTCAGAGATGGGCTGGCCTCTGCTGCGGAAGTTTTCTGGGAGTGTAAAGCGGACGAAACGACTGCGGGAGTGAGATGGGATGCCTTTAAGGCGGTTACTAGGGGATGCGCCATAAGCGCCATAAAGGCGGTCAGGGGGAAGCAAGGGGAAGATCGGATAGACCTCGAAAGTAAACTCGCAAGCGCGGAAGAGGAATTCATTGCCTCGGCAGACGATAGGGCCCATTCGTATCTGACGTCTCTTACACGAGAATATAATCTGTTACTATCCGACTCAACTAGGAAACTATTGTTACATAAGCAGGCGTTGATATTTGACAAAGGGGACAAAAATGGCAAGACTCTGGCCTATCTAGCAAGGGCTGAAAACAAATCCAATAGTATTGCCGGGATAGTGGTAGCAGGAGAGACGGTAACAGAGGGTGAGAAAATTGCACAACAGTTCCTCAGATACTACTCGGCCTTGTACTCCTCTAGGGTCAACTACGGGATGGATGAGTTGGAGAACTATCTTGACCAAATTAAATTCCCTGAACTGGCTCCAGCCGATCGGGAATCTCTTGACTCTCCCATCACTGTGGAGGAAGTTAAGAATGCGATGAGAGCACTTCCCGGTAGGAAAGCGCCTGGGCCTGATGGATTGCCGGCCGAGTGGTATAAGCAGGAGATGGATCGGATCGCCCCTAGACTTTGGGAGGTTCTGAAACAGGCGTTGGACGATGGGAGTCTCCCGGCCTCCTTCCATGAAGCGCATGTGGTTCTTATCCACAAAGAAGGGAAACCCCCCGATATATGTGCATCATATAGGCCCATCTCCCTCTTAAATCAAGATGCCAAAATACTGGCTAAAATCCTTGCCAATAGGTTAAACAGGGTCATACTGCAGTTGATCGGGCCTGACCAGTCAGGCTTTATGCCGGGACGCACAATGGGGATAAATCTGCGCAGACTGATATCCAACCTGCAGATAGTACACGACAACTGTGGCAGCCGGGCGATAGCCTCACTGGACAATGAGAAGGCCTTTGATTCGATCGAATGGGTGTATCTCTGGGCAGTGCCAGATTTGGGCTCCCCACGAGTTTTATAGCATATATAAAGCTGTTATACGACCGCCCAACGGCCAGAGTGCGGGTCAACGGCTGCTACTCTAACCCTTTTGTGCTAAATAGGGGGACTAGGCAGGGCTGCCCGCTCTCGCCGATGCTCTTCGCGCTGGCCATTGAACCGTTGGCAATCATCATTAGGAATTCTCCAACCATTACTGGGTGGAGGCTGGGGGAGATAGAGGAGAAGATTTCACTTTACGCTGATGACACCCTGCTATACCTAGCGGATAGCTATGAGTCCTTAGAGGCTGCTCTGGATACCATTGGGGTGTTTGGGAGATTCTCCGGATTGAAGGTCAACTGGGATAAATCTAGCCTGTTGCCAGTTGATGGGACTGACCCCCGTGATATCTCCCCAAGGTCCCAACTAAAGAGAGTCCTGCAATTTAAGTACCTGGGGATTGTGATAAGTGGGCGGACTGAGGAGTTTGTCTCTCTCAATATCTCTCCGGTAGTGGCGAAATTGAAGCAAAGAGTCACCCAGTGGGCGAACCTTCCCCTGTCGGTCATGGGCAGAATCAATATATTTAAAATGATTTTCCTCCCCAAATTCCTATACATATACCAGGCCTCCCCAATAATGCTTCCAGTCTCCCATTTTAAAGCACTGGAGTCGATCATCTTCAGCTTTATATGGGGTCATTCCCCCCCAAGGCTAAATCGACAGATAATGAAGGCGCAAATAGATACCGGGGGACTGGCGGTGCCACACATGCAATTATACTTTTATGCAACGCAGCTCCTGTTTGTTCATTGGTGGATTTGCCTACCGCGAGACAATCCGGTGGTGTGCTTGGAAGTGGCACTGCTGGGCTCCCCTGAAAGGTTGACTTCCCTGGCGTACAGGGGCACGAGAGGGATCCGAGAGGCGACCACGTGTATGAGGGCGGCCAGCAACATCTGGGAGAGGGCGGCCAAGCTTGGGATGAGGGTGGGAGATGACCCGGTGTGGTCCCCCCATGCCCCTCTATGGGACAACCCCAGGTTGCCAGAAATGGGTGCTATGCAGGACCCGCTGTTCTGGTCAAGGAAAGGTGTTAAGCAGATTGGGCAACTATATAGAGGAGGGGTGCTGATGTCCTTTGATCAGTTCAAGGAAGAGTTTCATCTGTCCAATCGGGACTTTTTCCGTTACCTACAACTCAGACATGCACTGCACGCCCAATTCCGGAGGGAGGGCCCGAGGATCACAGTGTCCAAGGTGGAAAATGTAATCAGAGACGAGAACCTTAAAAAGCCTGTCTCAGCGATGTAAGATTGAGTCTAAATGGCAGGTCCTAGACCCAAGCCTGGACCGGGACGACTGGGATGAGATAATGGATAACCTACATGCGTCGGTTGTGGAAGCTAGGGATAGATTCATCCAGACCAAGTGGATCCATCAGGCTTACATCACCCCGGTTCGTCTGCACAGAATGGGCCTAACTGATACTGATATATGTCCTAGATGCGGGAAAGGTAGTGGCTCATGGATACACATGATCTGGTCATGCGAGGTCCTGACGGGCTTCTGGGAGGGTGTGATGGGTCTGATCAGCAGAGTGGTGGGTTTTCAGATACAGAGGTCTATCTCCATATGTCTTCTTGGGGTGGTGGAGTTGCTCTCGGAACTGAGGGCTCTAAAGGTCCTGGTCCGGTTGCTGCTCTTCTACGCCAGGAAGTGCATCCTGATGAACTGGAGACACCCCGCTAGGCCCTCAGTGCAATCATGGAAAAGACTAGTTAACCAGAAACTTACCTTGTATAAACTGACATACGTCGCAAGGGGAGTGCCAGATAAGTTCGAAAAGGTCTGGGATCCATGGCTGCAGAGCCAAGAGTCAGCGTATGACGCTGAGTGAGCCCGGGGGGGGGGGGGCCTGGAGGAGGATTTCTGGGGTCAAGTATAACATCTACAGTATATCTGGGGAGCTGGGACCGTGAGTTGATACCTAACAAATAATGTAGGGGATTGTGAAGCCCGTGCGCACCGTCTAATAACTAGTACTTCAGCCTCTCTGTCCGGTTCTTGAACCGGGATGGAAGCAAGATCTACCAAGGGTCCGGGATGAAAGCTGTGTGAATGATTGTCAGTGTTGTCACCTTTCTGCCAGTTATGAAGTTGGGTGCCTTACAAATAACTTGTATTGTTGTGTCATGTATGTCTGTTTATTGCAAAATAAAAACTTTAAAAAAAATAAAAAAAAAGATGATACTATGCCGGTCTATACAACCTGCCTGCAGGCTCCCAAGCCAGGGTCAACCAGAGGAAGCAGAGGGAGTACACAGAGAATTCGGGCATGCCAACGATCCCCAAGGAGGTGGCAGAATCGCTGGAGGCTCCCATCAGTATGGAGGAGCTGGCAGAAGCAGTGAAGCAATCCCCAGCAGGAATGTCCCCAGGGCCAGACGGCTATAAAGACCTTTCTTTCGGTTTTGGGACCTCACATAGTAAGGGCATGGAGCACAATCGTGGATCCAGAGGTGCATGGCTCCTTTTCCTGCAGAGACTTAGAGGCCCACATTACGGTCCTCCATAAGCCGGGTAAAGATCCCCTCATTTGTCAGAGCTACCGGCTGTCATAGCTCACTTACCTGGGTCCCGTTCCAGCGCTGTCTCCAGGCGGCCGGCCGCAGCAGTCCCTGTCCGGCGGCCGCGTCTCTTCCCCATCCCCAATCATATCTGGTTCCTATAAAGCTTTACCCCATCATTTACTCAGTGCCTGTGATAGAGCCTTGTACCTTGTTTGTCTTCTGAATATTTCTCTGTTTGATCTTCGTTGCCGACCCCTGCCTGAACCGACCACCCTCTGTCTGATTCCCGTTGCCGACCCCTGCCTCAACCGACCATTCTCTGTCTGATCTCCGTTGCCGACCCCTGCCTCAACCGACCATTCTCTGCCTGACCTCCGTTGCCGACCCCTGCTTTGTACCCCGACCTCGAGCTGCCTCATCCTACTGTATCGTCGCGATCTCTGCTTACCCAGTGTTGACCTCTGGCCTGTCTTTGAACTTCTTTGTGAAACCTGCTCCAACAATTGGAGTCGCTCTAATTCCGCTCTTCGTTATTGGTTCTCCAGACCTCCAACCAGTAAGCTCTCATCCTTTGAGCCATTGAAGTCCTGGGGGCAACCGATCCCGGGCAGGCGTATACTGCGTCCCGGCAAGCGGGGGCTCCTACAGGTGAAGCTGGCTGTGGAGATTGGGGGTTGAGGGCTTACCTAGAGGGCTGGAGTTACCTGAGCGTGACATTAGAGTTACCTGAGCGTGACATTATCACAGGCCGCACCATGGATGACCTGGTACAGCAAGTGCAGGCCATGGGCACTGCTATTAATCAGCTAGCTCAACGAGTGGCCACTCAAGAAACCAGACAGATTCCAGCATCTTCTATACCACCTCATGTGTCAGAGCTGAAGGTCCCGCTACCGGAGAAATTTTATGGAGACCGTGCCAAGTTCTCTAACTTCAAGAATTCTTGCGAACTCTATTTCAAGTAGGCCCATATCTTCGGGCACCGAGAGCCAGCGGGTGGGTTTGGTAATCTCTCAGTCTTGGGCATTCAGTTTGCCTCCCAATGACGTCGCTCTACATTCTGTTAGGGCCTTTTTTCTTGCTATGGGCGTATTATATGCTGACCCGGACCAACAGTCTACTGCCGAAAACAGGCTTCAGGCCCTGAAGCAAGGGCGGAATATGGCGGAGGATTATAGCGCTGAGTTCCGCCGTTGGACGGTAGAGTCCAAGTGGAATGACCCTGCCTTGTGTAGCCAATACCGAATGGGCCTGTCCGAGAGCATCAAAGATGCGCTTGTGAATTTCCCTTCACCGTCTGACCTAGACCAATTGATGCAGGTCACCATTAAGATTGACCGACGCCTTAGGGAGAGAGCTAGGGAGAGAGCTAGGGCTCCCACGTCTTTCAAGCCCTTCCAAAACCCTAACCCACCATCTTCCCTTAGGGAAAATACACCTTCCTCCTCTCAGGAGGAACCTATGCAGGTTGGGAGAACTCGCCTTTCCCAGGATGAGAAGCAGCGAAGACGCTCCATGGGCTTATGTTTATATTGTGGGAACCCGGGACATTTTGCTAGATCCTGTCCTAGATCAGGGTGAGAGTGCTGATCTAGGTGAGTCTGTTTACTACTCTCGCTTGAATAAAATGTTAATCCCTGTAGACCTTTCCTGGGGCCCTTCCAAACAGTTTCTGCTTTTGTTGATAGTGGAGCTGCGGGCAACTTCCTGGATAGGAGCATGATCTCCATCTTGGGAATTCCATTGGTACCCCTTGAGAAATGTCTGCAGGTCCTGGCCATCGCAGAGATCGTGACGGTACAGTAGGATGAGACAGCTCGAGGTCGGGGTACAAAGCAGGCGTCGGCAACTGTGGTCAGGCAGAGAATGGTCGGTTCAGGCAGGGGTCGGCAACGGAGATCAGACAGAGAATGGTCGGTTCAGGCAGGGGTCGGCAACGAAGATCAAACAGAAATATTCAGAAGACAAACAAGGTACAAGGCTCTATCACAGGCACTGAGTAAATGACGGGGTAAAGCTTTATAGGAACCAGATATGATTGGGGATGGGGAAGAGAGTGCGTGATTGGTGCAACTCAGATCTCACACAAGATAGGCCCAGATAACCAAAAGGGCGTACAGCCCCAACCCCTTTATTTTGGCTCATTGGCCCTATCCCAAAACTAAGGGTGTCACCCCCCAAATACTTTGGGCTCATTGGCCCTTAACTGAGCATACAAATCATGTGCCTGTGCGCGCGCGCGCAAGCACGGGAGCTGGGACGCGGAGGAGAGGAAGGAGGGCGGCAGCGCTAGGTGCCGCACGAGCCGTCACCGCTCGGTGCGGCCGCCGAACAGGGACTGCTGCAGCCGGCCGCCCGGAAACCGCGCTGGAACGGGACCCAGGTAAGTGAGTTATGACAGTGTCTGCACAGTGCGCCCCCCGGAGGCTCAGTTAAGGGCCAATGAGCCCAAAATATTTGGGGGGTAACGCCCCTAGTTTTGGGTTAGGGCCAATGAGCCCAAATAAAGGGGTTGGGGCTATACGCCCTATTGGTTATCTGGGCCTATCTTGTGTGAGTTCTGAGTTGCACCAATCACGCACTCTCTTCCCCATCCCCAATCATATCTGGTTCCTATAAAGCTTTACCCCATCATTTACTCAGGGCCTGTGATAGAGCCTTGTACTTGTACTTGTACTTGTGTCTTCTGAATATTTCTCTGTTTGATCTTCGTTGCCGACCCCTGCCTGAACCGACCATTCTCTGTCTGATCTCTGTTACCGACCCCTGCCTGAACCGACCATTCTCTGTCTGATCTCCGTTGCCGACCCCTGCCTGAACCGACCATTCTCTGCCTGACCTCCGTTGCCAACCCCTGCTTTGTACCCCGACCTCGAGCTGCCTCATCCTACTGTACCGTTGCGATCTCTGCTTACCCGGTGTTGACCTCTGGCCTGTCTTTGGTCTTCTTTGTGAAACCTGCTCCAACAATTGGAGTCGCTCTAATTCCGCTCTTCGTTATTGGTTCTCCAGACCTCCAACCAGTAAGCTCTCATCCTTTGAGCCATTGAAGTCCTGGGGGCAACTGATCCCGGGCAAGCGTATACTGCGTCCCGGCAAGCGGGGGCTCCTACAGGTGAAGCTGGCTGCGGAGATTGGGGGTTGAGGGCTTACCTAGAGGGCTGGAGTTACCTGAGCGTGACATAAGAGTTACCTGAGCGTGACACCGGCCCATCTCCCTCCTTAATATGGACCTGACATTATATGCTAAAATCCTAGCCAACAGACTGGCACCATTGGTGGCCCAAGTGGTACGCTTAGATCAGATGGGTTTTGTCTTGGGGATGGAGGCTAGGGATAACGTGGTGAGAGCCATTAACGTGCTCTACAAGGCTAAATCATCTGGGACCCCTGCGATGCTCCTCTCTACTGATGCCTACTGGAGGCCTTTGATAGGGTAAGCTGGTCATTCATGGGACAGACACTTTGACACTTGGACCTGGGGGATGATGAAAAAGTTCATAGAAGCACTGTACACTTTCCCCTCAGCAAGGATTAGAGTGAACGGCCCTCCTGTCAGACCCAGTGCACATTCGCAACGGGACCCAACAGGGTTGCCCGTTGTCCCACCTCCTCTTTGCCCTCTCAATGAAACCGTTCCTGTGCAGGGTGCGGAACCACAGAGATATCCGGGGACTGGAAACCCGGGACCACAAAGTAGCTGCTTACACGGATGACCTCTTCTTTGTCACGAGCCCTATCTCTTTCCCGGTGTTAATGAAAGAGTTTGAAATCTATAGAAGGCTTTCGTTCTACAAAATAAATTTCGAAAAGTCAGAGGCTTTAAATGTACCTCTTGCGGCAGATACGCGGAGAAACCTGCACCAGTCCTTCTCTTCTAAGTGGGCAAATGCATCAATAACATACGTGGGGACACAGCTGCCGAGTTTTGCGCAGAGGATTCAAGCAGACCTGAGAAATTGGATCTACCCACCTTCTCCTGGATGGGAAGGGTTAACATCATCAAGTTGTCAGTGTTGCCTAGGCTGCTATTTTTCTTCCATGTCCTCCCAATCCAACTCCGGACGTATTTCTTTAGGGATCTGAACAGAGCATTTGAGAGGTTCGTTAGGCAGAAAAAAAAGCCTAGGCTGAAGATGCAGGTCCTATGCAGGCCTAAACATCTGGGTGGGATGGCGATGCCAGATATTAAACTGTACTAGGTCACATCCCACTTAGAGTGTATGCGAATGGCAACTGTGTCAGGAAACAAAAAGGTGGCTTCAACTGGAGAGAGCGGTACCAAGATTCCCTTAGATATTGTTCTGTGGAATAGAGAGGCTCCTTGGATGGAGGTTAAAACGCACCCCACGATATCGGTGACCCTAGACACGTTCCAAAGATATAGAGAGCGGGGGGGAAACATCACCCTGGCCATCTCACATGGCTTTTGAACAACCCTCTGTTGTCCCTCAGTTGTTCTAGAGCTGGCCTTTGAATGGATGGACCCCCCTGGGGGAGCTGAGAGATAGAAGGCCTGCTATATCTGCTATATTTTCAACTTTTCCTTTTGCATATGGGCTTTAGGAGTGATAGATGCAGGCGTCCCACGGAGTTTGAGAAGATCTGTTCTGGCGGTCAGCCTGACTTTTGATGTTTATTTTTTTTTTCACTGTTAACCAGCATTCATTTTAGCTGTGAAAGAGACAGCGGAGCTTTGTTTTTTGGTTGTGTTTCTTTTTATTTTTAAATGATAACGGCCCCTGTTCCTGAAAGTTTTAAGCCCCTACAACCTTTGGTATGGGCACACCAACAGGCACCAGGTTCTTCTGCACCCCTATAGCCTCAAAAGGGGATGTGGGTAATAAGGCAGGTTATTGGCATGTCACCTGCCATGTATGCATTCCCTTTCTAAAAGCATTACCAACCTGGCAAACCAAGCATAGGGGCTTGTAATTCCAGGGCCTTGGGACCGACAAGCCGGCCTCAGTCTCTGGCCATTACAAGCCCTTATGCCTTATGGCACAGGCCCAGTACCCAGCACTGGCCCATGCTATGGGTCACCAGGCTCATCCACACCACCATGCCCATTAGTAGTGTGAGTAATGGGTATGAACTGGTCTAGGGGTTCATGGAAGTGAAAATGAAAAATAAAAAAACAGCGGGGCATCTAAAGACACTCCCAGCCATAATGAGCCACCAGGGAGTGTTTTTTATGTAATCTCCCCACACCACTTATGACATCACAGAAGTTGAGGCACCTAGAGGGGGTTGCACGGGAAAATCCCAATTCGGCCCCTCCCTTCAGTGACATACATGACATAGGGGAGATTCCATGGAGGCTCCACTTCCAAGTATAAAAGCCAGTTTCCCAGGCCCTTACTTCAGTCCCTCGCTGGGTAGCGAGGATAAAAGAAGGGGGAACCTATGTTCTACCTGCCACCAAGTGGCGGCGCAGCCGTCAGGTTTTTCACTGCCAGCGCCGCCACAAGAAAACAGTGCCCAGAAGAACCCTGAAGACCGGTGGAGAGCTGCGTGGGACCTTGGCAAATGAGGGAAAGGATGGCGTCTGGTGTTGAAAAAATGAGGCTCGGTGAGTAGTGAAATTAAGAAGCAGTGTTTTTACACCAGGGGACCTCTCTACCAGTTCACATGGGCCAAGAGCCATCATGGCACCTACCAGACTCAGCAGGTGACATTCCAGTAACCCACCCACATTTGGGGCATCGGGTGTGTGGAAGAGCCCAGTGCCCATTGGTGTGAGAGCCCAGAGCACATACCAAAGGGCATAAGAGCTGGTAACTTACAGGGACACACACGGCATGGCTTCTGAGCCCTGGGTTACAAGTCCTTATGCTTGGTGCCCAAGCTCCCCCGATGTCACTTTCACTTCTAAAATGAATGCCGGTTAAGCTGCGTTTATTTTAAGAATGAAAAGTGGCTAAAAAAATGTGGCCAATAATTTTTTTTGTTAGATAATTGTATTGTACATTTTCATTTCCAAACAAAAAATCCCACACAAGAAAAAATGAACTCAAAAGTGTGATCAACAAAAATAGCTTGGATAAATAGCACGAAAATTAAAAAGGGCAAAAAAATGAAATTTTTACTAGAAAAAAAGGCTCTGAATCAACTTTATTGATTGACAGACTGAGAATGGTTTCCTGGCATATTTGAAAATCCTATTTTTCTTTAGACTACTAAGTGGTAAATTGCAGTCCACGTAATTTCCACTGCTTTGTACAAGTATGTTTATGTATTTCCAAGCTAAGGAAATGGGTCATATGGCCACTAGAGGGACAGTTTGTTGTATATCAATATATATGTATATAGGACCTAACCCTTATGGCTGTTTAGCCTATTTATAGACATATAAATATATATACAAATAACCACATAGGTAGGTGTTAACCACAACACACATTTGGGGCTGGCCAAATGAGATATACATTATAGCCACACAATAATATTAAAAACTATTTATTTGGTCCTCTGTTTTTTGAAACTTGATTGGTATTACAGCACTATTGGTACAAGGTATTTTTCTTCAATTAAAACATAATTTCAAGAGTGCGCATGCGCGTGGAGCCGTGATGAAAGGCTGATTCGGCGGCTCCGCAGACATCGGCGTTTCCTGACCCCCTGCGCGATTGAGACCTGGCGGTTTTCGGCTGGTGCAGGTTGGGTACACCCGGGGATCCTTCCTGCCGAATCTTGGAGCATTTGGGGGTGGTGAGTGGAGGCCCCTTCCTGCTGACTTGCGCTGCTGAGCTGACGGCTCAGGCGCCATCTTGCTGCTGCTGTCAGTAGCTGTGTCTCCCCTCCCAAGGTCCGGTTCTTCAGAGGTGTTTGGCCACATATTGTTATTTTCCATTTTCCTGCGTGGCCCCCATTAAGCTGCCTGTGGGATAATAGTTCTGCTGCCCTTCCCCGCTTTGCCTTTGCTGTCAGCAACATTTACTGGACATAAATCATCATTTAAAGGGCCAGTGTAGTGTGATCTGCATTTAATCCTGCTCTGTCTCAGTTATCATTCAGCGCTCAGTACATATAAAGGGTCCCATCCTCAGGAGACATATAAGCTACTGCACCTGCAAGTTTGCTATTTTTCCTAAAGGGCCTCCGCATTTCTATATATCAAATCTATATTTCTGGTGCCCGATCCCTTTTTTACTATAAGCTTTATGGGTTTCTATTTCTTGAATTTTTAGCACTGCAATCTGCCTACTTGATTTCCGCAATGTCTGACCCTAATGTACCCCAGAGCGATCCCCATAATACGTCTGCTCTCCTCCCAGAAGATGAATCCTGGATGGATGAATCCTTACATGGCTCCCCGCCCAAGTCCCACTCCCCTTCTCTTGATAGATATGAAGCAATGTTGGAAAGGGCGCTTGAAAAGTGGTCTCTGAATATTACTACCCAGATTTCTAACACCCTTGCTGCTGATATTAAAGAATTGGGCCATAGGGTCGGGGAATTGGAACAGCAAGCCATGACTCAGAAAACGGATATATCCACTTTGGGAGAGGAATTGGAAGAATTGCGCGGAGAGAACTTGGTACTTCTTCATAAGTTGGAAGATGTTGAGAATCGCTCTAGACGGGCCAATATTAAGATCCGAGGGATTCCAGAAGCTATTGTGGATCTTCAATCAATGGTCACTGCTTTGTTTCAAGAGCTTGTCCCCACACTTCCAATTGAGAGACTGGAATTTGATCGTATCCACAGGGCTCTCCAGAAGAAGAGGGCTGACGGTCTCCCACGTGACGTTATTGTTAAACTTCACTTTTTTCGCACCAAAGAGCAACTTATGGGAGCAGCTCGCGGTCAGGACACTTTGAGTTTTCAAGGCTTTGCCTACCAACTATTTGCGGACTTGGCACCCCAAACTATAGCAAGAAGACGTGCTATGAAACCAGCGCTTCAAATTTTACAGTCTCACGGGATCAGATATAGGTGGGGTTTCCCCTTTAAGATTTCTTTTGAATATAATGGCACTCGCTTTGAGGCCTCTTCTTCTTTGGAACTGGACAGGCTGATGGCGTCTGTGAATTTGCAATCTCTGGAGAGCCTCCACGTTGCCCCCCCGCAGAAGAAAAGAGCACTTTCTTTTTCGCCGGTTTCCAAGGAGAAGGGTGAACCTCGGAGACGACCCCTGGTGTCGGGAGATGCGTGTTCAACGCCGGTCCATCGTTTTGTTAAGTCGTTGGCGGAGGATGGTTGAGGTGTAGGTAACCCTGGGATTGTTTTCTTTTTTCCTTACGGGTCCTTCCCCTCACCTTCCTTCAGCCGTGACTGTAGGTATTGTTATTTCCTGTTGGTTCTATATTCTCTTTGAGAAGTTATCTGAGATGTGGTGGAAAGGAGTTTAAGTTTTTTTTTTTTTTTTTCCTCCATTTCTCTGATACCTTTAATTTTCTCCGTTTGCTTATTATTTTACCATGTATGGAATAATTCTTTGTTTTCCTAGTTTTACATTTTTCCCACCCCCTTATTGTAACAAATTTTTCTTTCTCAGTTCCTTTTTAAGGCTGTGGTACCTTGGGTCACATGTTAATGTTGTTGTTATTATTAATGTTGTGGTTATTATTAATAAGGTTATGTTAATTTTATTTGGGCTGTATGTTTATCGTTTTAGGGTCGGGAGCTCTGGTGTCGGTCGTTTGCTCACTCCAAGCTTCTCTTCTTACTGGTTTTCCAGTAGAAACGGAAGCGCAAAACTCGCGCCTTTTGGCGGAGTAGGTGGTGTGTTGCTCAGTGATGGGGCTCCTCACTGTCGACCACCTTATTTTGTTACTCCTTTCCCTTAGGAGCAGCCCTATAGGCTGCCTTTTTGGGATTTTTTCGATTGGAAGGTGTTTTCTCCTTCATAGTGATTTTTTTTTGTTGTCCTGTCTTTTTTTGTCTTTTCTTATCCTGTCTCTTTTCTGTTCTTTTCTGTTTCCTTCATGGGTTTCTGAACTCTTTAGCGTGATGGTTCGACTTGTAAGTGACGATGGCGACTAGATTAGTTTCTTTAAATGTCCAGGGTTTGAACGCTCCTCAGAAGAGAGTAAAAGCGTTTAGGCAAATGCGGTCGCTCCGAGCGGACATTGTATGCCTTCAGGAAACGCACTATATTAAACGTAATTCCCCTAAATTCCTTAGTGCGGATTATCCTATATTTTATTCCTCCTCTGCCCATTCCAAGCAGCGGGGAGTTTTGATTGCGTTTAAGCGCTCAACTCCCTTTTCTCTGGAGCACCTAGTGCGTGACAGACAGGGTCGTTATTTAATTTTAATAGGTAAGATCCAGGACCATCCAGTAACGATTGCAACCTATTATGCCCCTAACCAAAACCAGATTGCATTTTTTGAGGTGTTTTTGAAGAAACTTCAGCAGGTTGAGAAAGGTCTCCTTATTGTGGCCGGGGACTCTAATCTGATTCTTCACCAATCCCTGGATAGGCGATCGGATGATGGTTCTTCCCCAAGGGTTAAGAATAGAACCCCTGGGAAATCGTTTCAGGCACTGTTAGGCCAATATCATTTGATCGATGCCTGGAGAGAGATTCACCCAACCAAACGTGATTTCACTCACTATTCATGCCCCCACAAGTTGGCTACTAGGATTGATCATATTTTCATGCAGCATTCTGCCCTCCCCCAGCTTTCTCAAGCGAATATTGTTCCAATATCCTGGTCTGATCACGACTTGGTGTCAACCGATCTTCTGTCTCTTTCCCAGAGTAGTACCCAGAAGTCCTGGAAGCTGTATGAACCAATGTTGGCTGACGAGATTCTCATTGAACGGCTCCGAGATTCTGGAATATTTTCGTCTCAACACGGGCTCGGTCAGCTCCAATGTCATGCTCTGGGAAGCCCATAAGGTCGTGATCAGAGGGATATTGATGCAGGAATCAGCTAGACGTAAGGCATTATATAAAGAGAAGCTCCTGTTGTTAACTAAAGCCTTTAATTCAGCCTCTCAGGACTTTAAAAATAGGCCCACTAAACAGAATAGGATTCGCCTTAATCAAGCTACTAACCAGCTTAACTTATGTTTGTCTGGCGAGGCTGCGGGCCAATTAAATAGATCTAAGTTTCGTTGGTACTGTACAAGTAACAAGCCCAACACTCCTCTTGCTAAAAGACTTAGGGGAATAGTACTGAAACCCAAACCGATGTGCATTAAGACTCTCTCGGGCTCTTTGTCTAGTGATCCAGCAAAGGTAGTGGCTACTTTTTCTAAGCATCTCGAGGGATGATATAAGTCTAAATCGGATTTGAATATCAATAAAGCTGAGGAACTGTTTGCTCAGATTGGTTTGCCTTCTCTTCCCCCTGGCGCCAGGGAACTCATTGATAGACCCATTGAGGCGGGTGAGGTGCTGGAAGCCATAACGTCCTTGAAGGTAGGTAAACAGCCAGGACCGGATGGTTTTTCAACGGTCTATTATAAAAAATTTAGTCAGATATTGGCCCCTCACTTGACAACAGCCTTCAATGCTTTGAGGGAGGGTGCAGTCTGGAGTGCGGATTCGCTTACAGCTGCCGTAAGTATGATTCCCAAACCCAATACAGACGACTCGTTATGGTCTAATTACAGGCCTATTTCTTTATTAAATGTGGACGTTAAGATTCTGGCGAAAGTGTTAGCAGCTCGTCTTAATGGGTTTATCAATGTCCTCATCTCTAAAGAACAGGTAGGCTTTATGCCTCAGCGTCAGGCCGGTGATAATATTAGGAAGATTGCTAATCTTATCCATCGTTCTAAGGTGGAGGGTTATCATGCCATGTTATTGGGTTTAGATGTACGTAAAGCGTTCGATACAGTGGCATGGGATTATTTATTTTTTTCTCTTAATAAATGGGGGATAGGCCCGTACTTTCTTAATTGGATCTCTTCTTTATATGCTAACCCGGGTGCATTTGTGCGGTACTCTGGTTATTCTTCAAACCGTTTTACGCTGGGTAGGGGTACTAGACAGGGCTGTCCTCTCTCCCCCCTTCTTTTTGCCTTAGCTATAGAACCCCTTTCTAGACTTATTCAGGCGAACAGTGGTATTGCAGGCATTGAGGTGGGTGGTTATGAGCATAAGATCTCGTTATTTGCTGACGATATATTAATGGTTATTAAAGACCCTGTCGTGTCCCTCCCGAGTTTGTTCAATACCCTTGACTCTTTCTCGGTGCTCTCGGGTCTTGAAATTAATGTCGCTAAATCCCAAGCTCTTAATATTTCTCTTCCCGATAGCGTTCTGAGTACTGTAAAGTCCTCTTTTAATTTTCACTGGCAAGTTAGGTACATTAAGTATTTAGGGATTCAACTGTCATCTGATTACTATTCTCTTTTTGGTGCAAACTACCCTAATTTGTTTAAAATTTTGAGGTCTCTTCTTGGTAATTGGGCCAAATTAAATCTTTCGTGGCTGGGTAGGATTACTGCTGTGAAGATGGCATGGCTCCCTAAATTACTTTATTTCTTTCGGGTTCTGCCGATTTTTGTCCCGCTCTCTACTTTAAAAAGTCTCCAATCGGACTTAAATAAATTTATTTGGGGGGGGCGTAGATCGCGTGTGGATCGTGGAACGCTCTATAGATCTAAACAGAAGGGTGGTTTGGGGGTCCCTAATCTGGCTCGTTATTATAATTCGTGTCAGGTTGCACAGCTGACAGTCTTCCATGGTGGGGTTGACAGACCGCTATGGGTTGATATTGAAGAGTCGTCTTGTTCCCCTATGTCGATTCCCAATTTATTATGGCTTCCCTCTGTAGTTGGTAGGAAGATTTCTAATCCCGTACTTAGCCATTCCCTCAAGATATGGAGGACTTGCAAGATGCGGGGGAATTTGGCCTCATCGCACTGTCCTCTGCTTTCATTTTTGGGTAATCCGGATTTTGTTCCGGGATTTGAGGATCCTGCGGCGTTTGAGTGGTGGAAAACTCGGAACTTGACTATAATTCGGAATCTCTTTTCTTGTCAAGGCCCACTTTCTTTTGACGCCTTGAAATCTTCCCATGACATTCCGGGCGGGGAATTTTTCAGTTTCTTGCAAGTCTCACATTATTGTAGATCTAGATGTAAGTTGAACACTCCATTCCCTCCCCTTACGTCATTTGAACGAGTTTGTATGGAACAGCCTTTGGGTAAGGGTGTGATAGCATTGGTTTACAAACTATTGTCTGAACCAGAAGGGATGACTCCCCCGAAATATGTGGTGAAATGGTGTAGGGACCTTGACTTGACTCTGTCGGATGTTGAATGGAGGGCGATTTGGAGACATACCCTTGTCAAGCTATCTAAATGTGGGTGCGCAGGAGGTCAATATTAAGGTCCTCCTTCGATGGTACCTGGTTCCTGATAGAATACACAAATTTTGCCCTTCCTATTCGCAGGATTGCTTCAGAGGATGTGGGCTCCCTGGTACTTATTTGCATATCTGGTGGGAGTGTAGGGTGGTGAAACAATTTTGGCTTAAAGTCCTATACGTGATTAAGAGGGCCACCGGGCTCAAGTTGATTATAACTCCCCAGCTATTTCTCCTTAATTTAAAACCTCCTGACTGTTTAAGATCTCAGTTTGAACTCATAAGACATATTACCACTGCTGCGAAGTTGATAATAGCGCAGTCTTGGAAGAACTCTACCATTCCCCGAGGAAGTCTATATTCCCGGGTCAATGAGGTCATTATGTTTGAGAAAATGGCGGCGGTTTTAAAAGGAGATTTTACTCTTTTTCTATCTACCTGGGAAGGATGGATTACGCACTTTCACCCGGGGGGGCTTAATCGTCTTCTCCTTACGATGTAGAACCCTGTTCTGTTTCTTTTTATTGATTTGCTGAGAGGCTCGAAACCCATGCTTTACCTATCCTTTCTTCTTCTTCTCTTTTTACTTTTTTCTTTTCTCTTACCTTTTATTGTTCCTTTCTTCTCTTCCGGATTTTCTTTCTATTTTGTATTGTTTAAGAAGTGTTCTGATTACCTTCATTGACGATTTCGCTCAGTATATGATCTCAGATGGTCGTATTTTTATATATGTTGGCTATATGCTTTGACTTCTGTATGACCATTTGCACAGTATGGAGCTTGTCTTCAATGTAACCATATGCTATTTGTTCTTGCTCTACTTTAATAAAA
Organism: Gastrophryne carolinensis; assembly: GCA_027917425.1. NCBI lineage: Eukaryota > Metazoa > Chordata > Amphibia > Anura > Microhylidae > Gastrophryne > Gastrophryne carolinensis. The sequence goes on along the minus strand of CM051235.1, from coordinate 296,854,410 downwards.
ACTATTATTAAAAAAACAAAAACATAATTTCACAGATTTTTATCACATGTTGTCATTGTGAATCTCTTTATACTTTGTACATGACTTTATATATACTTCGTACTTGATATACTTTATATACTAAACATCAGGGGATCTGTAGGAATTATCTGTGAAAATATATGCTATTAATAACATGCTCTTATAAATAATACATCGAAAAATAATAAAATTTCTACATAAAAATGGAATTACCTGAGATGTTAGTAAAGGAGTTCCAGTTGTAATACTCGCAGTCCCATCAAAGTTGTTAATGTGGTATAATGTGTTTGGGCTCTATTCCTTACCAATAAAAAAAACCTAAATCAAATATCAAACCAAATTAAAAAATAAAATTTCGAATTACATATTACCATCCTTTATGACTATTTATTTTCTTATTATAGCTGTGAGTAAGTGGCATTGTTTAAAATATAAAGAAAACACAGAGCTCCTTCAAAATTTTCAAGTGCAGCTAACACTCATTATAAGTATAGCATCCCAAAGTGCATAGCTTGAGGTAGGTGTCTTCAACCCATCACCGGATGAAATAAACTCTTACCGGACCAAACAGATTTGATGGCATATAAAATAGTCATATAATCTTCTTCTCAAATGTATATGCTCCAACTGATATTGGCCAAGAGCCCAAATGACGCTGTTCCTTTAACAACTCCAATATAGCACGGGGAGGCTGATTCATTACTAGCGGCAGGTAGCGACAGATGAGCGTCTGGAGTGCGGCGCTATGAGCTATTGTCCGCCCGATCGGCTGTCAGTCGCTATTGCAGGGCTCCTCAGTCGCTATCTGCCGTTCTTGGGAATCACGCTGACATTGGTGAATGTGATGTTAAAGATCTGCTTTATAGGCGCTGTTGAGTTTTTACACCGTGTTCAATACAGCGCCTGAGCGTTTTTTTGCTGTTGCCTAGAAATCAATCTGTTAGAACATTCTGTAGTAAACACATTGAACCATGTATGTTTTGTTAACTTTCATTTATATTAAATTGTACTTTGTTATATTTACATAAATCAAATTCTGGATTTTGAATCTTCATGGTAGCTAAAAAAGAAACAAAAGTGTAGTTATTTTTTTTTTTTTTTTTTTTTAATACTTCCCTATTTGGTTTGGTTGTTGCATTTAATTACATACCAAACCCCCTTTTTTTTTTTGGTTTTGGATTTTTTGTAATTTCCCATATAAGTAGACCAATTTTTTGGTTTGGATTAGGAGTTTTGGGACCCATTTTTTGGTTTGGATTAGGAGTTTTGGGACCCATTTTTTTGTTTGGATTAGGAGTTTTGGGACCCATTTTTTTGTTTGGATTAGGAGTTTTGGGACCCATTTTTTTCTAGGGGGTGGAACTTGAAGACCAACCACATTTGTTGGTTTTGTTTTTTTGAAGTGCCCTCTAGTACAGTAGGTGACCTAGCTTACCGAAAAAAAAGAGGTAATTGTGCTTTCCCGTCGCTCAAATCCCGTCTGGTTGTCCTCAGTACTGTCTGCGGCCATGTTGGGGACTTCTGGCACCAGTGCTGTATCTTCAGGGGGTTCAATTCGGTGACATATGCAAATATTGTGTAGGACACAGCATGCGAGTATTATTTTGGAGAACTTTTGTGGACTGTACAACATCTCTCCTCCTGGGCGTGCCAAACAGAGAAAGCGTGCTTTCAGCAGGCCGATGGTTCTTTCCACAATGCATCTGGTTTTGCGATGTGCTGCATTGTAGCGTCCTTGGGCAGAGGTCTGTGGATTTCTGACCGGAGTCATTAGCCACGTTTTCTGCCCATATCCCTTGTCCGCTGTTGAATAAACAGATTGAGAGAGCGAGCAATTAGTAAATTTCAAACAACATAATGTAAACAGTCTAGGTTCAGTTATATATTTGGTTCAGTTAATAGTCCACATATTAAACTTGTAAATAGATGTCATGGATTAGTAATTACCCAGTAGCCAGCCAGGTGGCATTTCATTGTTCTCAAACTTCCGGCACAGGACTGATTGCTGGAGCACGTAAGAATCATGGCATGAGCCGGGGAAGCCAGATCTCATGGCCCGCAGCTTCATGTCATGGTCACATACTACCATGACATTCATGGAATGGAACTGTTTCCGATTCCGGTAATGCAGCTCCTGTGCACGGGGAGGGCGGAAAGGGATATGTGTACCATCCACGCACCCTAGCACATTAGGGATCCCTCCCATGCGGTAGAACGCACGTTTGATTTTTGCAACCTCCTCCTCATCCTCAGGAAATTTTATATAAACAGGGATAAGGTCACAAATAGCCAGGACTACCTGGTAAAATTTGCGGCTCATTGTAGCCTGGCTGATCCCGCTGAGGAGGGCAGAGGTTGCCTGGAAATTCCCCCATGCCACAGTATTAAGCATGGCACATAGGCGAACTATGCCAGGGATGGATTGGGTGCGTCTGGTGGATGGATCGATTTTGGTCTTAATCTGATCATATAGGGACTGTAGTGCTGCACGATTCAGACGAAATCTGCTTCTGATCTGCTCGTCACTTAAATCCCAGACAGAGAGGCGGATGGCAAAGGATCGGGGTGCCGTAAGCCTCACAGCACCCTCCTCCCTTGCCTCCTGACCTTCCTGTATGCTGCCACGACAATACATCCATAACCCAAACATCACCCTCTCATCCATCTCACAATCACTGGCTAGAGCTCAGGCACTGCCCCAAAAACCAAAAACAATATCAACACACAGACCAACCACTCCACATACACAATTACAATCCACACACAATCACACAAATGAAGCTCACCACAAACCAGATGTATAGTGGTTAGAACCACAGCCTGCTGCAGGTATGCTTTCAAAGTTTGGCACAACCAAGAGGGGAGTTGATGCACAACCCACAAAAGGTCCCCAAAACAATCCTCACTTGCTGAATTCAACACAATATTTGCATATGCCACCAAAAATAAACTCCCAAAGAAACAGCACTGATGCCAGAAAACCTCAACAAAGCCACAGACAGTAAGCAAGAAACACAGCCAGACACTTATTGCAAGCTAGGGCTAAGTAAACCAAAACACCACAGCCTTTGCCACAGTGTATCAATAAAAGAATGCTTAAGAAAAGAGGTATTTATACTTATCCAAAGGACTGGTCCGCTTAGCCGCCTCTTGCGTTTGTTAGCTGTTTCCGGTCTGTAATTAGCTTACCACAGGTGTGTTGTAAACGGATAGCGCAAGCATAATAGCGTACTTTTGCTGATCTGTTTGCTCAGACATCTTTTGGCCAATGAAAGTTATGTGGCTGCAAATTCAAATAGCCGTTTTTGACACCACATTTCCAATGTGGTTAAGAGACATGCCCCTCGATTCAAAGAGGAAAAGTTAATTGATTTCGTATCGAAAATCGTAAGTTTGGGTGGGTGTTAGTCATTTTTTCCTGTTTTTTTGGCCATTTCCGACTCGCACGAGCCTACGTACGAATGCGTATATGCTCTTACGATCAGCGGAAGTTCGTTCCTAAATTTTAGGATCAAAACGTAAAACTTAGGATCAAATCCTAAAACTTACGATCAAAACGTAAAACTTAGGATAATTGGATGTGTTTAGGTGTGATTCAGAGAAACCTCTAAACGCGTTTTAAAAGAAAGCCACAGCCGACACCTTTTAGCAGCCGGATTGCTGTTCGTGAACAGGTTTTTTGGCTATGTGGAGGAGTCTGCGCGTCTTGTGCTCCAATGAACTGCATGTATCAGCATGGCCGAGGCCATTAATTGTATGGCAATGCATGCCTGATTTAATACATTTCATGTATGCCTTCTAAAAGCATTTTAATGTGGACCTTAATTAGTCCTTTGCATGTAAACCTTTATTTTGCAATATATTTGCGTTAATTAAAGAAACTTATGTCCTTTGTTATTTATTTTAAAATTGATGTACTAGAATAATATTTTTAGATTGCATTTATTGGTGTAGTTGTTTACCTTTGCTTTGTTTAATTATTTAAGCACATCTTTGGTCAGATGCATCACACTTACTGAGGAGAGGAGAGCGGGATAAAGTGCAGGATGTGGGTTACTGCTGTATTTTGCCCCCAGAGCTGGGGGCACGGACAGTCACAAGGCCCTTTCTGTTTGCAGGCTGCCCGAGAATACCTGAGTCGCCATCTTGGCTGTTTCTAGACTCATAACATGCAGAAGTTGCTGGGTGTTTTTTAATATTTGAGAGCAATCTGTATGTAGAGGGTGTGGGTAACCACACACAAAAAATTTAAGTTGTACCATTTGAAGCCAAAATATTAAAATTAAAACAACAAGTAAAAAATGCAAGTTAACTTAAAATTAAACAAAGTAAGATTTTATTATGCAAATGCATTCATTAATGGTTGGTTTCTACAAAATGAATGAAATAAAGAAAAATAAGACCAAATATTTAGAATGCACTTTAATGAGCTAAGTTTGTAGTGCGCAGCCGCAAGATCAGAAGGATTTACGTCCAGACAAAAAAGGAAAAAGGGCAAAACCAATGTTGCAACCTGAGAAATGAAACGGAAAATTCAGGATGGAAACTGACATAGGTCTGATTCCCGACCTGCCATACGAACGGACGTAAATTTTAGGATAGAAACGTATTTGCTTATAGAATCACTCGCAAGTTCATACGAACGCACGAGCGTTCGGGAAAAATAGGATAATCGGCACCAAAATCAAAGCTGTTACATGTTTCTTTGAATCGACCCTATGGTTCACATTTCTTCCTAATGTCTGTCTGCCTTGTTAAGTAGGTCATTAATTAGTTCATTGCCTGACACACGTTTGCCAGAAACCTCAGTCATTGGAGTCCAGATGTAGCTACAAACACCTGGCCAGTATGTGTGAAGCAATTAACTGGGCCTGTTTGTGATTGGTTCTTACACCACATAAAATCTGGCACACTCAAACAGCAGTTGTTGCCATTTTGTAGTCTGCATGCGTGCTGGTGTGTGTTGTTTTGTGGTGTGTGCAGCTACAGGCTGGAGCCAAATTCTGGGCATCTGCCGGCCACTGCTGGACCGAGTACCAGTGGGGTGGGTGCTGGCTGGAGACCTTCCTTAAGGAAAAGGGCACTGCCGGAAGGTGAAGCACCACCCAAGGGCAAGCGTCCATTTGCCAAGAGGGAGCCAGAATTTAATTTGGCGGATAACAATACTCTTGTGCGTCTGACACTGGCTAAATGGGACTTATTATTTGGTTACCAAAGTCAGTGTTTAGGCAAACAAGAAAGGAGCAAATTGTGGGATGCCATTGGTGAGCAGCTTACTAGCACTGCTCAATACCCACGTAGTGGCACATCCTTCAAGAAACGCTTCTACACTTTGAAAAGGGCCCTTATGCTAAAGATGAAGAATGATCTACTTGTAGACAGTGGGACCAAGCAGGGTCCAAAGGGTAAATACAGGCCATATGAGGAGATGCTGAAGTGCAAGATTCCTCTCAGTCGCCTGCAGGGTGTGGATGCTGGGGATGACACCACAGGTTGGGGTGAAGGTACATTGTTTTAACATTGCAAATTATGGTTGGTTTAATGTATCTTCTTATTTGTTAGCCAATTCTTTGTAATACTAACAGTAGGACATGTTAAGTAGCAGATTAAACCTGTAATATATTCTGAGTATACAGTACGTCCTGCTCCAGATATAATACTTACACTTGGGTTATCCTCCGCCAGATGGCGCTGTGCACTGCAGACATGCAAAAAACAGGCTCCTCCCGGCCCTTCATATACCCAAGGACCTCCCATAAATCCCCAGATTTCTCTGCAGTGCTGACTGCGAAGACATGAAATATCACTCTCTCGCAGGTGAGCGGGGCTATTACAGCCTGCGGCCCTGTTGGACTATTTGTGATGTGCCTCCCAGCCTGGGCTGCGCCGGTCGGGTGAAGGTAGGCAGCACCAGGCGTGCTTAATGTAGCCATGCTCCACCGCAGTCCCCCACCAAAGGGTAGGCGTTTAAGGCTGATGGTGAGCCTTTAAGGGTTGCCCCACGCCCCGTGTAGCGGTGGGCCCTGTGTAAAGGGTCGCCGTCCTCCCTAGTTCCCCCCCTAGCCCGGGGGGAAAGAAAGGGGGGGAGGGGTTTGTGAGTATGGCGGCCTCAGTGTCCCCTATATACACATGATTATGGCCTTAGTATCGTGTTTGACTGGGAATGGGTGTCAGAGCCGCGCTGTGTACCTTTTACTTTTACTTGTATGATCGCCGCCGCGCCCTTCCTATATGGTTGTGCTGCACGGGTGGCGGTGGCTTTACAGATGCTGCGGCATCCTTTTCTTAGCCTGTAATGGCTCTGCTGCGGTAATCCACTCGATCAATTCCTTCAGGCGTCACTGCCCTGTTTTCTCTATTGGCTACGCGTTTTGGAGCTTCGCGCTCTCGGGGGGGGCGGTCTCTAACTTGGCGCGCTCCGCGTCACGGTTTGGCACGCTCCGCGTCACGGTCAGCTCTGGCCCACCCTTAGAGGTTCGCTTGGCGCCATCTTTTGCTCGCGCGCGTGGTGCAGACCGTCCTCCCCCCTCTGTCTGTAAGTGCCCTCGCGGGCGACTTTATATTACCCTTATTACTCCTTGCGCATGGCTCTGACATTCTTGTTCCCCTTATGTCTTTCAGACCGTGGATTCCAGTGGCTTCTCCCGGCCTGGTGTATCTCCCAGTTGAGACTATTAAATTTACTCCCACTTCCCCGCGGGTTATTGGGGCATCCAGGGTAGCTTACTGCGTCAATCCCTACTGGCCTATTGTGCCGATATAATCACCATATGGAGGCGTCCCAGGATATTGTGAATGGGGTTCCTTCGGGACAAGCCCGGCTGTGTGTAGCTTGTGGGGTCTTACCTAGCAGCGGTGACAATGCACGGGTCTGTGTTCCTTGTGCACAGCAGGCGTTATCGTTTCTTCCAGCCTCTTCAGTGTCTGGGCCTGCACCTCGCCTCACTTCACCTACTCCCCAAAGCCTGAGTCTAACCCCCAATACAAGCGGGGATTCTCATCCTGATGTGGCTACTAGACTGGCCAGTGTTGAAAGATTGCTTGCTAGCTCATTAGCGCGTAAGGCCACCGCTAAGAGGCGGCATTTAACCCCCGACTCTGCTCTTTTCCCTATGGAATCTGATGACTTGTTGCATCCTTACGGCCACCCCCCCCCCCCTCAGACGAAAGGGAGCTGTTCTCTGACTCTGGGTCATATGACGAGGAGTCAAGGGGTCATGACGAGTCTGGTTCCGAGCACTGGACCTCGGTTGATATTGACAGACTGCTGGTTCAAATATTTGAAGTTTTGTCCATCTCTCCCCCTGTTGCGGCTCCCAGGCAAAGGGGTGAACTGTTTCATACTGCTAAGGCTCGTCTGGAATTTCCCGAGCAAACCCATTTCAATAGCCTCGTGCTTAAAGAATGGGAACATCCCAGCAGACTTCCTGGGATCCCTAAGAGTGTGGATAGGAAGTATCCCTTCCCGGCTGACTTGGTTAAGTGCTGGTCATCGCCCCCCGAGGTCGATGCTCCTATTCTAGGGTTGTCCGACACCTCTTTTATGCACTCACCTGACACTACTACGCTACGGGACTCTGAGGACCGGCGTATTGATCAATTGGCATGCCATGCCTTTGCATTTGGGGGAGCGACCCTGCGCCCGGTTTGCGCCTTAGCCATTACGGCAGTAGCGCTCAGGGCCATGGTCAGGAATGCACTCGATGGCACAGATGAGTTGCCACCTGATACTGTCAATGCACTGTCTAACTGTGATGTGTTTGTAAACTTTATCCTGTCTGCATCGGACGATGCTACAAGGATGTGTGCCAGATCTTCTGCCCTGGCGGTAGCTATACGCCGCGCGGTTTGGTTGCGACAGTGGGCTGCTGACAATGCCCCTAAGAAAGCCCTTACTGGGCTTCCATTTAAGGGGCTGCGCCTGTTTGGGGACCGTCTAGACCTCTTCGCCAAAGGAGTCAAGTTGCCCCAGCGCAGGCGGCAGATTCACCCCTTTCGAGGCCAGGGCACCCTTTCAATCCTCTACCGTGGGGCTAAACAGGGAAAAGGGGTGTCCTTCGCTGGGTCCCATGCAGATTCCTGGCACAGGAATAGAGGACGCCGTCCCGGTTCCTCCTGGGGGCCCAAGCCCAAGGCCCCTCCCAAGACCCCTCAGGCATGAGAGGGCACCCTCGCCCGTCAGGGTGGGGGGACGTCTGCAGCACTTCGAGCATGTCTGGAGGCGCCACGTCTCAGACCGGTGGATTCAGGAGGTAGTGTCCTCCGGCTACAAGATAGAATTTGCTGTACGGCCCCCCACCAGATTCATTGGGTCCCGGATTCCTCAGGACCCTGCCTCAGCTCAGGTCTTGTTGCTGGCCGTGCAGGGTCTCCTGGATCTAGGGGTCATTTGCAAGGTCCCCTTAGGAGACAGGGGCATGGGGTTCTACTCCAACCTTTTCACAGTACCCAAGAAGGATGGGTCAGTCAGGCCCATTCTGGATTTAAAAATCCTCAACAAATTTTTCAAGAACAGGCACTTTCACATGGAAACTCTGCGCTCGGCCATTTGCTCCCTGCGCCCAGGGGACTTTATGACGTCCGTAGACATCAAGGATGCTTACCTTCACGTCCCGGTGTTTCCAGGACACCAAAGGTTTCTCAGATTTGCGCTGCTGGATCAGCATTACCAATTCATGGCCTTGCCATTCGGCCTCACGTCGGCTCCCAGGGTGTTCACCAAGGTGCTGGCAGGGGTGATGTCCCTGATAAGGCTAAGGGGCATACGCGTGCTGCCCTACCTGGACGATATACTCATCACCTCTCGGTCTCTGCGGCAGGCAGAGTTGGACACTCAGCTGGTAGTGTCCACCCTGGAGTCCTTCGGCTGGGTGATCAATTACCCCAAGTCCTCTCTGTCCCCCTCCTCGGTGACTCCGTTCCTGGGAATGATTCTGGATATGGTTCAGTCAAGGATATTCCTTCCTCAACAGAAGGTGGAAGCTCTGACTGCGCAGGCGAGGTTCCTGCTCTCGTGCCCACAGCCCTCCATCAGGCAGGGAATGCAGCTGGTGGGCCTGATGGTGGCGAGCTTCGAGGCGGTGCCCTTTGCTCAGACTTCTACAGCTGAGACTTCTGCAGCTTCACCTTCTGTCAGTTTCGGACAAGAACCCAGCGTCCTTGGACGGGGTCTGTGTGCTTCCCCCCTCGGTCAGACGTCCCTTGCGTGGTGGCTGGACCTCGGGAACTTGATAGGGGGCAGGTCTTTTCTGGCCCCCTCCTGGGAGACATTCACAACGGATGCCAGTCTGTCAGGTTGGGGGGGAATTCTGGAAGTCCCTGGACTTCCAAGGGAAGTGGGGTCCTCAGGAGGCCCATTTACCCATCAATATTCTGGAATTGCAGGCAGTCAGGTTGGTACTGGAGCGGTTGACCCAACACCTGAGGGGTCTGTCGGTACAGGTACGCTCAGACAACAGGACGGCGGTTGCCTACATCAACCATCAGGGAGGGACCCGGAGCAAGGGTGCCCTCCAGGAGGTGTCTCAGATTCTGACATGGGCGGAGGCCAATGTACAATGCATTTTGGCTGTTTACATTCCGGGGGCGGAATGCTCTGAGCAGGGGGACGTCCCGTCAGGGAGAGTGGTCCCTCTGCAACAGGGTATTCCAGTCCCTGTGTTACCGTTGGAGTCTACCGGATGTGGACCTGTTTGCGTCCCGTCACAACCACAAGCTCCCGGCCTTCGTGTCCCTGTCTCAGGATCCTCTGGCCTTGGCCACGGATGCCCTGTCCATGTCATGGAAGGAGTTTCGGCTCTTGTATGTATTTCCACCTTTCCCACCTTCTGGGCAGGGTTCTGCGCAAGATTGCTCTGGAAGGGGTGCCTGTGATTCTAGTGGCCCCCAGGTGGCCAAGAAGAGTGTGGTTCGCAGACGTGGTTCAAATGGCAGTAGACCAGTACGATCTGCCAGGGGTGCCAGATCTGCTAACTCAGGGCTCCCTACGCCATCCCAATTTACAAACGCTGGCTTTGACGGCCTGGCTGCTGAAACCTCCAAGGCTTTGTCTGCCTCTGTGGTAGGTACTATGGTGCAGGCTAGGAAGAAGACTTCTGCTGCTATCTATTATAGAGTATGGCGTACCTACATTGACTAGTGTGAGTCTAGGTCTCTTCCCTGTAGGGAGTTCTCTGTCCCTAGGGTTCTGGAGTTCTTACAGCATGGTTTTGAGTTAGGTCTAAAACTCAGTACTCTGAAGGGTCAGGTTTCTGCCCTGTCCGTTTTCTTTCAGAAGTCCTTTGCTCAGCATCATTTGGTTAAGACCTTCTTTCAGGGGGTCACTCATGCTCGTCCCCCTCGTAAACCTGTGGTCCCTGTTTGGGATTTAAACTTGGTTTTATCTGCCTTGCAGGGTGCTCCCTTTGAGCCTATTCACGATGCTGCTCTGGCTGTGCTTACTCTCAAGGTTGTCTTTTTGGTGGCCATAACTTCGGTTAGGCGTGTGTCGGAGCTGGCTGCTCTATCCATTCAGCCTCCGTACTATGAGAGGCACCAGGACAAGGTGGTGTTCCGCTTCAAGCCGGATTTTCTGCCTAAGGTTGTGTCTGCCTTTCACTTGAATCAGGACATTGTTCTTCCTTCATTGTGTCCCAATCCTAGTAATGACAAGGAAAGGGTTCTGCAATCCCTGGATGTGGTCAGGTGCTTGAAGTATTACCTGGTTGTCACTGCGGCTTTCAGGAATTCTGATGCTCTCTTCGTTGTGCCTTCTGGGCCTAGGAAGGGTTTGGCTCCTGCCAAGTCTACTATCAGCAAATGGATCCGTCAGGCTGTGATTCATGCCTATTTTGCTAAGGGGAAGAGTCCTCCTTTCCGTCTTACTGCTCATTCTACTCGTGCTATTGGGGCCTCCTGGGCCTTCCAGCACCAGGCTTCTGTTGAACAAGTTTGCAAGGTCGCTACTTGGTCTTCTGTTCACACCTTTTCAAAGTTTTACAAGGTTGATGTTCGGGCCTCAGCTGATGCTGTGTTTGGCCGCAAGGTTTTGCAGGCGGCAGTAGTTTAAGCTGCGTGCTGTTGCCTTTTTGTTGGGGATCCCACCCTATTTTTATGGACACTGCTATTGGATGTCCCAAGTGTAAGTATTATATCTGGAGCAGGACGTACTGTATTCTTAGAATAATACAATTTTGTGAAGTACTCACCTGTAGAATTGGTATTATACGTATACAGTACGTCCTGCTCCACCCCACCCTGGTTTTTGCATTATTCTGGATCCCCTGTATGGTGATTGTTACCATTGTTTTTGTTATCAGTTTCGGTGGTTAAATTCTCCCAGCTTCTTGTTCACTGCTTTTCAATGCTGGGGATTTGTGGGAGGTCCCTGGGTATATGAAGGACCGGGAGGAGCCTGTTTTTTGCATGTCTGCAGTGCACAGCGCCATCTGGCGGAGGATAACTCAAGTGTAAGTATTATATCTGGAGCAGGACGTACTGTATACGTATAATACCAATTCTACAGGTGAGTACTTCACAGAATTGTATTTTTAACTTCCTGTCTCTTGCTTTATGCATAGTGGCACATGATGACTCACATGATTCGCCTGATGAGGTCACCCGGAATCCTGCCCTTCCCCCACCCTCAAGCTTAACACAGTCTGATAAGGTTTGTATTTTTTGGTTGTTTTCTTAACTTTTTTGCTTGTTTGTCACACATTAACAATGCATAATTCATTACTTTGCTTTATCATAGTTGTCCTCAGAATTGCACCCGCATCTCCTCATGAGGCTACCTACTCTTTGGATGCCAGTAAGTGCATGTGTCAACCTTGATTTTGCCATTGTCATATAAGTGTGCATGGCTTTCAATCATGTTATTTCATTGTAGGCCAAGTTCCTGCTTCATCTTTGGACCCCACTTCCTGTGTTGCAGGTCAACAGGACCCTGTTGGTGTGTATTGCAAAGCACACTGTAGCCTCTCTGTTGTTTGAGTTCCAATGTGTATATTTTGTTAGTTGAAAATTCAAAATCATGTTAATTCTCACTCCAAGCTGGATAATTAAAGGGGATTGGGCATCAACCGGATCCTACATGATAATGTTGTAATGTTGTCCATGCTAAGTTATTGAGCTTAAATAAGTAATTATTTCTGAAATGCAAACATTAACAATACTATGGAGGTTAATATTGATATCCATTGTGGCTTGCTTTAGACCCAAATACAGGAAGTGTGTGTCCAGAAAGGGTCCTTCACCGTGCGGCTGCTAGGGATGAGGGTAAGACTGATTTTTGTGGGGTTCTAGTAAGGATGTTGTTTTCAATGAAATGTTGTTTGTGTCTTGACATTTGTTTTGAAACATGTTATTTTAGGGCAAAGCTCGACTGAGGCCCTAGGTCTGGACATCTTTGAGGTGGCGGGTATGTGTAACTTGACCTATGTGTGTATGTTCTAGTTTGGCATACTGATTACCTCATCTTGCTCTTCCATACATCTTCAGAATATGTTAGAAACTTAAAGCTTTTGTGTCTTGCACAATCAGTCACTTGGGAGAGGTATGGGCTCGATAATGTGAAGAAATAGTCACACAATATCAAATGACACACTAACACGACTTTCCTGTTTAGCATATGCGAGCTTGCCACATCACTCAGATGATGATTTGCCCCTTTCTGGCAGCCAGACATCGGAACTATTTGTGGAGGAGCACACTCAGGTACCATGGATGAATGTTTTAGAGATTAACCACGATTACCTGTTTGGGGGTCAATCAGGTCCCACCATGTAACATACAACATACTTTGTTGTTAGCAGGACTCCTCCCCTGAAACACAGGATGTGCCCTCCACACAAGTGCCATGTACGCAGGCTGCAGAGGCTGGACCAACGGTAAATTCTAATGGAGCCATACTTTTTTTTTTTTCTTACCTGCATTATTCAAGCTTGACTCCAATATTGTGTTTTTTGTTTTAGGCTGCTCAACCAACAACTGGGCGAAGTGCACCAACAAGTGCTGAGCTTTATGAGCTAGGGTCCTGGATGCTGGAGGCCTACAGTCGGCAACAGCCACGTGATGGAACTCTGGAGCGCATCACGACGTTGGAAAATCAGACGCTGCTGGACCAACAACAAATTAATGAACTGCACCAACAACTTAATGAAGTGCGGACTCAAAAGCAGTCTGGAGTGCTGCATGCCATGCAAGAAATGATGCATGGCATCCAGCAATCTTTACAGCGCCAGGACCAAACTTGTTGTTGTTACAGCAGCTAATACAGCAGCAGTCTATTTTTTTTACTGCACTGTTGTCCTCCAACACCGCCCCTTGCCATGAGTCGCAACCTCCCTGCCCACCCTGGGACTAATTGGTCCAGTTGTTAGCCATTTGAAAGGCTTTAATTTGTATTGACTTGATTGACTTAAATAAATGTATTTGTAAACGCTAGAATTTGTGTGAGTTACCAAAAGACATACCTACAAACACAGTCAGGGATACCTCTCTATATCTAGATATGTTAATGTTGACTGAAAATTACTACAGTCATTGTTTGCCATACATTACTATGTATACAAAATTAAATGCAGAACAATGTGTTTAAGAAACACAAAAAAATGGGTTACTATACACTTAACATATGGTTTAAAAGGCACGACACACTGAAAGTAGAAACATAAAAAACATTTATTTTTTATAAAAGGGGCCAACATGGCAAAAATTACTCCGCACAGCGGATAAAACCATACCCCCCACCCTACCACTGTTTCTTCTTTCCCAGCAGCATAAGTCGCGTCCGCCGGACGTACTGCCACAGTCTGCGATGCTCATTAACGCAAGCTGTATGGAGACCAAAAAATGGATTAGTCAATAGAACGTGAGACAAACGTACACAGATGATTTCACATTATCTAGTTTGGTCTCATAATGTGACCAACTACATTAACATTTGTGCAAACTGGGCCTTTATGTGGGTCCATTATATGAGTACTAGTGCCTTACATGTGCATTCATCAGCAATACCCTACATATTGAAGTAACCGTTTGTACTAAATGAAGGGTGAAGTAAGATTGTGGGTATTGATTGGGTTATTTCGGTCCAAACATCATGTCCAAAGTACTAAAGATTCTAACCCTTCGGATATTCCTATTCTAGTTCTCAACCTTATTTTTATAAAAATTTAATTTGGACACCAAAATTTTTGCAAAAAAAATGTATTATGGGTTTGAAAGTAAACAAAGGGGATGCAACAATCTAGCATGCAGACATGCATTTATGATTGTGGGTCACGCAAATGTCAGCTAAATGTGTGCTAATTAACCACATAGGGACATTGCCAATTATTCTAGCTTTTAGGGTGACACATAGGTGGGCAAAGTATGTTTGGATATGAAGTTAGTGTACTCACCATCGAAGCTGTGGCTCGGGCCCATGCTGCTGGGTGTCCCTGGAGCTTGGGTGGGGAGTATGGTCACAGGGTCCGTCTGCGTGGAAACATCTGTTTTGAAAAAACAAGCCAAAAACAATCATAAGGTTTGTGCTTACAAATTAAGATTATACATCCACCTGTTTAGGGAGTCTGGTAAATCATGCTACCAAGTTTCACACATGTTTGCTATACATTAGCATATTTACAGGTCCGTGAGGTCAGGTGAATAATTTAGGTGTGCAACATGGACACATCAATATAATGTGCCGCAAACATTTACAGTGCAATGCTAATGCAGTAATTTAAGTTGAGCTGATCATATTCATAGTAGAGTGTGCAACATGTGTTTGCATTAAGCAAATAAAAAGAAAATGGCTAGGCAGCATCATGGTGTACACAGTAACTTTGGGGTTGGTTGCATTTGGATTGAACTGGAGTGGGGTTCCAGAATATTCTTCTAATTAGACAAAAAAATGATGCTATGTAGCAGCAAACATGTGTATGTAGTTTGTAATGTCATTACATATGCCATGTGAGTGAGAAACACCAAAAAACTTACCACGACTATGCCCGCGGGCAAGGGCTGGCGCATAGCTGCTGGAGGTGCCGGCTCTATGATGCCCTAAAAACCAGATAACTAGGGCACAGGATTATTGAACATGCACCGATTCCACCTGTAACATACAAACAACAATTAGAAATGCACTCACCAGGGGATGAACTGCCGCTGGTATCCCAGGGAGGACTCTGAGGAGGAGGCGTGGAGCCTTGACTCCTCACAATCGGCCCAGAAGATCCCAAAACACATGGGCCACCCTCCTCCCTCTCACTTCCAGATCCTTGAGGGAGTGTGGGTGAGTCCAACTCCACCTCCCCACTTGGACTCCCCACTTGAGAGTGGCCCACAGGGTTTGGAGACTCAACTGAGTCCGATTGTGAGGAGCTGAGGCTCCAGACTGCCCTCCCCCCAGCAGCACGCTCCTCTGGGGCGTCATCCCCTTCCTCCCCTGGGTCCTCAAGATAGGACTGGCGAGAGGGCCCCTCCCCCGCACCAGAGTGGTGGGGCCGGATGAATCTGCGGGGGAGGGGCCCTCTCGCCAGTCCTATCTTGAGGACCCAGGGGAGGAAGGGGATGACGCCCCAGAGGAGCGTGCTGCTGGGGGGAGGGCAGTCTGGAGCCTCAGCTCCAGGAAACCCTTCCCACGTTTGCCCAGGGGAGGACGCTTATCTGTGTAGAAGTTAAAAAAATAAGGACACCTTTAAAAATATACCCAAAAATTTACTACATTATAATACAACATTATTGAATGGATTTATATGTGGTGAGGTGACACTTACCTGAAGCATAGGCATCATAGAGCCTATAAACGCCCTCTGGGTCCCGGCGCTTGAAATCCGACCACTTATATATACTATACTTACTACTATACCACTGGATAATTGACCGGACAGTGAGATTGGTCTTGAAGCGCCGGGACACAGTGGCCTTCACCTCCAACGCTATGCGCCTCTTTGCACCACGGGCATAGTCATATTCCGCTATACAAAAATCCTATAAAAAACACATTAAAAAAAAAAACATCAATATATATATATATATATATATATATATATATATATATATACAGTAATAAACATATATAACAAGCTATATTCTTGCACAACATAAATGGACCATATACTCACTTTAACACGCGGATCCACCCTTTTGCGGCGCAGTTTGCTGGTTGTGGGGGGAACAGGGGATGTTGAGGGGCCAGGGGAGACAGGGAGGGGAGGGTGGGGAGGGGTTGGGGGTGAAGAATCAGAGGTGTAGCTGGGGAGGCGTGTGGCAGGGCGTCTAGGCCGCATGGTGAATCCTCAGAGGTGGAAACCGGAAGTTGCAAAACGAAAGTGAAAGGCAAAAAGGACACTCATCGCTAAAATACGCTAACATACGCTTTCCAAATCGCTAGCATACGCAAAACAAAAAAAAAACGTAGCAGTCATGCTAGTGATGAGTCAGATGCACCCGTGTCTGCTGCGTATTCAACAACAGCGACTGTGGGCGTTAAAAGAACATTCAACCAAAAATAAAAAAATAAACACATGTATGATCAGCACTGCTACACATAGCGACTCGGCATAGTGACTGGCCCTCGCCGCAACACCACTGATTCAATAAAGAAAGTTCAACGATATAGCGTGGGCGCTGTTTATAGCTGACTGCGGCATAGAGCGCCTGTAACGCTTTAAAAAGATTGATTATTTGGGTGGTTTGACACCTTCGAAAACGCTAACAATAACTGAAATGACATTGGGAGAGGGCTGTGATTTTTATATCCAAGTGACACATTCCTAAATACATTTACAGAAAAAATAAAAAAAACATTGGAAACATTCAAGACAATTCAGAAATAATGCTTAATACATTATATGTAAAAAAAAAAAAAAAACACCCCAAAAAACATTGTGTCTGCCATAGAAATGTATGGGAGAGCGACTGGTAGCGAGAGGTAATACCTGGCGCTGTGCAAGGCAGAACAATGGCGCTGTTCACTGAGGCTGTGAAATTGATGAATCATCCGCTACATGTCGCTATTCCAGTCGCTAAACAGATTCTGCTTGATAAATGTGTAATTGCGTGCCGTGTCCGGCATTGACCAGTCGCTATCTGTCGCTACCTCTCATTAACCAGGCGCTACCTGACGCTATCCCTTCTTAAATAAGGGCCTAAGTATAGATTAATGGGAATATGTCCCAACAGGCATGAAAAAACAAATAAAGCGCACTAGTGCAATATCATAAAAAACAATTTAATAAGGTAAGATAAAATAATGCACTCACAAACAATCTATAAACAATAGCGCTTCAATAAAAGTGTCTCTCACTTTAAACATTTCATTGAACGATCAGACCCGACTCCTCATCCAGACTAACTTCCCCTTCAAGTGGCAGGGGGAGGCCATTACATACTTAGGGGTTCAGTTGCCCTCAGATTTGGGGAAATTATATAAACTCAACTACGCTCCGCTCCTCCATTCCACGGCTACTTGCCTTGCCTCCTATAACAAGAAGCAGTACTCGTGGTTGGGTCGCATTAATATCCTTAAAATGGACATCCTCCCCCGATTTCTTTATGTATTCCAGACAATCCCCCTGGCCCCGGAGCGGGGGTTTTTCCAATCTCTGCAGAGGAGCCTCTTTAAATTCATCTGGGGCAACGGGAAGCCCAGGATTGGGAGGGCCACACTCTTCAGATCCAAAGTGAGGGGGGGGCTGGGGGTCCCGGACCTTAGGACTTACCACGCTGCCTCGGTACTGGTGCGTCTATCGGACTGGTTCCATCATAAAGACGATAAAGACTGGGTGGTTATCGAGAGGGCAATTTCCCCTATCAGTTTGACAGCCCTGCCTTGGGTGTCTCCTCTGGACAGGCCTGGGCCCCAGGAGCTGCCTTACTTAGCGGGCCCGTTGTTGAAAGTCTGGGATGGATTCTTGAGGCGGGGGAAACTCTCGCTTAGACCGGGCCCCCTCACTCCGCTGTTCGACAACCCGGCCTTCCCCCCGGGTCTGAACTCTAGGTCCTTTCTTATATGGGAAGCTTCTCAGGATATTAGACTTGGGGACATAATGTCAGGGGCGGGCCCTCCCTCCCTTTCTGATTTAGGGGTTCGGAGTGGGCTTCGGAACATCTCATGGTTTCTACATGCTCAGTTGGTGGCCTTTGTCAGGTCTCTTGCGCCGATCTTGAACCTCTCCTGCACGCTAACTCCCCTGGAGAGTGTCTTCCGGGACCCTTCCCCCCCTACACACGTGATTTCTGCCCTTTATAAGATCCTTCGGGAAGAGGAGGAGGGTGAGGGGACGCCAGGGTTCTGCGGGAGATGGGAGGAGGACCTGGGACAGGTGTTTGAGCCCGATGAGTGGGAGAAGTCCTTTGCACTTACCCACAAACTGTCTGTCGCGTCTAGAGCCCAGGAACGGAACTATAAGATTCTGGCAAGATGGTATAGGTGCCCATCGGACCTTCTAAAATTTGGAGGAGTGGACACTGGTGATTGTTGGAGATGTACAGGGGCTCCTGGGACCATGGTGCATATTTGGTGGGAGTGTCCGTTGGTGCGGGACTTCTGGGAGCGGGTGCTAGGAATGTATGAACACCTGTCACTCGAAAAGCTCCCCCGCACGCCACAGGTTGCCCTTTTGTCCATGCTCCCAGGGTCAGTATCGACTAACAAGAAGGGGTTATTGAGGCATTTACTTACTGCTGCTAGATCGGTGATCCCCAGACACTGGCGTTCCACTGCTGTTCCATCCATGCTGGAGTGGTACGGGGAAGTTGAGACCATCAAGAGGATGGAGGAGCTGTCTTTGGAGGGGGTGGAGGGGGGCACCCAGAGGTTTCTTACGACGTGGGCTCTATGGGAGGCTTCTCGGGAGTCTCCTGACTTCCGAGCGCTATTGGAACGGGAGTGAACCCCGGGACGACTTGGACGGTGGACGGCTAGGCTGGGGTCAGTCCTGTCATGACCCTTGGGGGGGGTCGGAGCGGGGATGTGACGTGGTCATCCTTCCCTAAGTTTGTGTCTTCTTGTCTGTCTGTTGTGTTCTCCTTCCTATTGTCTCTTATCCACTTTCTCTCCCATTCCCTGCTTTGTGTCCCTACTTTCTTTTTCTTCCCTTGTTCCCTCCTATCTGCCCTTCTTTTTCTCTACAATTTCCCTTATTTTCGGGGTTGCGGGAGGGACGGGTGCGGTCACTATATTCTGGTCATGCCGGAGGTTGGCCTGTATGGAAGAAAATCTTGGTTGGCTATAGTCCCTGGGGTGTGGTAGGGGTCGCGGGCCACGGTGTTCTGGGCCCGCGCTTCTGTTGTTCCCGGCTCCTTGAGCATTTAATGTGCCCGACCTCTCTAGCCCGCCTGAGGCTGTATTATTTGTTGGCTGCTGGTCCGTCCCGACCCCGCAATTCTCTTTGTGTGTTCATTCCTGTTTACATGTACTGTTCTTGATTTTCATGCAAAACTCAATAAAGATATATTGAAAGAAAAGTGTCTCTCACTGCACCAACCATCCCGGGCAGCCTCCGCAGCATTTTAATAAAAGAGCGTTATTTGCAGCATCGAATGGTGGGGATGATTCTCCAAAGTGTGTTGGGACCTGTTCCAAGGTCTTTTGTGGTTCTTAATTGGCATTGTTTGATTAATAATGAATTCCTATATAAGTTTCATCACCTCTAATAAATATATTAATGATTTTTCATTAAAAAATGTATATAAATTGATCATTATTGCCATCTTCAATGAAAAACGCATGCACGTTTTCAGCTCTGCAGACAAAATGCGCACCTTGCAATTTTTCAACCAAAACAACCCTTTACATTTGGAATATCCCCTACAAACCATATATCCCCTAAAAAGAACACATGTTAAGCTTTCTAGATGCACCCAGCAACAGTAATTTTACTTGGAAATTTCAGCTTTGCAGACAAAGTGCGCACCTTGCACTTTTTCAACCAAAACAATTTTTACATTTGGAATACCCCCCACAAACCATATATTCCCTGAAAGTACACACATTAAGTTTTCTAGATGTACCGTACCCAGCTTATTGTAGTGGGTTCATCTTTCTGGAAGTGATCCCTCGAAGAATTCTTTGTTTGAATAATAAAGCATAATAAAAAACACCTTTTCCTAAAATATCAATATGAAAACAAGAAAAAACAAGCTAAATCTGAAATCACAAGGTCCCCCAAGCAGAACAATACGCAACATGCATAGGTACTTTGACCATTTTAACTGCCAGCCTACTCATTTTTGCAGGACTTTTCAGGAAAATTACATATAATTTTTTTGCAGCAGAGTTTAGGCTTTAACATGAAATATCTTGTTTGTATTTTTTCCACTGTTTTTGTTAAATATTTTTGAGTAAAAATATAAAAATGCAAAAATATATTTTTTAAAGATTGTCTCATTTATTTTAAATAAAACATTTATTAAGGTAAACCATATTACATGCGAAAGCCCAATTTCTCTCATTTACAACAATACCACGTATGTATCCGTAGCCCACCGTTCCTGCCCAGGAGACCCTCCAAACTAAAAAGAGCACTTTATAACATTTACAAATAAAATACAAGTACTATCCACACTAAGGGTTAAATTAAAAAATGGCACGGGATCCCACTTCCTGGGGGGGCTATTTTTTGGAATTTAAAAGGATAAAAACCCTTAAAAATCCCCCCCCCCCCTTAAAATGGTGTGAGGTCCCCCCTACTCAGCATAACCAGCCTGGGGACTTGTGGAACAGGGCACAGGAGCCAGCCTTCTGCCCCCCTTTGGGCTTTGGAAAGGCAGGTAATGGGGGGCTGGGGGTTAATGGCAAATCACCGGCTAGCCGCAGGTGATTTGCCAGACCCAGAGCCTTGTGAACTGGTATAGGAGTCCCGGGAGGGGAACCCCATTTTTAAGGGGAATTTTAAAAATCCACAAAAAATGGCATGAGACCCCCCTACTCAGCATAACCAGCCTGGGGACCAGCTATGTGGGCTTGTAGAACAAGACCCAGGGGCCAGCCTCAGTGGCTCCTGGCTCTGCAGGCTACAAGCCCACACAGCCTAATGGCCCCGGGCTCTTCTGCCCCCCTTGGTTTTGGGATGGCAGGTAATGGGGGGGGCTGGGGGTTAATGGCAAGTAACCCGCTAGCCGCAGGTGACTTGTCAGACCAGAGCCTTGTGAACTGGTATAGGGGTCTCATGGATCTCTTACCAGTTCACAAAGGGTTAACAGTAAAAAAAACACCACACATAGAGAAAATACATATTCTTAGTATACAGTACGTCCTGCTCCAGATAGAATACTTACATTCGGGTACTACTCCACCAGATGGTTCTGGAGTGCAGAGACATCGAAAACAGGCTCCTCCCGGCCCCTCAAATACCCAGGGACCTCCCACAATCTCCAGATTTTCTCTGCAGTCTGGACTGCGAAGGACAAGAATATGGTTCTCTCTACTCGCAGATGAGCGGGGCTATTAGCCTGCGGCCCTGTAGGACTATTCCCACCCATTCCATCAGTAATTGCCTCCCAGCCTTGGCTGCGCTGGTTGGGTGATGGTAGGCAGCAACATTGTTAGGTGCTCCACCGCAATCCCCCCCCGGGTAGGCGGTACAGGCATATGGTGAGCCTCTATGGGATGGCCCTCCCGCACTATTGCCTCTTGCCCCTGTCTATCGGTGGGCCCTATGTTAAATGGCCGCTGTCCTCCCTCATTCTCCTGGTAGCATTCGGGGGAAAAGAGGGGGGGGGGAGTGTGTATGTATGTATATACGTGTATTGGCTTATGCTTCATTACATTATGCTTTGTATCAGCCGCTGCACTGACTTGTATTACTTTTATTATACTTTAAATTGCCGCCGCACTCGCTTTTTCCCAGTGTTTCGCGCTTGGCGGCGGCGTTACCTCAGGCGCCAGTGCGCCGTCATTGGCTGCTTGTCACGTGTTGGCTTTGCGCTCTTTGGGGTATACCAACGCCATTTTGTCTGCTTGTTCGGCTTCTGCGTGACGGGCTTCTACCTACTGTGGTCCGTAAGTGCCCTTTTAATTATTGTTTGCTTACGGCTCCTTTTGATTATGTCTTTCAGACGGGCGAACCCGTTGGCTTCTCCCGGCCCTCTATTAGTTGGTTAACTTGTGAGGCCTAGTGTAATTACTCCCACTTTCCTAGCGGGTTATTGGGGCATCCCGGGTTGCTGTATAGCGTTAATCCCTATCGGCCTATTGTGCCTATAATCACCATATGGAGGCATCTCAGGATAATGTGACCGGGGTTCCTTCGGGACAAGTCCTGCTGTGTGTAGCTTGTGGGGTGTCTCATGTTGACGCTGACAAGGCGCGGCTCTGTTTACCCTGTGCCAAACAGGTGCTTGAACTGCAATCTGGTCTTCCAGTGGCTGACTCTGCAATTCGTTTCGCCTCTCCTACCCCCCCAAGCTTAAATCTCACTCCCATTGAATTGCATACAAGTGGGGAGTCGCAGCCTGATGTGTCTTCTAGACTGGCTAGTGTTGAGAAGTTAATTGCTAATACCTTGGAGCGTAAGGCCCCTGCAAAAAAGCGGCACTTAACGCCTGATGTCACTCTTTTCCCTATGGAAGCTGATGAGTTTTGACATCTATGTGGCTATAGCCCTTCGGAGGAAGGGGAGCTATTCTCCGACTCAGGGTCATCTGATGAGAAGCCCAGGGGTCATGACGATTCTGGCTCTGACCCCTGGGCCCCGGATGATACTGATAGATTGCTGGCCCAGATTTTTGAGGTTCTGTCCATTTCTCCCCCTGTTGCAGCTCCCAGGCAAAGGGGGGAACTTTTTCATACTGCTAAGTCACGCTTGGAATTTCCTGAGCAAGCACATTTCAATAACCTTGTGCTCAAGGAATGGGAACGTCCCAGTAGACTTCCCGGTGTACCTAAGAGTTGGGATAAGAAGTATCCCTTTCCTGCTGATGTGGTAAAGTGTTGGTCATCCCCTCCCGAAGTGGATGCCCCGGTCCTAGGGTTATCTAACACCTCTGTCATGCACTCCCCTGACTCTACTACCCTGCGGGATGCTGAGGACCGGCGCATTGACCAGCTGGCGTCCCATGCCTTTGCATGTGTGGGAACGGCGCAGCGCCCGGTCTGTGCCTTGGCCATTACAGCTGTGGCTATTAGTACCCCGCTCAGAAGTATCCTTGATGGTGCCCCTGATGATTTGCCTTTTGAGGTGTTTAATGCACCCTCTAGTTGTGATGTGTTTGTGAATTTTGTCCTCTCTGCCTTGGATGACACCATTAGAATGTGTGCCAGAACATCTGCCCTTGTGGTGGCTATACGCCGCTCAGTTTGGCTGCGCCAGTGGGCTGCTGACAACGCTGCCAAGAAGGCCCTCACTGGTTTTCCCTTCAAAGGACTACGCCTGTTTGGGGACCCCCTGGACCTTTTTGCTAAGGGAGGCAGGTTACCCCAGCGCAGGCGGCAGTCTCGGCCCTTTCGGGGTCAGGGCTCCCTTTCCTCCCCCTACCGTGGTGCTAGACAAGGGAGGGGGGTTTCCTTTACTGGGGCCCGGGGAGACTTCTGGGGTAGGGACAGAGGACGTGGACGTCCTGGCTCCTCCTGGGGCCCCAAGCTTAAGTCCTCTCCCAAGCCCCCTAAGGCATGATGGGGTGCCCTCACCCATCTGGGTGGGGGGACGGCTTCAGCACTTTGCTCACGTCTGGAGGCTTCATGTCTCAGACCGGTGGATTCAGGAGGTAGTGTCCTCTGGTTACAAGATAGAGTTTGCTGCCTGGCTGCCCCCAAGATTCATCAGATCCCGGATTTCTCAGGACCCTGTGTCAGCTCAGGATCTAGTGCAGGCAGTGCAAAGCCTCCTGGAGCTGGGGGTGTCCACCCTGGAGTCATTTGGATGGGTGATCACCCCAAGTCCTCCCTGCCCCCCTCCTTGGTGACTCCATTCCTGGGAATGAATCTGAATAAAATTCAGGCAAGGATTTTTCTTCCTCAGCAGAAGGTGGACAGTCTGCGCAGGTCCAGTTCCTGCAATCTTGTCATCATCCCTCCATCAGGCAGAGAATGCAGCTGGTGGGCCTGATGGTGGCTTGCTTCGAGGCGGTCCCTTATGCTCAGTTCCACTTGAGGCCTCTGCAACTCCACCTCTTGTCGGTATGGGACAAGGACCCAGCATCCCTAGACCAGGTCTGTGTGCTTTCCCCCCTGGTCAGGCGGTCCCTCTCGTGGTGGCTGGACTCCAGGAACCTGCTGTGGGGCAGATCCTTTCTGACCCCCTCCTGGGAGACTGTCACCACGGATGCCAGTCTGTCAGGTTGGGGGGGCTTCTGGAAGTCCCTGCGGTTCCAGGGGAGGTGGGGCCCTCAGAAGGCCCACACACCTATCAACGTCTTGGAGCTGTGGGCGATCAGGTTAGTTCTGGCTCAGTTGACTCCTCACCTTCGGGGCCTGCCTGTTCAGGTGCGCTCGGACAACCAGACGGCAGTTGCCTACATCAATCATCAGGGAGGGACCTGGAGCAAGAGGGCCCTCCAGGAAGTGTCTCTGATCCTGACCTGGGCGGAGGCCAATGTTCCCTGCATATCAGCTGTGTACATCCCGGGGGCGGAAAATCTCCTAGCAGATTCTCTGAGCAGGGGGACCTCTCGCCAGGGAGAATGGTCCCTCTGCAACAGGGTTTTCCAATCTCTGTGTCACCGTGCGGCCAACCAGTTGTGGATCTGTTTGCGTCCCGTCACAATCACAAGCTCCCGGCCTTTGTCTCCCTGTCCCAGGATCCTCTGGCCTTGACCACGGATGCCCTAGCAATGTCATGGCAGGACTTTCAGTTCCTGTATGTCTTTCCTCCATTCCCCCTGCTGCTCTGGAAGGGGTGCCAGCAATTCTGGTGGCCCCCAGGTGGCCAAGAAGAGTGTGGTTCACGGTGGTGCAGCTGGCAGCAGATCAGTACGCTCTGTCCAGGGTGCCAGATCTGCCATCCCAATTTACAAACGCTGGCTTTGACGGCCTGGCTGCTGAAACCTCCATCTTGATGGAGAAGGGGCTGTCTACCTCGGTTGTTGATACCATGATAAAGGCTAGGCAGAAGTCTTCTTCTTCCATTTTGGTGTGCCTACATTGACTGGTGTGAGTCTAAGTCTCTTCCCTGTCGTGTGTTCTCTATTCCCAGGATTCTGGAGTTCCTGCAGCATGGGTTGGAGATGGGGCTCCAACTCAGTACTCTGAAAGGTCAGGTTTCTGCCCTGGCTGTTTTCTTCCAGAAGTCCTTTGCTCAGCATTCTCTGACCAAGGGGTTACTCATGTGCGTCCTCCACGTAAGCCTATGGTGCCTGTTTGGGATTTGAATTTGGTTTTGTCAGCCTTGCAGGGTGCTCCCTTTGAACCTGTGCAGGATGCTGCCCTGGCCATTCTTACTCTCAAAGTTGCCTTTTTGGTGGCTATCACCTCTGTCAGGCGTGTGTCTGAGTTGGCGGCGCTTTCCATTCAGCCCCCCTACTATGAGAGACACCAGGACAAGGTGGTGTTCCGCTTCAAGCCAGATTTTCCTGTCTGCCTTTCATTTGAATCAGGACATTGGGCTTGATGCAGAGCCTCCCCCGGTCTGAGCTTAAAACCTTCCGATTGTCCGGGGCTCCCGTTTGAATCGTGGCTCAAATGTGATGCAGAGCCTCCGTCGGAATGGCTCCCTAACTGATCCGTCAATTTGTCTTCACTCGGGAAGTGTTTTTTGCTCTCTCGGGTGCCTTCAATTTGTTCGGGGCTTCCGTTCCCGCTCACATGGGCGGCCCGTTTTTCCCAGCTTTTTCCTTGCTTTTTGAACGTACCTGGTTGCCTTCCGTCGTATTTGACCTTCCATTTAGGTGTTTTTTTCAAGTATACTTACATCTCCATGGCTCTTCAATTGTCAATCTGGCTACACGCAAGCGCACATCCCTCAACCTCCATTGGAATATACATATGGCAACAACTGCCAATTTCACACATATATATATTTAAATACATTTTTTGTTGTTCCTTCTTCCTTGGCTTTAATTCATACCTTAATCTCCTTGTTTGTTCCTTCTTCCTTGCCATTAATACTTACCTTAATTGTTTGTGAGTTTTTCTGATTTAACCTTTTGTGTCATGTAAATGTGTGCTGATGTTGTGTGATTGTACTTTTGTAGGAAAGACAACTCTCTAAATATTTTTAATTTTTTTTTATTCAAACTTTTTTTTTTTTTTTGGTTGTTTAAGGTTTTTTTTGGTTAAAAATGAAAATTAAAAATTTTCACATTTGTAAAATAAAACAAAAAATTAGGCCTCGGGGTCTTGAGGGTGTGGTAATCTTTGATCTGTGAATGAAAAACAACATTCGTTTAGCATTTTTTTTTTGGTTTGGTTGTACGTTGTTTTTTTGGGGCCCTTTTCAAACCAGACCTTCTGCGTGATTTAATGAAAAGCCCAAACTCTTTTAAAAAGATTCCGCAGCATCTTAAACTAATATATAGTAAGTTTTTAGTCAATCAATTATTATTATTTCCCCCACTGGGCTGCAACTTCAGGAATTTAGGATACGTGCGCCGCCATCTTGACTCAGAAGCATCACACTTACTGAGGAGAGGAGAGTGGGATAAGGTACAGGGGGTGAGTTATAGCTGTGCTTTGCTCACACAGAGCAGAGCTGTGCTCTGGAAAAGGTTGGTAAGATGATTTGTAAGGTGGACAATCTGTATGTACAGGGTGTGGGAAATATCTAAGATAGACTCTTACTAGTTAAGGTCCGCTTTAAGGTTTTTTTTTTATAATTTATTATGGAAATGTTTCTGAATTTTAGTTTTCAAATGGAATTGTTTGCTCATTTTCTTTAGTTTAAATAAACACCACTTACAAAGTTTTGGCCGCACATTGCGTCGGGGGCGGAGTCTCCCTTCAGCCTCCCTCTGTTGCTGTTGTGAATCTGTATGGATGACAAACACACTGATATTAGAGACTGTTGTTCTTTCATGAATATAATATTAAGTTAGGCTTCTAGGTATCAATCTACTCACCTTCCCCAGCAACCTCTTCCTCCTCGCCCCCTTCCTCACTCATCCCTTGGGATGTTCCAGCGACGTCTGAATCTACAATAGTGCACATGAGTATCTGTATTTAATGCATGTATTGCCACATATCTAACTATATTTTGCTTACCGGAGTCCGGTTGAGGCTCTGTTCTGCTAGACTCCCTGCCGTCAGATTACCCCCTCCCCTGCATGCTGAGGTCCAGTGGCTCCTCCGAGTCACTTACAGAGGAGGGGGTGGCCGTTGACCCTGGCGGTGGCCCACCTACACCTTCACCTGTTTCGCCCAACACTGGCCTGCGTGTCCTGGTCCGGGTGGGGCGGAACCGTATATTCCATTCATGGGCTGAAATACAAACACAATCATTAAACCACGCCCAGGCGAAGCCAGGGTTATAGGTGCATTTACATTTTAAACACTTACATGGGAAATGTTTTGTGAAGTACCGCCTCACCCGGGGCTTATGCCTTCTGTTTAAATCAGACCAGTGTTGGGCGATCTGGGTGAAGGTATAGGTGGTTTGGGATCGGCGTTCTATCGCGTCCACCACCTCCAGGGCCAACGTCCGTTTGTCATAATCTGACGGCAGGAAGTCGTAGCGATTCCTCAGCATCATCTGTTATTAAAAAATACAAGGACACACCATTAATCCACCAAATACATTAACAAGTTTCCTGGCCTAACTCAAGTCACTTTATTAACCTCTTGCTGCCTCACATTGCCCTAGTTCTGCTATCTGCATGTAGGCTAGTTTGTTGCTGCGTACATGTGTTAAACTAAGGTGGTCTGGTATGTAACGTGACAAACTAAGTTGTTTCAGACTATTCTTGCGCTTTTTTTTTTTTTTATTACAAGGAATGTGTGCGCGCACATAAACGCACGCTCGCATACTCACATCCATGATGATTTCGTCCTGCTCCGGGGTAAAGATGGCGGGCGACATCTTGTCTTCTTTACCAAGGTATAGCTCCGACGTTCCCCCGCGGTGACGTGCGTGCGTGCGCGCAGGCGCGCACTCGCTGTTGGGCATGCCCACACGGGAAACATATTTAAAGAACAAGCCACTCCGCTCGGTGTGGGATACCATATCAATATGGGCAGACCTAAAGTGAGCAAAAATAGCCAAGCAAGGCCAAAGGCACATAGCAGCCGCACACATGCCTCATTCTAAATAACACAGAAGAGCAGGCACAACACACATGCAGAACATGCACCAACTAAAACGGTGGGTACTCCACAGACACAGGCACATTCCCAAAAACGCAGGAGCAAGGAGACATTAACCCATTCACCCCCGCCAGAAAAAAATAAAAAAAACACACCAGCATACTCAACCTCAACACACCAAGCATACCCACAAAACCAAACACATCAGCAAGGGTAAGCGTATTGCCAAAACAAACACCCCACCAAGGTCACCCACCCCTCCACCTCAACCCTCTGGTACTCACAATTCCAGTACCTCAGATAACACATGCAGCTCAACATCTGATAGCTCACCAGGAACCCAGACATTAACCCAGAGCAGCACATACACACCCTCAACCTCCCCCCTAAGCCCAAAAACCACACACGACTCCCCAGATAGCCAACCATCTATTTCAAGTGATGCAGGGGACAACACACACCCATGTGGGCGCTAACGACGCCGTGGGTCCCTAACAGCTCCTTTTTGCGAAGCACAAAGCATGGCTGTTGCCAATGCTGTTTGGGTACATTATGGGGTTATGTCCATCGAGATATGGCAAAAATCAAGCGGACATTTGGGGACCTGAAATCATATACCGTAGTTGTAAAAAAATGGACATGCGCCGGCAGCAGAGGTAAAGCCCATTTTGAATGCCTTTATAGTTGCATTGATAACAGGATGTAACACTTATTAGGTGTGATTTAATCTTCCCCAGCCAGCAGACAGGAGGTGCCTTACACACAAAAATAATCCTAACACCCGCTGAGGAACATGTCTATTAGAGATGAGCGAACTTTTGAAAAATTCGATTCGACTGATTCGCCGAATTTTCCGTCAAAAATCGTTTCGACCCAAATTTATTCGCGATGAATCGCTATTAAAAACGGCTATTTCTGAGCCTCCTAGAGCCTCAATAGGGTTGTAAACCATTCTGCCTTGCTGTAACACGCATAGGATGCGTGCTGGGTTAGTTAAATAATACTTTAAATAAATATCACATGCAGATCAGAGGCGTCGCTAATAGAATCGCAGAGCGGCACAATTGCAGAGAGTTGAAGTGGCATCACTATGAGGGGCAGGAGCCCAAACTTTGCTTTAAAGAGACACTGGAGTTGGAAGCAGCAGGAGCCCAAAAATTGGATGAATCACACCCTGGAGTTGCAAGCAGCAGCAGGAGCCCAAACATTGGCTGAAAGAGACATTGGAGTTGGCAGCAGCAGGAGCCCAAAAATTGACTGACACACCCTGGAGTTTCAAGCAGCAGCAGCAGCAGCAGGAGCCCAAACATAGCTTGAAAGAGACACTGGAGTTGGCTGCAGGAGCCCAAAGATTGGATGAATCACACCCTGGAGTTGCAAGCAGCAGCAGGAGCCCAAATATTACTTTAAAGAGACACTGGATTTGGCAGCAGGAGCCCAAAATTAGATGAATCACACCCTGGAGTTGGCAGCAGCAGCAGCAGGAGCCCAAACATTACTTTAAAGAGACACTGGGGTTGGCTTCAGGAGCCCAAAAATTGGATGAAACACACCCTGGTGTTGGCAGCAGCAGCAGCAGGAGCCCAAACATTACTTTAAAGAGACACTGGGGTTGGCTTCAGGAGCCCAAAAATTGGATGAATCACACCCTGGAGTTGGCAGCAGCAGCAGGAGCCCAAACATTACTTTACAGAGACACTGGGGTTGGCTTCAGGAGCCCAAAAATTGGATGCATTAACACCCTGGAGTTGGCAGCAGCAGCAGCAGGAGCCCAAACATTACTTTAAAGAGACACTGGGGTTGGCTTCAGGAGCCCAAAAATTGGATGAATCACACCCTGGAGTTGGCAGCAGCAGGAGCCCAAACATAACTTTAAAGAGACACTGGAGTTGGCTTCAGGAGCCCAAAAATTGGATGAATCACATCCTGGAGTTGGCAGCAGCAGCAGCAAGAGCCCAAACATTACTTTAAAGAGACACTGGAGTTAGCAGCAGGAGCCCAAAAATTGGATGAATCACACCCTGGAGTTGGCAGCAGCAGCAGCAGGAGCCCAAGCATTACTTTAAAGAGACACTGGGGTTGGCTTCAGGAGCCCAAAAATTGGATTAATCACACCCTGGAGTTGGCAGCAGCAGCAGGAGCCCAAACATAACTTTAAAGAGACACTGGAGTTGGCAGCAGGGGCCCAACAATTGGATGAATCACACCCTGGAGTTGGCAGCAACAGCAGCAGGAGCCCAAACATAACTTTAAAGAGACACTGGAGTTGGCAGCAGGAGCCCAAAAATTGGATGAATCACACCCTGGAGTTGGCAGCAGCAGCAGCAGGAGCCCAAACATTACTTTAAGGAGACACTGGGGTTGGCTTCAGGAGCCCAAAAATTGGATGAATCACACCCTGGAGTTGGCAGCAGCAGCAGCAGGAGCCCAAACATTACTTTAAAGAGACACTGGGGTTGGCTTCAGGAGCCCAAAAATTGGATGAATCACACCCTGGAGTTGGCAGCAGCAGCAGGAGCCCAAACATTACTTTAAAGAGACACTGGAGTTGGCTTCAGGAGCCCAAAAATTGGATGAATCACACCCTGGAGTTGGCAGCAGCAGCAGCAGCAGGAGCCCAAACATTACTTTAAAGAGACACTGGGGTTGGCTTCAGGAGCCCAAAAATTGGATGAATCACACCCTGGAGTTGGCAGCAGCAGCAGCAGCAGGAGCCCAAACATTACTTTAAAGAGACACTGGGGTTGGCTTCAGGAGCCCAAAAATTGGATGAATCACACCCTGGAGTTGGCAGCAGCAGCAGCAGGAGCCCAAACATAACTTTAAAGAGACACTGGAGTTGGCAGCAGGGGCCCAAAAATTGGATGAATCACACCCTGGAGTTGGCAGCAGCAGCAGCAGCAGGAGCCCAAACATTACTTTAAAGAGACACTGGGGTTGGCTTCAGGAGCCCAAAAATTGGATGAATCACACCCTGGAGTTGGCAGAAGCAGCAGCAGCAGGAGCCCAAACATTACTTTAAAGAGACACTGGAGTTAGCAGCAGGAGCCCAAAAATTGGATGAATCACACCCTGGAGTTGGCAGCAGCAGCAGCCCAAACATTACTTTAAAGAGACACTGGAGTTGGCAGCAGGAGCCCAAAAATTGGATGAATCACACCCTGGAGTTGGCAGCAGCAGCAGCAGCAGGAGCCCAAACATTACTTTAAAGAGACACTGGGGTTGGCTTCAGGAGCCCAAAAATTGGATGAATCACACCCTGGAGTTGCAAGCAGCAGAAGGAGGCCAAACATTGGCTGAAAGGCACACCCTGAAGTTGGCATCAGCAGGAGGCCAAAAATTGGTTGGAAGGCACACCCTGAAGTTGGCATCAGCAGGAGCCCAAAAATTGGCCTAAAGACATAAATGTTTTGCACCATTTGGAAAGTGTTAAACGTGGCACCATGCTGAATCTAGTCGCATGCATCAGGCATTGGTGGGTGGAAATCCTGGCTGATCCATCCCTGATTCATTTTGACAAAGGTGAGTCTCTGCACATTTTTAGTTGACAGACGAGTTCTCCTCGCCGTAACTATGGCCCCCGCCGCACTAAACACCCGCTCAGATGGCACGCTACTTGCCGGGCAGGACAGCTTTTCCAGGGCAAACTCTGCTAGTTGCGGCCACAAATCAAGTTTGGCTGCCCAGAAGTCCAGCGGATCCTCAAGGTGTGTTGGCATGGTCATGTCAAGGTATGACATGACCTGCTGGTTGAGGTCCTGCTCCAGGACTTCCTGCTGCTCATGAGTAGCCCCACTATGCGGGTGTAGAAAGCTACTCATTAGCGACTGAAGACTGAGGCTGCTGCTGATGGAGCTGCTGCTGCTGCTCCTGCCAACCCCCCCAGCAGCCATGGCAGTGGAAGGTGAGCGCAGAGGTCCCCTCAGACCTGCGAGAGTATGGACCATGGCGCAGATAGGCATCGGCCAACTGACTACGTAGAATGTCTTTGTAGTAGTTCAGTTTGTCCTCCCTCTCGGCGGGTTTAAAAAATGCCCCCATTTTGTGCCGGAAGCGAGGGTCCAATAAGGTGGAGAGCCAGAAGTCATCCCGCTGACAAATGGAAACAATTCTGGGGTCACTACGCAAGCACGTGAGCATGCTTCCTGCCATTTGCGCAAGTGACTCGGAGGGACTACCTGTCTCCATCTCCACTGCATACTGCCACAGTGTGTCCGGGTCCTCTGTCTCGCCTTCCTCAAAACCCTCTAGCTCCTCTGGCTGCTCCTGCTCCTCCTCTCCTGTCCTCTGACTAGATAAACCAGCCATTTCGCCAAGCCTAAACTGTGCTTCACTGTGCCCCTCCTCCTCCTCTTCCTCCTCCTCCTCCTCCAGTTCAGCTCCAACGGGGTTCATGTGGCCGTAAGATGTAGACGCCATGTCTCCAGTGCCCTGACCAGCCATGGTTTCCAACATGTGCTGTAGTACATGAAGCAGTGGAATCACGTCGTTCATCCCGTAATCCTGCCAACTGACAAATAAAGTGGCTTCCTCAAAGGGCCTGAGCAAACAGCAGGTGTCACGTATGAGCTGCCACTGGTTGACATTGAAGTTACACAGGGGAGTCCCCCTATCCGCTTGGATCATCAGGAAATCCGTGATGGCTTTTCTCTGTTCATATAATCGGTCCAACATGTGAAGGGTGGAATTCCAATGGGTGGAAACATCGCAAATCAGACTATGTTGGGGGATACCGTTCTGACGCTGTAGCTCAAGAAGGGTGTGTTTGGCGGTGTATGAGTGGCTGAAGTGCATGCAAAGTTTCCTTGAAGTTGTTAGGATGTCTTGCATATGGGGGGAACACTTCAGAAACCGCTTGACAACCAGATTGAAGACGTGAGCCATGCAGGGGGCATGGGTCAGCCTTCCTTGGCGCAGCGTAGACAAAATGTTCTTCCCATTGTCGTTAACCATGATTCCCATTTTAAGTTTTCTTGGAGTAAGCCATGTTTGGATTTCCTGATGAATAAATTTAAGCAGTTCCTCCCCCGTGTGACTCCGTTCGCCAAGACAAACCATGTGAAGCACTGCGTGACACCTCCGTGCCCTGCACACATGGTAGACTGGAGGGGCACTGAGACTTAAGCCTACAGTGGAGGGTGAGGAGATGGCGGAGGATGAGGAGGCCGAGTCGCACAGTGTCACAGGCCCAACGGGCAGGGAACGCGGAGGCCGAAGCGGCGTGACCTGTCCAAGTTGCTGCTTCAAAGGGACCACATTCACCCAGTGGGCCGTAAACGACATGTACTGTCCCTGACCGTAGTTACAGCTCCAGACGTCGGCGCTGCCATGCACTTTGCTACACACCGACAGGCTCAAGGACTGGCCCACCTTCTGTTCAACAAAAGTGTGCAGCGCTGGTACTGCCTTCTTGGCAAAGAAATGACGTCTTGGGACTCTCCACCTCGGCTCGGCACAAGCCATCAGTTCTCTGAAAGGTGCAGATTCCACCACCTGAAAAGGGAGCGACTGCAGCACCAGCAGCTTGGACAGGAGCACATTCACACATTCAGCTTCTGCGCCGTAGGATGAGTGGGCGCATACTGCTGTCTCTTGGACATGGCCTCGCTGATGGATTGCTGGCGGGATGCATGACTTGGAGGAGGAGGAGGAGGAGCAGGAGCGACAGAGGATGGGTATGACGCACAGCTGCCTGCGGCTGAGGTGCTGGAGCCTTGGCTGGCAGAAATTGGGAGCGGCGTGCCACTTGGTGAGGAAGCAGACTGGACCACCCCTTGGGAGCCTCGGTTCTCCCAGGTCGCTTTATGGTGACGCATCATATGTTGACGCAGGGCCGTGGTGCCAACATTTGGGCCCTGGCCACGCTTCACCTTCTGCCTACATATCTTGCATGTGGCCATGTTACCCTCCTGCGGATGCTTCAGAAGCAACTGCCACACTGCCGAGTAGCTACTTTTCCCACCAACAGGCCTCACTGATTCGCTGCTATTGTCGCCAACTCCAGGAACCCCTGCCTCACTACCTCCCGATAAGGTAGCCTGCCGCACAGCAGGTGCTCTACCCCGGCCCCGTTTGGCTCCAGGCTTTACAATTGTGCCCCCATGCTACCTGCCAACCATGCTGCTAACACCTTGCTGCCTGAGCTGCTGACTCCGGGGCAACCTGCGCCCCTCTTCTCCTGATGATGACGATGAAGCCCCTTCATCACCCGGCTCCCAAGTGTGATCGGCTTCATCGTCATCATCATTATCACCGAGTTGTGGCTGTACGTCACTGATGTTTGTGGATTCGTCAACAGTGTCTGGCACAGGAGCTGGAACGCTCGCAGCACCCACGACACTGTCCACATCACTATTTGTCTGCCTAGCTAAAGAAGCCACCTCCATTTCTTGGCTGGGCAGTAGCTGCTGACTGTCCTCTATCTGATCGTCCTCCTCACTAAAGAGTGGAGCTGAACCCAAAGGATAGGATACATCTCTGGGGGAGGGAACGGCATAGGACAGAGGCAATGGGAGGACAGGGACTGCTCTCAGGGCATGCCAACTCAGGGTTGTGTCAGAGGAACCTACCGACCCTAGACTGGGGGTCTCAGACGTAAGTTGTGATGATGTTGTTGATGAGCACGTTAACCAATCTACCACGGCAGATGCGTTACTGGTGGAGACACGACCGCTAGCAGATACTGGCAGACCAGGTCTCTCACCGTGACTCCTGCTGCCACTCGCCCCTAGTCTGCAGCGACCTCTGCCTGCTGAATCTTGGCCTCTGCCACTCCTCTTTGAACATCCTGGCACTTGTCTGCCTGACATTTTTATGTATTTCCTTATTTAGTATAAACAGATAGGGTTCAATGTGCAGTTTTGCGGTGCCCTGCGGCCTGGTTTATTAAAAGCAGTCAAAAACAAATGGGATGCCCCCACAGCAGACCTGAGATCAGTATATATGCACAGCAACAGTGTCTAAGCAGGCTCAAACAGGCCAAATTACTTTAAATAAGTTTGCTGCTTAGAGTAAATACAGAGGCTAATGGGATGTTACAGAATGGGATGCCCCACAGCAGACTTGAGATCAGTA
Organism: Gastrophryne carolinensis; assembly: GCA_027917425.1. NCBI lineage: Eukaryota > Metazoa > Chordata > Amphibia > Anura > Microhylidae > Gastrophryne > Gastrophryne carolinensis. The sequence goes on along the minus strand of CM051235.1, from coordinate 296,819,171 downwards.
TATATGCACAGCAACAGTGTCTAAGCAGGCTCAAACAGGCCAAATTACTTTAAATAACTGTGCAGCTTACAGTAAATACAGAGGCTAATGTGATGTTACAGAATGGGATACCCCACAGCAGACTTGAGATCAGTATATATGCACAGCAACAGTGTCTAAGCAGGCTCAAACAGGCCAAATTACTTTAAATAAGTTTGCTGCTTAGAGTAAATACAGAGGCTAATGGGATGTTACAGAATGGGATGCCCCACAGCAGACTTGAGATCAGTATATATGCACAGCAACAGTGTCTAAGCAGGCTCAAACAGGCCAAATTACTTTAAATAACTGTGCAGCTTACAGTAAATACAGAGGCTAATGGGATGTTACAGAATGGGATGCCCCACAGCAGACTTGAGATCAGTATATATGCACAGCAACAGTATCTAAGCAGGCTCAAACAGGCCAAATTACTTTAAATAACTCTGCAGCTTACAGTAAATACAGAGGCTAATGTGATGTTACAGAATGGGATGCCCCACAGCATACTTGAGATTAGTATATATGCACAGCAACAGTGTCTAAGCAGGCTCAAACAGGCCAAATTACTTTAAATAAGTTTGCTGCTTAGAGTAAATACAGAGGCTAATGGGATGTTACAGAATGGGATGCCCCACAGCAGACTTGAGATCAGTATATATGCACAGCAACAGTGTCTAAGCAGGCTCAAACAGGCCAAATTACTTTAAATAACTGTGCAGCTTACAGTAAATACAGAGGCTAATGTGATGTTACAGAATGGGATGCCCCACAGCAGACTTGAGATCAGTATATATGCACAGCAACAGTGTCTAAGCAGGCTCAAACAGGCCAAATTACTTTAAATAACTGTGCAGCTTAGAGTAAATACAGAGGCTAATGAGATTTTACAAAATGGTAATGTTTCCACAGCAGACTTGAGATCAGTTCAGTATATATGCACGACATCAAAAGTGTATAAGCAGCCTGAAACCGCTAAAAAAGCCAGTCAGCCAGCCAGTAACACTCAGTCTGGATGAAAAAAAAAAATCTCCCTGTGACTGCCTCCGATTTTTTCTAACTTTCCCTGCTTCTCGCTGACTTCCTGCCTGTCTCCTGCCTGTCTCCTGCCTGTCCCTGTCTGTCCCTGGCTCTCTAACTTTCTCTCCCTGACTACAGCAGCGTCTTGTCTCTCACGAATGCAATAGAGAAATGAGGAAAAGCAAGATGGCTGCCGCCTTAAATAGCGCTGTGACGTCACCGGGCTTGCTGGCTGCTGATAGGCTGCATGTGACTGCCCCAGCATGCACTGGAGCGGGGTAGATGTCTGGACATGTCCCGTCCGCCATCTTAGAATGCCTGTAATGTAAATGAATGGATGTTAAAGGAAAACTTCGAGCGATCGAAGCACGGGGAAATTCGGATTCGATCCGAATCGAATTTTTCATGAAATTCGGATCGAATCCGGGTTCGTCCGAATCGATTCGCTCATCCCTAATGTCTATACATACATACACCCTGCCAGCGTCCAGGGGCCTGCAAGAGGCACACGACACAGACCGGAATGTAAGGTCCCAAGGTGAGTTTGAATTTTCCCTGAGCTTTTAAAATGAGGGACAAAAGCCAGTGTTAGGCTAGACAACACACTCTACTTTGGGTTTAATATAATCTTACATTCTCAGTTCCAAGGCCAAAGGCAACAGGACACACAAGGCCAAGCAACCCCTGCCTTAACCCCGAGGGCAAGGTCAAACCAGGATTCAACAGCACGAACCCAAAATGAGGATTTGGAGGAGGTAAGTCAATGGTCCTTTGTGTGTACTTTTAACTTTGAACTAGGATCGATTGGTGTGCCATAAAAAAACTAAAATGAAACTAGATTTATTTACAGAACAGAGTAAGCACACCCATAATAGAAGATATCCGAGATTTTAAGGAGGACACCCCACATCTGTTACCAACCACTACTGAGCCAGTGGCCGCAACGTAGTCAACACAGCCGCAACCACCACATCCACAACCTCATTCCTAACCCGAAACAACCACCCAGCCCACTGCTAGAACCCATACCAGGCGCCAGATTAGCCAAAGAGTGCAACTGCAAATTATGGAGGAAGCGTGGCGCCAGGAAAACATAGCTTTTGCAGCTAGCACACAGCAATTCAATGCCACTGTGTGCACACAATTAACCAACATAAGTACCCAATTACAGGTATTATACCGAAATGTGTCTGCCCTTACCAGCCATATGGGTGACCTAGTCCAACAGTGGCAGCACATTAATGAAAGCCTGGCACACATTGCTGCAAATATTGTTCCACACCGGCATTCATCTGCACCATCCTCCCACACATACCACTAAAGATTTTGGTTACAATATCTGTCCCCACGTGTAAGTTTCCTTTTTTCAAAAAATCAAGAAATGAAAACTAACAATTTGTTTAAGCACAATAAAAAGTAAGCCACTTGTGTTCTATGCAAATACATTCTCAACAAGTTGCGCACGTATGGTTTGTGCGGTGCCACTTTGGTTGCCTGATAAAGGAGGGTGTGTGCTCTTCAGCAAGAAAAATATGATCGGCAGGCAGGTCAGAATATCTGGTAACCATGCTACGAATGGCCAGGTTGTGTAGGATCCCGCAAGCGATTACAATTTGTATGACCTTGGCCGGCTTATATTGGATTGCCCCCCCCCCCAGTCTGATCTAGACAGCGATCTTGAGCAAAACAAATGCTCGCTCAACCACCGAGCGAGTCCTCCTATGGGCAGTATTATAGCGCTCCTCTGCCTGGGAAGATGGGTGCAGGATGGGGTTCAGCAGCCAGGGGAGCAAAGGATAGCCTGAGTCACCTGCAAAAATAAACAAAAAAAAACATTTTATAACAACTCCCAAAGTTTAGGGGTGCATAGCAACATTAGTAAAGAGGGACAAATAGGTGAGCAGGGTAGTGTTGTAGGAAAAGACATTTGGAATGAGGCTACCTACACATCCAACCGGGACACTCCTTAAAAATGTCTGTGGGATGGTACTTATATAAGAGGGCAAGAACAGGACGCAATAGGGTACAATCACTTAACCCATTTAATTTGAAGCTCAATAATTAGGCTCAAAATATACTACGAAAATAGTTACCAAATAGTGTGTTAAGGGAAAAAACACAGTCAGACAGGGTGGGCAACCAATACAAGTTTCATATACATACCCAGTAGCCAGCCACCAAAAAGATCGCCAGATTTGAATCGCTCATCTAGGCAGGAATTCCTCAAGATGTGCGCATCATGCGTCGAGCAGGGAAAGCCAGCAAAACGACACCCAAAAACCAATTCAGGGCCAGCCACTGCCTGCACATTTATGCAATGTCCCATCTTCCAGTTCCTGCACACATGCAAGAAAAAAACAATTAGGTAAACCCTGTAAAAAGGACCCCCAAAAATATAACAAATACTCATGCCATCGATGTCCAAAGGCGTGCGATGCAGCCTGGTTTCTGCCATATTTAGCAGGACAAGACCGCGGAGCTGGCGCCGCTGATGTGCTCCAACAGAGGACTGCATATTATTGCCCGAGTACAAATACGGCTGCTCTGACTGGCCGTAAGTGAAGGCTCGGCGGCCCCGTTTTATTAGGGTGATTTCAATCGGAAATCAAGGCTCTGCATCACTGAAAAAAACGGACCAATGAACGAGGCGTCCGTTTTCCCGGGAAACAGCCTCGTGCGAGCCGACAATCGGAAAGGCGGCTGAGCACACACCTGAGCGCATAAACGCACACTAAAATCAACGTAGCACCCTTTCCTGACCCGATCAAAGCCCAAAACCAACGGGAAAACGCACGGGATAGCTGAACGGGGAGGCTCTGCATCAAGCCAATTGTTCTTCCTTCATTGTGCCCTAATCCTAGTAATGCTAAGGAGAGGGTTTTGCATTCTTTGGATGTGGTCAGGTGTCTGAAGTACTATCTGGTGGCTACTGCACCTTTCAGAAAAACTGATGCTCTTTTTGTGGTCTCTTCTGGTCCCAGGAAGGGTTTGGCTCCTGCCAAGTCTACTATCAGCAAATGGATCCGCCAGGCTGTTATTCAGGCCTACTCTGCTAAGGGGAAGAATCCTCCCTTCCGCCTTACTGCTCATTCTACACGTGCTATTGGTGCCTCTTGGGCTTTTCAGCACCAGGCTTCTGTTGAACAAGTTTGCAAGGCCGCTACTTGGTCTTCTGTTCATACCTTTTCAAAGTTTTACAAGGTTGATGTTAGGGCCTCAGCTGATGCTGTTTTTGGCCGCAAGGTTTTGCAGGCGGCAGTGATTTAAACTGTCTGCTGTTACCTTTTTGGGGATCCCACCCTACTTTATGGACACTGCTATTGGATGTCCCGAATGTAAGTATTCTATCTGGAGCAGGACGTACTGTATACTAAGAATAATACAATTCTGTGATTACTCACCTGTAGAATTGGTGTTATGAGTATACAGTACGTCCTGCTCCACCCCACCCTTGGCTTTTGCATTATCTTGGATCCCCTGTATGGTGATTGTTGTCATTGTTATAGTTACCTGTTTGGGTTGTTTTAATTCTCCCGGCTTCACGTTAACTGCTTTTCAATGCTGGGGATTGTGGGAGGTCCCTGGGTATTTGAGGGGCCGGGAGGAGCCTATTTTTGATGTCTCTGCAGTCCAGCGCCATCTGGCGGAGTAGTACCCGAATGTAAGTATTCTATCTGGAGCAGGACGTACTGTATACTCATAATACCAATTCTACAGGTGAGTAATCACAGAATTGTATTTTTGAAATAAAATGTTTTTTTTTCTTTACTCCCCTCCGATTGTCAGCTTCTGTGTCCCTCGCCGATCGCTATGACATATGCAGTGATTGCTGGAGGGGGGCAGGGGATCAGAGGATCCTATGCCCCTCCACCCCTCTGCTAGTGATCATCGCATCTGACAACTGTCAGGCCGAGAGCAGGATGACGTCATCAGGGACTGAAAGGGGGGTAACTTTTTTTTTACTTTGGCCACTAGCAGGGAGGGCAAGTCAGGGACGTAGCTGTCTCCCCCCTTACTTGAGTGGTACGAAGAACTCAATAATATTATGAGGATGGAGGAATTAACGGCAGACCTTGAGGGTGAGGGTGAGGCGTTCATGCGGACTTGGGTAGCCTGGATAATGTTCAAGGGCTCAGATGCGGGTATAAAGAAGATATTAGAACTACAGTAGGGAGGGAAGTGGGGGAAGAGAGGGAGGTGATAGAGAGGATAGTGGCCCTGGGGTGGGGGGGCATCTTGCCCTCCCCCCCAAAAATAAAAGACCCTAGTGTTTCAATGTCCTTGTGGTGTGTGTTCCCTTCTATGTTGTAGGTCAGTGTCTTATTTCTGGCTGAATAGTGATTAAGGGCTAAGGGGGCGGAAGGCCCCGGACGAAGACAGGTCCCAGCCAGGCAGCCCTGTAGGGGTCACTTTGGAACCCTCCTTTAGATCTTGGCCCCCCCCCCCCACCTGATACACAGCATGGGCAGGTCGGCATCTCAAGCCCCTGGGAAGAGGGGAAACAGAGGAAGAGGGGGCTTGGCCAAATGATCATCGCCAGCTGGTCCATGGGGCGGGCCTGGAGAAACGAGGCCGGGACAGCTGAGGTGGGAGACTCTCAGTTATACAGGTGGCGGAAGTGCCCCCATGGACGCGCCGATATGTTAAGTGTACTGTATTGTGTTCATATCATTTATATTTGTAACAATGTGATATGCAAAAATTCTATAAAAATAAGAATAAACATAAAAGTGCATCATCTTCCTTGGGAGTTACTGACAAATGAACTTATTAGACAACGTGGTGTAATTTTTAAGGTATACATATATTTAAAGTTTTTAGGTTGCCTTATACATTTAAGGGCTGGAAATATACTTGTGAATTTTAGCAAAATTACACACAAGCAAAACAATTATAATTATGTTTAGTATTCATAACAAACTTTATATATTATGTTTCATGTTTTTCATAGATTCTTAATTATTCTAGTTCAAATTGAATTGTATTATTAAGCAATTAATTATTCATCTGAAACTTATAATTATTATTAATATAACACTAGAATAATCAGAGATAATTTCCTATTTTAAGTATATCTAATTATTCTGGTTTGAATTTACTTATTTATTTAGTAAATTATTCATCTAAAATTCATAATTTTAATAATATAATGCTGAATTAACCAAAGATAATTTCATATTCATGCTGAACAGTTAGAGGACCAAAAACCAACACGGTATATTGGGATCCCGCCTCCGCTTCAAATAAAGTGTGGAGCGAGGGTGCTATAGGGTGCTATATCCCCCCTGGAGTGTCCCTCCCTTTCTACAGTTGTTATTGAGTTATCATTTACCTAAGAATGGCACATATGATATTTGTTTTTTTTTTTTTAGATGAGAGTTGTATACCCAGCAGGTGTCTGGTTTGAGAAAGGAATGAAAATTGAAGCCATTGACCCTTTAAATGTTGGGAATATATGTGCAGCAACTGTGTGCAAGGTATGTTTTTACAATTCAAATGACAAAGACCATTTTCAGAATATTGATTGGCATTAGAGTTTTTAGATCGTTACTGTTGTCTCCGGTTGATCATTCAGTGAAAGGACCAGCTCTTCAGTTATTTCGCTACTACTGGGATTATGGACATCATTCAGGTGATAAACACTGACAAAAAAAGCTCTGTCACATCAATATAATCTTAGAGCAGGTGAAGGGTATTTCTTTTTCACAGTTTCAATAAACTTGTGCTGTCTTTGGCTGCATACAGTAACCTTATTGCAATGTGTTGAGCGCTTTCTTCTGTATTATTTGGCGAGCGCAGCAGCTGGACTTTTTTATTTTAAATGCTGGGTGTGGATGAGCTATCACTATCATAAAGTCGTATCGCTTCTGGGCACAATGAACCCTTCCTAGTAACATTTGCCAATCTTGAAAAATATCCTACAAGATATCAGACGCTCCTCTCATAGAAACATAGACTCTCTGCCTAGTTTCCTTTCTCTATCCCTTTCTTTTCTATTTTATTTTACAGAAAATTTAGGTCAAGCCATGTCTGAACATTTCACCTGTGTCCTGCCAGTTTGTTCCCCAAGGAAGGTCCACCTCATGTCTCAGACTCCTGTCTGGGGGTAATGTGATCGGTGAATACATGTATTTTGTCAGATAAATAGGGCAGCTTAGAACAGACAATATTCTAAGCATACAGTACGTCCTGCTCCATATATAATACTTACACGTGGGTAATCCTCCGCCAGAGAGCGCTGTTCACTGCAGACATGCAAAAACATGCTCCTCCCGGCCCTTCATATACCCAGGGACCTCCCACAAATCCCCAGATTTCTCTGCAGTGCTGACTGCGAAGACATGAAGTATCACTCTCTCGAAGGTGAGCGGGGCTTTTACAGCCTGCGGCCCTGCAGGACTATTACCACCCGTCCTCTTCGATGATGTGCCTCCCAGCCTGGGCTGCGCTGGTCGGGTGAAGGTAGGCAGCACCATGTGTGCTCACGGAGCTACGCTCCACCGCAGTCCCCCACCATAGGGTAGGCGGTTTAGGCTGATGGTGAGCTTCTAATAGATGCTCCTCTCGCATTATTGCCCCGTGCCCCTCGTAGCGATGAACCCTGGGTGAAGGGTTGCCTTCTCCCTCGTTTCCCCCTGTAGCTCGGGGGAAAAGAAAGGGGGGATATGCGTGTGGCGGTCTCAGCGTAATGTTGTACATGTTTTTGGCCGTTGTTCTGTCTTTGAACTGGGTGTCAGAGCCGCACTCCTTGATCCACATAACCCTTGTCAGGTTGCGCGCGTGTGTATTTTCCCTTACTGAAGTGTGCGGCCCGGGCGGCAGCGTCATTCAGTAGTTTTGGCGGTTCCCTTAGCTAAACTCTAACTGTGTGTCTTATCCACTGCTTCTCATGTACGTTACCGCTAGTTGGAGCTTTGCGCTCTTTGGGGGAGGCGGGGACTTGGCATGACGCGCCCCGCATCACGGCCAGATCGGGCCCGCCCCTCGAGGTTCGCTTGCCGCCATTTTGATGGTCTTCGCGCACGCGCGCGGTTGCGATCCTCCTCCTCCCTTGGTCATGTAAGTGCCCTCCTGGGCGGTTTTGTTCCTATGATCTTTCGTTCAGCTGCGCATGGCTCTGACAACCCCCTTATTCTCCTTATGTCTTTCAGACGCCAAGATTTCGGTGGCTTCTCCCGGCCTGACATATATTATAGCGGGTTCACATAAAAAATTCTTCCACATTCCTAGCGGGTCTTGGGGCATCCAGGGTTGCCTATTGCATAAATCCCTGCGGGCATATTGCTCAGATAATCACCATATGGAGGCATCTCAGAATTATGTACCCGGGGTCCCTTGGGGACAAGACCGGCTGTGTACAGCGTGTGGACAGCCCCATGCTGATGCTGACAGAGCACGGGTCTGCGGACCGTGTGCTGAACAGGTACTGGCCCTGCAATCAGGTTTACCAGTGGCTGCACCTCGCTTCAATACACCTGTCTCCCCGTGCTTAAATCTCACTCCTGATGAGTCGCACTCGAACGGGGATGACCAGCAAGTCGTGCCGCGCAGGCTGCCTACGGCTGAGCAGTTGATATCTAGTTTGGCGGAGCGCTTGGGCCCTAGAAAGAAGCGGTCCCTGACGCCTCCTGGTTCTCTGGTCCCTACTGAAACTGAAACTGAGTCTGCTGCTATGCAGGACCTTGCTCCTTCTGATGAAGGTGAGCTATTCTCTGATTCGGGCTCCTCAGACGAGATGCCTTGGAGCCGTGATGATTCTGGCCCCAGTTCTTGGGACCTGTGTGACACTGATGAACTACTTATAAAGATCTTTGAGGTTTTGTCAATCTCTCCTCCTGGAGAGGCTCCCAAGCCTAAGAGGGAGAGTTTCCACACAGCGACGCCGCGCTTGGAATTTCTGGAACAGGAGCATTTCCAGGCTCTTATATCCAAAGAATGGGAATCGCCTTGTAAACTTAAAGGGGTTCCAGGGGTCTGGGATTGGAAGTACCCTTTTCCCCCTGATGTGGTTAACTTTTGGTCAGCACCTCCCGTGGTGGATGCACCGATTATAGGGGTTACTAACCCCCCCTTCATGACTGCTCCTAATTACCGTACCCTTCGGGATGCTGAGGACCAGCGCATTGACGGACTGGCTTCCCACACCTTTTCGTGTGCTCTGCGCCCAGTCTGTGCCGCGGCCATCACTGCGGTGGCCGCCAGGACCCTCATTAGAAAGCTACTTGATCACCAACCTCAGGATCTCCCCTGGGAGGTCTTTAATGCACTCTCCGATTGTGATGTGTTTGTGAGGTTTATCCTCTCAGCGCTGGACGACACCATTAAGATGTGTGCTAGAACCTCTGCCCTTGTGGTAGCTATTCGCCGCCTGGTCTGGCTGCGACAGTGGGGTGCTGACGATGATACAAAAAAGGCTCTCACTGGCCTTCCCTTCAGAGGACGGCGCCTATTTGGGGCCCGTTTGGACCTTTTTGGAAAAAAGGGTAAGGCACCCCTACGCAGAAGGCCGTCTCGGCCTCCTCGGGGCAGGGACACCCCTCCCTACGTTAGTGTCAAACACGAACCAGAGGTGTGCTTCCAACTTTTCGGCGTAGATTACCACTCCAGGGTGAGCAGGCAACGTCCTGGGCCCTCTGGCAGGACTAAGTCCAAATCTGCCAAGACCTCTGTAGCGATAACCCTTATCGCCGGAGGGCTTCACCGCCCGAGACGTCCTTTTCCCAATCGTAAGAGGTGCTGCTGGAATTCCAGAGTCGTCTGTGAGGAAACAGGAACCTTACAAGGGCTAGTGAATTGTAATATAGCGTTTCCCCCAATAAGAGACAGAACTTCAGTATTGAGGGTGAAGGTGAAGTGGCTTTATTAGTGCCACTCTAGGCCTTATATACACAAGTCTCCATTGCATGACACACACACCGACCAATAGCAGCAGGGCACACAATCCCTCAACTCTGCCGGTGACGCAATCAGCAACACAATAGACATCTGTAATACACTCAATCTGAACAATGCCATTGTCTGTGACGTAATCAATCAATACAATGGCAGTCAGAACAATGAATAACGTAATCAATCAATACACTGGCAGTCTGTAACATGCTTAAGAAAAGGAAAGTAATGAACCTGTGTAAAGTCCAAAGGGGCAAAGAGTCTGTCACAACCTCCCAAGCATGAAGGGACGCCCTCGCCCGAGGGGACTGCCACAGCACCTGGCTCCTATCTGGGAGCATCTCGCCTCCTTCTGGTGGATCCAGGAGGTAGATCCCCTGGATACAGGATAAAGTTTGCTGGGCGGTCCCTTCCCGAGGTTGTCAGGGTGCTTCTAGTCCCTGTTTTCTCTTCAGGAGTTGGTGCAGGGTCTGGGCTCACTTGCAGGTTGCCCTTAACAGGCTGGGGCGATGGCCTCTACATTAACCTTTCCTCTCTCCCTCAAAAGGATGAGGCAGTCTGGACCATGCTGGCCTATTGTAGGCTTGGCAATTCTACACTCACGGGTAGTCCCTGCATGATATCTCTGTGTTGGGCCACAGGCGCCCTGTGCCAGGGGGGCCTCTTGCCACCTGTGGAGATCTAAGATCCTTTTAGTTTCCCCTGTGTCTTCTGGACACTGAGACCTTTACAGGCCAGTGTTGAAGGACCAACTCTGCGGATTGGGGCCTTGTTTTTGGCCTCTCTTCTTCTCCCAGGCTGCTCGCCAAGGCACGGATGGGGGTGATGTCTCTGACATGCCCGTGGGGCGTCCGCACTAGGACCTACCGGATCGTCCTTCTTTACTTCCCAACCTCCACGTCAGGCCGAGTGGGTTAGTCGTCGGTGGTGTCCTTTGGGAGTTATTTGGATAGGTGCTCAGTCACCTCAATCCCTCATTGTCCCTTATTCGCTATCTCCATTCCTTGGATTCGGTTTAGGCTTGAACCTTCTTCCTTGGCAATAAGTGGCCTCCTGGTTACATGGGCTCTGTCCCTCTTTGCTGTCACCTTACTTTCACCAGGCAGGATTACAGCTGGTGGGCCCGTTGGTGGCGGATCAGATGATGTCCCTTATATTCTGAGCCCTTGGGCTCTTCGGCACAGTATGTTATTGTGACAGAGGCTCTGTCTTTTGGATGTCATCACTATTCAGTTGCCCACCGGGTCATTCACTGGCCTTTTCTTAATTAGGTTACAGGCAATGTCATTGTATTTTGACTGCCATTGTGTATTGTTGATTACGTCACAGTCAATGGCATTGTTCTGATTGAGTGTATTACAGCCTGCTATTGTTCTACTGATTGCGTCACCGGCAGAGTTGAGGGATTGTTTGCCCTGCTGCTATTGGTCAGTGTGGTTGTCATTGCATGGAGACTTGTGTATATAAGGCCTAGAGTGGCACTAATAAAAACACTTCACCTTCACCCTCAATACTGAGTTCTGTCTCTTATTGGGGGAAACGCTATATTACAATTCACTAGCCCTTGTAAGGGCTGTTCCTGTTTCCTCACGGACGACTCTGGAATTCCAGCAGCACCTCTTACGATTGGGAAAAGGATGTCTCGGGCGGTGAAGCCCTTCGGCGATAAGGGTTATCGCTACAATTGGTGGCAAGCGGTCGGATGGTCCTTTGTACCCAGAGAGAGTGCTACCCTGATGGAGAGTCAGTATGACAAGTTGAAACGGCTGACCCTGAAGGATCTACTCGAGAGCCGGGGAAGGTCAGCTAGCAACCGCCCTCGGGAACTGATAGCCGAGCTGATCGAAATGGATCGTGCAGCAGTGAGGACCGAAACCAATATAGAGATCGATGAAGACGCTGCTCTTGTTCAAGCGGTTCGGAACAGATTGTCGGTCTATGGCCCGAATCCATCACAGGAACTGATCGACCGAGTCTTCGCCGCAGCGGAGGCAGAGGCCAGTAAGCGAAGGGAAGATCGGCGACTTTCAAACCAGCAGCCTCTCAGCCTCAGTTACACTGGGGGGAGAAAGATTCCATTTGCAGCATTTAAGTCCTTCCAGGAAAGTGACGACGAGATTGACGGATTTTTGGCCGATTTTGAACGGCAGTGCGCTTTACACCGGGTACCCACGGAGGAATGGGTCACCATATTATCAGGGAAACTATCTGGGAAAGCTTCCGATGCTTTCCGGGCCATCCCTGATGCGGACTTACCACACTACCATTTGGTAAAGGAGGCTTTGTTAGCCCGGTACGCTGTCACCCCGGAAGCCTACAGGCGACGATTTCGGGAATCCCAAAAGAAGGGAGGGGATTCTTACACGGAGTGGGCATGTCGCCTCCATCGTACAGCATCACACTGGGTCACGGGATGCAAAGCCACGACCGCTGAGGATGTACTACAGTTGTTTTTACTAGAACATTTTCTCAATGCCCTGCAACCAGAGCTAAGAGAGTGGGTACGTGACCGGAGGCCTCTAACGCTACCTGAGGCTGCTCGTCTAGCCAACGAGTACACCGATGCTCGCCGGACAGAACAGTCCGCTCCAAAACCACCACCTCCCATTAAGTTTCAAGCACCTGTGGCTTCTGCGCCAACTCGTTACTCTGGGCCACATAGGCCAGCGCAGCAACCGAACCTCTCCACAGTTCAGTGCCATTGTTGCAAACAATGGGGACATTATCGCAGGGATTGCGCCCTAGAGCCTCCCCGAAACACGTGGAGGCAAAAGCAACCTTCCACCTCCCGTACTCCTGCGGCACACTGTTTGGAAGCTGAGAGCAGTTTGGAAGAGTATCTGGGGGTACTGTATGAAGCTGATCCCGTACAAGCGGCCATCCCAGACAACCGACAGCACCATCGCCAGGAGGTACGAGTCAATGGGCGCACCGCGCAAGGATTACGCAACACCGGAGCCACACTTACCTTGCTCCAACCTCATTTGGTCAAGAACAAAGACCGCACCGGACACACCGTTGCAGTAAGGGTGGCGGGAGGAGCTGTGTTTCGACTCCCCACCGCCCGAGTACATCTTGGCTGGGGCGCTGGATCCGGCAGGGTACAGGTGGGACTTATGGACAACTTACCAGCAGAAGTACTATTGGGAAATGATCTAGGACCAATGACTTCTGCCTACGCTACCTCTGGGCCAGCCAGCATCAACCCTGTTACAACTCGGGCCCAAGGCCGAGCTGCTGACTCCAGTCCACTGGTCGGGGAGACCCAGGTAAGACACACTGACGATCTAACTGAGACGGTAGCCTGGGACAACCCAGAGGAGTTTGGGTTAGAGACTAAGCTAGATCCCTCACTCACCAAGTACAGGGATAGGGCTGAGACGGGGGAGAGAGGGTTAGAAGGAGAGGGATTCATGTGGGAGCAGGGTAAGCTATATAGCGTGTCGGTCACCCGCAGCCATGGGACGGTCCCATCGCAGAGACGCCAGCTGGTAGTACCCCAAAAATACCGGCTGGCGCTTCTGCGAATTGGACACGATATCCCACTAGCAGGACACCTGGGGGTATCTCGCACAACAGGCAGAATAACCCAGCACTTTTTCTGGCCGGGAGTTTCCAAGGATGTACGAAACTACTGTAGGACCTGTGATATATGTCAAAGAGTAGGGAAGAGGGGAGACCACCCTAAAGCTCAACTACTGTCTATGCCAGTTATTGGGGAGCCATTTAGCCGGATAGCAGTTGACCTAATAGGACCCCTCAAGCGACCGAGTCAGTCGGGTAAGCAGTACATACTTATTTAGCCCTTGTTCAGCTCCCCGTATCACCCCCAGACCAATGGTCTTTGTGAGCGCTTTAACGGGACCCTAAAGCAAATGTTGAAGACGTTCACAGACACCTACAGGGACTGGGAGAGATTCCTACCTCACCTCCTGTTTGCATACCGAGAGGTGCCACAGGAATCCACTGGGTTCTCTCCCTTTGAACTATTATATGGGAGGAGGGTACGAGGCCCCCTAGATCTCATTCGTGAGCACTGGGAGGGAGAGACCGAGAGGGAAGGGACTCCCATCGTATCATATGTGGTAGAGCTCCGGGACCGCATGGAGCAATTAGCCCAGATGGCAAAGGAGAACCTCCAGGCGGCCCAGGGACGACAGAAAGTATGGTATGATAGGAGTGCCCGTCAGCGTACATTCCAGATAGGACAGAAGGTGTTAGTCTTGAAACCCATCAAGACTGATAAACTACAGGCAGCATGGCAAGGTCCCTATAAAGTAGTAGAGCAGCTATGTGACACCACGTATGTCATCGCTAGCTGTAAAGATGAGAGGATAAGGCGGTCCTTTCACGTAAAAATGTTAAAAGAATATCAGGAGAGGCCGGAGGACGTAGCAGCTGTATGTGCCCCAGCTACTGACGACCAAGACACTTTACCATTACCCGACCTTTTAGATAGACAACCCCAGAGTGACCCCATCCACCAAGTCCAGTTAGGGGACCGGCTAACTCCCACCGAAAGGGAGCAGATGCTCCACTTACTAGCGAGTAAACGACAAACATTTTCACAAGAACCAGGTTGTACCTTTCTCACCACCCACAAGGTAGAAACCCCTGGGCAAAGCCCCCTTAGAGAGCCCCCCTACCGGATACCTGAAGCGGTCCGTGAAGGGATGAGAGGGGAGATACAGGAAATGTTGAGGTTAGGCGTCATTGAGCCATCCGATAGCCCGTGGGCATCTCCAGTAGTCCTAGTCCCGAAAAAAGATGGGACTACCCGATTCTGCGTGGACTATCGTCGGTTAAATGAAAAAACAGTGACCGATGCTTACCCCATGCCCCGAGTAGACGAACTACTAGACCGTATCGCCAGGGGTCGCTATCTGACCACCATCGACCTCTGCAAGGGGTACTGGCAGATTCCCTTGGCTGAAGAGGCTATCCCCAAGTCAGCTTTTGTCACCCCGTTTGGCTTGTACCAGTTTAAGTTCATGCCATTTGGGATGAAAAACGCCCCAGCCACGTTCCAACGCTTGGTGGATAGACTTCTTGATGGCCTCCGGGAATTTGCCTGTGCATACCTGGATGATATTGCGATCTACAGTGACTCCTGGGAAGAACACTTAAGGCATGTAGGGGCAGTGTTAGATCAGATTCAGGCCGCCGGCCTGACACTGAAACCAGATAAGTGCCATGTGGGTATGGCAGAAGTCCAGTATTTGGGACATCGGGTGGGGTGTGGGAAACAGAGACCAGAGCCTGCCAAGATCGAAGCAGTTGCTAACTGGCCCACACCGCGTACTAAGACCCAAGTACTGGCCTTCCTGGGGACCGCAGGGTACTACAGACGGTTTGTCCCAGACTATAGTGCAGTGGCCAAACCCTTGACTGACTTGACGAAAAAGAACCTACCCAGACAGGTCCTGTGGTCCCCCGACTGTGAAAAGGCCTTTCAAGCGCTAAAGACTGCCTTAGTGAATGCTCCTGTCTTGGCTGCCCCAGTCGCTAACAAACGTTTCATCGTGCACACAGATGCCTCCATGTTCGGACTGGGAGCAGTTCTAAGTCAAGTGGGAGAAGATGGAGGCGAGCACCCTGTTGCGTATATCAGTAGGAAACTGTTACCTCGGGAAGTGAGCTATGCGGCCGTGGAAAAAGAATGTTTGGCGTTGGTATGGGCTTTGAAAAAACTTACTCCATATTTGTATGGGCGTGAATTCACCTTGATCACAGACCACAATCCCTTGGTATGGCTGAACCGGGTCGCAGGGGACAACGGACGACTATTGCGATGGAGCTTGGCCCTGCAGCCATATAATTTTACAATCCAATACAGGCCCGGTAGACAAAACGGTAATGCAGATGGATTATCCCGGCAAACAGAACTCTGCCCATAACAAGAGTCCGAACAGCCCCACGTTAACCCGAACAGGGTCAATCCGGGTCTGCCGGGTGTTCCACAAAAAGGGGGCATTGTGACAGAGGCTCTGTCTTTTGGATGTCATCACTATTCAGTTGCCCACCGGGTCATTCACTGGCCTTTTCTTAATTAGGTTACAGGCAATGTCATTGTATTTTGACTGCCATTGTGTATTGTTGATTACGTCACAGTCAATGGCATTGTTCTGATTGAGTGTATTACAGCCTGCTATTGTTCTACTGATTGCGTCACCGGCAGAGTTGAGGGATTGTTTGCCCTGCTGCTATTGGTCAGTGTGGTTGTCATTGCATGGAGACTTGTGTATATAAGGCCTAGAGTGGCACTAATAAAAACACTTCACCTTCACCCTCAATACTGAGTTCTGTCTCTTATTGGGGGAAACGCTATATTACAATTCACTAGCCCTTGTAAGGGCTGTTCCTGTTTCCTCACGGACGACTCTGGAATTCCAGCAGCACCTCTTACGATTGGGAAAAGGACGTCTCGGGCGGTGAAGCCCTCCGGCGATAAGGGTTATCGCTA
Organism: Gastrophryne carolinensis; assembly: GCA_027917425.1. Taxonomy (NCBI): domain Eukaryota; kingdom Metazoa; phylum Chordata; class Amphibia; order Anura; family Microhylidae; genus Gastrophryne; species Gastrophryne carolinensis. Next base: position 296,802,781 of record CM051235.1, on the reverse strand, counting down.
CAGTTATTAATCCTGGATGGGGTTCCAGCACCCCTGGAGCTGGGTCTGTGCTCATTCCCCCTTGGTACGGTGGTTCCTCTTGAGCTGGTTAAATTCAAGGAACCTGTCAGGGGGCACCCCCTCCTTTTCTTGCATCTTCCTGTAGATGGTCCCCTTGGGTACCAAGTCTCGCAGGTTGACGGGGGGGGATTTTCTTCTAAAATCCCCCGCGGTTCCTAGGTAGTGGCCCTTAGAGGGTCCATTTTCCTACTGATTTTGACAGTGAGCCTTCAGTTGGCTCTATCTTACTGGACTACTCCTCTTTAGGACCTGTCTATTCGGGGACTCTTGGCCTGTCGGAGGACAGTGGCCTGTATTTATTATCAGTCTGGAACTTGGAGCAGGATGATTCTCCTGGAAGGTTTCTGATCCTGATCTAGGTGGGGGTCAACGTTCCCTGCATCTCAGTGGTATTCGCTCCAATGGATGTCCTTCAGTGGCAGGTTGTGCTATCCTGGTGTCCCTCTGAGTGCCAACTAGGGTGGCCTTGTTGGGCCCCGTTAATATCACAGGGGCTCTGCCCTTGTTTTTACTGCCCCAGAATATTCTGACTCTGGTCATGGGGGCTTAGTAATTTTATGTCTGGACATTCTATTTTATATGTTTTTTCTTCATTCACCCTGCTAGGCGGGGTTCTGCGCAAGATTGTGCTGATAAGGGGGGACCCGTGATACTGATGGCCCCTGGGTGGCCTAGTGGACTGTGGTTCGCAGATGTTTCTGCTGAGGACAGCGGACCTGTACGCTCTCTCAGGAGTGTGGTTCTGCCCTTTTCAGGCTCCTTCTTATGTCGCCTCAATCTACAGGCTCTAGTCTGATGGCTTGACAGTTGATTCATTCACCCTTTTGGAGACGGGTATATCTTCTGGGTGACTTTGTCTATGGGGGGCTAGGAGCAAGCTTCTTCTTCTTCTTCTTCCTCCGTCTATTATAGGGTATGGCGTACCCATATTGATTGGCGTGAGTCTAGGTCTCTCCCCTGTTGGACGTTCTCTGTTCCCAGGGTTCTAGAGTTATTACAGCATGGGTTGGGGTTGGCTCCCCATCTCGGTACTCTGAAGGTTCAGGTTCTGCCCTGTCCGCCTTTCCGTAGAAGTCTTGTTCAGTCTTCCTTGTTAAGCGTTCTTTTGGGGATTGCTCATGTGCATCTCCCAAGTAGATCTATGGTCCCTGTTGGGATTAATTTTTATTCTGTTTGCCTTGCGGGTTGTTCCCTTTGGACCTATTCCGGATGCTGTCTGAACTGTTCTTACTTCAAGTTGCCCTTCCGGGGGCTGTTGCTTCAGTCAGACGTGTGCCTGAGAAGGTGGCTCTGTTTAGTTAGCCCTCGTTCATTATATATACACCATGATGTGGTGGTATTCCGCCTTACGCCGGACCTTATGCCCAAGGTGGTGTCTTATGCTAATTTATTCAAGTCCTTTTGTCTGCCTCTGGGCCTTATTCTTTGTAATGCTGAAGTAAGGGGGTCTACATTCCCTCAACAGGTGTTGAAGTTTTCCCGGTTTGTCTCTTGTCCCTTAGGGGGACTGATGCCCCTTGGGGTTTGCGGGCGCCTCCATACGTATGCGCCTGATCTCATCTGCTTCCAGGGGTTATGCGCCCTTTGGACTGGTCTTGCTTGGATGGATTGTCCTTTCTGGTCCCAGGTAAGGGTGTTGGCTTCTTGCTGATCCTTGTTAGTGTAGTGGTCAGTATCCCCGCCTGTCATGCGGGAGACCAGGTTTCAATTTCCCCGATGGGGGGAGCTCTGAGTTTTACCGAGGCTACTGTTGCATTTGGACTGATCAGGATGTTACTCTGGCCTATTCCTTTAAGGGGAAGAATCTTCTTCTCTTTTTATTCTGTTTCTACTTGTGCTTGGGTACCTTGGGCCTTTCAGCACCAGTTTTCTGTTAATCAGGTTTTTGCTAGACCGCTGCCTGTTTTCTGTTCATACCTTTCAAAGGTTTTTATGAGGTTGACGTTAGAGCCTTTGCTCATGTCGCTCTTGGTAGCAAGGTTTGCAGGTGACAGCGCCTTTACTGTCTGCTGTGCCTTTTTTGATGGGGATCCCACCCTGCTTTATGGACACTGCTATTGGATGTCCCACGTGTAAGTATTATATATGGAGCAGGACGTACTGTATGCTTAGAATAATACAATTCTGTGAAATACTCACCTGTAGAATTGGAATTGGTATGCATACAGTACGTCCTGCTCCACCCCACCCTGGTTTTACATTTTTCTGGATCCCCTGTATGGTGATTGTTATCATTGCTATTGTTACCAGTTTGGTTGGTTTCTCCCGGCTTCTTTTCTCACTGCTTTTCAATGCTGGGGATTTGTGGGAGGTCCCTGGGTATATGAAGGGCCGGGAGGAGCCTGTTTTTGCATGTCTGCAGTGAACAGCGCCCTCTGGCGGAGGATTACCCACGTGTAAGTATTATATATGGAGCAGGACGTACTGTATGCATATAATACCAATTCTGCAGGTGAGTATTTCACAGAATTTTTAATTGTTTATTTAGATACATGAAGAGGTATAATTGTTTGTGTGTCTCCATAATATTTGAGCATTTTTTTCTAGGACAGCTGAAGTGGTATTTTATTCTTACCGATGACTTGCCACTACGCATTTGTTTTTACCTCAGAGCAGGCAGGTTACTTGCTGGAGAGGTTGCATGCGCATCCTCCAGCGTACCACTCACTTTGCTCATTATGCGGTCTGAGATCATTTAGTGGGACTTGGCAGCTCGTTTCATATTAATTTTACTTCAGAACACAGCAACAACATTGGGCACACCTTGTTCTTTTCTCCAGCATGTCCTTCACTAACAGGAGTGCGTTTTTACAGCTAGCTACTTATTGTTTTTAGCAGAGAATTCCTTCTACACTAAGCTTAAATATTCTTCAATGAGCACTCTAGTAAGGTGTACTCTTGAGGGTTTTTAATCAGAAAATGCTTCTCACTCATAGAAAGTGGCATCTGACAACAGTTTCCCCTTTGTTTCTAGAGATGACATTAAGAATTTTATTCATAGGTTTGAGATATTCTTACATGCCCTAATCAAAAGGTCTTTATTCCCATGCATTTTATATCGGCAGTTAGAATGGTCATTCCATGCCATTGGTGTTCAATACAAGTACCTTCTATATCCGAATGGTATAATGAACTGGGACACATATGCGAATAAAGGAGCTTATTGCAGAAGTGAAGGTTAGCACTGACAAATTTTTTAAAACTTGGATTGCTTGGATTATGTTCAGAGAATCTTTGTAGGGCTGCAGAACACTTACATCTTAAACAGAATTTCAAATGGAAGGTGGGGATTTGCCCACAAACTCAGGCTAATACGAGATAGGGAGATATGGCACCAGCAATTCGAGACAGACTATACAATTAATATAATACTGATTAAATGATGAATTAATTAAATACCCTTGATCCCCTTTTTCCCATGTATTCTCTATTGTTTCTTCTAAATGTGTTGGTTTGAAGCACCAGGATTTAATCATAAAGTTATCTTGAGAAGTGAATAAAACTGGAACAACAACCTGCTAAAAAAAATCTGCATCTGGATAGCGCACCCACACTAGACTGCTGCGAAAACAAATGTGTCTCACTTTTTTATTCTAGGGTATAATGGGAATAGTGGCTGGCAAAGCAGAAAGCGCTTGTGTTAGCAAACCAGAAGTTCAGATTAGCTCTTGAACGAGCAGCATCGCTGATTGCGCTTGCTCAGTTGTAAGAGGGCGGGCCAGCGCTGTCAGAGCCAGGGGGGGCATGCCACATGCCTGGCAGCTAATCTGAGCTTATAGTTCCCGCCCACGTGGGGCACCATTATCGCTGAATAAATGGATTTTTCACTAGGATAAAAAAAGGTGAGCACTTTTTGCATCAATTTGGATAGCGCAGCTGTGCTATCCAGATACAGAAACTTTATTACGAGGGTGTTGTTCCGGTTTAAGGCTTTCAGGGGCCCTTAGCCCCTTAGAACTAAACTGCTAGCTTGGACTCATCTTCATGGACATTTAGTCAATGCAGGTACAGAAGGCTACATAAGCAGAGCAGCTTCTGTACAAGGAGAAATCCACAGTGATTCAGTAATGTCCATTAACCATAAATGCTAAAAATCAGCCGTCCAGACTAAATACTGTGCCTTGATGACAATGTTTACATAGAAAACAAGTGACTTGGTTAGAACAGCAGCTAATAGGTGTAGACTTGGCTGCAGACAGCACTATAAATCTAAACTTCTGGTGGTGCGTTCCATCTGAAACTCCTGACTGGACAAAACTCGCCAGGATTACAGGAGAGGATGACATGCCTGCCATTCACGCTGGTTGGTGAGTATACTATGATCATCTATGCATGTGGAAACAAATAGTTTCACACTATGTGGAGGCTTTTGCTTATACCTGAATTTGAACTGAAACACCACTGAGCTTTGCGCTCAGATTAACTGCAACTAATGAGAGTGGAGTGAAAGCTAACTACCAATAAATGTTGAGAAGAGAAGTTTATTAATGAGCAGCTGGATGATACACTGTGAAAGAATAAGCGCATTTTAGCTGTTACTATATGGCCATATCCTTTTGGTAAGGCTAATTGTTCGGTGGGGGGGGGGGGTGCTGCACAGTGAACACAGAGCTGTGTGGGGAAGTCATAATCTAAAGGTAAGGAATCAGCCTTGTGACCAGAGGGTCATATATTACAATCAATATGTCATCCAGATAAACAACCACAAAACAACCCAAGAACTCTCTAAAAATTTTGTTTACAAAATCCTGGAAAACTGCCAGAGCATTGTAGAGAGCAAATGGCATCACCATATATTCGTAATACTGGTCTTGAGTGTTAAAGGCAGTTTTCCATTCATCACCCTGTTGGATTCTGATCAAATTGTAAGCCCCCCTCAAGTCAAGTTTAGTGAAAACCTGGGCCCCAATAACCTGGTTAAAGAGCCCATCAAAGAAAGGGGGTATTTATTCTTGATCATAATTTTATTTAGGCCCCGTTAGTCTGTACAGGGACGTAAACCCCCATCTTTCTTTTCCACAAAAAAAATCCTGTCCCTGCTGGTAAAGTGGATCCCTGAATAAATCCCTTCTAGAAATGTTGGGCTATGTACTCCTTCATGGCCTTACTCACTGAGTTCAATCATAGATCTATCCCCTGGGGGGCATAGTTCTGGGGAGAAGATCAAAGGCCCTATGAGGAGGGAGTACATCAGCGACCTTCTCATAGAAAACATCTGCAAAATCTGCATAGAGAGAAGGGACAAGACAAGACTGGAAAGACTGGAAACATTGTGACTCCCACTTGACAACCTGCCCAGAGACCCAGTCGATTTGAGGATTATGTTTGGACAACCAGGGCAATTCTAACACCAGAAGGGTAAGAGGTATTTTAATATGAAGAAAACTCATCCACTCAGTGTGACCAGACCAGACTCTCACCCTCTGTTGCCAAAAGCATGGGCGTTCTCTGCCCCACTGAAGACACTGGAGGGGGGGGGGGTTACATAGCTGCCACTTAACAGTTGGAGAGGCAGCTCCGTAGATTCTTTGTAGCTGGCACTGAAAGGGTTTTTATGTTTTATTGCAATATATTTTTATTGAATTTTGTGGTTAAACAGACCAGTGGATGAAAGAAGAAGAAAACAAAAACACACAACACATAGCGCAGGATGACGACACAGTATAATACTTTGCATCCTACTAGGGCCACAGAATTCCAACCTAAGTCCACCTAGGCCCCGGAGCGCGTCCGTCCCCAGGCCTGAGGGATCTGCTATCAGGCACCACCGACAGGCCACCTACACCAGCCCGGGTTGCTATGGTGGAAACGTCCGGGTTTTTATGTTTTTAACACATGTATTGTATGATATATTCTATATGCAATAATGTAAGGGAGAAGCAGCTTTAGCTCAAGTCCTATGCCTGAATGTTTCATCGGTATATAATGATGGTGGGGCTAATGGTAGTCTTCATGAGGGTGCTTTTGTACCACACCACTTGACATCACTTAACATCAATTGCCAGCAAAATTAAACATATCTTCCCTGGAGAACATAAGCAAATTATTCCTTCTAGACAGGTAGAGCGTGCTTTTTGCTCTGCAGAGGCCCAAAATTAACCTCTGGACCATGCTTACTTGAAAATACTTTCTTCAAAGTTGTACCTTGTAATAGTTGGTGGTAGTGCCTTACAAACCAGCTTATCTTGCATTTTGTCAGGGTAAAATCTATGCTTATCAAAATCTTCCTTTTCCTGCTGAAGGGAAGGATTTACACATTTTGGATGTGGTCAGTTATTACTTGACCAAGATTGCAGATTTTAGAATGTTTGACTTATTTTCTTCTGGAACATGTGGAGGAGGCAGTTCTGTAGCATATTCATTACATCTGGATTGATGGGGTATACACAGGAAATTTATGGACACTTTGTAAATAAAGTTGATTCAATTAGGGCATATCCCAGCATCCTCCAGCACAAATAGCCAATTCTAAAGAGTGTCCTGTGGAGACCAAGCAGAAATCTCTCTGCACAATTATTCTTTTTTAATTATTTATTTTATTTTATTGCACAAATTATCTATCTGGTCATACATATAACCAAGAATGCTGGGTCTACTGACAATCTCCCCTTCAATCGGTCCATCAGGATATGCCTCACTATGCCTGAGATTCCTGGTTGAGGGCAATGTAATGGGTCATTGAGAATAGGTTTAAAAAAAATCTGTATCGTCCCAAACCCATCTCCCCCCCTCGCTCCTTCCCCTGCCCTCCTTAACTGGTTACCTTGTGTGATGCAGCTGGCTCAGCAGTGACCCACTTTTCAAATAAACTGGGTTTTACCGCCACCAAGACCACTCCCACAACACACTTTTGAGAGTGTCTGGGGGCGCTCCCATGCCCAGCCTATCCAAATGGTTGTGCAGGAGAGTGCACCACAGGTACAAGAAAGCCAGGGATGGGCTGCCTACGAATACAGCATTGTGTGAGCCGCTGGTAAAGGTAAATTTCTCCTAGGGGTTTCAAACAGCGGGCCACCCAGATTTTGATTGCCTCGGAGGCAGGCTAGCAGCCGGCCCTGGTGTGTTATAGACTCCAGGGCTGGCAAGCACAGCTTTTGTGCTTTTTAAAGTAGTAGGTTTAGGTGCCTTCAGATCAGGCCTATCACTTGTCAGACTGCACCAAGGCTCACTTCACCTACAATTATTTTTTGTACAAAGATTTATTTTTGTAACTGTTAATTCCTGCATATATAGCTATATTACATGCTTGTCATTTTATTATTTTATCATGTGCCCCTATTTATCCATAATGTGAGTTTAACCTTTTCAGTGGCAGCATACCTAGAGATCTTGTCACTATTATATGCAGCTTTACAGATTTAACTGTGATTTTTTTGCAGCAATTTCCAGAGATTTCCAAGAAAAATAGTTTGGGGTTTAACATAAAATGTCTTGTTTGTAATTTTTTCTGTTTCCTTAATATTTTTTTGAAAAAAATTATATTTTTTAATTTTGTTGCGCTTTTTTTTAAACAAAAAATATTTTTCTAGAAAGCCATATTCCATGTAAAAGTCCAATTAATCCAGATTACAACAGAACCACATATGTATTGGCATTTAAAGACAAAACCCAAAAATGGAATTCACAACTGGGCACTCCATCAAAGAGAAGCCTTGGGCGCTTGGCGGAGCGCACGGGGTCAGCTTGCACAGATCCCTGGATGTGTTACATTGGCGGTAATAGGTCTGTCCTTTGTTGATGATGGTTTAACATGTATTGATTAATTGATTTGCTGTTCCTTGCTCCCTTGTATACTTGTAATATGATTTGGCACTTATCTATATAGATAGACACATATAACGTTATTGGCACTTGGCACTTTCTGATGGGAGGTGCAATAGATTTATATGAATGTGTGAGAAGATAGGCACTATGCACTTTAATTAATTCATTATTAGTTTTATTGAGTCATTACACTTTTTGTATATATGTATATATGTTTAGAGGGTAGAATTTGATATATGTAGCACTATTAGGTAGTAATTGGATAAGCTTGGAGGGATATATTATTTAGTTGTAGAAGAATTTTTTGTGGGAGCAATTATCATTTTTGACCAGCTGGGGGCAGGAGCACTCTCTATACTTAAATTCCTATGTGATAACAGTAAGATTTGCTAGGAACCTTTCACCGCAGAAATGATTAGATGATATTATTAGATTTGTATATGCTATACCAATTGGCATTGTAATAACAATTTGATATTCATCCAGGGTTGATTTGTTTTTAATTGTTAGATGTGTGTTTTTTATGTTTTTTTAACTATTGCGCCATAATAAATTTTCATTGATTATTTTTCTAATGGAGTGCCCAGTTGTGAATTCCATTTTTGGGTTTTGTCTTTATGAATGGTAGTAGTGGAATTTTAGGAGCACCCATTGTTTTGTTATTATTTTTTGGTGGTGCCTTCACAGTAGTTGTGTTACATATTGGCATTTAAACTCTTATAATATTATTTTCTAAAACAATTGGTTTGGTGTCCTCCCTCCCTTCACTTTTAATTTGTAAGGCCCCGGCCCTAAAGACTACTGACCCACATAGCTCACATGGGCTCCAGGTTCTTCTGCACCACCTAGGGCTTTGGGAATGCAGGTAATAGGGTGGAGGGGTTATGGCAAGTCACCTGCTTGCTGGCAGTTGACTTGTTAGCCCTTTCCACCCTTTGAACGGGCATAGGGGTCTCAGGGACCCCTTACCAGTTCACAAAGGTTTAAATGCAAAAAACACATTAAAAAGTCTTAGTATGTTTTTTTTTTGTTTACCTACCTCTGATCCTTTGCCAATCCTGCTGTCCCACGACAATAACCAAAGTGATCAGCTGAAAAAACTGTTGCATTCATTGTCTTCTGTTGTTGAAGCTCCACTATCTAAACCAAGAGCTGATTCATCTATAACTCAGGACACCTATCAGTCCAATGTTAAAGGAGCACTGTCGTGAAATTGTGTAATATTTAAAATCCATCCATATCCATATTAAAAATCCATATAAACATGTTGGCTAATGAGGAGGGGTCACTTATATAATCAAATTTAATAAAACACCCGCCAAGTGGTTTATTCTCTCATGGTAGGAATAAAATCCAGGGCTGACAGGTTTAGTGTATCAGGGGTGACAGAGCCTGTCACCCCAATTTTCTCTTCCTTCCATTAAAATAAAAAAAGCATGCCTGGCTGGATATTTCTCGATATTGGGTGTATAAGTGACCCTTCCCCCTGCCATCCAGCATATTTATATGGATTATATGGATCAATGTGCTATTTTCGCAGTAGTGCTCCTTTAAAGTTACATTCAATCCTGATGAGCTTGAATCATCACCAATATCAAGTTCTGATATGAGAAATTAAGTGGGTCAGGTGCCAGCCTACCTAGAGATTAAGTCAACCTCTGTTGCCAGACCATTTTTCAAAATTTTGTGCTGTACTTATTTAACTGTGATTTTTGAAGGAATGTCCAGGGTTGTTGTCATGGGTGCAGCTTTCTGGATGCAAGACCTCAAGGAATTCACTGGTTGCACAGATTTTCCCTAAAAGATTAATTATAAAGCGAATTCAAAACCACATTTTCCTAAAATATCAATACCCGCAGGAATCCATGAACAAAACAATACCCAACAAGCATAGGTACTTTTAACCCTATAACTGCCAGCCTACTTGAGATTTGGTCACCCTCAGTTGCGAGACAATTTTTCACCATTGTGCGCTATGAGTGTGATTTTTGCAGACATTTCCAGAAAGTTATTTATTGTTTATTTCGTCAGAGTTTGGACTTGTAACATGAAATTAAAACATTTATTTTTTTAAACTTTGTTGCATCATTTTTGAATAAATTAAAAAAAAAATTATATTGTGTGTAAAAGACCTATTTCTCTTTATTACCACATATATATCGGTATCCCCCTGTTCCTGCCCAGGAGACTCCCCTAACTGAAAAGAGCCCTTTATGACATTTTCAAATAAAAAACAACTACTATGTGCATCAAGAGTTACATTTAAAATAACATTAGCGTTAAACCCTTAAAAATTGAAAGATTTAAAAAAAATGAAGAAAATGTGCCCCCCCCTTCCCAGTAAAAACACCTATGGAGGCTGATAGACCAAGGTGCGGGTGCCAACTCTGCTTTGGGGAGGCAGGTAATGAGGCCAGGGGCTAATGGCAAGTGACTTGTCAGCCCCCTCCTGCCCTGTGAACTGGTATAGGAGTTTCATGGACCCCTTACCAGTTCACAAGGGGTCAACTGTAATAAACACACCACACACAGCAAAAATTTAATTTATTGAAAAAAAAATTTTCTCTACTTCTGATCCCACGTCGATCACTGCTGCACCGTCACTAACAGACGCAAGTAATCGGCCGCTGCTGGGGGGAGCCATTTATAGGGCAAGCCTATGATGTCATCATTACCCTATCAAAGGCTCCTCCCTGCGGCTGCTGGTGAGATGACTCATGGTATCCCTTTTCAGATGATTTCACAAACAGTGTGAAATTCCAAAGGTAGATAACTTGGTCACTGGCGAACCTGCAGATCTTAAAGACCTCTATGTGAAGAGAGTAGAGTAACTCCTAAGACATCAACAATTGGTTCCAGGAGCAGCTGCCAACCTAGTTGTGCCTCGGCTTTGCTTACCAGGGTGACAGAAGACTGAAATATTTGGAGAATGATGCCTTAAAAAGACTATTGTGTCACTTCAGTAAAGAGGAAGTAAACTATTCATTGAAGACCTAGAAGCAATAATCAAGGAAGTAACAGGAGCTAAAACTACACTTTTCCCTCAAAAACAACCCTTCAACACTTCAAAGACATCTTCCTCAAACCTTTACTTTTTGTTTTATTACCAGATATAACAAAGGAGGTCAACATCCGTCTCCATGCACCAAATGTAGGGGCAAACCCCATTCAGAGGGGGGACAGTCATGGAAACCTAAACATGGGGCTGACTCCAAAGCCACCACTGCATAAAGGGATGCTCTCACTCTTTCTGGTGATGTATATGCAGATTTGCTCAGCCCTAGCCAGATCAAGTGTTAGATGTCTGGTTCAGGGAAGCTGATATTTACCAGATGCAAAATAGTAGCTTATTCAGGAGTTCATATCCTTCTCATCCAACTGATTTTTGTCTCAATCTCAAATCTGTTGCAAGACCTTGTCTACCAGAGGAAAAGAAAAGCAGCCTGAAGAGGAGATTTTTAACTTTCCCTCATTCTCTAAGAAAATGCATTCAAGTCCTGGGTATCATGGTGCCTGCGAAGGACAGTTTCATATGCCCAGTTTTGAAGCAGGCTATTGCAAGTGTTTATTCTGTCAAGGAGGGACAAATCACAGGAATCCCTGGACAACCTCTTTTTTCTCCCAAACGATCTAAAGTTTGAGCTAACCTGGTAGGGAAATCTCTCCTCCCTATTCAGTGGTGATTTCTTACCATGGATGCCATCCTGACGGGATGGGGAGGGATTTTGGAGAACATGTCAGTCCAAGAAAAATGGTCATGCAATGGATGTCCTGGGTGGACTAAAGTTCTGTCAGGTCACCATGTACAAGTACAGTCATACAATGTACAACTATGGTGATGTACATAAACCATCAGGGGAAATGTGAATGAGAGAATCTGACTCTATATCAGCTGTACACATTCCAGGAAAAAAATGATTTTGCAGATTTCCTAAGTCATCAAGGGGTGAATCTGGGGAATTATATCAAGAAATATTCCCCTTGCGAACACTGAGGCACTTCAGATGGATTATTCATACTTCAGGTGGATTTATTCATATCAAGACTCAATAGAAAGGTTGAGAACTTTGCCTTTCTTCAAAAAAGTTGTAGTATGACAGCACTTACATAAAAACATCATTTTATTTCCTCATTTTAAAAGCATCCAAATTAACAGATGAGAGCAGGTCGGTATAGCCCTGCACTGCAACATGTTCCAAGGGTGCAAGACCCCTTTAATCATGCATTTCCTCCCCTACTGCTTATGCATTGACTCCTGCAGCGATTTCACTTAGAACAAGTCAAGATGATCCTTTTTTCTCCAGATTGACTGAGGAGAGCCTGATGAAGCAGATATGATGACCCTTATGATAGCAGATCCAGTTCCCGGACCTTCTCTGTCAGGGCCTAGAGATGAGCGAATCGATTCGGACGAACCCGAATTCGTTCCGAATTTCAGGAAAAATTCGGTTCTGAACGAATCCGAATTTCCCCGCGAATCGATCGATCAAAGTTTTCCTTTAAACTCCATTTATTTCAATTACAGCTATTGTAAAATGGTGGATGGACATGTCCGGACATGTCCCCTGGGGCAAGTTATCATGGGAAGGTCACATGCAGCCTATCAGCAGCCAAGAAGCCCGGTGACGTCACAGTGCTATATAAACGGCGGCCATCTTGCTTGTGCGCATTTCAGCCTTGCATTGCAGACAGAACGGAGGTTGCTGCAGACAGGGAGAGACTTACAGACATGCAGGGAGAGTCAGGGAGACCCACAGAGACCCACACAGTGCCAGGGAGAGCCAGGGAAAGATAGGGAAAAATCGGGAACGATCCAGGCAGGGACAGCAAAGAAAGTGACTTCACTTCATTTGCCAGATCAGTTTTAAATTGCTTTTTTTTGTGCTGTAAATATTCCTGGCCACTGTGCATCACATCTTGGCAGTGGCATATTTAACCCTATCTGTTACACACAAGCATTTCTTATAACTCGATTAGTTTTAATTTTTTTTCTATGCTGTAAAAATCCCAGCCCACATGGGCATACTATTTCAGCACATTTGACCCTATCTGTTATACTAAATCAGCTTCTAAAGGCTCTGTTTTATTAATATATTGCATTTTGAATTGGTTTTGCATGTCCTGTAAAAACACCAGGCCGCAGGATATCCCAAACCAGCACATTTCACCCTATCTGTTATACTAAAGCAGCTTCACTAAAACAGCTTCTACAGGCTCTGTTTTACTAATATATTGCATTTTGAATTGGTTTTGTGCGTTCTGTAAAAACTCCAGGCCGCAGGGTATCCCAAACCGGCACATTTCACCCTATCTGTTATACTAAATCAGCTTCTACAGGCTCTGTTTTATTAATATATTGCATTTTGAATTGGTTTTGTGCCTCCTGTAAAAATACCAGGCCGCAGGGTATCCCAAACCAGCACATTTCACCCTATCTGTTATACTAAATCAGCTTCTACAGGCTCTGTTGTATTAATATATTGCATTTTGAATTGGTTTTGTGCGTCCTGTAAAAACACCAGGCCGCAGGGTATCCCAAACCCGCACATTTCACCCTATCTGTTATACTAAAGCAGCTTCTACAGGCTCTGTTTTATTAATATATTGCATTTTGAATTGTTTTTTTGCGTCCTGTAAAAACAGCAGGCCACAGGGTATCCCAAACCAGCACACTTCACCCTATCTGTTATACTAAATCAGCTTCTACAGGCTCTGTTTTATTAATATATTGCATTTTGAATTGGTTTTGTGCGTCCTGTAAAAACTCCAGGCCGCAGGGTATCCCAAACCGGCACATTTCACCTTTCTGTTATACTAAAGCAGCTTCTACAGGCTCTGTTTTATTAATATATTTCATTTTGAATTGGTTTTGTGCGTCCTGTAAAAACCCCAGGCCGCAGGGTATCCCAAACCGTCACATTTCACCCTGTTATACTAAAGCAGCTTCTACAGGCTCTGTTTTACTAATATATTGCATTTTGAATTGGTTTTGTGCGTCCTGTAAAAACACCAGGCCGCAGGGTATCCCAAACCGGCACATTTCACCCTATCTGTTATACTAAATCAGCTTCTACAGGCTCTGTTTTATTAATATATTGCATTTTGAATTGGTTTTGTGCCTCCTGTAAAAATACCAGGCCGCAGGGTATCCCAAACCAGCACATTTCACCCTATCTGTTATTATAAATCAACTTCTAAAGGCTCTATTTTATTAATATATTGCATTTTGAATTGGTTTTGTGCGTCCTTTAACCCTTTAAACGCCAGCTACGTAAAATTCACGTAGCTGCCTCTCTTGTCATTAAACGCCAGCTACGTAAATTTTACGTACCTGGCTTTCCCCCCTGCTAACTGGCCAAAAAAAATAAAAAGACACTCACCTGACCCCTCGTTTGATTCGGCCGGGTCTCCCCTTTAAGATGGTGTGCTCCGATCGTCCGTGGGACCTCCTCCGGCTGCAGGGGAGGGCCCGGAATAGGGTGCCCCCCCCCCCCGTTTTAGCTGCCACTGGCTTTCCTGTAAAAAAAAATAAAAAATAAAAATGACATTTACCTACCTGCATGTGCGCTGGCTCCCGTCGACCCTCCTCTTCACCTGGGGGGCCTCCGATCCCCCCCCAGGGCTTGCCGATCTTCAGGAGAGAGCCCGGGAGGCTCTCTCCTCTCTTCTGCTCGATGGCGGCCGCCATCTTGCCGCTAAGCCCCGCCCCCCCAGCTCACAAGGCTCTGGGTCTGGCAAGTCACCTGCGGGCAAGCGGGTGACTTGCCATTAACCCCCAGCCCCCCATTACCTGCCTCCCCAAAGGCCAGGGGGGGGCAGAAGGGCCCGGGCCACTATGGCTATGGGGGCCTGTTCTACAAGCCCCCATAGCTGGCCCGGGTCGGTAACGCTGGGTAGGGGGGACCCTACGTCATTTTTTTTTTATTTTTAAGGGTTTTTAACCCTTAAAATTCCAAAAAAAAAGGGGTCCCCCACCCTGGGAGAGGGGACCCTATGTCAATTTTTTTTTTAATTAACCCCTTATGTCCTGTCACCCAGCTGGTAATAAATGCTTCCAGCATTTTGTGGTGTGGTGTGTTTTTTTTTTTTTACATTTTAAGTGGACCAACACCCAGGATTTTGACTTTCCAGGGTATTGGTCCTTTCCCCTGGGGCATCCCGATTGGGGATGCCCCGCTGCGTGAAACCCCCCCCGATCACCCACAATAACTCACCTTACCCGGGTCCTACGGCGCATGCGCGGCCGCTCGTCCAATCAGCGCGCTCAGAGCGGCTGAGTTATGGACGTCTAAGAGACATCTAAGCTCAGACGCTCTGAGCGCGCTGGCGGCCGCATTCCCCACTTCCCTCTAACAGGGAGCGTGCCTGCGGCGGCCATTCATAAATAGTCGGCCTGGGCACGCGTCCTGCTAGAGGGATAGCGGGGATACGGCCCGCGCATGCGCCGTAGGACCGGATTCAAGTAAGTGGTAGCAGGTGTTCCGGGGGGTTTCACACAGGGGGGCATCCCGATTTTGGATGCCCCAGGGGGAGGGAATAGAACGGTCCAGGAATCTTATAGATTCCTGGGCCGATCAGCCCTGGGTGTTGGTCCACTTTAACCCATTGTGAACTTGTAAGGAGTCCATGAGACCCCTGTACCAGTTCACAAGGCTCGAGGGCTGTCAAGTGACCTGCGGCTAGCGGGTGACTTGCCATTAACCCCGGCCCCCCTATTACCTGCCTCCCCGAAGCCCAGGGGGGGCAGAAGGGCCCGGGCTGATTTAGGCGGTGCTGGCTTGTACTTGGCAGGGCGGGGGGACACCAAAGCTGGCCCCTGCGCCCTGTTCTACAATCCCTGCATAGCTGATCCCTGGGCTACTTATGCTGGATAGGGGGGACCCCATGTAATTTTTATGGGAATTAAGGGTTTTTAACCCTTAAAATAAAAAAAAATGGGGGTTACCTCCCCCCCAGGAAGGGGAACCCCACACCAATTTTTTTTCTTGATTTAACCCTTTATAGTGTGGATTGTAGTTGTATTTTATTTTTACATGTTATAAAATGTTTTTTCAGTTTGGGGGGTCTTCTGAACAGTAACAGGGGGCTACCGATACATATGTGGTACCGTTGTAATCGGAAGAAATGGGGCTTTCACATGCAATATGGTTTTCTTTAATAAAACAAATGTTTTATTTGAAATAAAGGAGATAATTTTCTAAAAAAAAATTTTTTATTTTGTTTTGTTTAATTTACTCAAAAATATAAAAAAAAAACAGTAAAAAAATTACAAACAAGACATTTCATGTTAAAGCCTAAACTCTGCCGCAAAAAAAAAATATATGATTTTCCTGGAAATTCCTGCAAAAATCACAGTTAAGCATAGCGCAAAATGGTGAAAAATGACCTGTCAAGAGAGGGTGACAAAGCCTAAAGTAGGCTGGCAGTTAAAAGGGTTAGTAGTACCTATGCATGTTGGGTATACAAACCAGCACATTTCACCCTATCTGTTATACTTAAGCAGCTTCTAAAGGCTCTGTTTTATTAATATATTGTATTTTGAATTGGTTTTGTGCGTCCTGTAAAAACACCAGGCCACATGGGCATCCCAAACCAGCACATTTCACCTTATCTGTTATACTAAATCAGCTTCCAAAGGCTCTATTTTATTAATATATTGCATTTTGAATTGGTTTTGTGCATCCTTTAAAAACACTAGGCCGCAGGGTATCCCAAACCGGCACATTTCACCCTATCTGTTATACTAAATCAGCTTCTACAGGCTCTGTTTTATTAATATATTGCATTTTGAATTGGTTTTGTGCGTCCTGTAAAAACACCCCAAAATATTAAGAATACACTTAAAAAATGACAAACAAGACATTTCATGTTAAAGCCCAGACTCTGCTGAAAAAAACAATACACAATTTTTCTGGGAAATCCCTGGAAATCCCTTCAAAAATCACAGTTGAACATGCATAGTGCAAAATAGTGAAAAATGGTCTGGCAACAAAGCGTAACAAAAACTCCAGGTAGGCTGGCACTTAAAGGGTTAAAAACACCAGGCCGCAGGGTATCCCAAACCAGCACATTTCACCCTATCTGTTATACTAAAGCAGCTTCTACAGGCTCTGTTTTATTAATATATTGCATTTTGAATTGTTTTTTTGCGTCATGTAAAAACACCAGGCCGCAGGGTATCCCAAACCGGCACATTTCACCCTATCTGTTATACTAAATCAGCTACTACAGGCTCTGTTTTATTGATATATTGCATTTTGAATTGGTTTTTTGCGTCCTGTAAAAACACCAGGCCGCAGGGTATCCCAAACCAGCACATTTCACCCTATCTGTTATACTAAAGCAGCTTCTACAGGCTCTGTTTTATTAATATATTGCATTTTGAATTGGTTTTGTGCCTCCTGTAAAAATACCAGGCCGCAGGGTATCCCAAACCAGCACATTTCACCCTATCTGTTATTATAAATCAACTTCTAAAGGCTCTATTTTATTAATATATTGCATTTTGAATTGGTTTTGTGCGTCCTTTAAAAACACCAGGCCGCAGGGTATCCCAAACCAGCACATTTCACCCTATCTGTTATACTAAAGCAGCTTCTACAGGCTCTGTTTTATTAATATATTGCATTTTGAATTGTTTTTTTGCGTCCTGTAAAAACACCAGGCCGCAGGGTATCCCAAACCGGCACATTTCACCCTATCTGTTATACTAAATCAGCTACTACAGGCTCTGTTTTATTGATATATGGCATTTTGAATTGGTTTTTTGCGTCCTGTAAAAACACCAGGCCGCAGGGTATCCCAAACCAGCACATTTCACCCTATCTGTTATACTAAATCAGCTTCTACAGGCTCTGTTTTATTAATATATTGCATTTTGAATTGGTTTTGTGCCTCCTGTAAAAATACCAGGCCGCAGGGTATCCCAAACCAGCACATTTCACCCTATCTGTTATTATAAATCAACTTCTAAAGGCTCTATTTTATTAATATATTGCATTTTGAATTGGTTTTGTGCGTCCTTTAAAAACACCAGGCCGCAGGGTATCCCAAACCAGCACATTTCACCCTATCTGTTATACTAAAGCAGCTTCTACAGGCTCTGTTTTATTAATATATTGCATTTTGAATTGTTTTTTTGCGTCCTGTAAAAACACCAGGCCGCAGGGTATCCCAAACCGGCACATTTCACCCTATCTGTTATACTAAATCAGCTACTACAGGCTCTGTTTTATTGATATATTGCATTTTGAATTGGTTTTTTGCGTCCTGTAAAAACACCAGGCCGCAGGGTATCCCAAACCAGCACATTTCACCCTATCTGTTATACTTAAGCAGCTTCTAAAGGCTCTGTTTTATTAATATATTGTATTTTGAATTGGTTTTGTGCGTCCTGTAAAAACACCAGGCCACATGGGCATCCCAAACCAGCACATTTCACCTTATCTGTTATACTAAATCAGCTTCCAAATGCTCTATTTTATTAATATATTGCATTTTGAATTGGTTTTGTGCATCCTTTAAAAACACTAGGCCGCAGGGTATCCCAAACCGGCACATTTCACCCTATCTGTTATACTAAATCAGCTTCTACAGGCTCTGTTTTATTAATATATTGCATTTTGAATTGGTTTTGTGCGTCCTGTAAAAACACCAGGCCACATGGGCATCCCAAACCAGCACATTTCACCCTATCTGTTATTATAAATCAACTTCTAAAGGCTCTATTTTATTAATATATTGCATTTTGAATTGGTTTTGTGCGTCCTTTAAAAACACCAGGCCGCAGGGTATCCCAAACCAGCACATTTCACCCTATCTGTTATACTAAAGCAGCTTCTACAGGCTCTGTTTTATTAATATATTGCATTTTGAATTGTTTTTTTGCGTCCTGTAAAAACACCAGGCCACAGGGTATCCTAAACCGGCACATTTCACCCTATCTGTTATACTAAATCAGCTACTACAGGCTCTGTTTTATTGATATATTGCATTTTGAATTGGTTTTTTGCGTCCTGTAAAAACACCAGGCCACATGGGCATCCCAAACCAGCACATTTCACCTTATCTGTTATACTAAATCAGCTTCCAAAGGCTCTATTTTATTAATATATTGCATTTTGAATTGGTTTTGTGCATCCTTTAAAAACGCTAGGCCGCAGGGTATCCCAAACCGGCACATTTCACCCTATCTGTTATAAAAATCAGCTTCTAAATGCTCCGTTTTATTATTATATTGCATTTTGAATTGTTTTTTTGCGTCCTGTAAAAACACCAGGCCGCAGGGTATCCCAAACCAGCACATTTCACCCTATCTGTTATACTAAAGCAGCTTCTACAGGCTCTGTTTTATTAATATATTGCATTTTGAATTTTTTTTTGCGTCCTGTAAAAACACCAGGCCGCAGGGTATCCCAAACCAGCACATTTGACCCTATCTGTTATACTAAATCAGCTTCTAAAGGCTCTGTTTTATTAATATATTGCATTTTGAATTCATTTTGTGCGTCCTTTAAAAACACCAGGCCGCAGGGTATCCCAAACCAGCACATTTCACCCTATCTGTTATACTAAAGCAGCTTCTACAGGCTCTGTTTTATTAATATATTGCATTTTGAATTTTTTTTTGCGTCCTGTAAAAACACCAGGCCGCAGGGTATCCCAAACCGGCATATTTCACCCTATTTGTTATATTAAATCAGCTTCTAATGGCTCTGTTTTATTAATATATTGCATTTTGAATTGGTTTTTTGCGTCTTGTAAAAACACCAGCCCGCAGGGTATCCCATTATTGCCAATTTTCATGGTATCTGGTGCAGAGAAGCAGTATCTCACTTTATTTAGCTTCTGCTTTTTAAAGTAAACACTTCTTTTTTAAGTGCCTATTGCGCATTTCAAATACATAAAAATGTCAGGCAGACAAGTGCCAGGATGTTCAAAGAGGAGTGGCAGTGCCAAGATTCAGCAGGCAGAGGTCGCAGCAGACTAGGGGCGAGCGGCAGCAGGAGTCGCGCTGAGAGACCTGATCTGCCAGTATCTGCTAGCGGTCATGTCTCCATCAGTAACGCATCTGCTGTGGTAGATTGGTTAACGCGGTCATCCACATCATCACAAGTTACATCTGACACCCCCAGTCTAGGTTCGGTAGGTTCCTCTGACACAACCCTGAGTTGGCATGGACCGAGAGCAGTCCCTGTCCTCCCATTGCCTCTGTCCTACGCCGTTCCCTCCCCCAGCGGCGTATCCTATGCTTTGGGTTCAGCTCCACTCTTTAGTGAGGAGGACGATCAGATAGAGGACAGTCAGCAGCTACTGCCCAGCCAAGAAATAGAGGTGGCTTCCTTCGCTAGGCAGACAAATAGTGATGTGGAGAGTGGCGTGAGTGATGTTGCGAGCGTTCCAGCTCCTGTGCCAGACACTGTTGAGGAAACCGAGAACATCAGTGACATACAGCCACAACTCGGTGATGATGATGATGATGAAGCCGATCGCACTTGGGAGCCGGGTGCAGAAGGGGCTTCATCCTCATCATCAGGAGAAGAGGGGCGCAGGTTGACCTGGAGTCAGCAGCTGAGGCAGCAAGGTGTTAGCAGCATGGTTGGCAGTCAGCATGGGGGCAGAATTGTAAAGCCTGGAGCCAAACGGGGCCGGGGTAGAGCACCTGCTGCGCGGCAGGCTATCTTATCGGGAGGTAGTGGAGCAGGGGTTCCTGGAGTTGGCAACAGTAGCAGTGAATCAGTGCGGCCTGTTGGTGGGAAAAGTAGCTACTCGGCAGTGTGGCAGTTTTTCCTCAAGCATCCGCAGGAGGGTAACATGGCCACATGCAAGATATGTAGGCAGAAGGTGAAGCGTAGCCAGGGCCCAAATGTTGGCACCATGGCCCTGCGTCAACATATGATGCGGCCTGGGAGAACCGAGGCTCTGAAGAGGTGGTCCAGGCTGCTTTCTCCCCAAGAGGCACGCCGCTCCCAATTTCTGCCAGCCAAGGCTCCAGCACCTCAGCCGAAGGCAGCTGTGCATCATACCCATCCTCTGTCGCTCCTCCTGAAGCCGTGTCCAAGAGAGAGCAGTATGCGCCCACTCATCCTACGGTGCAGAAGCTGAATGTGCTCCTGTCCAAGTGGCTGGTGCTGCAGTCGCTCCCTTTTCAGGTGGTGGACTCTGCACCTTTCAGAGAACTGATGGCTTGTGCCGAGCCGAGGTGGAGAGTCCCAAGCCGTCATTTCTTTGCCAAGAAGGCAGTACCAGCGCTGCACACTTTTGTTGAACAGAAGGTGGGCCAGTCCTTGAGCCTGTCGGTGTGTAGCAAAGTGACAAACTGACCTACTACAAAGACATTCTACGTAATCAGTTGGCCGATGCCTATCTGCGCCATGGTCCATACTCTCGCAGGTCTGACCCGGGGGGACCTTTGCGCTCACCTTCCACTGCCATGGCTGCTGGGGGGGTTGGCAGGAGCAGCAGCAGCAGCTCCATCAGCAGCAGCCTCAGTCTTCAGTCGCTAATGAGTAGCTTTCTACACCCGCATAGTGAGTCTACTCATGAGCAGCAGGAAGACCTGGAGCAGGACCTGAACCAGCAGGTCATGTCATACCTTGCTACAATAAAACACTAAGACAATTGGTTCCTATAGGGCTGGCTCTCTAACAGAAAACTAACACAGCATGAATTGCCATAAACACATGTTTAATTAATTAATTCCTAAGGCACTGATACAAATATCCCACTAGTCCCTAAAACATTAAAAAGCTAATTAGCGTAATAAACACGGGGGCCCCCCATTCAACCACACTCCCCAAGCGCTCTCACATCCCTCACTTACACACACACACACTAGGCTGGCCAGCCAAAAACCAAAAAGGGGGGGAAGGAAAGCCAAATTGATCAATAAAGGCAGTCACTAATTTAACTTCAAGCATAAGAATAAAGTGCAAATGCTTTATGTGCAATTGGTTCAGGGGCGGCTCTTGTCCTACGTAGCAGCAATTAATTAGCCCTCATGGCAGAAGTGTCCAAAAGCTGTAATGATACAGAGCTCCAAAAGGTACTTGCATTCAAACTTTTAGCATATGCTTTGATACTTGCAGTGTGAATGAGATGGCGGGAGAAGCACAGGTCAGGCCGGGACTCCTATGGCCATTACGCCTGGCACCACTCGACCGCCTGTACTACCTTCTCCTTCATGCGCAGCTTCAATTGTCATCGCACGCTGCGCATCGCAATGGTGGCTGTTCCCACATCAGTATGTCATGCGCACAGCGTGTGTGAGGAGGGGAGCCGGGGGGCGTGGTGGGGCCGACCGTCCGCCGACGTACGTTTCGCCCCGCCTACCGGGGCTTCGTCAGGGTGATGGGGGCCAATCACACTCTGCTACTTCCCTTCCCTTCACCACGCCTACTTCAGGACGGACTCAGCTGTTCAACACTTAACTGTTACATGCCGGTCACATACGGCCCGGCCTTTTCAGCATACCTCCGCCGCCAGCTTACGCCTGCTGGCCTGGGATTTCAAGCACATTTTTCCATCTCATTTGGCGGGGGCAACCATGTTTAAAACATAATTTAAGCGTCTTATTGTGGATATTGCTCAACCATTCCGAAGCTGACAGTTTTCCATCATTACATCACACTCATATGAGCCTATTCTTTCTTCTTTCATTTTTCATTTGCAGGCTATTTTCTTTACTGATTGTCTTTTGGGCAAATTCATTCTCCCTGGCGGTGCTCATGGCACCTCTTAGGAAATATGGCAGTGGACAGGAAAAGGGAGACAGGAAAAAGGGGAACTATATACAAAACAAAGCCAATACGCAAGAAATGTAGCAAACAATCATTATATGTACACATACCCACACACGCACACATTGGGGGCAAAAACCATGTTGAAGCTACCAGGGGACATCATGTGCAAGTACAATACTATTTTACATACCAGCAGGCCGATGAAAGGAAAGGTGGAAAAAGCACAGAGAGCAAAGGGCAGGGGGGGGGGGAGGAAGGGAACCACCATAGGGAAAAGGGAGAGGGGCCCAATTACACAGATTCGTGCATACCACATATCAACCTGCGTCACCCTGATCCTACTACTTCCTAGGTGTCCCCACATATCCAATCCTATCCCTTACTCCATCCCAGCATATTGAGGCCTGACAGGATCCAACACGGCTACTTCTTCCTTCCCATCCCTTTACCCCTAATTAATTTAGGGAATAGGGGATCCCATCCTCACCAATCCATAATTATAGGTAACCTACTGCCTCCCTAATACTTTTAAGGTGCACAACCAGATCCTATATAGGAATATATATCTCTCTCTCCTCTCCTAACCTCCCACTCTCAGCTATGGGCTAGTCCACCCACTATTCATCCACGCTGTAATCTACAGGAAGGCACTAAGGCCTGCATCTGTATTTAGGCCAGCAGGTATCATAGTTCCCAGTTCAAATATAAGTTGCGCTTCTTGTTGTCTCAATCTTTGATCCCAAAAGCCCCGTCTTCCATCAGTACGGAGTTTAAAGATACCGCATATATCTGTACCCCCCAGATCACTATTATGGCACCGTCTATAGTGCTCTGCCACCGAGCTTTTCTCATTGGCATTTTTAATATCTCGAATATGTTCACTTATTCTTACTCTCAGTTCACGATTCGTTTTACTTACATATTTTTTCCCACACGGGCACGTAAGTAGATATACAACTA
The DNA here is from genome assembly GCA_027917425.1 of Gastrophryne carolinensis. Lineage (NCBI taxonomy): Eukaryota > Metazoa > Chordata > Amphibia > Anura > Microhylidae > Gastrophryne > Gastrophryne carolinensis. Next base: position 296,779,256 of record CM051235.1, on the reverse strand, counting down.
AGGTGGATGCACAGTTTATAAACCCTTTAATTGTTCTTAATGTTCTATCCCTCAGACCCATATATGCAGAAGTTTTTTGTATATATTTGCATGCTCCACAGTGCCCACACTTAAAGCACCCGTTGGGTCTAGTCCCGACACTACCTCCTCGTACACTCCCTGATCCTAAATCACTATGCACCAAATGGTCCCGCAGGTTGGCAGCCCGCTTTGCAGTGAGGAGTGGTCTGGGCCCAACACACTTAGCTAATGTGGGATCTAACTGTAAGATATGCCAGTGGGAGTCTAGGATGTGCTTAAACCTATCCCAGTGGGCTACAAATTGAGTAATGAGCCGCACCGGTTGTCCATCATCCTTTGCATTTAAATTCTTATGTTTTTGCCAACTTCTAAATTTACCTTCAAGGAGGTCATCACGATATGTCTCTCTAGCCTTTTTACTGCACGTCCGCAGTAATTTATGAGGATAACCTTGTTCCCTAAATCTCGCCATAAGGTTTCGTGCTTCACGTTGATAGTCCGAATCAGAGGAACAGTTCCTTCGAATGCGAAGGAACTGTCCTAGAGGGATGCCCCTTTTGAGAGGGCCTGGATAATGGCTAGAAAAATGAAGCAGTGTATTACCCTCTGTGGGCTTATGAAAAGTCGTGGTAATTAAATTCCCATCTTGTTTACTAATGAGTAAATCTAAGAATTCTATACTGCATGGATCACATTTGAAGGTTAGCCGAATATTACGATCATTCCGATTTAAGTGCCAAATTCTTCAAATTCATGTGTTGTCCCCTTCCAAACCACCAAAATATCATCTATGTATCGCAGCCAGAGGGCGACCCGTGCTCCAAAGTCTGCCCGACCAAACACCTCCTAGCTCTCCCACCGCCCGAGATGCAGGCAGGCATAAGAAGGAGCACAGGCCGCCCCCATGGCTGTCCCTCGAATCTGATGGTAAAACTTTTGGTTGAAACGAAAGTAATTATTCAGTAATACGAACTCTAAGAGCTGCACTACAAATTCATTGTACGGGGCATCCCCAGGTCCTAATTCCTCTAGGGTCTGTCCCACCGCCTCGAGGCCCACTGCGTGGGGAATGGAGGTATATAAGCTTTCTACGTCAATACTGGCGAGTAACCAATTGTCATTTATCTGGACCCGCCTACGTTTACTGTACGTAATAAATCATTACTATCCAACACAAATGAAGGCAAGATTCTTACTAGTGGTTTTAAATTTTCATCAACAAATCTAACTATTCTTTCCAAGGGACCTCCGTTCCCAGACACAATGGGCCATGACCATGCCAACACACCTTGAGGAACCGCTGGACTTCTGGGCAGCCAAACTTGACTTGTGGCCTCAGCTAGCTGAGTTTGCCCTGGAAAAGCTGTCCTGCCCGGCAAGTAGCGTGCCATCTGAGCGGGTGTTTAGTGCGGCGGGGGCCATAGTTGCGGTCGAGGAGAACTCGTCTGTCAACTTAAAATGCGGAATGACTCACCTTTGTGAAAATGAATCAGGGATGGATCAGCCAGGATTTTCACCCACCAATGGCTGATGCATGCGACTAGATTCAGCATGGTGCCACGTTTTACACTTTCCAAATGGTGCAAAACATATTTATGTCTTTAGGCCAATTTTTGGGCTCCTGCTGATGCCAACTTCAGGGTGTGCCTTTCAGCCAAATTTTGGCCTCCTGCTGCTGCTGCCAACTGCAGTGTCTCTTTCAAGCTATGTTTGGGCTCCTGCTGCTTGCAACTCCAGGGTGTCATTCAGCCAATTTTGGGGCTCCTGCTGCCAACTCCAGTGTCTCTTTCAAGCTATGTTTGGGCTGCTGCTGCTTGCAACTCCAGGGTGTCATTCAGCCAATTTTTGGGCTCCTGCCGCCAACTCCAGTGTCTCTTTCAAGCTACTGTATGTTTGGGCTGCTGCTGCTTGCGACTCCAGGGTGTCATTCAGCCAATTTTTGGGCTCCTGCTGCCAACTCCAGTGTCTCTTTCAAGCTATGTTTGAGCTCCTGTTGCTGCTGCTTGCAACTCCAGGGTGTCATTCAGCCAATTTTTGGGCTCCTGCTGCCAACTCCAGTGTCTCTTTCAATCTATGTGTGGGTTGCTGCTGTTGCTGCTTGCAACTCCAGGGTGTCATTCAGCCAATTTTTGGGCTCCTGCTGCCAGCTCCAGTGTCTCTTTCAAGCTATGTTTGGGCTGCTGCTGCTGCTGCTTGCAACTCCAGGGTGTCATTCAGCCAATTTTTGGGCTCCTGCTGCCAACTCCAGTGTCTCTTTCAAGCTATGTTTGGGCTCCTGCTGCTGCTGCTGCTTGCAATTCCAGGATGTCATTCAGCCAATTTTTGGGCTCCTGCTGCCAACTCCAGTGTCTCTTTCAAGCTATGTTTGGCCTCCTGCTGCTGCTGCTTGCAACTTCAGGGTGTCATTCAGCCAAAATTTGGGCTCCTGCTGCCAACTCCAGTGTCTCTTTCAAGCTATGTTTGGGCTCCTGCTGCTGCTGTTTGCAACTCCAGGGTGTCATTTAGCCAATTTTTGGGCTCCTGCTTCCAACTCCAGTGTCTCTTTCAAGCTATGTTTGGGCTCCTGCTGCTGCCAACTGCAGTGTGTCTTTAGGCCAATTTTTTGGGTTCCTGCTGTCAACTCCAGTGTCTCTTTCAAGCTATGTTTGGGCTCCTGCTGCTTGCAACTCCAGGGTGTCATTCAGCCAATTTTTGGGCTCCTGCTGCCAACTCCAGTGTGTCTTTCAAGCTATGTTTGGGCTCCTGCTGCTTGCAACTCCAGGGTGTCATTCAGCCAATTTTTGGGCTCCTGCTGCCATTTCCAATGTCTCTTTCAAGCTATGTTTGGGCTCCTGCTGCTTGCAACTCCAGGGTGTCATTCAGCCAATTTTTGGGCTCCTGCTGCCAACTCCAGTGTCTCTTTCAAGCTATGTTTGGCTCCTGCTGCTTGCAACTCCAGGGTGTCATTCAGCCAATTTTTGGGCTCCTGCTGCCAACTCCAGTGTCTCTTTCAAGCTATGTTTGAACTCCTGCTGCGGCTGCTTGCAACTCGAGGGTGTCATTCAGCCAATTTTTGGGCTCCTGCTGCCAACTCCAGTGTCTCTTTCAAGCTATGTTTGGGCTCCTGCTGCTTGCAACTCCAGGGTGTCATTCTGCCAATTTTTGGGCTCCTGCTGCCAACTCCAGTGTCTCTTTCAAGCTATGTTTGAACTTCTGCTGCTGCTGCTTGCAACTCCAGGGTGTCATTCAGCTATGTTTGGGCTCCCTCTGCTGCTGCTTGCAACTCCAGGGTGTCATTCAGCCAATTTTTGGGCTCCTGCTGCCAACTCCAGTGTCTCTTTCAAGCTATGTTCGGGCTCCTGCTGCTGCTGCTGCTGCTGCTTGCATCTCCAGGGTGTCATTCAGCCAATTTTTGGGCTCCTGTTGCCAACTCCAGTGTCTCTTTCAAGCTATGTTTGGTCTCCTGCTGCTTGCAACTCCAGGGTGTCATTCAGCCAATTTTTGGGCTCCTGCTGCCAACTCCAGTGTCTCTTTCAAGCTATGTTTGGGCTCCTGCTGCTGCTGCTTGCAACTCCAGGGTGTCATTCAGCCAATTTTTGGGCTTCTGCTGCCAACTCCAGTGTCTCTTTCAAGCTATGTTTGGGCTGCTGCTGCGGCTTGCAACTCCAGGGTGTCATTCAGCCAATTTTTGGGCTCCTGCTGCCAACTCAAGTGTCTCTTTCAAGCTATGTTTGGGCTCCTGCTGCGGCTGCTTGCAACTCCAGGGTGTCATTCAGCCAATTTTTGGGCTCCTGCTGCCAACTCCAGTGTCTCTTTCAAGCTATGTTCGGGCTCCTGCTGCTGCTGCTGCTGCTGCTTGCATCTCCAGGGTGTCATTCAGCCAATTTTTGGGCTCCTGCTGCCAACTCCAGTGTCTCTTTCAAGCTATGTTTGGTCTCCTGCTGCTTGCAACTCCAGGGTGTCATTCAGCCAATTTTTGGGCTCCTGCTGCCAACTCCAGTGTCTCTTTCAAGCTATGTTTGGGCTCCTGCTGCTGCTGCTTGCAACTCCAGGGTGTCATTCAGCCAATTTTTGGGCTTCTGCTGCCAACTCCAGTGTCTCTTCCAAGCTATGTTTGGGCTGCTGCTGCTGCTTGCAACTCCAGGGTGTCATTCAGCCAATTTTTGGGCTCCTGCTGCCAACTCAAGTGTCTCTTTCAAGCTATGTTTGGGCTCCTGCTGCGGCTGCTTGCAACTCCAGGGTGTCATTCAGCCAATTTTTGGGCTCCTGCTGCCAACTCCAGTGTCTCTTTCAAGCTATGTTCGGGCTCCTGCTGCTGCTGCTGCTTGCATCTCCAGGGTGTCATTCAGCCAATTTTTGGGCTCCTGCTGCCAACTCCAGTGTCTCTTTCAAGCTATGTTTGGTCTCCTGCTGCTTGCAACTCCAGGGTGTCATTCAGCCAATTTTTGGGCTCCTGCTGCCAACTCCAGTGTCTCTTTCAAGCTATGTTTGGGCTCCTGCTGCTGCTGCTTGCAACTCCAGGGTGTCATTCAGCCAATTTTTGGGCTCCTGCTGCCAACTCCAGTGTCTCTTCCAAGCTATGTTTGGGCTGCTGCTGCTGCTTGCAACTCCAGGGTGTCATTCAGCCAATTTTTGGGCTCCTGCTGCCAACTCAAGTGTCTCTTTCAAGCTATGCTTGGGCCCCTGCTGCTGGCAACTCCAGGGTGTCATTCAACCAATTTTTGGGCTCCTGCTGCCAACTCCAGTGTCTCTTCCAAGCTATGTTTGGGCTGCTGCTGCTGCTGCTGCTGCTGCCACCTGCAGTGTGTCTTTAGGACGATTTTTGGGTTCCTGCTGCCAACTCCAGTGTCTCTTTCAAGCTATGTTTGGGCTCCTGCTGCTGCTGCTTGCAACTCCAGGGTGTCATTCAGCCAATTTTTGGGCTCCTGCTGCCAACTCCAGTGTGTCTTTCAAGCTATGTTTGGGCTGCTGCTTGCAACTCCAGGGTGTCATTCAGCCAATTTTTGGGCTCCTGCTGCCAACTCCAGTGTCTCTTTCAAGCTATGTTTGGGCTGCTGCTGCCAACTGCAGTGTGTCTTTAGGACGATTTTTGGGTTCCTGCTGCCAACTCCAGTGTCTCTTTCAAGCTATGTTTGGGCTCCTGCTGCTGCTGCTTGCAATTCCAGGGTGTCATTCAGCCAATTGTTGGGCTCCTGCAGCCAACTCCAGTGTCTCTTTTAAGCTATGTTTGGGCCGCTGCTGCTTGCAACTCCAGGGTGACATTCAGCCAATTTTTGGGCTCCTGCTGCTCCTGCTGCCAACTCCAGGATGTCTTTCAGCCAATATTTGGGCTCCTGCTGCTACCAGCTCCAGGGTGTGTTTTTCAGGCAATATAGGGGCCCTTCATAGTGATGCCACCTCAACTCTCTGCAATTGTGCCGCTCTGCGATTATAATAGCGATGCCTCTGATCTGCATGTCATAATTATTTACAGTATTATTTCACTAACCCAGCACGCATCCTATGCGTGTTACAGCAAGACAGAATGGTTTACAACTCTATTGAGGCTCTAGGAAGCTCAGAAATAGCCGTTTTTAATAGCGATTTTTCGCGAATAAATTCGGACCGAAACAAATTTTGTCGGAAAATTCGGCGAATCAGCCGAATCGAATTTTTCAAAAGTTCGCTCATCCCTATCAGGGCCCTCTATAGTACCCTAGAATCTGAAGTCAAAATCGTGAAGACATGGCTACTGAAAGGACAATCCTAGAACAGTTTTCACACTATTATTTCCACTTTAATGAAAGCACGAAAAGGATTCTCCAGAAAGGTCTATTACAGACACTGGATATCCAATGAGGTGGTGCACTTCGAGGATGCTTGGTTACAGGATTTTTCATACCAAATGTGGGTTTTTACAATTTAAGTCTTTCTGAAGGATCTATTGCAGAGGACTGTGAAGACCTTTCTTTCAGGTGCTCTGCACATTTTTCCTCTTTTCTCTAAACCAACAGAGCCTTGGAACCTTGATTTGGTCTTAACACCTCTACAACATTATGCTTTTGAACCATTAGATTTGCTTTCTTCATATCATCTTTTAGAAGTTTCTGATTTGGCAGAAATACCCATTAACACACCACTAATGGGTTTACTAAAAGACAAAAGGTTCAATTCAGCATGGGTTGAAAATGCACTCTTGTCTGGTTTTAGACAAGAAAACAAATTTTTTGCCCATGTGCCCCTCTCTCCTGATTCAGCAGCCAAATGTTCTTTTGTGAAAATGTTTGTTTGGTGTGAGTAATAACAGGAAAATGTATGCAAATATGTTTAATATATTGATTAAATTGTAAAATAAAAAATTGTACCCCCTTCCATGAGCCATGAGGCATAAGGGCTCGCAGAGGCTGCCTGGCCGACTGACCTGTGGCCCTGTGGGTCTACCAGACAACATGCTTGTCGGTATGGGTTTCGGCCTCTTTCAGGGAAGCCCACAGCAATCCTGGAGGAACATTGTAGCGTACAGAGGGGCACCTGGCTATTTCTCATCCCGTCATTTTTTTTGTATGTCAGCATGGGACAATGAAAGGAAGGTAAGTATATTTTAATTAAGAAATATTAAGAAAAGAAATATTTTTTAAAATGTGTCTTGGGTTTTTTTTTATTATTTCACTTTACTTTTAAACTAGTACCTTGGGATCTCTGAGTCCTGGGTTACCAGCCCTTATGCCTTGGTTTATTGGTGGGGATACATGCTTTTTTTTATTAATATTTTTTATTATATTTTATTAAACATTTTCATTGATTGAGATATATATATATATATATATATATATATATATATATATATTAGATATTTATTTATTATTATTATTTAATAAATCATTTGTGAGATTAGCTTTCTAATTAGTTGTGGATGGTTGTTGATGTGGACTTAACTTGTAGAAGTTTGTTTATTTTGGCTGATTTTTGCATACAGTTATTACATACAGTTGATATATATTCAATCAGGTTCAGTATATTCGCCAAGTGTATACAGGAAGCAATTATTTTTGACATAGAAGTTTTGACAACACTAGCAGGAATTCTTTAGCGATAATACAGTAATATATAGATGTTATTACGTTCCTGAAGGGGTCCATCATTTTCTTCCATCGCATTTAGGCTTCAGAAGTTGCAACCAAGTGGGCTCATGAACATATTTGATGGTCTTGCAGCAAAGTAAGTCAACTATACATAGTGAAGTTATCACATGAAACACTGGGTTTTGTTATAAGCCATCTTACAATAATGAGGCTGAAGAAACTTGAATGAGATCCAGAGGGCAGCATCACAACACTGGACACTAATTAGGAAGACATATATAAGCTATGCTGAAATAAACTGGGATATTGAAGCTATTGAATCAAATTTATGTTGCATTGACATTACTGCAATAGCATAAATGCTTACAACATCGAACTTTTGTAAGGGGGCATCCTTTGTTTTTATGGATTACTTTATTTTGCATTTGTATAGGTTCTAATAGAAGGTTATTTAATGGTGGCTATGGACAGTTCGCTCTCGTATGATGATTCGCAGTGGTTTTGTTATCATGCAAGTTCAACTTCTATTTTTCCTGTGGGATTCTGCAAAAATAATTATATTGAACTTTCACCTCCGAAGGGTAGGTAATAATTTTTATAAATTTAAGTACACGTACTGTTAAAAATGTGTGTGCTGTTTTACTGTGTCAGAACTCAAAACATCATACAAAGCAGCATACAGATAGGTGATCAGTTTGTTATGTGGTCCTGCCCGCAACAGGACCAGACCATCAGCTTTTTACCAGTGGAAGACTAAGTGAGAAGGCTGGTGGAAAGGGACCAAAGTTTTCTCCTCAAGTGGGGGGAACTGTTGGTGCGTCTTATGGAGAAAATGAAAAGAGGGGGAAAATACATTTTGTTGAGATTCAGTCTAAGCTAACAGCCCAAGCATATACTAATTTAAATATTTGAGTAAAGGGTTCCACTGCTCCAGGCATCCAAGCTGGACAGAAAGGGATCTGAAGCTTTATTGTCAAAATATATGGTTACTTAGGCCTGATAACTGTAAAACAATGAGAACAATGTCTTTAGCTTGAAAACATATATAAAACTATTTCAAAAGAACAAAAGACAAGCTTGCATTAAGCTGATCGGCCAAGTGCTGGTGGGTGGGTGGGCTGGCCTGTATACACCCACCTGCTGCCAGGAACCAGCAATGCACGAAGAAGATCAGCAGAGCTGGATACACCAGCAGGGTATAGGTGTGTGTGTGTGCATGCACACACCAGTTGGTGATGGGGGGATTCTGTACACTGCCTGTTTTGAGGTGATTGGGAGGGTATTTTAGCCCACCATTTGGTTCAGAATATTTATTTTCTTATTTTCCTCCTCTAAATCCTAGGTGTGTCTAATACGGAAAGGAAAGACTGGGCACTAGGCACACCAGTTCCCAAGTTCCCATCCCTTGTCTCCAGAGACAGCATTGTCAGGTGATCCAATGGCCACCAAAAATGTTTCCCTGAACTTTATTTCTTGGTGGGGGGGTCAGTGTTTCCCTCACCCCTTTTGCATAGTGGTTGGGGGCTTCCTAAGGCTCTCACATACATTTCAATGGACATTTCTTCTGTTTAAACAGGGTTTTTTTCCCCTCAAATCATTGTGTCACCTCTCCTGGCCTAGAAAAGTCATTTTTGAAAACATTTTTGTTTTTTATGCAGAATTGTCATTACAGGTCTGGCACTAAAGTGATAATGTCACAGTGTTTCAACAATGTAATTCTATGTGTTTTAGCTTTGTTACTGGTGAATATGTGTTCAAAAACAGACTTCAATCACACAACCTCTGGCGCTCTACGCTACAGCGACCAGCTTTAGAGCGCCGACGGTCTGTGAGTCTGTGTTTTTTTGTGAAACATGAGCCTCGATTCAGAGACACATTCGTCCGGACTTCCGTAGCTGTCTGTGAAAGTTTGGGTGGGTGTTTGTCATTTTTTTGCTTTTTTTCGTCCATTTTTCATTCGTACGAACGTTCGGGAATGCGCTTTCGATGAACGGAAGCAAATCGGAACATTTCCATTAGTTCGGATCATTTTCCAAACAAAATCGGAATTTTCCGTTCGTTCAGATAACTTCCGTTGTTGGGATGGGTTTCCGTCTGATTCAAAGAGCTGATTTCCGATGGACCACCGCCCTATAAATCCGTTTCATTTCCGATCCACTTACGGGACCTTTGAGGGCTCGGATTGCTATTGTTGAACATGTTTTGCAGCTATGTGGAGGAGTCTGCGCGCCTTTAGCACCAAGGTATTGCGTGTATCAGCATGGCCGAGGCCATAAATTGTATAGCAATGCATACCTGAATCAATACTTTTCATGTATGCCTTATAGAAGCATTTTAATGCTGACCTTAATTAGTCCTTAGCATGTAAACATTTATTTTCCCACACATCCATATGATTGCTATATTTTTTAGACTTATGACCTTTGTGAATTATATTTGGATTGTTGAACTTGAATCTTAATTTGTTGTAGGAGTTATTGTTTTAGTCGGTTACCTTTGCTTTGTGTAATTATTTTATATTTGGTTGCAGGAACCGCAAGATGTGCCACTCACACAACATACAAGCAGTGTTTGGTCCAGCTATGCAATTCCTCAGTGTTCTTGCAGGGCATCCAGGGTCGTCCCATGATGCTTATATATTGCAGAGCTCCAGCTTATTTCGTCAGTTTGAGTCAGGAGAATTATCTGGTAGATGGCTCCAGGGTAAGTTTGCTCACATTCCATCAATCCATTTTCACTGTATGGCAATGAATATAGTTGATGACTCATGACTTAACCTATTGCTGTTTTTAGCCCTTGATGACATGTTAAACAATATTGTAGCTTAGAATGTGTATTTTATGTTAGTATTTTTAAATTCTTTCAGGGGATTCTGGATATCCACTCCTGCCCTTGCTCCTGATGTCCGTTCTTTGCCTGCAGAATGCTGGCCAGGGGTTCTCTAATCGGGCCCTATGCAAAACCCGGGCCGTGGTTGCGAGGGACCTCTGGCTTTTGAAGTCCAGATTTAGGTGTTTGGACCATACGGGGGGGGGGGGGGGGGGCACTGCAGTATGACCCCAACAAGGTTATACCAATTTTTTAATTTAAGTTTTTTAACAGGGACCACACGTGCCAGAGTGGCACAACTGAGTGTCAGGGTCCTTCAGTTGGTGGGCGAGATGCAGGAGCTGCGCAACTCGTTGCGGACCACAGATGAAGAATAATGTTCTGTGGCCTGCCATTACTATGTATTTTGTTTTTTATAGTTGTAAAAATTAGAAATTTTCAAAATTTTTATAAATTTTATATTTTATGATGGAATCCAAAAAATAAATGTTACAGTGTCATTTCATTTACAAAATACATTAACACAAAACTAATGGGCCCAGAAATATTTAAAGATGAATATTCACATGACCGAGAAGTGATTTGGGTGAGCTTTAAGGTTCCAAAAGGGAAGATGGAGGATAGTGCTAAGTGGTTTGGGTGAGCTTTAAGGTTCCAAAAGGGAAGATGGAGGATAGTGCTAAGTGATTTAGCTAAACATTGTAGTAGAAGTGAGGGTGGCAAATATGTAGGCGAGCACTTTAATGAGTTAAGTTTGTAGTGCGCAGGCGCAAGATCGTAAGGATTCCGTCTGGACGATTATTTTTTGTAAAATGGAAACAGAATCTATCGGGAAACGTTGGAGGATACGATGGGAAAAGGGCAAAAACGAAAGCCTATGTTGTAACATGTGGAAATGAAACGGAAAAGTCTGGATGGAAAATGACATCCTCGTATTCGTAATCTGCCATACGAATGGACGGAAACTTTACAGAAGGTTTTCAATGCATGCACAGAATCGCTCGTACACTCATACGAGAACGGAAACATTTCACAAAAAAAACAGATCGGCACTAAAACGGAAGTTTTTTTTTTGTCTCTCTGAATCGAGCCTATGGTGTGGAGCGCCGAGTGCCGGACGCACTGAGCAGTCGCTACCTCTTGTTACCTCTAGCGCTGTACTGTTTTTAGATGTGGTGTAGGCTTGGACGCTATAGTTCGGAACACTGCCTTGCATTCGCTGCAGCAAATAGGGAAGCAGTATTAATACTTAAGAGTTAGGAGCCTATTATTACAATAACTGGGGCACATTCGGGGAAAGCTAAATTAAAACGAATATTTATTTTAAATGTAATGCAAAACATTGCTGTTTGTTATGAGTAAAAGTACTGTATGTAAAATTTTTTGCGTTTGCTGCGGCATTCTTCTCTTCTGCACATGTAGTGTAATGTTTGCTCTGGTGTCGGGGCATTCTATAGCATTTGTATTTTTAGATTGTCGTTTTATTGCGTTTGTACTGCTTGACTGTTATAAAGTGTATGTTTTTGGTATATGTTTATGCATTTCCTTTTTTCCTGTGCGGGACAATGGCGCTTGTTAGACGTGTGGTCGGCAGATTTCCCAGCTCCTCCTCATCCTCCACTTCCGGGTATAATCCCGTTCCTAAGAAGAGTTAGTGTGTGGACCCAAGAGGAAATGGCCATTTTTTTTTTCATTGTGTTCTGCTGTGTGTCGCCCTTCTTTAAAAGTGTTTTCCTTAGGGGTTATATTTTTTGGCTTTGATGTGCATCTAGGATGTAAGTGTCATGGAGTTTGACTATGACCTATCCCATAAGGCCGACATTGTGGAGGTGGTCAAGGCAGCGGTGCACTGGTGCTTCAAGACAAAGCTCCGGTACCAGGTTAGCATTCAGAGGTGGTCGGACTTTAAGGGCCAGGACCCCAACAATGTGTATAGGATGTATGATGCCTATGCTTCTGATAAGTAAACTACACATACACACACACTATTATTATTTCGGCACACTTTAACATGTTTTTTATTTTATTTTATTTTTTTACAAACACACAGATAAGCATCCTCCCATGGCCAAGCACGGGAAAGCTGTTCTTCCCCGCACGATACTCTGTGTGCCTCATTATTAAGCGGGGGAGGGTCCCTCTCAGCAGACTCAAATTGAGGACCCAGTGGAGTAAGGGGATGAAGATGGAGATGGGCCAGGGGAGTCTGCTGCTGTGGTGAAGCCAGTGTTGAGCCTGAACTCCGAGTCGGTCTCGGCAGACTCCAGCTTCTGCTGGGGCCACTCTCAAGTGGGGAGTCCCAGTGGGAAGTAGGATAGGCACTCCACCACACTCCCTGAAGGATCATGGACTGATAGGGAGGTGGATGTCCACTTGGAATTGTGCTCTGCTGCGTCAAATTGCTGGAGTAGAGGCACCCCTGCTTCTCCTCAGAGCCCTCCCTGGCAAAAGAACCTCACTTCATCCCCTGTTGAGTGTTCCTCATACATTTTATTGTATTGTAATTTTCAACAGTCTTCTGTCTAACCTTTTCATAAACCCATAAAATTAGTCTTGCACCATTCAAACATGTACACATAACTATGCACATGTACATACATGTATTTAGGTTTACATTGTAATTAACACACATGTTAATTGAAGTAAAATTTAATTTATTTACAAATAAAACATAAAAATGTCCAAACTGTGGCTCCATACAACAAAAAACACATCAAAATGCAGAATAAAATAAATTAATCCTCTGACTCATCCTGTGGAGGATTTTGCCCATCTTTCTCATTTGGATTGGGTTGGGAGGGACCAGCCATAGGGACCTGTGTGGGGGCCAACAGTGATGCAAAAATATTCTGCTGATAGATATGCTGATTTAGCAACAACATCAACTGGCCAATCTTTTCGTTTGTGGTGTTGATAGCATTGAGTATTTCATTATGTTCTCTTTGCCAATCTTGCTGCTGCTGCTGTTGTAAAACCAGCACATGCGGGTCCCTAGGTCATACAAATTGGGCACTCGTCGGCTGACGGTCCTTCCGCCGCTGTGCTCTATAAATGTAAAAAAATATAATTCATGTCCTCTTTAAAGCATAATGGGCATCATCAACGCCTACCGCTTGTTGTGTTGTTGCTTGTTGGCCACATGGCAATTGAGAGGAGTTCACTGTTTCTTGAGCAAACAATGAAGATTGCTAGGAAAAAAAACAGGGGTGCATGTTAAAGGCTTTTCTGTAGAAGATACCACAGCACAAAATAACACAATATATGCAATACAGAAAAAGGAAATTAGCACATACATGTGTGTTCTCCTCCCCAGAAATTTCAGATGTCTGGCAGGACTGGGCAAATCCTCATTCCGATAGTGGCGGCAAATCAACATAAGCTATTTACAACCCCCCCCCCAAAAAAAAAAATGTTTTGATTGCCCTAGGTTAAGTTAGCATGTTATTTTGTGACAATTAGAAAAATACATGAACATTTTTGAAAAACCAGATCCACAATGCAGGAGGAGGATAAAATGCAAAAAATTGGGTACTTAGATTAGTTAATTTTTATATGATAGCCAAATACTATATTTTTAGGCACCCATACCCGTCATATCGGAGATGTCCTGACTGAAGCTCATATCGGAAAGTAGCCCTACAAACATAATGAACAAACATTAACCTAATTGTTGAACAAAAACATGGCTCAGCCAGCGAGGAATCACCAAATAATGTTTATCAAAAACGAAAATATTTACCAACATCCGTAGCAGCCTCTGTTTGCAGAGCCCTTTCAGGACCAGCACTTCCTGTATTGAGGCTTATGAAACAATGTGAAGGTAAAGAATTTTTTGATTAGTGATAAATATGAACAAATGCCAAGCTAACACTATTTATACACGCCCACAGACTCCTGGCGGCATGGGAAACAGGAAGTGGGGTCCAAAGATGGAGTTGGGATGGGGGCCTATAAAATAAAACATTACAAGGACAAATTAATAATCCTACTTATTCAGCCCTATATAAGAGAGACCCCCTCAGTACACCAGTGCCCGTGATAGCATTAAGCTGAGTGTGTCTTGGATAGTGTTTCTCCTGTTTGAGATTGTTGCCGACCTTTGCTTTGTTTTGACCATTCTTGCTTGCCGCCTGGACCGACCCTGCCTGTACCCCGACTACACCTCTGTCTCGTCCTCTGTACTGCGAACCCGTGACCTCCTGGATTGACCTCTGGCCTGACCTCGACCGTTCTTTTGCCTACTCCTTATGTACTGCGATATTATTGGACTGCTTTCCCGTGTATGACCCAGCCTGTCTACGTTGCCCTGTCGGGCCCTTGGTTCATCTGCCTTCACTCTCCAGTAAGCCCACATCCTTTGTGCTATCAAGTCCTGGGGGCAACCGTGTCTGGTGAGGCGTATAAAGCATCCTGGCAAATGGGGGCTTGTCTAAAGGTGAAGCTGGCAGCGGAGATTGGAGGTTGTGGGCTTACTACGAAGGCGGGTGTTCCACAGTGCCTTACAGCTAAACTCATAAAGCCACTTACAGGCTTCCAAATAAGACGCCAAAGGTGGAGGGCATGCTGAGGGTCCCTTTTAAATTAAATTACAAATATGTTAAAAACCAATAAAAATTAGGTAATGCAAAAACATATTTCATTCTAATACCTAATGCATTAGTACATTGTAAAAGGCGGATTATGAACTATGATATTTAAGATGAATATTAATTATCAATATTTTATCATCAGAACCGAAAATAAGATAATATTGTATCCCTTGGTACTTGTCTTCTATCTATACACACACTTTGTCCTGTAATATACGTCACATATACACAGTTGTATGCAAAATTACAACAGATTTATTAGATAAAACCTTAACCCAATAATGTAGTATACAGATTGAATATACAAACAAAACCAACCCCCAATAACTAGAAAACTATACAACTAGTTATTTAAACATTAATAAACACATACATTTACCGCCCCACACCCACCTACTAAACTAAGCTGTCCCTAGGTTCTACAGAGAGGGAGTTACACAAGTATAGAGGGAAAGAGAGAGATTAGGGATGGTTTAGAAAGGAATTGTGGGAGAAATAAAGGTAGGGGGAGGCTTAGAGAGAAAGATTGAAAGAGAGACAGATATTGAGAGAAGTTAAGGTAGCTTATTGAGAGATAGAGAGAAAGAAAGAAGGATTGGGAGAAGTGGGAAAGAGGTAGAGCTAGATGATACTTAGCGTATAGAAGTTCTCTTGTATGTTGTTAATGGCTGTTGGTCTCTCTGGCGGTGGGGGGGAGAAGATCTTCTTCAGTCTGTCTGGCTTTTTATGTCCCTTGACAGCAAGAGGTGTGAAAAGGTCTACACCTCTTGTGGGAGTTGGCTAGTAAGCAGAGGTAAATATTTCTCCGAATCTGATCCACATAATAACTTTTCCCAGATATGTCCCATAATTAATAAAATGTTATTTTCTAAATATTGCCCTTCATTTGATACCAAACTTCAAATGTCTATGACTTTGCATATATGAGTATGATTTTCTAGCCATGATCGGTGTACTAGCAATTTAATGTTTGGTATGACATGAAAGTGCAATACCTGCTGCAACTGTTATTTGTATTAATATCAAATGAATGTAACCAAAGTTATCTAAGAGAGAAGTTTATGATAAATTTCAAAGTTTAAACCAATCTTTGTAGAGGCTGCCAGGATGTACATCCTTTACTATGTTTATTTCGCAGGGTTTCACAGGGAAGTGTTAACTTGGGAAAGGCTGTTGTTCAGTGTGTAGGTGTTATGTTTCCAGGAAATCAGCTCACAAATGGTATACATATTGTATATATACATGCACATGATACATACACACAGACACACAGATTACAATATATTAGCTATGTTATGCTTTACATTTACATAAACACAGCTTACACACAATCCAGGGGTTTAGTTATATAACATATAAGAAAAATGAGAATTACAATCCTAGCACTTACCTTCACCCCAGGCTGTGGTGTCATCCCCAACATCCACCCCCTGCAGCCGACAGAGAGGGATCTTGCACCTCAGCATCTCCTCATATGGGCTCTATGTGCACTTTGGAGCCTGCTTTCTCCCGCTATTCACCAAAAGGTCAGACTCCATCTTTTTCATAAGGGCCCTTCTCAATGTGTAGACGTGTTTTTTGCCAGATGTTCCAGTGCGTGGATATTGAGCGAAGCTGTTAAGCTCCTCAGCAATGCCATCCCACAACTTGCTCCTTTCTTGCTTGCCGAACCCCCGACTTGGTGGCCTAAATAACATAGGCCACTTTGCCAGGGTCAGCTTCACAAGAGTATTGTTATCCGCCAAATTAAATTCTGTCTCCCTCTTTGCAAAGGGACATTAGCCTGTGGTTGAGCAGCACCAACAGGCTGCGTCCTCTTGCTGGAAGGAGTTCTGCAGGGACCACACAGCTCAGTGGTACTCGGGGCCCCAGGGGACCCACCGGCCCTAGACAGATTTCCAGGATTTGGCTCCAATCCGTAGCTGCAAACAGCAACACCAATCACAAACACAATGACGCATGCAAACTACAGAATGGCAACAGTTGATATAGGTGTGGAAGTGTTTTATGTGCTAGTTGCACCAAGCAGAAGCAGGGCATGCTTAATTACTATAATATTAAAGACAGGTGTGTGTAGTTAATTAAGCTTCCACAAAAATAATCTAGTACACGTTTCATCTAATGTATTAGAAAAAAAAATACAGTGTGTGTTTGGTCTCTCTGACTGTGGTGCTGTTTCTTTCTGAACTTCCATTTTGTGGTATGTGCAAATATTGTGTAGGACACAGAAAGTGAGGATTGTTTTTGAGACATTTTGTGGGCTGTGCAGCATCTCCCTTATTGGCTGTGCCAAACTTTGGAAGCATATTTTCAGCAGGCTGATGGTTCTTTCAACAATACACCTGTTTTTTTGGTGAGCTGCATTTGTGTTTGTGAAAGAGTGATTTTCTTTGTTGTTTGGGTTGTTTGGTTGTGTGTGTGGGTTTGTTTGGTCATTTAATTTGTTAGTCTATTAGGTATAGCGAGTTGTGGTGAAGAAGATTTTGGCATGATGTTTGGTGTGTGGCTGTGTTGTACTGCCAGCGCAGAGGAAATGCAGGAGCCAAGGGAAGCAAGTGCTGTGAGATTATGGGCACCCAGATCTTTTGGTATCTGCCTCGCTTAATATACTGGCACAGGGAAATTTTCAGGCCACTGAAGCACTCCTCAGCGGCATCAGCCAGGCTACAATGAGATGCATAATCCATCAGGTAGTCCTGGCAATATGTGGCTTGATCCCTAAATACATTACCTTTCCTGAGGAGGAGGAGGTGTCAAACATAAAGCGGGCATTCTACTGCATGGCAGGGATACCTAATGTCCTAGGGTGCCTGGATGGAACACATATCCCATTCCGCCCACCCCAAGCACAGGAACTTCATTATTGGAACAGAAAACAATTTCATTCCATTAATGTGATGGTGGTGTGTGATCTAGATATGAAGCTGTGTGCTGTGAGGTCGGGATTTCCTGGATCATGCCATGACTCCTATGTCCTCCATCAGTCTGCCCTGTGCCGCAAATTTGAAAACAATGAAATGCCGGCAGGATGGCTACTAGGTAAGTACTGGGAAACATTGTTACACAAAGCTAAAGCAGACCTTAATAGCACTAGGCTGGACTATTAGGTGCAGATGACTAATTGCAGCCTACAGGTGGGGTTGTGTGGATAACAATTAATGTTTCTTTTTGTATTTTTTAAGCGGATAAGGGATATGGACAAAAGACGTGGTTGATGACACCTGTGCGCAATCCACAAACGACAGCACAAGTCAGATACAATGCAGCTCATCTAAAAACCAGGTGTATTGTTGAAAGAACCATCGGCATGCAGAAAGCACGCTTTCTCTGCTTGCCACACCCAGGAGGGGAGATGTTATACAGCCCACAAAAGGTCTCATAAATCATCTTAGCCTGCTGTGTCCTACACAACATTTGCTTATGCCACCGAATGGAAGCCTCAGAAGAGACAGCACTGGTGCCAGAAGTACCAAACATGCCTGCAGACACAAGTGAAGACACACAGACTGGCTTTGCCTGGCAGGAAGAAATGATTAGTCATTCTTTCAGGTAGGTGACCTAAGCATAGATCAACAACAATTACATTATAAACCAGGAACAATTTGATTACATTCAAGCATGCCTTAAGAGCTGAATGAAAACATGACTATAAGCATATATACAAACTAGATTAAGGTCAGAATCAACTGTAGTTTAATTGCAATTAATTAATAATTAACTAATTACAACAGACACAGGGACATGTGGGGAAAATGTATACTACATTCAAAAATACCATATTCCTAGTATGTCACACACCCCACTTCCAAATATTCATGACACTTGGGGAACCCGGCCTGTAGAGGGCGATCTTGCAGAGATGACATGGAAAAAGGAGCCCCTCCTGGTCCATAAGTACTGGGTTCCTCCCACTATTCCTCAGTCTTTTCGTCTCTGCAGTCGACAAAGCAGATGACTCTCCTTCAAGCTGCAGGTAGCCGGGTTTGCTCCCGGACCCTTTTTTCTCTATTTCTGTCTGATACTCTTTAAACTTGTTTGGTTATATTGTATGCCTCCCAGCCCTGGCTGTATGGTTCAGGCAAAGGTAGATACATACACCTTCTGGTGTATACAGGAGTTTTACTCCCCCGTGAGACCCAAATGTGGGTAGGCGGTTTCCGAGTTGGTGTTCTCGGCATGGGATGCCCCTGTCCCTTTATAATTCCCTTGTGCCTTATGGGTGCATTTCTATCCTCTCCCCTTTAGTTCTCCTTTACCCTGCTGGGGTAAAAAGGAGGGGGGGGGCGTTATCTGGGCTTATTTGTCACCATGCACACAAATAATAATTAAAAAAAAAGATATATAAAATAAATCTTTATTACATATATTATTATGTATGTTTACTATACTATTTAACCCTTTAAGTGCCAGCCTACCTGGAGTTTTTGTTACGCTTTGTTGCCAGACCATTTTTCACTTTTTTGCACTATGCATGTTCAACTGTGATTTTTGAAGGGATTTCCAGGGATTTCCCAGGAAAATTATATATTGTTTTTTTCAGAAGAGTCTGGGCTTTAACATAAAATGTCTTGTTTGTCATTTGTCAAGTGTATCCTTAATATTTTGGGGTGAAATATGTGAAAAAAAATAAAAAAAATCTATTTTTTACAATTTGTAGTGTTTTTTTGTAATAAAAAATGTAAGTTTGTCAATAAAATCTTATTGCGTGTGAAATCCCAATTTCTCCCGGTTACAACAGTACCACATACGTATTGGTGGACACCCTTTCCTGCCCAGCAGACTCCCCCAAAATGAAACAGCACTTTAAGAGATTTTTAGATCAAATACAGCTATGTTAAGCGCTATGTGCACCTTGCTTGTTTTTTAATAAAAACAACCCTTTACATTTGAAATACCCCCCACAAACTATATATTCTCTGAAAATACACACTTCAAGCTTTCTAGGCGTACCAGGCTTGTTGATGTTGCCACAGTTTTCTGGAAGTTCTCCCTCAATGTATTCTTTGGTTACACAGAGCTTCCCTAAAAAAGGATAAAAAATGCAGGATCAAAGCCACATTTTCCTAAAAAAACTATGTGCAAACAAGAAAAAACAAGTTAATCTGAAAAAGCAACATCCCCCGAACCGAACGATACCCAACATGCATAGCTACTGTCAAAAGAAGAGTTGCCAAACACCAAAAAGTAAAGCATGTGCACAATGGTAATTTTGCTTGAAAATTTCAGCTCTGCAGACAAAGTGCGCACCTTGCGCTTTTTCTACCAAACCAACCCTTTACATTTGGAATACCCCCCATAAACCATACATTCCTTGAAAGTACACATGATAAGCTTTCTAAGCGTACCCAGCATGTTGTAGTGGGCCCATCTTTCTGAAAGTAATCCCTCAAAGAATTCTTTGGTCGCACAGGGTTCCCTTAAAAAATGTATAATAAAGCAGAATAAAAAGTTTAAAAAGTTTTCCTAAAATATCAATATGCAAACAAGAAAAAACAAGCTAAATCTAAAAGTGCAAGGTCCCCCGAGCAGAACGATACCCAACATGCATAGGTACTATTAACCCTTTTAACTGCCAGCCTACTTGAGATTTTGTCACCCTCTCTTGACAGGTCATTTTTAACCATTTTGCGCTATGCTTAACTGTGATTTTTGCAGGTATTTCCAGGAAAATGATATATTTTATTTTCGCGGCAGAGTTTAGGCTTTAACATGAAATGTCTTGTTTGTAATTTCTTTTACTGTTTTTTAAAATATTTTTGAGTAAATTAAACAAAACAAAATAAAAAAAATATTTTTTTAGAAAATTGTCTCCTTTATTTCAAATAAAACCTTTTTTTTTAAAGAAAACCATATTGCATGTGAAAGCCCCATTTCTCCCAATTACAATGGTACCACATATGTATTGGTAGCCCCCTGTTACTGTTCAGAAGACCCCCCCAAACTGAAAAGAACACTTTATAACATGTAAAAATAAAATACAACTACAATCCACACTATAAAGGGTTAAATCAAGAAAAAAATTGGCATGGGGTTCCCGTTCCAAAGGGGGGGGGGGGGTAATCCCCATTTTTTTTTTAATTTTAAGGGTTAAAAACCCTTAAAAATTCCCATAAAAATGACACGGGGTCCCCCCTACCCAGCATAACCAGCCCGGGGATCAGCTATGCAGAGCTTGTAGAACAGGGCGTAGGGGCCAGCTTTGGTGGCCCCCCGCCCTGCCAAGTACAAGCCCGCACCGCCTAAATCAGCCCGGGCCCTTCTGCCCCCCCTGGGCTTCGGGGAGGCAGGTAATAGGGGGCCGGGGTTAATGGCAAGTCACCCGCTAGCCGCAGGTGACTTGACAGCCCCCCAGCCTTGTGAACTGGTATAGGGGTTTCATGGACTCCTTACAAGTTCACAATGGGTTAAAGTGGACCAACACCGAGGGCTGATCGGCCCAGGAATCTATAAGATTCCCAGACCGTTCTATTCCCTCCCCCCGGGGCATCCAAAATCGGGATGCCCCTCTGTGTGAAACCCCCCAGATCACCCGCTACCACTTACCTGCATCCCCGCTATCCCTCTAGCAGGGCGCGTGCCGCGCTGGCTATTTATGAATGGCCGGCGCGGGCACGCTCCCTGTTAGAGGGAAGTGGGGGATGCGGTCTCCAGCACGCTCAGAGTGGCTGAGCTTAGACGTCTCTTAGACGTTCATAACTCAGCCGCTCTGAGCGCGCTGATTGGACGAGTGGCCGCGCATGCACCATAGGATCAGGGTGAGATGAGTTATTGTGGGTGATCAGGGGATTTCACAGAGCGGGGCATCCCCGATCGGGATGCCCCGGGGGAAAGGATAGTCAAAATCCTGGGTGTTGGTCCACTTTAAATGTAAAAAAAACACAAACACACCACACCACAAAATGCTGTAAGCATTTTATACCTGCTGTGTAACAGAACATAAGCGGACCCCATTTTTTTTTTAATTTTAAGGGTTAAAAACCCCCCTACCCAGCATTACCGACCCGGGCCAGCTATGGGGGCTTGTAGAACAGGGCGAAAGGGCCAGCGTCGGTGGCCCCTGGCCCTGCAGGCTACTAGCCCACATAGCCACTAAGTGGCACGGGCCCTTCTGCCCCCCCCTGGCCGTTGGGGAGGCAGGTAATGGGGGGGCTGGGGGTTAATGGCAAGTCACCCGCTAGCCGCAGGTGACTTGCCAGACCCAGAGCCTTGTGAACTGGTATAAGGGGTCTCATGGACCCCTTACCAGTTCACAAAGGGTTAACTGTTCAAAAGAAAAACACAAAAGTATTTTATTAAAAAAAAAAAAATTGCTGTACTTACCCCCGATTGTAAGATCAGAGGATCTCCTGCCACCTCCTTCCCCGGGCACCGATCACCGGCATCTGACAGCTGAGAGAGCTGAAGCCGGTGATCGGGGCCGGGGCTTAGCCGCAAGATGGCGGCCCCCGCCGATGGAGCCCGTGCTCTCTCCTGAAGATCGGTAAGTCCTGGGGGGGATCGGAGGCCCCCCAGGTGAAGAGGAGGGACAGCAGGAGCCAGCGCACACAAAGGTAAGTGAATGTCATTTTTTTTTTTTTTTTTTTACAGTTAGCAGCTGCTGCTGCCGAAACGGAGGGGGCGGCCTATTCCGGGGGCTCTCCTGGAGCCATCCGAACCCCCACGGGAGATCGGATGGCACCAAATTAAAGAGGAGACCCGGCCGGATCCAGGTGAGTATTTTTTTTTTTTTTTGGCCGCTAGCAAGGCTAAATGCCAGGCACGTTAATTTTACGTGGCTGGCACTTAAGTGACGGAGAGGCAACCACGTAAATTTTACGTGGCTGGAATTTAAAGGGTTAATAGGATATGTTTTATTTAGATTTTCCTATTTCTGTCTAGGCAGCATTCTTTTGCTTACCTTTCAAAGCTCTTTCTTTTCTGGCTATGTTCAGATTTGAATTTCCCTCCATTCTTGGTTATGTGATTCTGGGGGTGGGTGGGGCTTAGGCACACAGCAATCATTTCATTCTCAAGAGCACCTGGGTGCTCTCTTTGTTTGCCTGGCTCCTGTTGCTTCCCTATGGTCTTCCCTCATTGTGCTTGCTTTGGCAGCACATATACTAAGATTGGAACAATACAGAGAGGATTAGCATGGCCCCTGCGCAAGGATGACACGCAAATTCGTGAAGCGTTCCATATTTAAAGATGCTGTGAGTACCCCTCAGCTTGCTGAAGGGAGTTTCTGCCATTTTTTTCATTCTTTGTCATTTATTGTATTGTGTGCATTGGTGACTGTTTGTTTTCCTTGTAGGTGGAAACTCTTTATTTTAAAGGGGTTTCTCCTGGTCTTTAGCCCTTAAAGCCTTATTTGGGGGTCCATTTGTGTTAATATCCTCCCACTTGGGACTATTTAAAGGGGCATCACGGGTAGCAATTGTGTAAATCCCATATATACTTGGCGACTATAATAAATTATAGTATAATACTAAACACCATATGGAGGCATCTCAGGACAACGGCCATGCAGTTCCATCTGCACAGACTCGGCAATGTTTTGGATGTGGGGCATCCCTTGTTGGGGATAACGCAATTCTTTGCGTCCCTTGTGCTCAATTAACTATTATGCAGCAAACTGGGGCCCAGGCTTCGGCGTCTGCGGCTTCTGCCTTATCTCCTACTCCGCCATGTCTTGTCCGTACCCCCAGTGATATTGTCATGGGTGGTGAGTCGCATTCTGATTTATGTGCCAGATTGGCTCATCTTGAAAAATGAATGTCTAGCTCTGTGGCCAAGAAGGCCTCAGCTAAAAGGAAACATTTGACTCAGGCCGTTCCGGTAAGTGAGTTGGATAATTGTGAAATGCTTTATTGGTCTGATCCTTCTCAGTTAGAAGAAGGAGAATTATATGAGGATTCAGATGTTTCTGATGAACAGCAATTTGTTGGTACTGTGATTGAGCAGGGTGAAGCTAGTGTTGTGGATACCCCTAAGGCTCTTGCTCAGTTATTTGAGGTTTTGGTTATCACTCCTCCTGAAGTAGTCCCTCCTCAAAAAGGGGAATTCTTTGGAGTCTCTAAACCTCGTTTAGAATTTCCAAATCAAAAGCATTTTGATGAAATTATTCTTAAAGAATGGGAGAAACCTGCGCGGCTTCCTGGCATTCCCTTGGGCTGGGACAAGAAATATCCCTTCCCAGCTGATATTGTTAAGCGTTGGTCATCACCACCTGTGGTGGATGCCCCTGTGCTTTATTTATCCATTTCTTCTGTGTTGCATTCTCCTGACTCCACTACACTTAAAGATGGAGAGGATAAGCGTATTGATCAAATGGCGTGCCACGCTTTTTCCAGTGTGGGCTCGGCCTTGCTGCCTGTTGGTGCTTCTGCACTCATGACAGTGGCTATTAGGTCTGTTGTGAGAGACCTAATGAATTATTCAGGGCTTGATCCGGCCTCTGATGAGTACGCCGCTCTTAAGCGATGTGAGATGTTTGCATCTTTTGTACTTTCTGCCTTAGATGATACTCTGCTCATGTGCAGCAGAACCTCTGCCTTGTTAATCGCCATTCGGCAGTCAGTATGGTTGCGGCAGTGGGCAGCTGATATTGTAGCCAAGAAATCGCTTACAGCGCTCCCTTTTGTGGGATTGCGCCTCTTTGGAGAAAAACTGGATTCTGTCACTAAGGGAGGTAAATTACCTCAGCGTAAGAAACAACGCCGTTCCTTTCGTGGAGTGGCCTCTTTTAACCCTTCCTTTCGGGGGGTCTAGATCCGGTAGAGAATCGGCCTTTTCATCCCCTAGAGGGAATGCATGGAATAGAGGAAAGGGACGTGGCCGTCTAAGTCAGAATTGGGGGTCCAAAACCAAATCTGCCACTAAGCCTGCTCAACAACGGGTGGGGGACGGCTGCGGTTCTTCTTTCAGGTCTGGGGTCAGGAGGTATCAGACAATTGGGTTCTGGAAGTAGTCTCTTCCGGTTACAAACTGGAATTCGAGTTCCGGCCTCCTCCCAGATTTTTCATGTCCCGGATGCCGTCAGATCCGGCAATTGCGCAGGGACTGCGGGCAGCAGTAGCGAATCTGTTAAACATGCTGTCATCTGCCTAGTGCCTCCAGCGGAAAGGGGTTTGGGGTTTTACTCCAACCTATTCACAGTACCCAAAAAGGACGGCTCTGTCGGCCTATCCTAGACCTAAGGAGATTCAATCAATTTATCCGTTTCAGAAAATTCCGCATGGAGTCTCTACGATCAACGATCTATGCTCTCAGGGGGACTTCATGACATCCATAGACATCAAGGATGCTTATTTGCACATTCCTATTTTTGCGGGTCACCAGAGATTTCTCAGGTTCTCGATAGAAGACCAGCATTATCAATTTGTGGCCCTGCCATTTGGCCTTACCTCGGCCCCAAGAGTCTTTACCAAGATGCTGGCAGGAGTGATGGCTATATTCAGGGTCCAGGGCATCCGCATTGTGCCTTTTCTGGACGATGTTCTTATCGCGGCCTCCTTCCTCGAACAATCAGAGTTGGACACCAGGACGGTGGTCTCTACGCTAGAGAGGTTTGGATGGGTAATAAGTTACCCCAAATCCTCTCTCTGTCTGTCCAGGGAAATTCCCTTCCTGGGCCTGATTCTGGATACATTTCAGGCCGAGGTTTTTCTTCCTCAGTCCAAAATGGTTCTGATTCAGGACTTGATTCGTCTATTCTTGTCCAACCCTCGTCAGTCTATCCATCTAGGGATGAGACTAGTGGGATTGATGGTAGCTGCATTCGAGGCAGTCCCGTTTGCTAAGTTTCACATAAGGACGCTTCAGCTCTTCCTCTTGGCAAAGTGGGACAGGTGCCCACTATCATTGAATCAGACTTGTCTATTGTCTCCCCACGTTTTGCAGTCCCTTCAGTGGTGGTTAATATCGCTCAACCTCCAGAAGGGCAAGTCATTTCTGACTCCGTGTTGGGAACTGGTTACCACGGATGCCAGCCTGGTGGGCTGGGAGGGCTTCTGGAAGAAGCATCAGTTCCAAGGATTGTGGGGGCCTCAGGAGGCTCATTCTCCAATCAATATATTAGAGCTTCGGGCCATACGTCTTGTTCTACTTCGACTGACCCATTTCTTACAGGGTCTGCCAGTTCAGATTCGGTCAGACAACTGAACAGCTGTTGCATACATCAATCACCAGGGAGGGACTCGCAGTTGGGGTGCCCTCCGGGAAGTGTCTCTGATCCTTCAGTGGGCAGAGATCAATGTTCCCTGCATATCAGCAGTTTACATTCCGGGGATAGAGAATGTGGAGGCAGACTCCCTGAGCAGGGGATGTTCTCGCCAGGGAGAATGGTCTCTCAATCCAAGGGTCTTTCAGTTCCTCTGTCACAAGTGGGGGACTCCACAGTTGGACCTGTTTGCTTCTCGCCACAATCACAAGCTCCAGATTTTGTGTCTCTATCCCAGGATCCTCTGACAGTGACAGCGGATGCCATGTCTCTGGCTTGGAAGGATCTGGGGTTCCTATATCTGTTTCCCCCATTCTCCATGATCAGCAAGGTGGTGCGCAAGTTAGCACTGGAGGAGGCGCCAGCAATTCTGGTGGCGCCAAGGTGGCCAAGGCGTCTGTGGTACGCAGACATCGTGCGGTCGCAGTGGATCGTTTCCATCTGCCGCCTCTTCCAGATTTCATCACTCAGGGTCAACTTTGTTACCCCAATTTACAAACGCTGGCTTTGACGGCATGGCTGCTGAAGTCTCCATCTTGAAAGAAGAAGGTCTTTCTGATGTGGTTATTCAGACTCTTATTAGAGCTAGGAAGAAGTCTTCCTCTGTCATTTATTACAGAACTTGGAGGTCCTATATTGATTGGTGTGAATCCAGGGCTTTGCCCTGTAGAGTATTTTCTATTCCTAGAATTCTGGAATATCTGCAACGGTCTGGATATGGGATTCCAGATTAGTACTTTGAAAGGGCAAGTCTCTGCCTTGGCTATTTTCTTTCAAAGGTTGTTTGCTCTTCATCCTTTGGTTAAGACTTTTTTCCAAGGAGTCGCGCATGTGCGGCCTCCCAGAAAGCCTATACTTCCTGTTTGAGACCTTAACCTAGTGCTTTCAGCTATGCAGGCCGCTCCCTTTGAGCCCTTGCAGGATATTCCTCTTCCTATTCTTTCTCAGAAGGTTGCCTTTTTGGTTGCTATTACTTCTGTCCGCCGAGTT
Source organism: Gastrophryne carolinensis (assembly GCA_027917425.1). Classification (NCBI taxonomy): domain Eukaryota; kingdom Metazoa; phylum Chordata; class Amphibia; order Anura; family Microhylidae; genus Gastrophryne; species Gastrophryne carolinensis. Next base: position 296,752,590 of record CM051235.1, on the reverse strand, counting down.
TCTGAACTGGCGGCTTTGTCTATTCTAGCCCCTTATTTTGAGAGGCATCAAGATAAGGTTGTTTTCCGTTTTGTAAACCGGATTTCCTTCCTAAGGTGGTGTCTGCTTTCCACCTAAATCAGGATATAGTTCTTCCTTCCTTGTGTCCTAAACCTAGTAACGACAAGGAAAGGGTCTTACATTCTTTGGATGTAGTTCGTTGTCTTAAGTATTATTTAGCTACGGATGCCTTTTTTGTTGTGCCTTCTGGGCCCAAGAAGGGTTTTGCTCCTGACAAATCTTCCCTTAGTAAATGGATACGTCAGGCCATCATTGGGGCCTATTTGGCTAAGGGGAAGGTTCCCCCCTTTTCGTGTCACCGCTCATTCTACTCATGCTATTGGAGCTTCCTGGTCTTTTCAGCACCAGGCTTCTGTTGAACAGGTTTGCAAGGCTGTGACTTGGTCTTCTGTGCATACTTTTTCTAAGTTTTACAAGGTTGATGTTCGGGCCTCAGCGGATGCTGCTTTTGGCCACAAAATTCTGCAAGCTGCAGTAATTTAAGTTATGCATTATTCCTTGGGGATCCCCACCCATTATAGACACTGCTATTGGATGTCCCAAGTGTCATGAATATTTGGAAGTGGGGTGTGTGACATACTAGGAATAATACCATTTTGTGAGTACTCACCTGTAAAATGGTTATTACGAGTATGTCACACACCTCACTTCCAAATATTCATGACACTTGGGGAACCCCGCCTGTAGAGGGCGATCCTGCAGAGATGACATGGAAAAAGGAGCCCTGGTCCATAAGTACTGGGTTCCTCCCACTATTCCTCAGTCTTTTTAAAAAGCAGTGAAGAACCAGGAAGAGCAAATTATATTCGATGATTGAAAAATAGTTTGAAAATAATAATCACCATATAAAGGATCCCTTAGAACAAAAAAGGGCGGGGAAAGTGGGGTGTGTGACATACTCGTAATAACCATTTTACAGGTGAGTACTCACAAAATGGTATTTTTTGTCTCACAAAAGAACACTTTTGTCTCACTTACAGGCACCATGAAGATATTTTCCATTTGTCAAGGTGGTAACCCAACTTTAATTTGTATTTTAAAAATGTATTTTCTCTAAAAAACAAAAAAAAATTTAATTTAATAAACATTTATTATATATACAACTCTGGTGACATTTAAGCTGTTTGTGTAATGTGGTTTAAAAAAAAAAAATGCTGCAGATAGTTTTAAACACCACTACAGCATTGGAACGCTCAGGTGCTGCACTGAATGAGGGTGAGCGCCTCTACAGTGCCTCACACACATCACATTTAACATTGCTAAACTGATTACTACAGCGTCCCGTCAGTGACTGAGGCGCTCTCTTAAGCACCCGATACCCACTTACAGCGTTTACTAGCAGACACTCATCTGTCGATACCTGGCGTTAGTAATGAATCAGCCTCCACGTTCGGAGTTACCTGATACCTGTGTCTCATTGTTTGTACCATGGGCATTGTCATTGTACCATAGTCTCATTGATTGGAAGCTCTGTAGGTGTGCTAACCGCACTGCATTGATTGCTTGATTGAAGCATCATTCAGGGCTGGGAAGCTTTAGCTTAGAAGCTTTAGTACTCTTGCTGAATGCGTACATGGTAAAACTTTATTACATAAGATGCATAAGATAATAGGTATTCATAGAATATGAATACAAGTTTGGTAAGTCATCATACCATATTTTTTCAGCTATGCTGCTTTATGTTCATGCTTGTTTGTACATGAGTGCTAATTGTACACTTTATAATATACACCAGTGGTCCCTAACCTTTCTTACTTTGAGAGCCACATTTAGTGCTGAGAGATGGCCATGAGCCACATTCAATGCAAAGAGATTTTAGAAGTTATATAAACAATACAGAACAGGAATGAATTGGGATACCATTCCAAAGAACCATGTAATAAAGTGCTCGGGTGCATCAAGTTAGCAGGCCCAGGGGCCTTAGGAGGGGAGGAGTAGTCAGCTGAGCACTACAACTCGGGGGAATGCTATGTTGAGATGCCCTAATGCACATGCCCACACTGGGATGTGGGTGAATATGGAGGTGGTAAGTAAGCCAGGTCTTGGATTTGCAGTGTGGGTATGCACAGTGGGGGCATCCCCAATCTGAATGCCCCAAGCTGCAGTGCTCAATGGACCTCTAACCTTTTTTTGTTGGTTGGTCTCTTTTAAAAAGGGTCTTTACCCTTCCTGGCAAATTTGCACCTGTTCTTTAAGGAGCCTAATCCATAACCTCCTGAAACCTATGGTTCTAGGTAATGAGAAGGGGTGAGTTAGGGTCCCTATGGACCAGAACCTTCTCTGACACAGAAAACACCAAAGCATCCCACTATTCAAAAAATCACTTTCCTCAGCAAACCCATGTTAATGCTTCAAGGCATTGTTATGCTATTGATAGAATGCAGAAAAATACCGACCTTCAAAAGAAACAACTTCCTCCCTGGAGTCGAATCTTTAAAGCGGAAGTCCAGTCTCTGGGCACCATCCCCCCCCCCCCCCCCCCCCCCCGCCTTGCCATTCTCCCCTGGTGCTGAGACAGTATGAATGGGGGTTACAAAGAAAATAGCCCCCATATTAAGGAGAAATCACAGTGCGGTACCCCCCACTATATGTGTGGCCCCGCCCACCCATTCACTTGAATGGGCAGATGGGAGCATGCGCATAAAAGGGGGTTCCGCTGCTTTGAATAGTATCGAAGAGTACAAAGCTTTCATTTTCATTTAGCTGATATAGCAATTTCAGTAACAGTACAAAAATGTGCAATTAGGAATTATAATGATTAAAGCCTTTACACATGACCACAACTACTGAGTTACTGTTGTAAAATAACATACATTTTATTGAAAACATGTTGAAAACATCACTTCATTCAAGCGCTCTCAGGTTTTACACAGTAATTTATGATATAGTATTTTTTTCACCATTGCGTTTCAGTCTATATCCTCTTGTTTTAGGGCAGACATGTTTAGTCCAAGCTGGGCTTTTTTAACGCCCTGTGTACAAAATGAACATTGTATTGAGTTTCAGTTAATGAACAATAAAATAAATATACACATGATTGAATATATCAGTGTCTCTTTCGTATATGTAGTATGCTGTGCAGAAACTGTAGAAACTCTGTGTCTACAGATTTTAGACAACAAGAAATGGTATACCCGGGCCTCTATGTCCAGACTCTCCGGGGATGCACAGGAATACCACAATCTCATTAAAGAAGCCCACAAACAGGGAGTCATTGACTCCCATACGGCTGGCTTCCTGGAGTCCCCATGCCCGACAATACCTACCTTCTATGCACCCCCAAAGGTGCACAAATCAATGATATCACCTCTAGGTAGACCTATGGTTTCGGGCATAGGGGCACTCACAGAGAATGCCAGCCGCTACATGGACCAACATCTCCAGCCCATAGTCGCCAGACTACCATCCTATATGTGTCCTATGTGAAAGACACAGGACACATATTACAGATTCTGGATGAACTGTGGGTATCCCCTGATGTAACCCTGGACATAGAAGCCCTATACTCAAGCATCCCCCACCAGAAGGGAATACGAGCAGGTGAAAGTTTTCTCAATGAACTCAAGATATTGGAACATAATCACATCCTGTTCCTGCTTCGGCTCCTCAATTTCATCCTCACCCACAACTTCTTCCTCTTCAAAGGCCAACTGTACCACCAGATACAGGGAACGGCGATGGGGACGACCTGTGCCCCATCGTTTGCAAACCTATATCTGGGATGGTGGGAGAGGGGGTTGTGGGTGGATGACGAGATGGCCCAGTACCTGTGCCACGTTTCGGCTTGGCCCAGGTACATAGAATACATCTTGATCATCTGGGAGGGGCCGAGGCAGGAACTGGATGACTTTGTGATGGTCCTGAATTCTAATAATGTCAATCTGAAATTCACCTGACATTGAAATAGCAAAGGACCCTAACATTACTACGAAACTTTATAGAAAAGAAACCTCAGCAAACACTACATTGAGAGCAACAAGTTCACACCCAAAGCATCTTCTCTGCAGTATTCCCTATGGGGAATACATAAGAGCTAGACGGAACTGCATAACAGTAGAAGCATTCAATACAGAAGCCAATACAATACGTCAGAGATTGCAGGAAAGGGCATACAACGCATCCAACCTAAAAGCTGCCTATAAAAAGGCACTGTCCAAAAATAAACAGGAATTGCTTTACAGACCAAAGCTCAAAAAAACACAACAACGGCCAGCCCTAATTTTAACCTATACAGAGGCCCACAACGAAATACGAGAGATCCTAAACTGGTCAGTTCTTCTCAGTGATCAAAACTTAAAATCGTTCCTCCCGCATGAGCCCAAAATCATCTTTAGAAGACCAAAAATCTGAGAGAGAAAGTAAAACATTTATAAAAGCTCTTCAAGCAGAACATTTTTTAAAGAATCTCAATCTACCTGAAGCAGCCTTTATCCCTACGGAAGTTCAGCAACTTTTTTTAAAGGAACAACCTAGAAGACCTTTGTCGTATTATTACATATCATTAAGTAAATCTAATAAATTACAAGAAGCAAGACATATCAAAAAATGGGAAATGGATCTGGGATCAGAGATAAGACCAGAACAAAGGGAGAATATACTTAGATCCATTAATAATATCAAATCCCCAGCCTTGAAAATTTTCAGCCTAAAATATTGGCACAGATATTATTACACCTCCGACTATAATCAACGCTTTACGAAATTCAGCTGTTGGTGGTGTAAAAAACATCAGGCGACGGTCACCCATCTGTGGTGGGCCTGTGAAAATACAAGATTTATATGGAATATCACAGTACAAATTCTTAAAAAAATAAAGAAGGGAGAACTCTCCATAACAGCTAACGAGGCCCTACTTATCCCCGCATATAGCGGGAGGAATCAATGTAAAGAGGCGACCGCATCTAACTTAATGGAGAGGCTTATTTCATTAATTATATGGATAACCAGGAAAACCATAGTCACTCGTTGGGGAGAATCACTTCATCTTGACCCAACGCTATGGAAAAATCATCTTATTCGGCAAATGGAGAATTAAATTTGCCTAGCATCGGATCAGAAATACAGACAGGTTTTAGAAGAAGGTCTAGAAACAATTAAAAAAATGAAACTCTGATGTGGTTGGATGAGGTTCAGTTCATGCATGTAGAAAAATAGAAAAATAAAAATTTAGAAATGTAGTTATGTGGGTATATGAATATATTGATATATATATGTATATCCATATTAGTTTTGGAGGGGGGCTCCTCTAGGGGGGTAGGGGGTTTAGGTAGGGGTTTGGTGGATAGGAGGGGAGGGTGGGGGAGGCTTGAGCATGCCTTAACTTAAGCTGTACCGGCTATAGATAAGCTTGATATATTTAACACTTCACAAACTATGATGCAAGTATACTCTAAACACCATACAGTACCATTGTGACGATGGAACACTTTGGTGAGGTGGAGCAACCCTACTGCTGATTGTTTGTATAAAAAAAAAAAAAATCTGACAGACAGGTTAGTACACAGCCACTATGACGAAAAACAAAAAGCAGCATGCTGCAAAACGAAAGGAACCTTCCGTTGTAATGGTTGTGTCATACCCAGCAGGGCACCAGCCTTCTGTAAGCAGGCAACCCCCAATCTCCACCACCGCTTCTGCCTATTGTCAAGCCCCCATTTGTCGGGACGCTAGGTACGCCTCACCGGGCACCATTGCCCCCAGGTCTTAATAGGCGCAAAGGATGTTTGCTTACGGTGAAGGCCGATGAACCATGAGGGTATCCCGAAGCCGAGGTTGTTCACGGGTAGTCAGTCCAGAGGGTGCGTCAGAGTACAGGGATGAGACAGGTGCGTAGTCAGGGGTATCCAAAGGGTCAAGCCGAGAGGTCAGAGATCGCAGGGAATCCAAAGGAGCAGGCAGATTCTTGGTCAGACAAAGCAAAGATCGGTACAGGCAGCGGACAGGGATGGTTGATCAAGCTGGGTCGGAAATAGATAATAACTAAACGGAATCACACCCTAATCACAAGCGACTAGTACTGGGCTGACTCTATATTTATTGGGGAATTGACCAATGGCCACCGTGGGGGGAGGGGTGTATGTGCTGATTGGTGCAACCTACAACACTGTGAGTGATTGGAGACACAATCCAGGGGCTGGTCAGTCTTGGCAGCAAGGCTGATCAGCCTCTGATTCCCATCAGGTGTGGAGAACTCTGCGCTGCCTGCCACTCGCAGTGCAGCGCCTCCTAGTGGCGAAATTTACAGACTGCGGGGGCGTGCGCCTGCACAGCTATAGAGAGGCAGGGGAGGCTGCCAGAGTGATGCGCCGCACTCCCCGTCATCCAGGAGCGGCGGCCGCGCTCAGCAGCAGGAGCACTGCGTTGAGTGCCGCTTCGCCCAGCAGACGCTCACCGCAGGCCCCCTGGCAGCGTTAAGTCCCTTACAGGTTGCAGCACATGTAAATAAATGACAACAGGAACCACGGTTTCCATTAAAAATATAGCTGAATTTGAAGCACAACATTTTATAAATTTTGCAACAAAAAAATGTGATCTATCTCCTAACATGCTCATGTGGAAGGCATTATGTGGGTCAAACGAATCGCCCCCTAAGAAAACGAATATATGAGCATCAATACAGCATTAAGACCGGGAACATAAAAACACCCATAGGCCGCCACTTCACAAAACAACATAATAAAGACCCTAACACCTTTCGGACTCGACAGAATACATGATCTACCATGGGGAGGCAACACAGAAAAAATAACCCTCAAACTGGAGACACGGTGGATTTAGCGCTTGAGGGCATCCCAATTCCCAGGTCTAAACAAAACTTTCAGTTTCGTATCATACCTGTAATATAGTTACATGACCTAGTTCAAACATCCTATCTGTAATACAAGTACAAATAGGGTAACAATTAATTATTTTCGTCTTGATGTTTCAATGTTACCGGAGGCAGAATGATGGTGCATCCATACCCAATAAAAATCAGACAACAAATGTTTTAAAAAGCCTGGGACCATATACATATGATGTGGAACATTAGTGAGGGTGATTGCAGTTCCGGATCTAGTAAATAATAGTATAATATGATATAATCTGTAAACAATAATATAAGGATTTGCCTGCTCAGACATAAAAAAACAGATATGTGCTTTAGGATCTTACTTAAATCAAGTTAATTTTACCAAGCCAAGGGAAAATGGCGTCTCTAGAAAATGACGTCGCAGAACACCAGCATTCTGGAAAAATGGCATCTTTGACAGACGCCAGAACCCCGGGATCTCTGATAGACGCCTGCACTCTGGGAAAATGGTGTCTTTTGTAGACGCCTTTCCTTTTCTAGATCCAGTGCAGTGACCCGGAGTGACGTTACAATGCGCTCCAGTAGATGGAGCGCATATAAAGCCATACTGGCGTGGCGGCAAAGTATTTCGCTCCGCCGACTGCCACCACTTAGAACAGGAGAATTGCGCAGCTTACTAGCGAGCCCTACCGACAGTACAGCAGCATACTAATACCTCCTGGTACTGAAGGACATTTAACTCTCCACCATCTTATAAAATGCAAGGTATCACTTTACTCTCTGTATACCCATATGTATGTCGATTCTTTACCCAGACAGAAAGGGAGGCTAGACACAATACAATTATTTCCTCTACCACAGATACAAAAGAGCTGGCCATAACTCCCATTAATAGACAATATTCATTGCTGAACATACGAATACATCCACCACGGCTGCAATCGCACCTCCTACTCTACATCTTTTTCCAGGTATAACTTAATACTTATATCCTTAATACCTATATATATATATACCATAGTGATATATTATTATTGAGCCGTCTAATACCTAATGCCCGAAATAATTCAATGCTATAGGATCCTTAATAGGACCCCTGGAGGGACAGCGAAGTGAAATAAATCAAGGGCCACAGCCATACAGGCCAGGGAACCACAATACCAAATTGGGGATACACTACCACTTTTCCTCCGGTAGCACCATAGAAGTGTTAACCAAATAAGATAAATCTACACAGTGTACTATATATATACGAAAGAGACACTGATATATTCACTCATGTGTATATTTATTTTATTGTTCATTAACTGAAACTCAATACAATGTTACTTTGTACACAGGGCATTGAAAAAGCCCAGCATGGGCGAAACATGTCTGCCCTAAAACAGGAGGATATAGACTGAAACGCAATGGTGAAAAAATTAATATATCATAAATGTTTTCAATAAAATGTATGTTATTTTAAAACAGTAACTCAGTAGGTGTGGTCATGTGTAAAGGCTTTAATCATTACCTGGGAAAACCTAGTCCCTGGACCTAGTTGTATGTAAGCAAGCCTACGCATGAACCAACCCGACATACAAACCACACCAAACCTTTAAGGTGATACCCAGGCAGGTTAAGCATCACACTCGTGGAGGACAACCACTGGTTACCTCCTCAAGTTCACATGCTCTGATGGTGAATGACGGTGATTGGCCCCCGCCACAATAAAGGGGCATGCAATTGGAGGTATGACCAAATTTATTGGCTGCCTCCAATTTTTAGCGAATGGCTCCTTCCAGAGGCTAGGGGCACTGTCAGTTGGCATGTCTCAGCCTTTGCTCATCCACGTGGCTTTTCTGCAGGAGAAATACATCTCTTTTCCTGACAGTATGGCAGCCTGGAACCTGGAGGTTGTTTTTTTTGCAACATTGCGAATATATTGTAATCAAATATAAGTGCCATTGATTGTACGCATGTGGCCCTGGTTCCACCAGCTACTCAGGAGTATATGTTTAGGTCCACACTCTTCCTTGTAGCCAACTCTACTCTCTTGAGTCTAGCTTAGCCCCTTACCCCCAAACAGCTTTGCTGTGTCTCAGTCTGTTTAGGTCCACATTGCTCTTCCTTGTAGCCCATTCTCTTCTCTTGACTTGTTGCCAGTCTAGTGACCCATTTTTATTTGTGCCTTCTTTTCATCAACCGCAAGATGGGCCAATCTCTTAATGTCCAATGTGTCGTGGGGCCAGGTCTTCACTTTTTTTGCGTTTGGCTGGCTTCCCTGGCTCCTCCCACAATGCTTTTATATTGAGGAGTTTGGTTTATACACTCGTTTTTAGAGGGGAAAGCTGACTGGTGGTTGGCTTGTGGGTTAGTCTGTTTATTGCTGAAGTGGATCTGCCTGTTTATTGTTAATGTAGCATTTGCAATGTGTTTTTCTTTAAAGTTATATGCCCCCTTGTTGTAATTGGTCCAAGTTTCTTGTGCCAGCTAATTGCTCTCCTTGCCCTCCATCACTACAACTGTTCTCATGCCTCTTTGAATGTCCCCTCCATCCTGTTGGAGTTACAAATTCTAAGTCTGAGCATCCTGCCTTACCTTTTGCTTGTTTGGCCCTACTCTTTTGTGATACTTACTATTTGGTCTAGGCTGTTTTGATGTAGTGTTGCCTGTTAGTAATTTTGTTTCTTTTTCATTTGTCTTTTAGGTGATTCAGGTTATCCCTTTCTGCCCTGGCTCCTGACACCACACACGGTTTGTAGTAGAGTGTGCCTCCGGGCTGTTGGAAGTCTTAATTTCTATGTCTGGACCACACAGGGGTTTCCCTCGCCAGAGAAGGTCGTTCAAATCATCTTGGCGTGCATCAGCCTCCATAACTTTGCCTGCCATAAGCCAGAGGGTGCCAGCATATTTGGAGGAAGCAACCCCTGCTTGTGCTCCATAGATTCCGGGACAACTGTATGCTGGCACCCTGAGCTGTGCAGGACAAACCTTTCGCCAACATTTGGTGGACTCCACTTTTTCATAAATTTGATTTTCTTGTTTACAATTATGTCAGTTTTTATTTATTATACCTCTTGCCTTGGCTGGGTCTGATTAAATAACATCCAAACAAAATAATTTTTTGGGGTATTTATTCTCTAATTACATGTTAATGGTCACATGTTGTTGGGTTATTGCACAACTGTGGATGGAGGTGAACAGAAAATTGATACATAAAAATGTTCCTGTCCGGCATAACTTAATCTTTTGAACCCTCACAATCCAAAGCCCAGCATGGTAGGTTAGGGGGGTGGGCCCCAAAAATTCTGGTCTACTCACGCCCATGTTAAGGGGTTACATATACCCTTGGTGTGTGTAGTCACACAACATATGTTGCGCACACAAGCCCTCATAGTTGGCTGTGCATGTGGGAACTAAAGTTGGTTGGCCTACTCCCCCCTGTGACAAGCTACAATTTGCTAACAAGTCCTACCACTGGTGGTCACATGCTGTCTATCAGTGTCCATGGTGCCCAACAGCCCCTGGTAGGTGTTGGGGTGTTCCCCGCTCCTCAGCATGGGTAAATTGCAGAGTTTTGAGGGGTCCGCCACCAGTTTGCAAGCTAGATTCAAACAGTAGGGTCGATTCAGAGACTTCTACATTCCTTCCCGTTTTTATCTCTCCGTGTGAACATTACACATGGCTTTCTTCAGTATCGGAGCGTTCACATGATTCATAGCCTCCATTGGGAGCATCTCGTATTGTTCCCGATGATGTGAGAGTCATTGAGAACGCTGTGAGAATCTCTCTCAAAGCCAATTTCACAGACGAGGCTCTTGTGTATGTTGATGTGTAATTCTCACTCGTAGCATTTTTAGAGCATTTTTTAACTTATTTTGTGTGAGGTGAGAAGTGTGAATGTCAGGTGAGATTCTTCTAGTTTCCATCAGAAAATTCCCGTTTTTACCTATTTAGCCCCTGAATTCTGTGAACTTTTTGTTTTTGTGAGATTTATACACAGACACTGGCTTTTTTGGTGGATTCTACACATATGCAAGCCTCTTTTTTTAAACGGTTTCACATACCCTGGTCCTGCAAGCCCATTACTTACTTATTGCTGTGCCAACTCTCTTCTGTTCCAAACTACTTAGTATTCCATGCATGCCATGCATTCTTCTTCTCCTAAAGCATACCTTAACCACTTTAATGCTTGCCATGCATTCTTCTCTACTTCTTCCTAGTTGAATATTTGGGATGCCCACATTTATATAATGTAAAAATTACTGAGGTAATGCTACCTAGGGGCACGTAGCGTCTGGTGAACACTGGGCGCTGTACGTAAAACCACATTTAATAAAGCAAATCTGGTGAGGGCCTCAGCAGGTTCAGGAGCGCCACATATTACGCTCAGTGTCACTCTGCCATACATTTCAATGGGGTTTCATTTGTTGGTGTTTAAATAGTGTGTTGGGCAATTATAATGAAATTTTTTTTGCTCAAATCATTGTGTGACCTCTCCTGGCTGCAAACAAACTCTTTTGTAACACAGGATTAGGTATTTTTTCTTGCACCTAGGTAAAAAAAAAATATATAAAAAAAAAAAATCTAACTCCCTGACCTGTTGCAGCAGCAGGCTCAAGTTTCTTTCTGCTCCCCAATAAAAAAACATTCCTACTTCCAGGCAAGTCACCTAAGCAGTGTGACCAAAATTTTAAATAAACAAATGGGGACAATTTGATAACATTCAAGCAGACCTTAAAGTTGTATAAAAACATAAATATATATAAACTATGAAATTATTATTCTTAATGTATTTTTATGTTTAATATTTCTAATATTTTTGGGGGGTGGTTAATGGTTTTGAAAATGTAATTTTATAAAATATTAAAGTAAAAAAATATATACCTTATCAAAATATAGGTCACATTTTATTCAAAAATATTTAAAAATGTTTATTTTGGGGGGTGTTTAAAAGAAGGTGACAGCCTCCCAGTGCCTTAAGAACTCCATTCTGTTTTCTCACACACCTCAAAAGCGCAATCTCACCAACAAATAGAACCCGGAAGTGCCATTGGAAATTTCCCGTTGTAAAGCCTTCTCTCACATGCTAAATCTGGGCTCTGAATCATGTGGAAGTCTCACTCATCACGAGTTTTACACGTGAATGTGGAAAAAAATACAACACAATTACACACAACGGAAAAGACTTTCACTCACAACGAAAACACTAATGGAAAAAGCCAATGAGAAACTCACAAATGGCCCAAACCCAACGGAATAAATACACATACACATGCTTTTTCATGTGAAAGTGTATGTGAAAGAGGCTTTGAATCAGCCCTAATGAGTGAGTTGTTCAATGTCTCCTGTAAAAGCAGCCCTTCTGGATATTCAGCACTTACCACTCAGCCTGTCTGGGGCTGAGTTTCCACCAAACCACCACCTTCAGGTCATCCTACTTTTTCTTGGCCTGGCCACCATCCTTGGGTTCTGGCCCTGCCCGGTCACGTTACCGGCTATCTTCAACCATAACTGCTCCCGCAATGCTTTGGGGGTTGAGTGCGACCAGGATTCAGCCAATCGATCATAATTGTTGGCAACACCATCCGGCAGAACCTCCAGCTAGGCATCAATAGATAGGCCACTCAACTAGCCCCTTTTTTAGGTTGGCACCCAGGGTGAGAGGCCAAGTCCCGGGAGCCATGGTTTTCTGACTCCCGCTGCTGATGCCTTAAACTGCTGCAGGTGACCCATTCAGAGTAGCTAGTGTGGGTATCAACAGGGGAGTGCCTGCAGGACGAACGGCAGGTCCTGGAGCTGCGGTACCTTGGCCAGGTGCTGCCGGTTCCTCGGCCATGCCTGTATTCCTGAATATGGAGGCTGTGGTGGCGCCTATGCAGTGGCATAGTGAGCCTCTAAGTCAGTAGTGACAAGCAAATCTGACCATCAGCTGTGTTCTTTATACCTAATTGAGTGGGTAATTGTATTGGACCTATTTGGTTTAATTAACAGCCCCTCAAATAATGATGGTAAATCACACTTTCATGCCATTCGCCTACTCGTATGCCGCATTACACTCCTGCCAAGATGCCAACAGGTGACAGTGGCTGCAAACTATGAGCGAAGGCACATGGCACCACTGTAATGGCGGAGGCTTGACCTTCAAAGTTACAGGGCCACAGTACTTTACTGCCACTCTCACATGAACCACTCCCACATGTTTGTCTGCTACTATTGTGGGATGGGAGATCTGGCTTTGCCTTGTTGCTGGCTCTGGTCAGCGGGTCCTATTTTTGACAAGTCGTGCATTGGAGAGGTGGCCTCCCCTTTTGACCTAAGTGCGTCAGCTCTTGAAATCCACTACTATTGTGGATGGCTTCACCTTGTTGCTGGCCGCGGTCAGCGAACCCTATCTAGACAGTAGTCACGGATTGGAGAGTTAGGTGTGCCTTTTGGTGTGTCAGCACTTGCAATCAGCTACTATTATGGGATGGGAAAGATGGATTTGTTAGCATTGGCATACACTAGTGTATAGGAGGCTTGGGTAGTTGTAGTGGGTGGTTGTAGTGTCCAAGAAATTTACTTAAACGGGCAGTGGCATGCATGTATCGCTAAAGGAGACCCAAACAGAGGACATAAGTTAACAATGCAAATCTGTTTGTTGTTTGCAGACTTTCATGCATCAGAGGTACGATTTCAAGCCCAACCCACATGAAAAGAGGACATTGGCAGAGGAAGTGGCAGCCCATGTGAGTGGAGAGGGGACGTCGCCTTACACCTCTCAAACGGCAAAAGTGGCCCTGGGGAGTTCTACAGCCAGAACTTCCCAGGTAAGTGGATGTACAACAGAGAAGGTGAGTTATCAGGGTAATGAGTAACATGTTTGACAATTTAATATTTTCTTTTGTAGCTGGGGATTTCTGGCAGCTGATCAAGCTCACACAGAGACAAGGGGTCTGACCAGTGGTTCCAAGAAGACAGGCTGTGGGTGTAAGGCAGCGGTCCGAACCCTGGCAACATCCTCTTCCTCTGAAGCAGTCCACCATCATCCATGGAGGCCACTGAAGAGGAGAGTGTGTTGGGCTTGGAGTCGGCCACAGCTCCTGCACACTCCGGTAGGCCAATACACCCCAAAAAAACACAGGTTGTGCTGCATGTAAGGTCTAATAACATGTTTGCTAAGTGCTGGTGTGTTGTGGTTCTCTGTCCCTACAGAATCAACAGAGGGTGAGTGGCGGTGGGGCCAACCGAGTTGGAAGCCGCTCAAGAATCAGGTGGGTGTGAAGGCAGTGAAGCTCCTCCCACCTAGACAGGAAACACAAGCTGGACATGATTAAATAATGGCGGGTCCGGACTTCTTCTCTGCTTTCTAGCAGGCATAAGGAGGGTCCGGGTGGCCTCCCTCTGCTATAGCCGGAAATTCCCCTGAATGCCACACCCCGAGGAATACCACATCCTGGAGCTAGTCCTGGTGGCAGTCTCCAGGATGGGACCCCATCGTGGGCTGGAATCCCACCCATTCCCTTACATCGGGAATGTGGGGTGGTGGCTATGATGACACCTGACCCCCCTCCCTCCCCAATATTTGCCCAGGACTCTTTGCGTGGGGGATGGAGGGGCGAGCAGGTAAGTAGGGACTTACCTTTTGCAGGTAAGCTTCAGCGGTGGATGGTTCGGGAACGCTGCTCCAGGTGGTTGCTGCGGTTCCCCAAACCACGTGTTTTCTTTCTGTATGCCGGTATGCCAGGTCAAAAATGGGATTTCTGGGAATCCCCTTAAGGAATTTGTGTATAAGGCAGTGAATTTTATTTCAGATGCTTCTTCAGAGGCAATTAGAGCTACTGCAAAGAATATGGCATTGATTAATTGTGTCCATAGAGCCTTGTGGCTCAAGAATTGGAAGGGTGATCAGTCCTCTAAGTCGCACCTATGTGGTATCCCTTTTGAGGGTAGGCTTTTATTTGGTCCAGAGCTTGAAAAGGTGTTAATCCGGTCGGCTGAAGCAGGGAAGAAGTTCCCAGCTAAGAGAAAGCACGTTCAGGTGGGGTGTTGTTGTTCAAACCCCCTCAGCAGCCCAAACAGCAATTCTGACATAGGTCCGGTGGGGGGAGACTTCTGTCCTTTGTTCCGGCCTGGCAGAAGATTACTCAGAACCCCTTTTCACGCAATTCAGGAAGGACTTTGTCTAGAATTTGTCTCAAGACTGGAAGATCACTTTCAGATAACCCATTGTCCCAGAGATCGAGAAAAAGCAGAAGCTCTATCTTTAGTGATTGCTCAACTAAAGGAAATGGCGGTCATAGAGGAGGTGCCTTGGCACCTAAAGCGTACGGGGATCTGTTCCCATGTGATTCTGGTTCAGAAGCCCTCGGGCAAATTCAGAATGATTTTAGACCTGAAAAAGTTAAACACAGGTATCAAACACAAGAGATTTCACAAGGATATTCTGTTCCAGGGTGCTTGGATGGCCTCCATAGACCTCCAGGATGCTTATCTGCACATTCCGATCCTTCCAAGTCACAGAAGATATCTGAGATTTTAGGTGGAGTAACCTTTCATGGGCAATTCAGAGCAATGCCCTTTGGTCTTTCGTCCATACCTCAGATCTTTACAAAGATTTTGGTAATGGCCTTTCTGAGAATGAATCAGATAGGTATTGTGGCATATCTGGATAACGTTTTACTTTTTGCACCATCCAGAGAGCTTCTGGAGAGCAATGTGAAGAAAACATTGGCTCTCCTGTCGGGGCTAGGATGGATCATAAACAAGGAGAAGTCAAGTCTGTCTCCACAGACATCTTGCATATATTTAGGTTATCTGATCAAGATCCAAAAGATTGTCTCCCTGGCCTCTTACGTCTAGGAAAATCCCAGAATTTCACTGAGACAGATTTTGGTTTGCTGGGTCTCATGACTTCCGCCATCCCTGCTGTCAGTTGGCCAAATTTTACTCACAAGGATTCAGTTCAGGAAAATCTGGCCAAGGAGAGACCATGGTATCAGACAGACCCTATCCAGATCACAACATATGCAAGTGCCTGGGGATGGGGCAATCACATGGCTCATTGCCAGATTCAGTGTATCAGCCAATTTAACCCTTAGATCGTCAAATTTTCGAGATTCGAAAGTTGTTCAATTGGCTTTAGAGCACTTTGAGAAGAAGTTACATGATCAGGATGTACTAATTGTTTAAGAGAATGCCACGTGGTAGCTTACTTCAACCATTAGTGTGGCACAAGGTAAGTGCAGTTGATGGCTCTCTCCAGGACCATTTGCGCCAGGATGTAAAGAGTGGTGAAGTCCCTAAGAGCTATTCATATCAGGGGACAGTTGAATGTGCTAGCAGATCTACTCAGTCGAGTGCAGCTGAGACAATCGGAATGGGAGCTGAACCAAAGAGCCTACGAGCAGTTAGTAGATCTCTGGGGTTTACCAGAGATAGATCTGTTTGCCACGAGAAAGCATTTCAAATGCCAAAACTTCTTCTTGCTACACCAGGGCCAGGGAGCTCTAGCGGAGGATGCTCACTCTCAGGATTGGGGGGGTGGGGGGCTCAATCTGTGTTACGCCTTCCCTCTGTTTCAGATGCTTTCTCGAGTCTTAAGGAAAATAAAGATGGAGTGGGCGAGAGTGATTCTAGTTGCTCCTTGTTGGCCCATGAGGTTATGGTTTTCTCTCCTCAATCAAATGGCAGTATTTCCACCGTTCTCGCTTCCACTAACAGTCGATCTGCTACATCAGGGGCCATATTCCACCCTCAGGTCCAGAACCTCCGTCTGATGGACTGGATCCCATTAAGGGGCCTGTTTAGGAGCAAGGGCCTGTCTAGCAGAGTTATTAGGACTCTGCTTCAGAGCAGAAAGCTGGTTACCCATAAGATCTACGGAAAGGTTTGGAAGAGATTATCCTCCTTTTACAGAAGCCATAATCTGTGCCGTTCAGATCTGCCAGCAGTGTTGGAATTTTTGCAAAAGGGGCAGAAATGGGGTTGGCTATAAGCACCCTAAAGGTTCAGATGGCAGCTCTCTCAGCAATTTTGGACAGGGGCTCAGAGCAGACGATCTGATAGATTCTTCATCTCACTTTCTCAAGGAAGACAGGTGAATCCCAAGGCCTTCCAGCTTTGGGATTTATCAACTGTACTCAGTGGGCTGACTAAGTCTCCTTTTGAGGTCCAGAACCTCCGTCTGATGGACTGGATCCCATTAAGGGGCCTGTTTAGGAGCAAGGGCCTGTCTAGCAGAGTTATTAGGACTCTGCTTCAGAGCAGAAAGCTGGTTACCCATAAGATCTACGGAAAGGTTTGGAAGAGATTATCCTCCTTTTACAGAAGCCATAATCTGTGCCGTTCAGATCTGCCAGCAGTGTTGGAATTTTTGCAAAAGGGGCAGAAATGGGGTTGGCTATAAGCACCCTAAAGGTTCAGATGGCAGCTCTCTCAGCAATTTTGGACAGGGGCTCAGAGCAGACGATCTGATAGATTCTTCATCTCACTTTCTCAAGGAAGACAGGTGAATCCCAAGGCCTTCCAGCTTTGGGATTTATCAACTGTACTCAGTGGGCTGACTAAGTCTCCTTTTGAGCCTATTTCAGAGTCAGCTGTTTATAAGTTTATAACACTTAAATTTGCCTTTATTTTAGCAATCACGTCAGCTAGAAGAAACAGTGATCTGCAGGTGTTGTCCATTAAAGAACCATACTTCCAAGTATTTTCGGATCATCTCTCTACTTGCCAAAAATTGCTTCAGAGTTTCACAGGTCCCATGAGATCTATTTCCCGGGGCTCATGCCTGAGGATATTGGTGATCAGCAGGAGATGCAGTTGAGATGCCAGGAAGATTTTATTAATTTATTTAGATCGATCCTTTGAGCGGAGATAGTCTGATCATTTGCTGTTAGCCTTTTTGAATAGAGGTTTGCAAGCCTCTAAAGCCTCTATAGCTAGATGGATTAGGGAAGCCATGCAGTTAGCTTATGAAAGTTAAGGTAAAGAGGCTCCAAGGTCATTGAAGGCTCATTCTACTAGGGCGGTTTATGCTTCTTGGGCTAATCAGGCAGGTGTATCCCTGGAAGAAGTTTGCATAGCAGCGACATGTTTTTGAGACACTACAGACTGGGATCAGTCTTCAGGCGTTAAGCAGACTACTTCCTGCCCAAGGTAAGTATGTTAATGAAGATATGTTGACTTAAGCTTGTTCCTTCGGGATTACTCAGTTTAAAACACTGAGGTCCAGGAGGAAGGGGCAGAGTATTTAATCATGTCCAGTTTGTGTTTCCTGTTTAGATGGGAGGAGCTACTTGTCTGGGCTGTCCTGGAGGACTATCGGAAATCCTATTACCGGTAAATTAATTGGGTTTTTTTTCTCTTTGCAGATGGCATGGTGGTCCCCCCAATTATGTGACATAACAATTTATATATTTTATATTTTTTGTATATTAAGTATATAAGTATTTATAAAAAAAAGAGGAACAACAGACAGGAGTTTCACTTTCCGATGTGCTCCTCCTTCGCGTGACGGCATCCCGAATTGGCATGCCCCGCTGTGTGTATTCCCCAAGGTCGCCCAATCAACTAACCTTCCAGTCGCTTCTACGGTGCAGGGTCGAGCTGAAAGCGAGCACACTGGTTGGCTGAGCATCCCGCTTAGCCAATCAATGTGCTCGCTGTCACTCGGCTCCCTTCGGCGCCGCTGGTGGCTAAGTGGGCTGGACAGCTAAGCACCCATTCCGCATCCCCTGCTCACCTTGCGGCTGAGAGGTGTCTGCTCCGCTCATTCAAAAAGGCTGGCCATGTGACTGGCTAGAGGTGTGCGGGGATGCGGCCCCAGCGCCTAGATGGAAGCAGGGTGAAGAAAGGTAAGTATATGCTAGGATATTCAGACTACATGGGATGCCTTAGATGGCAGCAGGGGATGAAATGTAAGTGTGGTGAAGGACTTGCAGACTAGCATGGGTACAGTGGTGGGGGACAGCGGGAAGCACATTAAAATAACTGGCTATAACGAAAAAAACGAAGATAATAGGGTCCACCCCTTGAATAGGGGTTTAGCCTAGGTTTGCCTAACCCACCACTAAAACCATATAATCAAACTGTGTCTATTTGGGGAAAATGTACAGTAATATATTGGAAATGTAACGGCTGGTCTGATAGATGGCCCCTACAGGCGAACAAAAAAAGTTTCTGGCTAGGGTATAGTAGACCCTCTCCCTAGACAGATAGTGTAAAAACAGGGCTCATCTGTTACTGACCACGCCTCAGTTAAAGATAGTAACCAATGTAGTATATTAAAAATAATCTTTTATTGATGTAGCAATTTCACACATTAGGTGCTTAATACAAAAATCAGGTCTGTGCTCCGGCCGAAGCACAGACCACGTGATTAATTAAAAACCATTAATTATGGGTTACATAATTACACCGTATATACAGTTGACAACAGAGTTAACCTTAACCTTGCAGAACAGACTAGTTTCGCTGTCATAAGCTTCTTCAGTGTCTGCTAGGGCTCTGTTGGTTTCGTTTTATCAGCGGTAGTCTAATGCATAGAAATATGTTTATAATCAGGAGAATATTGGATAACACTAGAAAATACATTTATAAAAAACAACAACCAACGTACATAGCATTTACCTAGAGGTGAGGGGCAGCCGCTCCGGATCATGGGACATCTTTAAGCAACTCAGAGATTACAATGTTTCTGGCAAAAATAGAGGGATAATTTCCCTTTCATAGGGTATATGATTGTATACTGTAAACAATTATATATGCACTGTATGTAGTCAATAATTCCAGCAACAGGAAACGTTTTCCCTCACCACGTTCACCTAATTCCACCCTGGTGAGTAAGGTTGCCTCTAGGGCTAGATGCATTAGACAGCCAGATAGGTCATTATGTGATTAGTATAGCTCCCTCTATTAATACCCATTCATAAGGTAGAGAAGTAGATAGATAATGATGGGGCTGATGCCCATTTCAAATATAAAAGAAAATAAAAAACTATATAATTACCATGCAATAGATACTAAGAGGAAGAAGAGAGTACCTGGAATAATATACTGATGGGAGCATTAACACTGGCCTACGCATCCACGGGTGGCGAGAGGTGCAAATAGAACGCACCCCCGCCAAAGTTGTACAGAACGGGCGTCAGAGAAACGCCACACCGGTGGGGATGTGCCACGTGGCTACGTGGCACAGGTACATAGATGATATTTTTATTATATGGACAGGCCCAGAAAAGGACTTATTACATCTGGTTTCCGCACTGAATACCAACACTTTGAATTTAAAATTTACCTGTGAACATAGCTCGCAGAGTGTCACCTTCCTGGATCTCTTGATCACCATAGATAGCTTTGGCCAAATCAACACTGACTTTTTCCGCAAAAAAACAGCAGCAAATACCATACTAAGGGCCTCTAGTGCCCACTCTGAGCATCTTCTCTCTAGCATCCCCTATGGGGAGTACTTACGTGCCCGACGAAATTGCACCCTGGATTCTGACTTTGAGAGGGGAGCAGCAAACATAAGGATTCGATTAAGAGACAGGGGTTATAAATCTGGCACTCTTAGGAAAGCCTATAAGAAGGCACGTGCCAGACCCCGCCAAGAACTCCTATATAAACCGAAATTCCACAGTGACAAAATTCCCATATCTATGATATGCACCTATACAGAACACCATGCGGAGATTAGGGCAATTTTTGACTGCCATTGGCATATTCTTACTAATGACCAGAGTCTCGCGCCCCTAATCCCCATGAACCCTACCTTTACCTTTAGACGCACAAAAAACCTTAAGGATCACTTAGTCCATAGTCACTATAGTGATGTGTCCAAAAGATTATGTTGTACCATCACCGGCACATATTAGTGCCAAAGTTGCACCATGTGCAAATATGTACACACTACCAAAACCTTAACCATAGGGGACAGATCCCCCCTTAAATTAAAACATTTTGTAAACTGTAAGTCGTGCCATGTCATATATGTACTTATATGCCCATGCAAACATTTCTATATTGGTAAAACGAATTGGCAACTAAAGAGACGTATATATGAGCACACTTATGATATACGTACAGGTAACCTCAAAACGCCCATAGGCAGACATTTTGCCACCTATCATGGAAAAAATCCAGAGGGCATAAGGATAGTAGGACTAGATCGTATTCACGCCAATATCCGAGGGGGGGGACATAGAAAAAATTACCCTTCAGAGGGAAACCAAGTGGATTTATTACTTTAAGGCCCACCGTCCCCCAGGCCGTTATCGAGTCCATACGTTTTGTGCCTTTCTTATAAAATGCAGTGTGACTCAACTTTCTCTTTGGTTGATATGTTTGACACATGCAGTTGGCGCCGTGCACCCATTTCCCCTCAACCCTCCGAGCCGCATTTCAGCGGCGGGGGCGAGGAGGTAGTGCAACGCAGAGGAAGCAACGACGGTTCTTCGGCGGGGGTGCGTTCTATCTGCACCTCTCGCCACCTGTGGATGCGTAGGCCAGTGTTAATGCTCCCATCGGTATATTATTCCAGTTACTCTCTTCTTCCTCTTAGTATCTATTGCATGGTAATTATATAGTTTTTTCTTTTCTTTTATATTTGAAATGGGCATCAGCCCCATCATTATCTATCTACTTCTCTACCTTATGAATGGGTATTAATAGAGGGAGCTATACTAATCACATAATGACCTATCTGGCTGTCTAATGCATCTAGCCCTAGAGGCAACCTTACTCACCAGGGTGGCATTAGGTGAACGTGGTGAGGGAAAACGTTTCCTGTTGCTGGAATTATTGACTACATACAGTGCATATATAATTGTTTACAGTATACAATCATATACCCTATGAAAGGGAAATTATCCCTCTATATTTGCCAGAAACATTGTAATCTCTGAGTTGCTTAAAGTTGTCCGATGATCCGGAGCGGCTGCCCCTCACCTCTAGGTAAATGTTATGTACGTTGGTTGTTGTTTTTTATAAATGTATTTTCTAGTGTTATCCAATATTCTCCTGATTATAAACATATTTCTATGCATTAGACTACCGCTGATAAAACGAAACCAACAGAGCCCTAGCAGACACTGAAGAAGCTTATGACAGCGAAACTAGTCTGTTCTGCAAGGTTAGGGTTAACTCTGTTGTCAACTGTATATACGGTGTAATTATGTAACCCATAATTAATGGTTTTTAATTAATCACGTGGTCTGTGCTTCGGCCGGAGCACAGACCTGATTTTTGTATTAAGCACCTAATGTGTGAAATTGCTACATCAATAAAAGATTATTTTTAATATACTACATTGGTTACTATCTTTAACTGAGGCGTGGTCAGTAACAGATGAGCCCTGTTTTTACACTATCTGTCTAGGGAGAGGGTCTACTATACCCTAGCCAGAAACTTTTTTTATAACAAAAAAAAAGCATGCCCTGGAAGGCCATGCAAGGATACGACACACAGTGAACAATGGGCTCCACAGCAAGTTACCTCAGGAGTCTGCATTTGGTCCATTTTAATGCACGGCATAGATCTCTGCTTGCCCATAAACAGCGGGGAGCAGACGGCATCTCTAGTTTCCCCCCTGGCTGACATGTGTGCTCTGGCACCTAGTGCCCGAGCCTGCATCAGTTGAGGGAAGCCGGGGATGCAGCCGTGGCCCAAACATGCACTATATGATCCCAACAAGGTGATCCCTGAGGGAGTTACACAGCGGGATGCCCCAGAGATAGGGAATCGGCACAATGGTGATTGTACAACAGAGATGATTGTTTCTCTATAATATGCAGTGCACCAGTAAAACCCATCCTATACTTGGGGGGTTAGGAGTGTGCTTTCTATGGGGAACCCCTGTCTAGATACTTGAGGAGGTTAGGGGAGTGCCTTTCCTGGGGAGCCTGCCTGGATACTTGGTGGGGGGTCAGGGAGGCACCTTTGATGGGGGGCCCACCTGCATACTTGGGGAGGTTAGGGGGAACCTTTTGTGGGGGGGGGGGCTGTCTGGATACTTCGGGGTGTGCTTTCTGTGGGGACCCCTGTCTGGATACTTGGGGGGTTAGTGGAGCACTTTCTGTTGGGGGTCCCAGTCTGTAATCTTGGGAAGGGTGGAAGGGAAGCACTTTTTTGGGGGGTGGCTGTTTGTATGCTTGGTGTGTCCAGGCAGGTGGCACTTTCTAGTACCCTTGGGTGGTTGAGCAAAATTGCAGGGTTGTAGGGGAAGCATAAATATTGATGAGTAGGGCTCTGCATACCCCCAAGCCACCCCTCACTACTGGACACTGGCCGGGGGCACAAGCTCTGCAGTAGCGTACTGGGGCCAAAAATCAGCCCAGGCTTTCAACAGCCCATGGCCGCCCCAAGACATCCCTGCTGAGCCCCAAGACATCCCTGCTGAGCCCATGATGCTGGGTTTATAGCACTGGGGGGCTGGGGTTTCTTGGCTTGTGGGTACAGGGGGACAATGAGAAGAAGGGGGCAGGGAGTAAATGTGGGTGTTAGCAGCAGCCCAACTGGCCCCAAAGCAGTGCAGAGAGAGTGCAAGCAGAAGGCACACTGTATCCACAGATCCTGCCCTGCTCCCATCTGTACAAGTCGTGCTGGTCTCTGCAAAATGACATAGGCTCAGTCATGTGACACAGAGGGCAGCGCGACTCATACAGACGGGAGCCAAGCAGGCTCTGAGGATACAGCACGCCTTCTGCTCTTGCTCTCTGCAGTCCTTATCGTCGCCCTGCAACAGCCATAGAAAAGGTTTCTGTGGCGGGTGACAGTGGGTCCTTTTAAGGCACCAGGGCACTTGACTGACCTTAACGGGTATGGTGATACCTTTTCAGGCTGGGGCGTACATAGCCAGGTGTGGTGATACCTTTTCAGGCTGAGTATATTTAAAGGGCAATTCCACTTTTGATGACATTTTTAAAAGTTTCCATTATTATTAGCCAAAGCTGCTAGAGCTCACCTGTTACATTGGAAGAATTGTGAGACTTGTAGTCCATGTGTTTTACTTAAGGTAATAAAAACCACTCCCACTGTAACAAAAGAGAGCCCCAGGAATATGAGAACTATGGAAACAGCATACTGATAATTATGTTTAATCTTATTTTATTGAGTTTTAAGCATATTACAATATTACAAATATATATGACATAAAACACAGTACAATACACATATCAATACAATACAATACAACACCCCATATCACCGCAAATCTCCCTTCTCCTCTGTACCAGCCTCATTCCTCCCGCCCAGCCTGTGGGCCTGCTGACACTAGCCACCTGGCCAAACATTCCTCTTACCAATTCCCCCCTTCCCAGGGGCATGAGGCACCGACCCACCCATACTACGTATCAAATGATGGGAGCCGGGGCCCCCGTACAGAGAAAGCGTCCCAGAGTAATCCCCTCTGGGTCTCCTGGCCAGGACCTGCTGTCATCCGGGGCCCTCAGCCCTTATTCAGCTTTAGGCCGGATAAAAGGCAAAAGACCCCCACACGAAAGGAAACACACATACATACACACCCACATGGACATAGAGACACAAGAGCCTCGATTCAGAGACACATTCGTCCGGACTTCCGTAGCTGTCTGTGAAAGTTTTGGTGGGTGTTTGTCATTTTTTTGCTTTTCTTTGTCCATTTTCTACTCGCACGAACGTTCGAACTAATACGTATATGCTCTTTCGATGATCCAAAGTAAAACGGAAGATTTACGTTCTTTCGAGACCTTTTTTCCACCAAATCTGAAATGTTTCGACCGTTCAGAAAACTTACGTTATTGCAATGGGCTGGCGATTAATTCAGAGAGCTGATTGCTGAGGGGCCAACACCCAATAAATCCGTTTGATTTCCGATCCCCTTACGGGACCATTTTGACGTAGGAACTAGCAGGCATGGACGAGTTTAGTGCATTTGAGGAGCATGAGGATCTGCAGCTCATGGGCATTGAGATCGTCCGGAGGTCAGAGGCCAGACTGCACCGACGGCGACGCATGGACATCAATGGCATGCATGACGTTGAGCTGTTCGAGCTCACCAGGCTTAATCGCGCTTCCCTCCATATGTTGTATAGTGAGCTGCGGCCATGGTTAGCCCGCACCACAAGGAAGGGGCAAGCAATTTCAGGTATGACCAAGATGCTTGGCTGCCTGCAATATTCTAAGCATACAGCACGTTCTGCTCCATCTATAATACTTACACATGGGTAATCCTCCGCCAGAGGGCGCTGTTCACTGCAGACATGCAAAAACAGGCTCCTCCCGGCCCTTCATATACCCAGGGACCTCCCACAAATCCCCAGATTTCTCTGCAGTGCTGACTGTGAAGACATGAAGTATCAACTCTCTCGCAGGTGAGCGGGGCTATTACAGCCTGCGGCCCTGCGGGACTATTTCCACCCGTCCTCTTCGATACAGATGTGCCTCCCAGCCTGGGCTGCGCTGGTCGGGTGAAGGTAGGCAGTACCTCGTGTGCTCACGGAGCTACGCTCCACCGCAATCCCTCACCATAGGGTAGGCGGTTTAGGCCGATGGTGAGCCTCCATTAGATGCCCCTCCCGCATTGTTGCCCGTGCCCCTCATAGCGATAATCCCTGGCTCCAGGTCCGCTTCTCCCTCTCTTCCTCCCGTAGCTCGGGGGAAAAGAAAGGGGGGGTATGTGTGGCAGTCCTAGTGTAACGTAACTCGTTTAAGGCCTTTGATCTTTCATTTTAACTTGGGTGTCAGTGTCGCGCTCCTTGCTCCACATAAGCTTATGGTTGCGCGCATGTTTTTCCCTTCATTACATGAATGTACTGCCCGGACGGCGGCATCATTCTCTAGCGTGACAGCAACATTATGTATGTGTGTACTATCCAGTACTGTCCTTCACGTTTCGATGGTTAGAGCTTCGCGCTCTTTGGGGGAGGCGGGGACTCGGCATGACGCGCCCCGCGTCACAGCCAGATCAGGCCCGCCCCTCGAGGTTCGCTTGGCACCATCTTGACAGTCTTCGCGCACGCGCGTGGTTGCGATCCTCCTCCTCCCTTGGTCATGTAAGTGCCCTCCAGGGCGGTATTTGTTCCTATGTTTTTTACTCGGCTGCGCATGGCACTGACACCCCCCCCTCTTATCCCATTATGTCTTTCAGACGCCAGGATTTCGGTGGCTTCTCCCAGCCTAACATATATTATAGCGGGTCCACATAACAAATTTTCCCACTTCCTAGCGGGTCTTGGGGCATCCAGGGTTGCCTATTGCGTAAATCCCTGCGGGCATACTGCTCAGATAATCACCATATGGAGGCATCTCAGAATTATGTACCCGGGGTCCCTCGGGGACATGACCGGCTGTGTACATTGTGTGGTTAGCCCCATGCTGGTGCTGACAGAGCACGGGTCTGCGTACCGTGTGCTGAACAGGCACTGACCCTTCAATCAGGTTTGCCAGTGGCTGCACCTCCCTTCAATACACCTGTCTCCCCTGACCTAAGTCTCACTCGAGCGGGGATGACCAGCTAGTCGTGCCGCGCAGGCTGCCTACGGCTGAGCAGGTGCTGTCTAGTTTGGCGGAGCGTATGGGCCCTGGAAAGAAACGGTCCCTGACGCCTCCTGGCTCTCCGGTTCCTAACGATACTGATGACTCTGCTGCTATGCAGGACCTTGATCCTTCTGAGGAAGGTGAGCTATTCTCAGATTCGGGCTCCTCGGATGAGATGCCTGGGACCCGTGATGATTCTGGGCCCGGTTCTTGGGGCCTGTGTGACACAGATGAACTCATTATTAAGATCTTTGAGGTTTTGTCTATCTCCCCTCCTAGAGAGGCTTCCAAGCCTAAGAAGGAGAGTTTCCACACAGCGCCGCCGCGCTTGGAATTCCTGGAACAGGAGCATTTCCAGAATCTAATATCCCAAGAATGGGAATCGCCTTGTAAACTTAAAGGGGTCCCAGGTGTCTGGGATTGGAAGTACCCTTTCCCTCCTGATGTGGTTAACTTTTGGTCAGCACCTCTTGTGGTGGATGCACCGATTATAGGGGTTACTAACCCCCCCTTCATGACGGCTCCTTATTACCGTACCCTTCGGGATGCTGAGGACCGGCGCATTGACAGACTGGCTTCCCATGCCTTTTCGTGTGCAGGGACGGCTCTGCGCCCGGTCTGTGACGCGGCCATCATGGCGGTGGCCGCCAGGACTCTCATTAGAAAAGTACTTGACCACCGACCTGAGGACCTCCCCTGGGGGGTGTTTAATGCGCTCTCAGACTGTGATGTGTTTGTGAGGTTCATCCTCTCTGCACTGGATGACACCATTAAGATGTGTGCCAGAACCTCTTCCCTTGTGGTAGCTATTCGCCGCCTGGTCTGGCTGCTCCAGTGGGGTGCTGACGATGCTACGAAAAAGGCTCTCACTGGCCTTCCCTTCAGAGGACGGCGTCTATTTGGGGCCCGTTTGGACCTTTTTGGAAAAAAGGGTAAGGCACCCCTACGCAAAAGGCTGTCCCGGCCTCCTCGGGGCAGGGACACCCCTCCCCCTCCCTACGTCAGTGTCAAACGCGAACCTGAGGTGTGCTTCCAACTGTTCGGTGTGGATTTCCACCACGGGGTGGGCAGGCAACGCCCTGGGCCCTCTGGCAGGACTAAGTCCAAATCTGCCAAGACTTCCCAAGCATGCCCCTTCTGGGCGAGGGGACTGCTACAGCAGCTGACTCCTATCTAGGAATGTATCTTCTCCTTCTTGTGGTTCCAGGAGGTAGATTCCCCTGGACACAGGATAGCATTTGCTGGGCGGTCCCTCTCAGCGGTTGTCAGGGTGCTCCTAGCCCCTGTTTTCTCCTCAGGAATTGGTGCAGGCCGTACTAGGCCTGCAGAGTTTGGGCTTACTTACAGGTTGCCCTTAACAGAATGGGGCTATGGCCTCTTTATTAACCTTCCTCCTTCCCTCAACAGTATGAGGCAGTCTGGGCCACGCTGGCCTATGGTAGGCCTGGCAATTCTACTCTCACAGGTAGTCCCTATATGACATCTCTGTCTTGGGACACAGGAGGCTTTCAGCCTCCTGTGGAGTTCTAGATCTTCTTAGTTCCCCCTGTGTCTGCTGGACACCAAGACCGTTACTAGGCGGTGTTGCAGGACCAACCCTGCGGATTGAGGCATTGTTTGTGGCCTCTCTTTTGCTCCCAGGCTACTTGCCATAGCGCGAATGGGGGTGATGTCTCGGACATGCCTGGGGGGGCGTCCGCATTATGACCTACCGGGTCGTCTTTCCTTACTCCCCAATCTCTTCGTCAGGCCGAGTGGATTGGTCGGCCGGCGGTGTCCCCTGGGTGTTACTGGATGAGTGCTAAGTCACCTCAGTCCCTCATGGTCCCTTATCCGCTATCTCCATTCCTTGGATTCGGTTCAGGCTTGAGCCTTCTTCCTTGGCAACAAGTGGACTCCTGGTTACGGGGGCTCTGTCCCCCTTTGCTGACATCTTACTTTCACCAGGCAGGATTGCAGCTGGTGGGCCCGTTGGTGGCGTATCAGATGATGTCCCTTATATACCGAGCCCTTGGGCTCTTCAGCACAGTAGGTTATTGATCCTACATGGGGTTCCAGCACCCCTGGGGCTTGGTCTGTGCTCATTCCCCCTTGGTAAGGTGGTCCCTCTTGAGCTGATCATATTCAAGGCCCCTGTCAGGGGGCACCCCCTTCTTTGCTTGCATCTTCCTGTGAATGGTCACCTTGGGTACCAAGTCTCGCAGGTTGGCGGGGGGGGGGGGGGGATTTCTTCCAAAACCCCCCTTGGTTCCTAGGTAGGGTCCCTTAGAGGGTCCATCTTACCTACTGGTTGTTTAAACAGGGAGCCTTCCGTTGACTCTATACGGCTGGACTTCTCCTCTTTTAGGACCTGTCTATTTGGGGACTCTTGGTCTGTTGGAAGACAATGGCCTGTTTTATTATTGGTCTGGAGCTTGAAGCAGGATGATCCATCTGGAGGGTTTCTGATCCTGATCTGGGCGGGGGTCTACGCCCCCTGCTCCTCAGCGGTATTCGCTCCAATGGATGCCTTTCAGTGGCAGGTTATGCTATCCTGGTGTCGCTCTGAGAGCCAACTAGGGTGGCTCTGTTGGGTCTCGCTTATACCACAGGGGCTCCGCCCTTGTTTTTACTGTCCCAGAATATTCTGACTCTGGTCATGGGGGCTTAGTACAATTTTTGCATAGACTTTCTATTTTATATGCCTTCTCTTCGTTCACCCTACTATGTGGGGTTCTGCGCACGGTTGTGCTGATAGAGAGACCCGTGAGATTGATGGCCCCTGGGTGGCCTTGTGAATTGTGGTTCGCAGATGCTTCTGCTGAGGTCTGCTGACCTGTACGCTTTCTCAGGAGTGCGGTTCTGCCCTTGTCAGGCCCCTTTTTTTGTCGTCCCAATCTACAGACTCTAGTCGGGGGCTTGACAGCTGATTCATTCACCCCTTGGAGACGGGCTTATCTTCTGGGTGACTTGGTATATGGGGGGCTAGGAGCAAGCTTCCTTGGCTTCCTCTTCCTCCATCTATTGTGGTTCATGGTGTACCCATATTGATTGGCATGAGTCTTGGTCTCTTCCCTGTTGGACGTTCTCGGTTCCCAGGGTTCTAGAGTCATTACAGCATAGGTTGGGGTTGGCTCCCCATCTAGGTACTCTGAAGGTTCAGGTTCTGTCCTGGCTGTCTTCCTGTAGGAGTCTGGTTCTGTCTTCCTTGTGAGGAATTCTCTTGGGGATTGCTTAGGTGCATCTCCCAAGTAGTTCTATGGTCCCTCTTGGGATCAATTTTCATTCTGTTTGCCCTGCGGATTGTTCCCTTGGGACTTATTCTGGATGCTGTCTGAGCTGTTTTGTAGTCCAAATCGCTTCTCCGGGGGCTCTTGCTTCAATCAGACGTGTGCCTGAGTAGGTGGCTCTGATTACTTAGCCTTTGCTCGTTATATATATATATATATATATATATATATATATATATATATGTCTATATGCACACCATGACGTGGTGGTATTCCACCTTACGCTGGACCCCTTGTCCAAGTGGCATTTTTATGATCATTATTTTAAATCCTTTTAGTCTGCCTATGGGCCTTATTTTTAATACTGCTGAAGTAAGGGGTCTACATTCCCTCAACAGGTGTTGAAATTTTCATGGTTGTTTCTTGTCCCTTAGGGGGACTGATGCCCTTTGGGGTCTGCGGGCGCCTCCTTATGTATGCGCCTGATCTTGTTTGCTTCCAGGGCCAATGCGCCCTTTGGACTGATCTTACTTGGATGGTTGCCTTCCTGGTCCTGAGTAAAGGTTTCGGCTTCTTGCTGATCCTTGTTATTGAAGGGGTCAGTATCCCGGCCTGTCTGACAGGAGACCAGTTTCCATTTCTCCGTTGGGGAGAGTTCTACGTTTTACGAGGCTTCTGTTGCCTGTGGGCTGGTTACACTGGCCTATTCCTTTAAGGGGGAAGAATATCCCTCTCTCGTTTTATTCCGTTATATTGGTGTTTGGGTACCTTTGGCCCTTCAGCACCAGGTTTTCTGTTGAATAAGTTGCTAGACCGTTGCTTGTCTCTGTTCATACCTTTTCAAAGGTTTTGTTATGAAATTGACGTTAGAGCCTTTGCTCATGTCATACTTGGTAGCAAAGTTTTGCAGGTGACAGCGCCTTTACTGTCGGGGATCCCACCCTTGTTTATGGACACTGCTATTGGATGTCCCATGTGTAAGTATTATAGATGGAGCAGGACGTGCTGTATGCTTAGAATAATACAATTCTGTGAAGTACTCACCTGTAAAATTGGTATTATACGCATACAGCACATCCTGCTCCACCCCACCCTGGTTTTACATTTTTCTGGATCCCCTGTATGGTGATTGTTATCATTACTATTGTTACCAGTTGGTGGTTGCTTTCTCCCGGCTTCTTTTCTCACTGCTTTTCAATACTGGGGATTTGTGGGAGGTCCCTGGGTATATGAAGGGCCGGGAGGAGCCTGTTTTTGCATGTCTGCAGTGAACAGCTCCCTCTGGCGGAGGATTACCCATGTGTAAGTATTATAGATGGAGCAGGACGTGCTGTATGTGTATAATACCAATTCTACAGGTGAGTACTTCACAGAACTGTATTTTTTGGCGAATGGCTAGTTCCAGAGGCTGGGTGCCCTCTCCGTGGGGATCTCACAGCCTACGCTGAGCCGCGCGCTATCCAAGTTTTTGGAAGGCATGGCTACCCTAAGTCGAAAATATATTTGTTTTCCAGAGGATATGGTAGCCAGAAACGCGATTAAGCTGGCATTTTATAATATTGCTGATATGCCCAACGTCATGGGTGCCATTGACTGTACCCACGTTGCCCTTGTCCCTCCTGCTTGCGACGAGTACATATACAGGCAAGTTAATTCTTCCCTGTAGAGCTAATTTTGGTGTTTTTTCTTTTTTTTGGGGGGGGGGGGACCCTCCTTTGGTTCCAAACCTCATTTGTTTTGGTCCCTCCTTGTAATTAATCCCTCCTTGTTACTAGTCCCTCCTTGTAATTAATCCCTCCTTGTTACTAGTCCCTCCTTGTAATTATTCCCTCCTTGTTACTAGTCCCTCCTTGTAATTAATCCCTCCTTGTTACTAGTCCCTCCTTCTAATTAATCCCTCCTTGTTACTAGTCCCTCCTTGTAATTAATCCCTCATTGTTACTAGTCCCTCCTTGTAATTAATCCCTCATTGTTACTAGTCCCTCCTTGTTGTTATTCCCTCATTGTTATTAGTCCTTCCTTGTAATTTTAACATCAACGTTACTAGTCCCTCCTGTTAATTAAGCCCACTATGTTAGTAGTCCCTCCTCTTAAATATTCCCTCATTGTAATCAGTCCCTCCTTGCTAATCCTCCCTCCTTGCAAAGAGTGTATGTGAACCAATGGCCCGTATTTGTCACTTCTAAAAAATATCAGTTTTTTCCAAGTCAAACATTTGAAAGTGTACTTAAAATTGAACAAGTAACTCAACCTTTTAAAGGCTATAACATACATCTCCTTTTGTTCGGCACTTAAATTTAAGGTAGTTGTTTAGTGTTAGTTGTCTGGATTAAAACGTAATGTGATGTAATTTTTAAATCTTTTTACCCAGGAACAGAAAAATGGGCCACTCACTGAATGTGCAAGGAGTGGTGGCCCAGGACATGCGCTTTCTTAGCGTCTTCGCAGGCTACCCTGGCTCAGCCCATGACGCCTACATCCTTCGCAGATCAGGATTATTCCGTCGGTTTGAGTCTGGGGAATTTGCGGGTGCATGGCTCCTTGGTAAGTTGAGTCCAATTACATTACTAGATTTTATATGTATGGCTTGGATTTTGGTTTGATTGACCTTCCTTAAACTATGGCTTTGTCATCACCTTGGGAACATGTGAAACACGACTGGACCCATTACATTATCAAAACAACAAAGGCTGGCAAATTGTTTGTCCTGCATTGTTTCAACTCCAAAGTGTAATTAGAGCAAAAGTCTAAAACAGTCTTCCACACAGTTTTCGGTCAATCTGTTATTGACTTTCTCAGAGGGTCTGCGCCATCTTTGCTTACATGCATTACACTTATTGAGTAAAGGTGAGCGGGATAAAGTGCAGGGGCCGCCTTAGACCTGTTTGGGACTCAGACAAAGCAGGGAATGGGTCATGTAAAGTTAAACCATCCTACATTGTTCAGCAGCACAGACAGGAAACAATAGCTGTTAACAGTCTGCCTGATTGGCCAGCATCCGCAATATTATTTCTCAACTTTGGTCCCCCATCTATCAGATATGTTTCTGTCTTGCTTTTGCCTGTGCAATATGTATGCTCATGTTTGGGTGACAATGTCACCTACCTTCTTAATCATGTATTTTTTGGATTTTGGCCATGAAATGTATGCATTCATGTTAATATTTGTTTACCTTGAATTTTTCTAGGAGATTCGGGGTATCCACTCCTCCCGTGGCTGATGACGCCTGTACTCCGCCCACAGAATCCAGCACAAGAGGCCTATAATCGGGCGCACAGAAAAACCAGGGCAGTGGTGGAGAGGGCCTTTGGACTCTTGAAGACCCGTTTTTGTTTTTTTTTTTTTGCAATCTTGCAGCGGGTCCCCCGCTATGTGGATTTCCCACCCTCTCCACCCGCCGATGAGCCAGAGGACGCCTATGTTGGGCAGCACAGTGCGTCTGGCCAAGCCGTCCGTGCTAATTTAATTGAAACACATTTTGGTTAATTTTTTTGTCTTTGTTTTTTTTTCTTTGGTGTGATTGTTTTGTTACATTTGTTTATTTTTTTTAATTTCATTATGACCAAAACAATAATGATTTATTTACACAAATCAACTACAATGTTTGTGGACTTATTTAGAAATATTTGTTAGTGTTTGTTTTGGTGGCTACTTGAACTCATAATTCTTAACCAAAAAACCACAGACATTAACTTGGTCAGCAACAGGTTTTTTTACTTTTTAAAAGGTTCATTTTTTTAACAACATAATGGTAGGTGATGGGCACTCACATACTTTGGGGGAAGACATGGACATGAAATTAATATCAAAACATGTTCCATAACACAAAAATGCACACAAATAAGCCCTCTCCTGCTTGCCCACATTTGCCACAGGCACAGGTTGAAAGCAGACATACCTATGCCACATCTACACCTGTTACTCAGTGGCCCACCCAAACAAGAACCGCCAGTCCCAATCCAAGTACGGTACAATCACAGCCAGGATCCAAGGTCTTAGTTTGCCAGGCCAGAATGTCACTCAATCATGGCTACAAACATGAGGAGCCACCACAAATGTAATTATGGACAAGGCTGCAGCGCAACAGCTTTAGTGGCCACTTCAGTGAGGCTTGTCCTCTGGCATTGGCTAGTGGACTACCTCTGGACTCTAATGAGCTATATGGGGGCAAATCCAAAACATACTAGCAAAGGCAGATCAAAATGCTAGATTTGTCGTGCTCACCAGACAAGTCAATACAGTGGTGATGTCGATCAAAGATGTAGAACAGATTCATGCCAAATACACATTAATATGGGGGATGCCCATAGAACCCAGGTTGTGGCCCTTGGGGGTGGGCCATAACCTGGGCCTGTGTGGCATTCAGAATCTGCAACTGTTCCAAAATGTTTCTTTGGTTACTTTGCAATTCTGCCATGCTGGACCTGATTTCTGAGGTCAAGTTGGCCATGTGGCTGTTATGGGTCCTAAATTCAGTCAGCATGGCACTTAAGGTATTATTGAGGTTATCTAATTGCCCAATAATATTTTCGTGATTTTGTTGATTTTGGCGACGAAACAGCCGCCTCTCATGGTGCCATGCTGCCTCCATCATCTGCACGCCCCTCCCCTGGGAAACTGGGCGACGTTGCTGAGTACGCCTCCCAATTCCCCGGGTTGTGGGGCGTGCAGATGATGTTGCTCTAGGACCCCCAACAGCCACAGGTATGCTGGGCAAATCCTCAACAGCAGATCTGAAACTGGGGACTGGAGGGGCAGTCTCTGCATGCTGCCCACGATGTGCAGGCAGCATGCAGCCAGCTTCCCTCTGCTGCTGAGGATTTGTCGGAGAAACATTTTGGGACAGTTGCAGATTCTGGCCCAGGGGGAGATCTTCATAAGCTCCAAGGAAGCTTCCATCCTCCTCCAGCTCCTGGATTTCCTCCATCAGTGTGTGGCTCTGTTGGGGACATGTAAAACAAAAAAGGTTCAGTGTGGGGAATACATATGTAAATCAGGCAATAAAAACATGGCAAGCCACATGCATACGCAACAGCATCAAAAAACACTTACCGTAGATATCGGATCCTGGGTCCTAGGCAGCACGGAAGAAGACGGCATAGGTAAAATGGCAGAGGAGTCCCCACTAGCTGAGGGATGAGGCTGGGCTGCATTAGAAGAAAAACAACAATGTAAACACACAACTATGCATTGGTGATGGTTAATAACACATATGCTTAAAACAAAAACGTGGCCAAGCAGGAATGGCCACTACCACAACGGTGCCACTTGGCCTTCACTATGAATGCCATTATATTGTGCATGGATTGTTGAACCAGAATAAACACATTGGTCACGTGCAGAAAAACAAACATGCAAGGAATGGCTGCTGTGTGTGTTTCCACATCCCTTATAGGCCATTAAGTTAACACACTAAGCTGGCAAATAGCAGTTACAATATGATTCTGGTGGGGAACATTGTATCTCTTAAAACATTTCAATCACACCATCTTAAGCCGTTGGGCCCCAAACCCAGCTCTTAGCAAATTGCCCAACAGCAAAAGATGTTAGTGTGGCGTGTGATGTTAAATAAATACA
Source organism: Gastrophryne carolinensis (assembly GCA_027917425.1). Lineage (NCBI taxonomy): Eukaryota > Metazoa > Chordata > Amphibia > Anura > Microhylidae > Gastrophryne > Gastrophryne carolinensis. Next base: position 296,717,478 of record CM051235.1, on the reverse strand, counting down.
TAGCACGCATACATTTCCTAAGCTCCATAGTTTCCTACTCTTCCTAAATGTTCTTAAACGTCATGTATGGTCGTGCTCATTTGCACATTACCTGTCGACACACATGACACACCCTGGTCAAAGTGATCACTCCACTCCAAGCCACACCCTAGGGCCATGTGTTTAGATATGCCTTGCTGCCTAATAAGATTTTTTGCCACATTTTTAGGATCATTCACACATTACTAACCTGCTGGAATTGGCGGGTTGTCCGTGTCCTGTTGTACCGAGTGTCCCTCTAACGCAACAGGATGTAGCAGCCCAGCACCATCTCTTCAGCCTGGGTAAATTTCAATTTAGTGGGGAATCCTCCGCCAGTTTGTAAGCTGAAAAACATAGTAATCATAATTAAGCTTACTGATGGATAGACAAGAAGAATAAAAAACAACAAATAAGCTATGTACCTGTACTGCCGCCTTTTATTCTGTTTCTTCTGTACGGCATATTTCAGGTCCGATATCTTCCGCTTAACCTGTTCTACATCTTTGAGTTCATCCCCCGCTGCATTGACTTGTCTGGTGAGTTCTGCCAAAATCTCAGATTTGCGCTGCTTGCTAGTAGTTTTGGATTTTCTCCCATATAGCTCATCATAATATAACGTTAGCCCACTAGCCAATGCCAGAGTTTGGGACTCACCAAAACGGCCACTCAAGTGGCCTCTGCGCAATGTGCGCCCTGTTTGTGGTGGTTGTGGCTCCTCAGTGTTTGGTGGCAAATGGGGTGACATTCTGGCCTGGGTCTATGTAGGAGACCTCAAGGACTGGAGGCTGGCTGTTGATCGTACTGGACTGGGTGTTCGTGGCTGGGTGGCCACTGAAGTTGCAGGTGTTGATGTGGCATAGGGTGAATGCCTGACAACCTGTGCCGGAGGGGAATGTGGGCGAGGAAGAGAGGGTCTTGAGGAGCTGGAGCTGCTGCTTGTGGCCCTGTGGCTCTGTGGGCCCTTTGAGGTACTTGGCTGGGGTGAGCCAGAGCTGGTGGGTCGGCCACTCTTGGCCTTTGGTAGGCACGTGCGGGTGGGGAGGGGGACCTTGGCCTTGCCTTCCTTTTCAGGCTTCTGGCCCTGCTGCGGCTTGTGGCCCTGCTGCGGCTTCTGGCCCTGGTGCGGCTTCTGGCCCTGGTGCGGCTTCTGGGCCTGCTGCGACTTCTGGCCCTGCTGCGGCTTCTGGCCCTGCTGCAGCTTCTGGCCCTGTTGCAGCTTCTGGCCCTGCTGCGGCTTCTGGACCTGCTGCGGCTTCTGGACCTGCTGCGACTTCTTGGCCTGTGTTTGGGCCCTATGGCAAGTGCCTTGATGCCACGTGGGGGGGGGGGATGTGGGGCAGGGTGGGGTGGGGCTTCGTACCCCCTTACCCGTTTGGAGGGCATGAGCTGCTGTAGGCTTTGGTGCCTTCCTCTTGGATTTTGCTGGTGCCACCTCCTTTTTTTGCCCATAGCTGGTAGTTGGCTTGGGATGCTGCTTTGGCGGAGCCTTTGTTGTAGGCCTTAAATTCGCTTTGGCCTCTTGAGACCTTGTTTGCGGGCCCTCGCCATGCTCAGGCCGCTTGGTTGCCTTCTGGAGCGTGGTCTCCTTTGCAGGTTTAGGTGCTGCTTTTTTTTGCTGGCATTTTGCATGGACTCTCAAAGAGAATGAGCTGTGTGTCCAGGGCCCTTTAAATAAGGTATCCGCCGTGTGACGCCTACGCGTTCGCTTACGCGTACGTCCGGCCGTTCGCACGGACGTGCGGAACCCGGAAACCGCTGGGGCATTACTTATCTGCTGCCGAGAAGAAGAAGAAAGATGGCGCCCACTATCTTCACCCGCCAACAAGAAGAGAACATCATGCTCGTAAGTGTATTTGTAAGCCTTTCAATTGACATCTAAATGCTGCTCTACATGTTAAGGATGCGCACTAAGTAATCAATTTAGGAGAAATTTGGTTAAACTACATGCACACCCAAACACACGCCACACACGTGCCAAACAACAGTCACTTAGCCTAGAAGTGTGTGTGTATGTGTCAAAAATAAGTTATTGTTGGCACGTATTGATACGCATTTAGAATTAATTGCTATGTTTGATTTCTGTTTTGTAGACCATGCTGGAGCGCAGGTACGACTACCTGCCCAACTGGTTTGAAAAACGCAACGTCGCCCTGGAGATCATCTCGGAGATCCAACAACAGACCGACACCACCTTCACCCACACACAGATCATGCAGCATTGGTCGGACCTGAAACGACTGCACATGCCCCGGGTGCGGAGATTTTTCGGAATCCATTTCCCAAGTAAGTACATAGCGATTGCATGCAATATGTAACTACGACAGAAGGTAGGCCTTTTATTTATAATGCCTTTTCTTTGGTAGTGTTGGAAATGGATTACCGCATTCGCCGCACCCGGAGGCGCACAGGCCGACCAGTGCTGCATGATTCTGCAGCTGGGAGTGAAGGTGGTGGATCTCTGTGGGCTCCTCAGACCAGCCCCTGGACCTTACCACAGAGGAGGGGCGGCACGGCGTGGGCAGGCAGTCGTACCCTGCCACGCATGCGGGAGCCTCTGGTATGTCACTCTTCATGTATACGCACACACATATATATGCTATCTCCTACCAAACTGATTCCTTTCATCTGTTTGTCTAGATGCTTCTGGAGCGGGTGAGGTAGTGGAAGAGGCAGCAGATCTGACACCAGCAGAACCTGGAGAAGGTGAGTGATGTGAACCAGACTTTGTTCAATATATCTTTATTGGAAAGGAATCGAAATACAGAGCATACTGATTTGTCAAATAACATTTGTAATCTACATCTTGGATCAAATAGGCGAGAGAAAACAAAATGAAGAATGGTAACTACATTTCACAAGGCTCACCCCTTAATGTCGAACACTAGTACCTCCTTTATTGGACTCCTCCAGTTTAGGTCTAGTGGGGAACCACTAGGAAAGATTCCCCAAGGAGGCGCCCTTAGTCGGCCCAAGGCCTAGCCCTGTCAGGGGGGAGCAATCTAATCTCACGAGAATAGTATCGTAAACCATACAAGAGACCTGTATTCTTCCCTTCTTTTATTTTATTTATAATAGGGGGTTAAGAAAGAAAAGGCTGGAGGAAGAAAGAACAAGATAGGGGAGAGGGGAGGGGAGAACAGGAAGAAAGGGTGGGGGGGGAGGAGAATGCTGCTCTTTGACCGGTTCAGGAGGTGGTGGTGAAAAGGGGGCCTCCGATAGGCGAAGCACCCGAGAACGAGGAGAAGGGAATGGATTAAGATTGGGGAGGGTCCGGCGGCCCTAGGCCAGCTCCCTGAGGCCTCATACACCATCCCGTCTCTGCCCCATTCCATGCAGCAAGTCCCATAAAGAGAAAAAACTACAGAGAAGAGAGCAGAGCCCTGAACTCTGGTGTGTCCTGCGCCAGAATCCAGGTTGTCCAAGTGATGCCTAGCTTCTCCCCTCCATTCTCGTCACCCCCTAGCACCAGCTCCTCCATTCTCCGTATTCCCTCCACCTCCTGAACCCACTCCAGTATGTCTGGAGTGTGTTGGGAGCGCCAATGTCGGGGTATCACTGACCTAGCCGCAGTCAAGAGATGTCTGAGGATTCCCCTCTTTGCAGCTGAGATCGAACCAGGCACCACCGACAACAGAGCTATTTGTGGTTCCCTAGGTACATCCTCCAGAGTCAAGAATTTATAGACCGAAAATACTTGGTCCCATAGTTTATTTATCAAGGGGCAGCTCCACCAAATGTGAAGCATAGTGCCCTCTGCTTGTCCACACCGCCAGCACGTGCCTGTGTCGACCCCCCCCCGAACCTGGCCAAGTCAGCCGGGCACCTATACCATCAGGACAGGATTTTATAGTTTTTTTTCCTGGGCTCTACACGCAAGGGAGAGCTTATGGGTCAAGACAAAAGATTTGTCCCAATCTTCGGCATCCAGCTCCCGGCCCAAATCCCGCTCCCATCGTCTGACAAACCCAAGGTCCTCTGAAGAATCCCTCTCCGCCTGGAGCACCCCGTATAGAAGCGACAGGGCATGCGATGGTCCCTCATCAGCTCTCAGGATACTCTCAAATGTAGTTAGAGGCTGAGAGAGTGAGGACCCCGGGGAATGAGAGGAGACAAAAGCCTCCAGCTGTCTATGTAAAAGCCAGGATACCCTCTCACCCCGCCCCTGAACCCGGAGATCCTGGAGGCCCGGGGGTCGATTGTTCTGTAAGATGTCACCAAGCCTAACTCCCTGTGATTTCTCCCATATTAGGAATCTACTGGTCCCCACCCCCGGGGGGAAGGCAGGGTTATCAAACATGGGGGTAAGCGGTCCTGGCCTATGTGATATTCCCTTTTTCTGGAGTATTGAGTCCCATACAGATAGCAAAGAACGTGTCAAAAGTGGGAGGCTATGAGGCTTAGGTCTCAGGGAGGGTTCCAACCAGGGGAGTGCGGTAAGACTGAGAGGAGAGACCCCGTCCTCTGCACTTACCCACAGCTTGTCTGCTCCGTGATGGAACCAGTCGACTAATCCAACCAGGAGTGCAGCTGTGTGGTAGCCTTTAAGGTCTGGTAATCCCAATCCCCCTTTTCTTTTAGGCTTTATCAGAACCGTGTACCTTATTCTGGGCTTCTTGTCATTCCAGACAAACTTAGTCCAGGCCTTCTTCAAGACCTTGAAGAAGCCCTGTTCTGGCACAATCGGTACAGCCTGAAACACATAGAGAAAGCGGAAAGGGAAGGGAACAAGTCGCCCCCCCAGGGCTTTATAGAACCTTGGTGTGAACCCGTCTGGGCCCGGACTTTTCCCCATTGGAGTTCCTTTAATGGCCTTCTCTGTCTCCGTTTCCTCAAAGGGCAGCTCTAACAAATCCCTCGTCTCCTCTGGCAGAGGGGGAATTGCCGTTTCCTCAACGTATTCCTGTATGCGGTAAACTAATTCCTCAGGGGGGAGAGTGTCCCCTCCACCCTTTATGTTGTATAGTCCTGTGTAATATTTCTGAAATTCCTCCACAATATGGGTAGGTTTATGGACTTCCCTCCCCTCCTTATCTCTAACGACTGGTATATATGTTAGGTCCTGTCTAGGATGCAGAGACCTGGCCAGTAACCTCCCGCATTTGTCTGAGAATTCATAAAACCTGGCTCTGCACCTATCCCGATATTTTAAATAGCATTGGTCGTATAATCTTTTAAGCGTCTCTCTAGCCACAATCAGTTCCACTAACTCCCCTTTGGAGTGGGTATTTTTATGCGATTGCTCGAGCGCTCAGATACGGTCCAAAGTAGATCGTATCTGCTGCGTCCTCTCTCTCTTCAACCTAGAGCCATGTTTCAAAACTATCCCTCTAAGAACACACTTCATCGCTTCCCACTGCACCGGCAGGGGGGTGCTGTCATTTACGTGGTCTGCGATGAAGTGTGTTATAGCGCTGTCTACCTCTGCCATACATATAGGGTCCTTAAGTAAGTTGTCGTTAAGTCTCCAGTTGAACTGTCGTCTGGCACCACCCGTGACCGGTAGGTTGAGATATACTGGGGAGTGGTCTGACCAAATGATAGGGCCAATCGAGGCACCCAGGTCCCAAGCCAGGGCGTGATGACTGACGAATATGTAGTCCAACCTGCTGTAGGAGGCGTGGGTGTGCGAGAAAAATGTATAGTCTCTTGCCCCTTGATTCAGGATTCTCCAAACATCGACCACTTGAAGGTCACTCAGCGCCTTTTTAAAGGTCGCTAGTTTAGCTTGCGGGATCGCTGACCTGCCCTGGGAGGTGTCTAGCCTTGGGTCCAATGCCATGTTAAAGTCCCCACCAAGGATTATGATCCCTTCTGCAAATTTCTCCAGAAGGCGAAGGAAACGCACTCCCACCCCCGTTTGGCCTTGGTTGGGCAGGTATATGTTTGCTATAGTACAGGTCTCCCCGCCTGTTGAGAATTTCAGAAAGATGTATCTCCCCGGGAATCGACTTTTGTATCCAATGGCTCCAACTGAGTGTTTTTATGGATAGCAATCGATACTCCTTTGGATTTGGCATCTGGATTCGGGGAGTGATACCATCTCGTGTAGTATTTATTTTTGATTTCTGGAATTCTCCCGCTACGGAAGTGGGTCTCCTGAAGGAGTATTATATCTACCCTTTCTTTGTGCAGGCCGTATAAAATCTTAGCTCTTTTGTCAGGTATATTTAAACCTTTGGAGTTTAGGGAGCATATCTTCAAGTTAGCCATACCGCCAGACCCTCCCCCCTCCCAAGCAAGCCCCAAGTGGTAGACAAGGGATCTTAGGGGCAGGGGGGCAGTCCCGGGTCCGGGGGGCCAAGTTAGCGGGCAGGCAAATAGATGAGGTACCAGTCCAATGCACTTAGACGTCCCAATCCCCGGGTATCAAGGAGTAGGGGTAAGATTAGGGGGGGGAAGATAGAAAAGGGAGGAAGAAAGAGAACCGAGAAATAGAAAAACCCTCTAAAAGAGAAGAGGGTGGGTTCTAGTAGCGGAACTACTGTTCCAAGTTCTGCTTAGTCCCACCAGGCGAAAGCTCGGTGAGAGAGAGCAGAAAACTATAAGGGGGTAAAGTGACCTCGCATCTCGGGCGGGGCCCCAGCAACTCCGTCTCTAATCTACTAACCTTTGAGACCAGTGCTTAGGGAGCATTTAGGCCTCCGGTAATCAGTTTAGAGAGGGGGCAACTTAAGAACTCTTAGTGAGAAGCATCTAGCGAACTATATAACTTCTAAGAACTAGCTAAACATTTAACAACCAAAGGCAGGGAAAAAAAAACATATATCATAATGCAGTATGATCACGTCCTTTCGCAGGCTTTGAGTAGTCACAACTCAGCGAGTAGCAGCTGTTTCTCAAAAGGATACAATTACAACAGGTGTTTGACTATGTCGTCAAAGAATCTACGACCGAAGGCTCAGCACCCTATCTCCGTGGGCCCGGGCGAATGACCCCCGCTCCACCACGACCTCTACGGCGGTCCCTTCTGTCCCAATGATCTCTCCGGGGGGGGCGGGTCTGCTCCAAAGTCCAACCAGTCCGGGACTTCAACGGGGTCGGTGCCGAGGAATCTAAACAGGTCAGGGAGGTCTTCTTTGCGTCGTAGGATAAATGTGCCATTATCTCTGTGGACAATAAGGTGGAATGGGTGTCCCCATTTGTAAGAAGCATTAAGCTCCCGGAGTTTGTCCAGGAGTGGGCGCATCATTCTCCGCATGCGTAACGTGTGTCGGGAAAAATCTGGAAGGATTTGAATCCTGCGGCCATTCCACTCTACCTGCCGCTGCTCCCAGGCTTTGCGCAGAATGTCCTCTTTGACTGTGAAGAAGTGGATGCGGCATAGGACATCCCGCGGCGCGTCAGCTTCCCCTGCTGGCCGACTGGTCACTCTATGGATCCGATCTATGGTTATCTCTGTGCCTTTTGGGTTTCCCAGTATCTCATTAAAGATGTCAGAGGCGGCTGACCGTAACTGGCTTGAGGGTATTGACTCAGGGATGCCCCGCAGCTTCAGGTTATTGCGCCTGTTCCAGTTTTCTAACCAGAAAAGATAGGCTCATGGGACAAAGCCCAGAAACCCAAAAGCAGGAGCACCAATAAATTTAATAAGATTACTCTACCTTTTATTAAGAATTACATAAATCCAAACAAGGACATAACACACAGGACAAGATACAAACACATTAAAATACTGTGTATCCCCAAAATCCATCCAGTGCTGCACACACAGCAAATAATATCTGGGTAACTCCTAAAGTATAACTACGTGTAAAAAACCTAAGAATTGCTAATTTTGTGCCGGCACAAAAACCCCCACCTCCTCTGCCCCACAACAAGGGGGAAGAAAAAAAGGAGAGGAGGAGGGAGAACCTCTAACTGGCTAATAAGATATAATAAAGTGACAGTGCATAATGAACATGATTATTAATAACAATCAAGCAACAATAATCAATAAAACTAACAAACACTTATACTACTGTGTAGACAAAATCCTATAACCAACGTGAGTATCAATACATATAATATAAACCACAGTGAGGATAAAGTATAAAATATAAACAGTGTTATTAAAATTACAGTGTTTTAAAGCAGTGCCCAGGGCTCTAGGCAGTGCTTTAAAACAGTGCTGAAAACCAAGTGTTCAGTGATATTGGTCATGGACACACATACCCATTACAAGGGAATATCTCAAAATCTGAATCCACAAAAACAACAAGGCATAGAAAAAGAATAAAATACTCAGCCAAGCAACAAAGTGTATCACGTAAAGTAAGGAGTGGGGGATAACCAGCAGGGACACCTTCGAACGCGGCCGCCCGTGCCGCTTCGCTGGGTGAAGGAAATCAAACTAAAAAGTACCAACTTAAATACCTGAAGCACATGGGAACGGTTCGCGCCATCTAACAGGTGCTGATGGAACGCATCTGCGTCCCAGCACCATCCGGCGCGGCGGAAATGACGTCAGATGTCACCGGAAATGACAGCTGTGAATGACTGATCTATTAGCTAGAGGTGTCAATCTTTAACACGGGGGGTGGATCCATATTGTGACGGGCCAGAAACAGCCTGAGATCTGTCTGTCACACACAATACTTTATCATGATTCTGTGTGGATATCCAATTAAGTATGAAAAACGAGCATATACTGCCACGGCAAACACCCCACCCAGGCGGCAAGCACACCCGCCGATCCCGCGACCCCCCGCACCCGACCAGGCGCAACAAAAGTTGCACTCAGCCCAGGTGCAAGTGTTCGCGAGTGGGCGCACAGGGCGCCCCTCACTAACGGGCGCCACCCATATATCCGCTTAAAACCAATACCCATGAGCAGGTAGAATAAAAACAACATGTCTGGATCCATATCAATATCTAGAGAAATATATCAAATATAAACAACCTATTAAAGGAAATACTTTTACATGTGATGACAATTCAGCCTTATAGACCTAACTCAGACAGATTATTTCCTATTAACCAATACTTATCCTATGCCGTCCATACGGCAGGTAGCAACCGTGCATATATGAACACCATAAACCAGGAAAAGGAAAAAAGAGGGGGGGGGGGGGAAAGGGGGAAGGGGGGGGAGGGGAGGGGAAGGGAGGGGGGGAGGGGGAGGAACAATTAAAACAATCATAATACTCATAACTATTGCCAATTTTTTAAAGGCTCATTAAGTCTATTCCAGGCACAAGCACAGACTGCCACAGAATCAAATCTAGTGTGGGCAAGAGTGGAGGCAGTTGATTATTGCTTAGGTAAGATCTTCTATATTCATCTTCGGGTAATAACCTATCAAGAGTTCCCCTAAGGATTCAATATGTCGCCGAGGGAAGAGACATGGTCGGGGGTTTCTTCTGGACTTGAACCCATTGTCACTGGGAACCTTTCACTCCGTGTTAATAACAGATCCTCGCCAGCATTGACGGGAATAATGTGCAAAAACCTATGTGAAAGATAACAAAATTAACTCTTGTGAAAAATAAAATAAATTAAATCAAAATACATACCACAACACAATGCCCAAACCCTATGCAACAAAAACTGCATAATAAGACCCAAAACAAACCAAACTACATAACATAACACCCCCCATGTGCACCCGCCACTACACGTGTGTGTATAGCCTCATATAAAGACTAATATCACACACTTAGAGAAGCGCTCGCACATGGATATCAAACTGTGCTGCACTCACAGAGAAATCCGTGAGTAAAATTAAGTACCCTGCTTCCTCACCCAACTCACAATATCAGGGTAAACTAGAAAAACCCCCCCATGACATTCATTGTGCACCAATGAGTAGAAACAGTCCCGGGCCCTGCCAAAAGAAGATATTTCACAACAACCCCTATTGTCTACATCTTCCACACTAACCCAACCCCACAAAGAGGGGGGGGAAAAAATTGGAAGTGCAGTATCCCCTCTCCTACCGCAAGTATTTTATCCCAAAAACGGGGTAAAGGCCCAATCTTCATTCAGGCCTTTAGGGCTCCGAGTATCAAGTAGGAAAACCCATCTCAACTCCCTCTGTTGGAGGCGGCGTTTTAAATCCCCACCACGTGGGCCTATGGATACCCTCTCTATGCCCACAACCTTCAAAGTCTTGGGATCCCCCCCATGTTTCTCTAGAAAATGTGCTGCCACGGGGGAAATATTCTTACCCAAATCCTTATCCCGGCTGGCCAGCCGGATATTGGACATATGGGCTTGGATCCGAGTCTTCAGTGCGTTTTGTGTCTCTCCTACGTAAGCGCGTGGGCACCCACACCACAACAGGTAAATTACGGATCTCGTCCTGCAATTGATAAAAGAATTGATCTTAAATTTCTTACCGGTCTGTAAATTGGAGAAATTTTGTGTTTTATCTATATGGGCACAAATAGAACAATTCCCACAAGGAGCACAACCCGGGCTATTGGTCTTTTGTAACCAAGTTCCAGAAGATGAAAAATGGCTCTTGCAGAGGTAATCCTTCAAATTGGGGGCTCGACGGGCCGTAAACTGAGCCCTATGGCCCACTATTTCCGCTACTGATGGATCTGTAGATAATATGTGCCAGTGTCTAGAAAAGATATTCTGCACTTCCCTCCATTGTTTGTTATAATCCGTAATAAAACGTATATTTCCCATTTGTTTCCTGGTGCCTTCATTCTGTCGAGGACGGTAGACCAATAGCCCGGGTTGTGCTCCTTGTGGGAATTGTTCTATTTGTGCCCATATAGATAAAACACAACATTTCTCCAATTTACAGACCGGTAAGAAATTTAAGATCAATTCTTTTATCAATTGCAGGACGAGATCCGTAATTTACCTGTTGTGGTGTGGGTGCCCACGCGCTTACGTAGGAGAGACACAAAACGCACTGAAGACTCGGATCCAAGCCCATATGTCCAATATCCGGCTGGCCAGCCGGGATAAGGATTTGGGTAAGAATATTTCCCCCGTGGCAGCACATTTTCTAGAGAAACATTGGGGGGGATCCCAAGACTTTGAAGGTTGTGGGCATAGAGAGGGTATCCATAGGCCCACGTGGTGGGGATTTAAAACGCCGCCTCCAACAGAGGGAGTTGAGATGGGTTTTCCTACTCGATACTCGGAGCCCTAAAGGCCTGAATGAAGATTGGGCCTTTACCCCGTTTTTGGGATAAAATACTTGCGGTAGGAGAGGGGATACTGCACTTCCAATTTTTTCCCCCCCCCTCTTTGTGGGGTTGGGTTAGTGTGGAAGATGTAGACAATAGGGGTTGTTGTGAAATATCTTCTTTTGGCAGGGCCCGGGACTGTTTCTACTCATTGGTGCACAATGAATGTCATGGGGGGGTTTTTCTAGTTTACCCTGATATTGTGAGTTGGGTGAGGAAGCAGGGTACTTAATTTTACTCACGGATTTCTCTGTGAGTGCAGCACAGTTTGATATCCATGTGCGAGCGCTTCTCTAAGTGTGTGATATTAGTCTTTATATGAGGCTATACACACACGTGTAGTGGCGGGTGCACATGGGGGGTGTTATGTTATGTAGTTTGGTTTGTTTTGGGTCTTATTATGCAGTTTTTGTTGCATAGGGTTTGGGCATTGTGTTGTGGTATGTATTTTGATTTAATTTATTTTATTTTTCACAAGAGTTAATTTTGTTATCTTTCACATAGGTTTTTGCACATTATTCCCGTCAATGCTGGCGAGGATCTGTTATTAACACGGAGTGAAAGGTTCCCAGTGACAATGGGTTCAAGTCCAGAAGAAACCCCCGACCATGTCTCTTCCCTCGGCGACATATTGAATCCTTAGGGGAACTCTTGATAGGTTATTACCCGAAGATGAATATAGAAGATCTTACCTAAGCAATAATCAACTGCCTCCACTCTTGCCCACACTAGATTTGATTCTGTGGCAGTCTGTGCTTGTGCCTGGAATAGACTTAATGAGCCTTTAAAAAATTGGCAATAGTTATGAGTATTATGATTGTTTTAATTGTTCCTCCCCCTCCCCCCCTCCCTTCCCCTCCCCTCCCCCCCCCCTTCCCCCTTTCCCCCCCCCCTCCCCCCCCCCCCTCTTTTTTCCTTTTCCTGGTTTATGGTGTTCATATATGCACGGTTGCTACCTGCCGTATGGACGGCATAGGATAAGTATTGGTTAATAGGAAATAATCTGTCTGAGTTAGGTCTATAAGGCTGAATTGTCATCACATGTAAAAGTATTTCCTTTAATAGGTTGTTTATATTTGATATATTTCTCTAGATATTGATATGGATCCAGACATGTTGTTTTTATTCTACCTGCTCATGGGTATTGGTTTTAAGCGGATATATGGGTGGCGCCCGTTAGTGAGGGGCGCCCTGTGCGCCCACTCGCGAACACTTGCACCTGGGCTGAGTGCAACTTTTGTTGCGCCTGGTCGGGTGCGGGGGGTCGCGGGATTGGCGGGTGTGCTTGCCGCCTGGGTGGGGTGTTTGCCGTGGCAGTATATGCTCGTTTTTCATACTTAATTGGATATCCACACAGAATCATGATAAAGTATTGTGTGTGACAGACAGATCTCAGGCTGTTTCTGGCCCGTCACAATATGGATCCACCCCCCGTGTTAAAGATTGACACCTCTAGCTAATAGATCAGTCATTCACAGCTGTCATTTCCGGTGACATCTGACGTCATTTCCGCCGCGCCGGATGGTGCTGGGACGCAGATGCGTTCCATCAGCACCTGTTAGATGGCGCGAACCGTTCCCATGTGCTTCAGGTATTTAAGTTGGTACTTTTTAGTTTGATTTCCTTCACCCAGCGAAGCGGCACGGGCGGCCGCGTTCGAAGGTGTCCCTGCTGGTTATCCCCCACTCCTTACTTTACGTGATACACTTTGTTGCTTGGCTGAGTATTTTATTCTTTTTCTATGCCTTGTTGTTTTTGTGGATTCAGATTTTGAGATATTCCCTTGTAATGGGTATGTGTGTCCATGACCAATATCACTGAACACTTGGTTTTCAGCACTGTTTTAAAGCACTGCCTAGAGCCCTGGGCACTGCTTTAAAACACTGTAATTTTAATAACACTGTTTATATTTTATACTTTATCCTCACTGTGGTTTATATTATATGTATTGATACTCACGTTGGTTATAGGATTTTGTCTACACAGTAGTATAAGTGTTTGTTAGTTTTATTGATTATTGTTGCTTGATTGTTATTAATAATCATGTTCATTATGCACTGTCACTTTATTATATCTTATTAGCCAGTTAGAGGTTCTCCCTCCTCCTCTCCTTTTTTTCTTCCCCCTTGTTGTGGGGCAGAGGAGGTGGGGGTTTTTGTGCCGGCACAAAATTAGCAATTCTTAGGTTTTTTACACGTAGTTATACTTTAGGAGTTACCCAGATATTATTTGCTGTGTGTGCAGCACTGGATGGATTTTGGGGATACACAATATTTTAATGTGTTTGTATCTTGTCCTGTGTGTTATGTCCTTGTTTGGATTTATGTAATTCTTAATAAAAGGTAGAGTAATCTTATTAAATTTATTGGTGCTCCTGCTTTTGGGTTTCTGGGCTTTGTCCCATGAGCCTATCTTTTCTGGTTGGATATTTATTCTTTGCAGTGTAGCACAAACATTGTAAATCACGGGCGGTGCACCACTTTGTCATATGTTCCAGTTTTCTAGGTCATCGGCTTGAAGTATGACATCTGTGAGTCGTTGATTATGGACGCGGTTCACCCGTTCCAGCTCCGCAATTCTGTTTTCATGGTTTGTGTTGGAGCTCTCTAAAGAGGCCACCCTGGTATCCAGAGCCGATGTTTGCTGTTGAAGATCCTCTAACTCTTTCCTGACCGCTCGCTCGATCCTCCGTGCGACTGCCTCCAGATCTTCCTTTAGATCCGCTTTCGTGGGGAGAAACTGGAGGAGAAGCCTGAGGCTGGGATCCAGCTCAGTGGGAATGCCCCATGTTGCTTGGGTTAAGTGAAGGCTGGGATGAGGCTGACCCCCAGGGATGGCCAAAGGTCTCTCTTCCATGTTTGGGATGCCCCAATATCCCTCTCTTGGGTTTGTTTTCTCCCGTGGATCGCTCTCAGGGTTCGAGTACCAGGCCAGTGGCGATGTGTGGTCTGGCGGCAATGAGGGGCTATGGATCGGCAACCACCCCGCTCCGTCGCTGCCAGTATGGGGATCCTGCTCTGTAAATATAGCATCTGCAGGGGGAAGGGATCCATTCAGCAGGCTGCCTGAGGGGGGTGGTTGGTGTACTGTACATTCAGCTCCATTTTTATTTATGCTTGTAGTGGGGCTTAATTGTGGAGAGGAGATCCCCTCTCCTGTGGCCTCACGTCCCTCCGCGCCACGAGGCGACAGGGGCTCCAACTGCTGCATCGTTGGGCTCCCCCCCTCCTCCTCGCTCTTGCCAGCAGCGATTGCGGGGCTGCACTGCGGGAGGTCTCCCTCCCTCGCCTCCGCTGCTACTGATGCCTCCGCCGCCGCACGTGTGGCAGTCACATGGCTCCCTCCCTCCTCTGTATCGGCTGGGGAATGGCAGTGCGGGGGAACGCCCAGACCCACCTCCGCAGGCACCGCTGCCTCCGCCATCGCGCCGGTGTCCCTCGGGCGGCTCCTTGCCTCCATCTGCCGGCGCTGCTGTCTCTCGGCGGATCTCTGTCTCCCTGCTGCACGCTGCGGGAGGCTCTCTCCTCTCTTCTCCTGCGCCATCTTGATTACTGGCGACTCCCGGGGCAAAGCTTCCCGGACCATATAGCGTGTGATGCCGCTGTCCATCTGGCCTCCTCCACCTCTCTGGCTTCTTTTCTTCTTGCTTCCTCGCATGGCAAGGGTCTCGGTGGGCTCTCTGCGCTGCTGGGTAACTGCGGGACGGGTAAGTCGCTGGAGCCCCTCTTCTGAGCGTCCTCACTCCGCCATGCGTAGGCCACGCCCCCCTCTGAACCAGACTTTGCAAGAGACATTTGATTACTGTGGAATTTGACATTAAAACTGACCGTATTTCCCATGTTTCTACAGGCACTTCTTCACAGCAGAGCCAGGACCCAGGACATCGTGTTGTCCCCAACGAGCCAGCTCTCGGCCACCAACCAAGTAAGTAGTCATGGCATTATTTGCATTTATGTGGTACTTCACATCAACACACAGATACATCAAGCTCTAGCCAATGGCAATATAAGACTGACCTGTGGCCACTTCCTTAGCTTAATGACTTGCCACACTGAGCTGTGGCCACTTCCTTAGCTGAATGACTTGCCAGACTGATCTGTGGCCACTTCCTTAGCTTAATGACTTGCCAGACTGATCTGTGGTCACTTCCTTAGCTTAATGACTTGCCAGACTGATCTGTGGCCACTTCCTTAGCTTAATGACTTGCCAGACTGATCTGTGGCCACTTCCTTAGCTTAATGACTTGTCACACTGACCTGTGGCCACTTCCTTCGCTTAATGAGTTGACAGAATTACATATGTCGCCTTTATTTAATTTGTTAACTACAAAACATTCAATCCACAGGTGGCAAACATGTATTGGTCTCAAACTAATGATTTTTTCTCTATTTGTTACAGGGACCACACGCCAAAAAATATTTGAAATGCATCGGAGGGTCCTTGCGTTGGTGGCCGATATGAAGGTGATGGTTGATTCGTTGGGGACAACAGAAGAAGAGGAAGAGGAGTAGAGTCCTGGGTCCTGGCCATTTCCGCTGAGCAATTAAAAAAAAAAAATTTAGATGTTAAATACTTTTTAAGACACTTGTTTTATTTTTTTACATAAAAAATATAAAAAAATTTACTAGCCAAGGACCAAAAAAAAAAAAGTTTTTATTGGAAATTTTTTTTTTTTTAAATATACAAATATTTAAGATTAAAAAATTTTTCAAAGAAACCAATGTTTCAGTGTCATTTCTTTAAACACATACATTTCCAACAAAGAAAGGGGCAAATACATATTTCAAGCTCAAGATTCAGATGTCCGCGAAGTGAATTGGGTAAATTTTAGGGTGCAGGAAATGAAGAAGAAACTAACCGCGAAGTGATTTGGGTAAGTTTTAGGGTGCGGGAAAGGAAGAAGAAACTAACCGCAAAGTGATTTGGGTAAGTTTTAGGGTGCGGGAAATGAAGAAGAAACTAACCGCGAAGTGATTTGGGTAAGTTTTAGGGTGCGGGAAATGAAGACGAAACTAACTGCGAAGTGATTTGGGTAAGTTTTAGGGTGCGGGAAATGAAGAAGAACCTAACCGCGAAGTGATTTGGGTAAGTTTTAGGGTGCGGGAAATGAAGAAGAAACTAACCGCAAAGTGATTTGGGTAAGTTTTAGGGTGCGGGAAATGAAAAAGAAACTAACTGCGAAGTGATTTGGGTAAGTTTTAGGGTGCGGGAAATGAAGAAGAAACTAACCGCGAAGTGATTTGGGTAAGTTTTAAGGGTTCAAAAGGGAAGCTGCAGGATAACGCTAAGTGGTTAGGGTGAGCTTTAAGGGTTCAAAAGGGAAGCTGCAGGATAGCGCTAGGTGGTTAGGGTGAGCTTTAAGGGTTCAAAAGGGAAGCTGCAGGATAGTGCTAAGTGGTTAGGGTGAGCTTTAAGGGTTCAAAAGGGAAGCTGCAGGATAGCGCTAAGTGGTTACGGTGAGCTTTAAGGGTTCAAAAGGGAAGCTGCAGGATAGCGCTAAGTGGTTAGGGTGAGCTTTAAGGGTTCAAAAGGGAAGCTGCAGGATAGTGCTAAGTGGTTTGGGTGAGCTTTAAGGGTTCAAAAGGGAAGCTGCAGGATAGTGCTAAGTGGTTTGGGTGAGCTTTAAGGGTTCAAAAGGGAAGCTGCAGGATAGCGCTAAGTGGTTTAGCTAAACATTGTAGTAGAAGTGATGGAGTGAAATATGTAGGCGAGCACTTTAATGAGTTAAGTTTGTAGTGCGCAGGCGCAAGATCATAAGGATTCCGTCTGGACGATTATTTTTGGAAATATGGAAACCAAATCTATCGGGAAACGTAAAGGATTCGTGTGAGGATACGATGGGTAAAGAGCAAAAACGAAAGCCTACTTTGTTACCTGAGAAAATGAATCTGAAAAGTCTCGATGGAAAATGACATCCTCGTACTCGTACTCTGGCATACGAACGGACGGAAACTTTACAGAAGGTTTACAATGCATGCATAGAATCGCTCGCACATTCATACGAGAGCGGGAACATTTGAAAATAATACGACATCGGCACTAAAACTGAAGTTTTTTTGTGTCTCTCTGAATTGAGCCTATGGTTTCCACCAGAGGGGGGGGGGGGGGTCAAGAGTCCCGGACCCACCACCACTACCTCTGTAAACCCACTACAGCCCTCTCCCCTTACCCCTCCCACCATATTGTAGTTCTAATACCCTCTTTAGACCAACATCCGAACCCTTGAACATTATCCAGGATACCCATGTCTGCATGTATGCCTCCCCCTCCCCCCTGAGATCCGCCGTTAATTCCTCCATCCTACCCGCTGTCAGAAAATGTCTCAGGGTCCCCCTCTTCCCAGCCTCCTTACTACCAGGGAGCATGGACAGCAACGTAATTTCATTGCAAAGTATTCGGGATCCGAGTCCCGTAAGCTTCCTCATACAAAAGCAGGACTTTGGCCCACAAGCTATGTATACTTGGGCACTCCCACCACACATGTAGCAGTGTACTCCGGGCTGCGTTGCATCTCCAGCACGTGTCGGGCACCATGGGGAAAATCTGGTGAACCCGGACCGGGCTTCTATACCACCTGGAGATGAGCCTAAAGTTTTTTTCCTGAGCTTTACAGGGTTTCGCCATTTTATGGGTGAGGTAAAACGCCTTTTCCCAGTCCTCCCAATCTCCCTCTCCCACAGCATACTGATAATTAAATCACAGGTATGTGGGCACAATCCTCACACAAATGTTTATTTTACATTCCAAAAGAGGAAACAATAAGGCAGAACAACAAAAACATGCCAAAATCGGGTTTTCCTTCCTTTAAAGCGGTCCTTCACCCTGAATAAGAGCCTATCTTATATGTTTCCCACACCCTGTACATACAAATTGCCCACATTAAAAATCATCTTACCTGCATCTACTGCATGTTATGAGCCTTTAAACATCCAAGATGGAGGCTCATGGAGAATCAGACAGCCTGCAAACAGGAAGTGTCTTCTGACTGTGTTGCTCTGCATTCTGGCATTGCTGTCCTTTCCCTGACCCCAGTTCTGCTCTGTCTGTGCAAAGCACAGCTATAACCCCGCCCCCTGTACTTTAACCCGCTCTCCTCTCCTCTGTATGTGTGATGCTTCTGAGTCAAGATGGTGGCACCCGTATCCTAAAGTCCTGAACAGAGTTGCAGCCCGGTGGGGGAAAGAGTAATAAGTAAGTGAGTAAAACCTTAAAATATATTAATTTTAGATGCTGGAAAATTGTTTTTTAAGGGTTTGGGCTTTTCATTAAATCATGCTGAAGGTCCGGTTTAAGGTAAGCGCTCAAGAAAACTCAGACTTATTATGCAGAATAACAGAAAAATCACTAGCTTTTGTATTTACAGAGCAATGAACAAAAAGGCCTCGATTCAATAATGGTAGAACAAAATTATCATGGTAGTAAAATATTCACTTTATGAGAAAAAAGCCTGAGAATTTCAATGTTGTTGAATCACCAATCACCAATTTGGATGACAATGAAAGTTAGAGCTACTCCTAAGAAAAGTAGTGAACTTTTTACTCCTATTTAAAACAGAACATGCAAAGATATACAGATCAGTGAATTATTAACTATTTACTTAAGCTAAGCCATAAACTGCAAATTTGTGAAGTGTGCCTAGACTGCATCTAGTTGTCTTAGCAGTTCCCTGTTGGAGTCACAATTTACGACAGTTCACGCTTAAACTCCATGAACTCACATAGGTTTAACATTGAAGTGGGCCAAAACCCAGGATTTTGACTATCCTGGGTTTTGGTCCCTGCCCCCCCACGCGGCCGCTCAACCAATCAGTGTGCTTGGATCCGCTGATGTCCCTTCGTCTCTCGAGTGGCTCTGAGTGCACTTGACACCCACATCCCTCGCTACCTTCTAACAGGGAGTGTGTCCGCATCTGCCATTCACAAATGCCTGGTGCGGGCACAGGCCCTGCTAGATGGATAGCAGGGAGGCGGCTCGCACTTGCGCCTTTGGACCAGAAAAGAAGGTAAGTGTATAGGCAACCTGGGGGGTTTCACACTGCGGGGCACCCCCGATTTTGGATGCCCCGGGGGAGGGTTTCAATCGGCTCAGGAAACTTATAGATTCCCTGGCCGATCGCTGTGGGTTTTGGTTCACTTTAAAGATCACAGGAATGACCTCCCTGTGGCTGCATATTTTTCTGGAGCAGACCCCACAATAAATGATTTAAAAGTTACAAGTTTTGATAGGTGGTTTCAAAACATAGACAGAGAGAAACATTTGGGAATATACATTTATGCAAACATTTCAAACACTACAAAGTGGGCTCAAAAATCATGCCACTTTCATGAGTGCTTATATGTGTGGAGTATAAGGGTGAATTGTTGTAAATTGTGACTTTGACAGGGTAAGACAACTAGATGCAGCCTTGACACCCTTCACAAATTTGCAGTTTATGGCTTAGTGTTTTGTAAATAGCTCAGTGATCTGTATTTCTCTGCAAATTACCTGTTTCTTCTTTTTATGGCCTTTTGATGTTCGATTCTGCATAACTTCTGCAGTTCTGCTGTTGTTATTTTGCATAACATCATGTCTGAGGAAGAGAACTGAGTGTTCTTTAATTCTTCTTACTTTAATTATTCTCAACCTTAAAAAATATTTCTTCACTTTCTACTGCTTATGACCTACCATGGTATCTTTGCCAAATCCTATCCTATGCCTTTTCTTGGCAAAATAAATGCAGATCTCTCAAATGGAGCTATTCAATTTTAAAGATTTATTTTGCCAGGAAAAGCACTTTTCAACAATGATAGCCAGGCAGTTACCTGGAAGAATTTTTTGGACACTTTTCCAAGAGATATTCAGGGCCGTGGAGAGTGGGGTATGGCGGGGATGCATGTGGGCCATGGAGAGAGTGCAGGATTGAAGGGTTATATCGCTAACTAGGGTCTCCAAGGACAGTTGCTTTATTTTACATGTTCTGCTATACATATATATATATATACGTTACTATAAAAAAAAAAACATTTATTGATCAAAGTGTATAATTCCATGGTTAATTTGACCAAATTTTGTATGGCCGCAGAATTTTACCTTCTTATGTATATCACACTATACTTAACTGTAACTTGTATTGTATTATTGTATTTATGGGACTACTATTTTGACTCATGCCTTAAAGGAAAAGTCCACAAAAGTGGCTCCAGGCTCCAAGTCCGAACAGTGCCAGCAGGAGCTAGCTTACCTTATGGCCACTCCTGTGCCACCGATCGCTCCGATTTGTAAAGCCGGGAGCTGCTTCTCCGGGTTCTGGCTTGCAGATGGTACATCCAGCTCCCACTGAAAACAATGGGTACCCCGGCCATGTCCACCCACCAGCTGGAAACCTGGACTCTCAGCTCCTAGCTTCACAAAACGAGGCAAGTTAAGCAGATCACGCTGCCTGGGGTCTAATGTCTTAAGAAAGAAGTGGACTTTTCCTTTGATAAAAAAAGTTTGAAACTAAATATCTGCCCAATGCATTGCCTGATGGGTAAAAACATCTTTATATATCAGAAGAATTGTAATATCCATAAACTATTCCAGCCCAGGCTGGCTCAGGAGAAAATCCATTAGAGTTTTCTGTAACAGTAGAATGGCACATTCAATATCTGCCACCTTTTTTGTGGATTTTATTGTTTGACCATTTTTTCAAGATTTAAAGGGTTGTGACCAGAAGGTTGCTGGTTCGATTAACAGCTAGGACTGTAGTGCTCTTGAGCTCCAAACCCCCCCAAATGCTCCCTGGGAACCATGGATAGGGCAGCCCACTGCTCTGGGCACTTGTGTGCCCTAGTGTGTTTACTAGTGCATTTCTCTTGTGTGTTCACTACATGGATGTGTAGAAGTGGAGCACACCTTGCTCACATTGCTCATATATACATTATATGATTATACATTACATTATACAATATTTTTATAGGACAAATATAAATGGGCTCCTCTAACTGGGAGAAGGGGAATGTGCCTTGACTTGCAATGCCCAAGGCTGATCAGGATGAGTCATCGTTGTCGGAAAGGCACTGACCCCGATGAGGTTAGGTTTATATAGGCCTTTTTCATTATAGTAACCCTTAGTGAAAATTTAGTTTTACATATTTTACACAAAATATAAAGATAAAAGAGACAAAATTAAGTAAATATTTAGAATGTCACACTTTATGATTATTTGATGTATTTTCATGTTGACAGGCTATACCAATGAGATATTTTGCTGGGAAACATATCTAAAGAAAACAAATTCAAAAGCAGCACCTGCAATATTGTTTAATACTGTAAGTAACGTTTAATTTTTCTGAATTATCATGGTTTAGTTAAGATTTATTTAGTAATGCTGGAGAACATGAGGTTAATGAACCAGCTATAATAAAAGGATTGATGATGCAAAGGCAAGTTTTAGCTCATTGGTAGCCTGGTAGCCTTGGGAGGGGGAGGGGGCGGCACGTTAATATATTTTTTTTAAACACACATAACCAGGGCTATTTTCAAATACTCCAAGTTATGTTGATGCTCAACACATTTTTTGTTTTTTGTAGAACGAGGCTTCTAAGCACTTCATTCATACCTTAGCGTTTGGCAACACACTGTGTTTCCCTCTGCGATCACATTAGGTATAATAATCAGACAGACAGCAAGGGGAAATTAATTTGAATATAGGGAAGAGGTCCCAACATGCCTAAGGGCTCTGATTGGTGGTCGCCATAGGCAGGGGAAAACTATTCTGATTTCTCTTTCCTGGTGCAAGCTGGCTGAAGGTACGCTGCATGTGCTTTCACTACATAATTGGACAACCCCCTTAATAGTATAAGAAAAGCAAGCAAGCCTAAAAATGAATTATGTTATTCTGATACAGTTTTATGAATGTCCTGTGTTCTTTTAATAACCTAACCTATAAAATGTTAATATTTCAAGGTAAATATAATTTTAAAATTGGACACTGGAAAATGTATTGTGTATTGCTACAACTAATGTTCCTTGCCCTACTGTTGATGGAGTATTAGACCACACCCCTCTCACCTTAAAGTGGACCATCACCCTCGGGACATCCGAGATCGGGATGTCCCGCGGGGTGAAACCCCCCCAAACCCCCTTACCTTAGTCTCGGCGGCGGCCGGCCGCCGCCGCCTCCCTCGCGCCCCTCTAGGCATGCGCGCCCCCGCGCCGGCCATCTGTGAATGGCCGGCGCGGGGGCGCGCGCGTCAAGAGGGACGCGCGGGAGGCGGCGGCGGAGGAGCCACGGACAAGCGGCTGTCAAATCGCTTGTCCGTCGGCGCTGGGAGCGGGGAGAGGTGAGTTTTTCTTGGGGTTCGGGGGGGTTTCACACAGCGGGGCACCCCGATCGGGGTGCCCCACCGAAGTGGACCAAGTCCCAGGATATTCAAAAATCCTGGGTGTTGGTCCACTTTAAAGGTGTATATTTGTATGTGCCAAAAGGATTCTCTCAAGCTCCTGACCTAGTATTTTTTTAAGGTTTCTGTGTGAAACCCCCCTGATCACCCACAGAATTCTCACTTCAGCTGTTTCCCATGGCACATGTGCTGGTTCTCATTCATGCGTTGAACAGAGCTCCAGCATAGGGAGTGGAAGCATATGCATCCCCATTCCCCCTGCAGTCTGTGGTGCTATCCTGCCCCCAGCCTATTTGAATGGCTGGCTGTGGGAGTGCGCTTAGCTGTAGGGAGACCAGGAATACGCCCGCGACCCGTGGGGGTGCCAGAAAGGTAAGTGATTCCAAGCCTGCACAAGGCATCCTGAATTGGGATGTCCCAAGGTCAGTTAGTTGGTCTTTTAGACTCCAGGGCTGGCATTAAAGGTTATAGTTCATTTTTAAAGAGTATTATGTGCACTGGACATGTCCTACAGGAAATAAGTAATGAAATTGAATTTTATGCAATCAATGCTACAATGTCTCACATGATCTTCTATTGTTTTAAAGAACAAAAGTTTAGCTTATTAATTTATCTGATGATTTCCAAATAACATTGAATCTGGTATTTCATAAGAGGGGACATCCTGGCATCTAAATGAATCTTAAAGAAACTGTCCAGGCTAGGTATAAAATGAAAGCAAACATGTCTTAACCTCCCAGTTAGTTGATTTCTGCCAGTTTGATGTGGTCTGAAGAGATTTACTGCTGCATTATTATACTTTGCTGTAAAGTTTTGGCTGAAAATTTCTCTTCAACATGTGTGAGCCAGCCCAAATAATTGCATTTTAGTTTATTGAGCAATGAGTGTTCATTTACTTAATACTGTATGCTTTTATTTAAGTACCTGCTCAGCATATAGCCATCATAAGTAAATTGTCTTGGTAGAACTATCTAAGTTCAACCAAGGTATGTGGTTGGGAAAAGTTACTTTTATGTATTTGTTTGTAACTGATAACAGCTAATAGAAACTGTTATTGTTAATGTTACTTTCTGCTAGAAAAGCAGAAAGTTGTCAGCTGTTGATGCTGTGACAAGCTTCTGTGGGAGGCTATTCCACAGATTTATAGTTCTTATGGTAAAAAATGATTGTCATTTTTGGAGATTGAATCTTTTTTTTTTCCAGGCGGAGGGAATGTCCCCTTGTCTTTAAAGAAGATTTTAGTTGAAATCATTTTCCCCATATTTTTTGTAATGGCCATTTATATATTTATACAAGTTAATTATGTCCCATCTCAAGATTAAACAAATTTAATTCCTGTTATCTTTCTTCATGACTAAGGTCCTTCATTCCTTTTATCAGTTTGGTGGCTCTCCTCTGCAGCCTTTCCAAAATCAGAAAATCCTTTCTATGAACTAGTGCCCAGAACTGGATGGCATATTCCAGGTGAGGGTGCACCAGTGCCTTGTAAAGAGGCAATATTACATCTCTTTCCCATGATTACATGCCTCTTTTAATGCATATTAATATCTTGGTCGCCTTAGAAGCAGCTGCTTGGCATTGTATACTGTTTATTCTAAGTATACAGCACGTCCTGTTCCAGAAGATATTCCTTACTCTTGGGTTATACATCCAGTAGATGGCGCTGGACTGCAGAGACAGAAAAGTGGCTCCTCGTGGCCCCATATATACCAGGGACCTCCCACAAATTCCCCAGTTCTTCTCTGCAGTTTGGGCTGCGATGGCTCTTTCTACTCGCAGGTGAGCGGGGCGTATTAGCCTGCGGCCCTGTAGGACTA
Organism: Gastrophryne carolinensis; assembly: GCA_027917425.1. Lineage (NCBI taxonomy): Eukaryota > Metazoa > Chordata > Amphibia > Anura > Microhylidae > Gastrophryne > Gastrophryne carolinensis. Next base: position 296,693,151 of record CM051235.1, on the reverse strand, counting down.
TTCCCACCCATTCCTTTTCACTGCCTCCCAGCTTAGGCTGCGCTGGTCGGGTGATGGTAGGCAGCACCGCTGCTAGGTGCTAAGGAGCGCTGCTCCTACCACAGTCCCCCACCCAAGGGTAGGCAGTACAGGCCCGTGGTGAGCCTTATGGGATGCCCCTCCCGCGCCCGTTTGCCCCTCGCCCCCTGTCCCCTCAGTTAGGCTCCTCTTAGGTCCGCTGCTTCCCCTTCGCTCCCCCTGGGTAGATCTCCGGGGGGGGGGGGTGTATATATTACTATGTGTTTTTTGCTATGTGTTTTGCATTGGTTGCACTGGTTTTGCTATTGCCGCCACCGCCGCGCGCTTGTACTCTGCTCCGCGGGCGGTGGCGACATCGCCTCAGGCGATGCTGTGCCGTCAGTGGCTGGCCTTGTCACTGAGGCGTGTTTTCACGCTCTTCGGGGGAGGCCTTGCGGATGATGCTTTCCGCATCACTTCTGCGCGGCCCACCCCTTGAGGGCTCCTGTGCTGCGTGTCTGGCATCCCCCTATCGCGGGCCGTAAGTGCCCCTGCGGGCTGGCTTTTCTTTACTTTTAATTGTATTATGCTTACGGGTTGCTTTATGTCTTACAGGCGGGTCAAACTTTTTTGTGGTTTCTCCCGGTCCTATCCCCTCTATTTAGCGTTAACGCCTTATTGGAGGGCTATTGTATTGTATATCTCCCACTTCCCTAGCGGGCTATTGGGGCATCCCGGGTAGCCTTATTGGCGTCAATCCCAATTGGCCTATTGTGCCACAATAATCACCATATGGAGGCTTCTCAGGATAATGTGCTTGGGGTTCCTTCAGGACAAGCCCGGCTGTGTGTGGCGTGTGGGGTATCCCCTATAAGTGATAATGTCAGGGTGTGTGTACCCTGCGCCCAGCAGACGCTTGCGCTGCAGTCTGGGTTACCGGTGGCTGGGCCTGCGCTCCCTCTGGCTTCACCTACCCCCCACGCTTACATTTGACTCCTAGTGAGGTGCATACCAGTGGGGAGTTTCAACCTGATTTGGCTGCACGGTGGCCAGCATTGAGAGACATATTGCTGGGTCTGGCCCGCGTAAGGCTTCTGCTAAGGAGCGGCATTTATTACCTGGTGTTTCCCTCTTTCCTATGGAGGCTGAGGAATTTTTTGACGTTACCGGTTATACCCCCCTGGAAGAGGGGGAATTATTTTCTGATTCAGAATCATCTGAGGATCAATCTAGGGTGTATGGTGCCGATTCTGGGTCTGACCCATGGGCTTCAGATGATACTGACAGGCTTTTAGCTCACATTTTTGAAGTACTCTGTATCTCTCCTCCTGCCGTGGCTCCGCGGCAGCAGGGGGAGCTGTTTCATACTGCTAAACCATGCTTGGAGTTTCCTGAACAAACTCATTTTAATAATCTGGTGCTCAAAGAGTGGGAACGGCCTAGCCGGCTCCCTGGGGTGCCAAAGAGTTGGGATAAGCGGTATCCCTTTCCTGCTGAAATGGTTAGACGGTGGTCATGTCCTCCCGAGGTGGATGCACCAGTTCTGGGGTTGTCCAACACATCCGTCATGCATTCCCCTGACTCTACTACACTGAGGGATGGGGAGGACAGGCGCATAGATCAGCTGGCTTGCCATGCCTTTGCCTGTGTGGGAACCGAGCTGTGTCCGGTCTGTGCCTGCTCAGGGGTCTCTTAGATGGGGCCCCTGATGATGCAGGTAGTTAAGAATATAGAGCTCTTCTGCGTTGTGAGGAATTTGTTGCATATGTTCTCTCTGCCTTGGATGATATCATTAGAATGTGTGGCAGGGCCTTGTTGGTGGCGATACGCCGCTCGGTCTGGCTGTGCCAGGGGGCAGCTGACAACGCTGCTAAGAAGGTTCTCACTGGGTTTCCCTTGAAGGGGCTGCGCCTCTTTGGTGAATGTCTGGACTTGTTTGCTAAGGGAGGCAAGTTACCTCAGCGTAGAAGGCAGCCCCGGTCCTTTCGGGGGTCAGGTGCCTTTCCTCCTTCCTTCCAGGGTTCCAGAATTGGATGGGGAGCTTCCTTTGCTGGAGCCCGTGGAGATTTTTGGGGCAGGGGCAGAGGACGTGGCCGCCCTGGCCCCTCCTGGGGTCCCAAGCCTAAGTCCTCCCCCAAGCCCTCTCAAGCATGAAGGGGTGCCCTCACCCATCTGGGTGGGGGGACGGCTTCAGCTCTTGGCTCATGTCTGGAGGCGTCATGCCTCAGACCGGTGGATTCAGGAGGTAGTGTCCACCAGTTACAAGATAGAGTTTGCAGCCTGACCGCCCCCAAGATTGATAAAATCCCAGTTAGCTCAAAACCCCCTGTCAGCTCAGGGTCTGTCCCTGGCTGTCCAAGGCCTTCTGGAACTGGGTGTCATCTGCTGGGTGCCCTTGAGGGAAAGGGGCAAAGGTTATTATTCCAATCTTTTCATTGTTCCCAAAAAAGATGGGTCCATCAGACCCATCCTGGATTTGAAGCACCTCAACTAATTTGTCAGATTCAGACACTTTCTCATGGAGACTCTGCGCTCAGCTGTGACTTTCCTATGCCCAGGGGACTTCATGTCCTCTGTAGACATCAAGGATGCTTACCTTCACGTAGCCACCTTTCCAGGTCATCAGAGATTCCTCAGGTTCGCTCTGGAGGATCAGCACTACCAATGTGTGGCCTTGCCCTTCGGTCTCACCTCGGCTCCCAGGGTATTCACCAAGGTGGTGCCCTGCTTCGAGGCGGTTCCATATGCTCAGTTCCACATGAGGCCTCTTCAGCTTCACCTCTTGTCAGTATGGGATCGCGACCCCGTGTCCTTGGATCAGGTGTTTGTCCTGTCTCCTCTGGCCAGGCGTTCTCTGTCGTGGTGGCTGGACTCCAGGAACCTGCTGGGGGGCAGATCCTTTCTGGCCCCTCGTTGGGAGACTGTCACCACGGATGCCAGTCTGACAGGTTGGGGGGGCTCAGTGGGGACCTCAGGAGGCCCATACCCCTATCAACATTCTGGAGTTGAGGGCGATCAGGTTGGTTCTCGCCCATTTAACCCCACACCTGCGGGGTCAGGCTGTTCAGGTCCGCTCGGACAACCAGACGGCGGTTGCCTACATCAATCATCAGGGAGGGACCCGGAGCAAGAGGGCCCTCAAGGAAGTGTCCCTGATACTGTCCTGGGAGGAGGTGAATGTTCCCTGCATCTTAGCTGTGTACATTCCGGGGGTGGAGAATCTGGAGGCAGACTCCCTGAGCAGGGGGACCTCTTGTCTGGGTGAATGGTCCCTCAGCTGCAGGGTGTTTCACTCCCTGTGCCACCGCTGGGTTCAGCCGGATGTGGATCTGTTTGCATCCCGTCACAATCACAAGCTTCCAGTCTTTGTCTCTCTGTCCCAGGATCCTCTGGCCTTGGCCATGGATGCCTTGGCAATGTCTTGGACGAGTTTTCAGCTCCTGTGTGTGTTTCCCCCGTTTCCCCTGCTGGGCAGGGTGCTGCGTAAGATAGCTCAGGAACGGGTGCCAGCCATTCTGGTGGCCCCCTGTTGGCCAAGAAGAGTGTGGTTCGCAGACATCGTGCAGCTACCAGTAGATCAGTACGCCCTGCCCCGGGTTCCAGATCTGCTCACTCAGGGGCACCTATGCCACCCCAATTTACAAACGCTGGCTTTGACGGCCTGGCTGCTGAAACCTCCATCTTGATGGAAAAGGGGCTGCTTGCCTCGGTTGTTAATACCATGATCAGGGCTAGGAAAAGTTCCTTTTCTTCTATCTACTATAGGGTTTGGCATACTTACATTGACTGGTGTGAGTCTAACTCGCTTCCCTGTCGTGTGTTTTCTATTCCTAGGATTCTGGAGTTTCTGCAACATGGTTTGGATCTGGGTCTTTAGCTCAGTACTCTGAAAGGTCATGTTTCTGCCTTGGCCATTTTTTTCCCAAAGATCCTTTGCTCAGCATCCCCTGGTCAAGACCTTCTTCCAGGGGGTTACTCACGTGCGTCCCCCACGTAAGCCTATGTTACCAGTCTGGGACTTGAACTTGGTCTTATCTGCCCTGTAGGGGTCTCCCTTTGAGCCCTTGCAGAGGGCCCCCTTGTCCATTCTTACCCTTAAGGTAGTCTTTTTGGTGGCTATCACTTCTGTTAGGCATGTTTCTGAGTTGGCGGCGCTTTCCATCAAACCTCCTTATTTTGAGAGACACCAGGACAAGGTGGTGTTTTGTTTTAAGCCAGATTTTCTGCCTAAGGTTGTTTCTGCCTTTCATCTCAATCAGGACATTGTTTTGCCTTCTCTGTGTCCTAACCCTAGTAACTCTAAGGAGAGGGTTTTACACTCTTTGGATGTGGTTAGGACTCTGAAGTTCTATCTGGTGGCTACTGAACCCTTCAGGAAGACTGATTCTCTTTTTGTGCTCCCTTCTGGACCTAAGAAGGGTCTGGCTCCAGCTAAGTCCACTATCAGCAAGTGGATCCGTCAGGCTGCGATACAGGCCTACTCTGCTAAGGGGAAGGAGCCTCTCTTCCGCCTTACTGCTCATTCTACTCGTGCTATTGGTGCCTCTTGGGCTTTTCAGCACCAAGCTTCTGTTGAACAAGTTTGCAAGGCCGCCACTTGGTCTTCTGTTCATACTTTTTCTAAGTTTTACAAGGCTGATGTTAAGGCCTCAGCTGATGCTGCCCTTGGTCGCAAAGTTCTGCAGGCGGCAGTGGTTTAAACTGTCTGCTGTTACTTTTGGGGATCCCACCCTACCTTACGGACACTGCTATTGGATGTCTCAAGAGTAAGGAATATCTTCTGGAACAGGACGTGCTGTATACTTAGAATAATACAATTCTGTGATTACTCACCTGTAGAATTGGTATTATACGTATACAGCACGTCCTGTTCCACCCCACCCTTGTTATCATTATTTTTAGTTACCTCTTTATGGTGATTGTTCTTATGTTCAATTTTTATATAATGGTTATAGTTCTCCCGGTCTCATTTTAACTGCTTTTCAATACTGGGGATTTTGTGGGAGGTCCCTGGTATATACGGGGCCGGGAGGAGCCACTTTTCTGTCTCTGCAGTCCAGCGCCATCTACTGGATGTATAACCCAAGAGTAAGGAATATCTTCTGGAACAGGACGTGCTGTATACGTATAATACCTATTCTACAGGTGAGTAATCTGTACATAGATAGTTACACACCTGCTGCTCTTTTCGACAAATCCTGTTTTAAGTGTAGTGTAGCGTTTTGTCCTCCCCTCATATACGCACTAAGTATGTCAGGCAGAGAAGTGGCAGGATGGGCACAGAGAAGTTGCAGAGGCCTAAATTCTTCAAGCAGAGGTTGCAGCAGACTAGGGGTGAGTGGCAGCAGGAGTCTCAGTGAGAGGACTGATTTCCCGGGATCAGCTAGCGGTCGTGTCTTGACCAGCAACTCATCTGCCATCATCCACTGGTTAACACGATCATCCACTGTATCACAAGTGACATCTGACACCCCCAGTCAACTGTCGGTTATGTCTATGCTTAGGGTTCAGCTCCACTATTCAGTGAGGACGATCTGATAATCAGAAAAATCAGCAGCTACTGCCCAGCCAAGAAGTGGAGGAGACACTCGCCGCTTCTTCCACTAGGCGGGCAAGTAGTGATGAGGAGAGTGGCGTGGGAGGTGGTGTTGCAAGTTGCAAGGCACTTTTAAAGGCTTGGAGTGATGGAGAGTGACAGATTTAGCGGCCAGCATGGTGGCAGAAGGGGAAAGTATGGAGGCAAATGTGCTCGTGGTAGACCACTTGCGCGGCAGGCTATCTTCCCAGGAGGTAGTGGAAGAGGGTCTGTGGAGTTGGCGGCGGCGGCAGCAGCAGTGAATTAGTACGGACTGTTGGTAGGAAAAATCAGCTACTGGGCCATGTGGCAGTTTTTCATCAAGCATCCGCAGGAGGTTAACATGGCTATATAAAAATGTGTAGGCAGAAGGTGAAGTGTGGCCAGAGTCCCAATGTTGGATCCACAGCCCTGCGTCAACATTTGCAGCGTCACCATAAAGCGGCCTGGGAGAGTTGGCTCCAAAGTGGTGGTCCAGCCTGCTGCATTACCCAGTGGCACGCCGCTCTCTATTCCAGCCAGCCAAGGCTCAACCACCTCCTGTGTGTCATACCCATCCTCTGTGGCTCCAGATGCTCCTCCTCCTCTTAATCCGAGTCAGTCATTCCGCCAGCAATCCATTGGCCAACCCATGTCCAAGAGACAACAGTATGTGCCCACTAAATGTGGGCTAAATGTGCTCCTGTATAAGTTGCTGGTGCTGAAGTCCCTCCCTTTTGAGTTGGTGGACCTTTCAGAGAACTGATGGCTTGTGCCGAGCGAGGTGGAGAGTCCCATGCTGTCATTTCTTTGCGAAGAAGGCAGTACCAGCCCTGTACAATTTTGTTGAACAGAAGGTGGGCCAGTTCTTTAGCCTGTCAGTGTGTACCAAAGTGCACAGCAGTGCCTACGTCTGGAGCTGTAACTACGGTCAGGGACAATACATATCATTTAAGGCCCACTGGGTGATTGTGGTTCCTGCACAACCACAACAGCAACTTGGACAGGTCCCTCCGCTGTGGCCTCCACGCTCCTAGGCCTTTGTGCATGTGACAGTGCACTTGCACTTAGCAATGGTGTCACAGAAAAAAGTGGCTAATTGTCAATTACATATTAATAGTTAACATTTATCTTATTTGAACATATTTATAATAATAATACCATATAATAACATATAACATCTAACATGATAACAGTAGCATATAAAATTTATCAAAATGTTTTTTTTCATATTTTGTATTTTTTAAAAACATATATATATATATATATATATATATATATATATATATATATATATATATATTTTTTTTTTTTTTAAATATTTTTTTTACATTGTCTTTTTTAATATTTTGTGAATTTTTGTACAAATTTTTTTTTTTTTTGTATTTTGTTTTTTTCTAAATATATATATATATATATATTTTTTCCCAGTGCCCTTCCAGCCTACCATGTGTGCAGGACACGGCGGTTTCACGCTGTTCTTCACATGGTTTGCCTTGAGCCACAGAGCCACACATGGGAGGAACTGCTAAAAATGAGAACTCAATGAATTAAATCATGGCTTACTCCACGAAAACTGCAAAGGGGACCCATGGTGACTGACACTGGGAAGAACATCTTGTCTGCGCTGCGACAAGGAAGCCTGAGCCATGCGTCCTGCCATGGCACACGTGTTCAATCTAGTTGTCAAGCATTTTCTGAAGTCTTCCCCCCATCTGCAAGACATCCTAACAACGGGAAGGAAACTTTGCATGCACTTCAGCCACTCCTACTCCGCCAAGCACACCCTTCTTGAGCTTCAGCGTCAGAACGGTATCCCCCTGATTTGCGATGTTTCCACCTGTTGGAATTCCACCCTCCATATGCAGGATCGACTATAGGAACAGAGAAAAGCCATCACGGAATTCTTGATGATCCAAACGGATAGGGGGACTCCCCTGTGTAACTTCAATGTAAACCAGTGGCAGCTCATACGTGACCTGCCGTTTGCTCAGGCCCTTTGAGGAAGCTACGTTATTTGTCAGTCGCCAGGACTATAAGATGAACGATGAGATTCCACTGCTTCATGTACTACAACACATGTTGGAAACCATGGCTGGTCAGGGCACTAGAGACATGGCGCATACATTTCACAGCCACATGAAGCCTGTGGGGGCTGAAGTGGAGGAGGAGGAGGGGGTTGGGCATCTAGTCATCTGACAGGAGAGGAGGAGTAGGAGCAGCCACAGGAGCTAGAGGGTTGTGAGGAAGGTGAGACAGAGGACCCGGACACACCGTGGCAGTATGCAGTGGAGATGGAGACAGGTAGTCCCTCCGAGTCACTTGCACAAATGGCACGATGCATGCTCACGTGCTTGCGTAGTGACCACAGAATTGTCTCCATTTGTCAGCGGGATGACTTCTGGCTCTCCACCTTATTGGACCCTTGCTTCTGGCACAAAATGGGGGCATTTTTTACACCCACTGAGAGGGAGGACAAACTGACCTACTACAGAGACATCCTACGTAGTCAGTTGGGCGATGTCTATCTGCGCCATGGTCCATACTCTCGCAGGTCTGACTCGGGGGGACCTCTGCGCTCACCTTCCACTGCCATGGCTGCCGGGGGGGGTTGGCAGGAGCAGCAGCAGCTCCATCAGCAGCAGCCTCAGTCTTCAGTCGCTAATGAGTAGCTTTCTACACCCGCATAGTGAGTCTACTCATGAGCAGCAGGAAGACCTGGAGAAGGACCTGAACCAGCAGGTCATGTCATACCTTGACATGACCATGCCAACACACCTTGAGGATCCGCTGGACTTCTGGGCAGCCAAACTTGACTTGTGGCCGCAACTAGCAGAGTTTGCCCTGGAAAAGCTTTCCTGCCCGGCCAGTAGTTGATTTAGATGGCAACTGGGCTGCTCTATATTATGCTGCAAAATGGCAAATTTACCTCACAGTATAAGCTATTGCCCCTCAGATTTACACAGGGGCTGCTCTATATTATGCAGCAAAATGGCAAATTTACCTCACAATATAAGCTATTGCCCCTCAGATGTACACAGGGCCTGCTCTATATAATGCTGCAAAATGGCAAATTTACCTCACAGTATAAGCTATTGCCCCTCAGATTTACACAGGGGCTGCTCTATATTATGCTGCAAAATGGCAAATTTACCTCACTATATAAGCTAATGCCCCTCAGATTTACACAGGGGCTGCTCTATATTATGCTGTAAAATGGCAAATTTACCTCACAGTATAAGCTATTGCCTCTCAGATTTACACAGGGCCTGCTCTATATAATGCTGCAAAATGGCAAATTTACCTCACAGTATAAGCTATTGCCCCTCAGATGTACACAGGGGCTGCTCTATATAATGCTGCAAAATGGCAATTTTACCTCACAGTATAAGCTATTGCCCCTCAGATTTAGACAGGGGCTGCTCTATATTATGCTGCAAAATGGCAAATTTACCTCACAATATAAGCTATTGCCCCTCAGATTTACACAGGGCCTGCTCTGTATAATGCTGCAAAATGGCAAATTTACCTCACAATATAAGCTATTGCCCCTCAGATTTACACAGGGCCTGCTCTATATTATGCTGCAAAATGGCAAATTCACCTCACAATATAAGCTATTGCCCCTCAGATTTACACAGGGGCTGCTCTATATTATGCTGCAAAATGGCAAATTTACCTCACAATATAAGCTATTGCCCCTCAGATTTACACAGGGCCTGCTCTATATAATGCTGCAAAATGGCGAATTTACCTCACAATATAAGCTATTGCCCCTCAGATTTGCATAGGGCCTGCTCTATATTATGCTGCAAAATGGCAAATTTACCTCACAATATAAGCTATTGCCTCTCAGATTTACACAGGGCCTGCTCTATATAATGCTGCAAAATGGCAAATTTACCTCACAGTATAAGCTATTGCCCCTCAGATGTACACAGGGGCTGCTCTATATAATGCTGCAAAATGGCAATTTTACCTCACAGTATAAGCTATTGCCCCTCAGATTTAGACAGGGGCTGCTCTATATTATGCTGCAAAATGGCAAATTTACCTCACAATATAAGCTATTGCCCCTCAGATTTACACAGGGCCTGCTCTATATTATGCTGCAAAATGGCAAATTTACCTCACAATATAAGCTATTGCCCCTCAGATTTACACAGGGCCTGCTCTGTATAATGCTGCAAAATGGCAAATTTACCTCACAATATAAGCTATTGCCCCTCAGATTTACACAGGGCCTGCTCTATATTATGCTGCAAAATGGCAAATTCACCTCACAATATAAGCTATTGCCCCTCAGATTTACACAGGGGCTGCTCTATATTATGCTGCAAAATGGCAAATTTACCTCACAATATAAGCTATTGCCCCTCAGATTTACACAGGGCCTGCTCTATATAATGCTGCAAAATGGCGAATTTACCTCACAATATAAGCTATTGCCCCTCAGATTTGCATAGGGCCTGCTCTATATTATGCTGCAAAATGGCAAATTTACCTCACAATATAAGCTATTGCCCCTCAGATTTACACAGGGCCTGCTCTATATTATGCTGCAAAATGGCAAATTTACCTCACAATATAAGCTATTGCCCCTCAGATTTACACAGGGCTGCTCTATATAATGATGCAAAATGGCAAATTTGCCTCACAATATAAGCTATTGCCCCTCAGATTTACACAGGGGCTGCTCTATATTATGCTGCAAAATGGCAAATTTACCTCACAATATAAGCTATTGCCCCTCAGATTTACACAGGGCCTGCTCTATATTATGCTGCAAAATGGCAAATTTACCTCACTATATAAGCTAATGCCCCTCAGATTTACACAGGGGCTGCTCTATATTATGCTGCAAAATGGCATATTTAGCTCACAGTATAAACTATTGCCCCTCATATTTACACAGGGGCTGCTCGATATTATGCTGCAAAATGGCAAATTTACCTCACTATATAAACTATTGCCCCCCAGGTTTACTCAGGGGCTGCTCCATATAATGGTGCAAAACAGGGCAAATGTATTGTCCAATATAAACTATTGCTGCTCTGATTTACACAGGAGGGCCACTCTAAAGAATGGTGCAATGTGGCGAATTTAGCTCACAATATAACATAGATTGCAAAATGAGATTTTCAGACAGGGCCTGCTCTATAAAATGGCAACTTTACCTCACAATATAAACTATTGCTCCTCAGATTTACACAGGGATCTAGGTTGATATATATAATAGTGCAAAACAGCGAATTTACCTCACAATTCTGTATAAACTATTGCTCCTCAGATTTACACAGTGGGCTTCTCTATATAATAGTGCAAAATGGCGAATTTACCTCACTATATAATTTATTACAGCTCTATATAAAAAAATAAATAAATAAATAAAAAAAAGGGCCTGTAGAAGCTTATTTAGTATAACAGATAGGGTGACATGTGCTGGTTTGGGATGCCCATGTGGGCTAGTGTTTTGACAGCAGGACAAAAACCAATTCAAAATGCAATAGCTTAATAAAACTGAGGCTGAACAAGCTTATTTAATATAAAAGGTAGGGTGATGTGCTGGTTTGGGATGCCCATGGGGGCTGGTGTTTTGACTGCAGGACAAAAACCAATTCAAAATGCAATGCTCAGATTCAGCTGAGGAAGGATCAACAAGCGTATTTAGTATAACAGGCTGGCTAATGCAGGTTTGGGATGCCCTGCGGCCTGGTGTTTTTTTTGTTAAGGGCAGACCAAAAACCAATTCAAAATGCAATACTTTGATTAAGCTTAGGAGGATCAACAAGCGTATTTAGTATAACAGATAGGCTGCTAAGTGCAGGTTTGGGATGCCCTGCGGCCTGGTTTTTTTTTGTTAAAGTCAGACCAAAAACCAATTCAAAATGCAATACTTTGATTAAGCTGAGGAGGATCAACAAGCGTATTTAGTATAACAGATAGGCTTCTAAGTGCAGGTTTGGGATACCCTGCGGCCTAGTGTTTTGGCAGCAGGACAAAAACCAATGCAAAATGCAATAGCTTAATACAACGCTTATGTTGTATAACAGATAGGGTGCAAGGTGCAGCTTTGGGGTGCCCTGCGGCCTGGCTTATTGAAAGCAGTCAAAAAGGAAGTGCAAACTGAAGTAGCTTAATAAAGCAGCTGATGCTGATCAACACTTATGTTGTATAACAGATAGGGTGCAAGGTGCAGCTTTGGGGTGCCCTGCGGCCTGGTTTATTGAAAGCAGTCAAAAACAAGTGCAAACTGAAGTTGCTTAATAAAGCAGCTGATGCTGATCAACGCTTATGTTGTATAACAGATAGGGTGTAAGGTGCAGCTTTGGGGTGCCCTGCGGCCTGGTTTATTGAAAGCAGTCAAAAACAAGTGCAAACTGAAGTAGCTTAATGAAGCTGATGCTGATCAACGCTTATGTTGTATAACAGATAGGGTGCAAGGTGCAGCTTTGGGGTGCCCTGCGGCCTGGTTTATTGAAAGCAGTCAAAAAGGAAGTGCAAACTGAAGTAGCTTAATGAAGCTGATGCTGATCAACGATTATGTTGTATAACAGATAGGGTGCAAGGTGCAGCTTTGGGGTGCCCTGCGGCCTGGTTTATTGAGAGCAGTCAAAACGGAAGTGCAAACTGAAGTAGCTTAATAAAGCAGCTGATGCTGATCAACGCTTATGTTGTATAAAAGATAGGGTGCAAGGTGCAGCTTTGGGGTGCCCTGCGGCCTGGTTTATTGAGAGCAGTCAAAACGGAAGTGCAAACTGAAGTAACTTAATAAAGCAGCTGATGCTGATCAACGCTTATGTTGTATAACAGATAGGGTGCAAGGTGCAGCTTTGGGGTGCCCTGCGGCCTGGTTTATTGAAAGCAGTCAAAAAGGAAGTGCAAACTGAAGTAGCTTAATGAAGCTGATGCTGATCAACGATTATGTTGTATAACATATAGGGTGAAGCAGCTGATGCTGATCAACGCTTATGTGATTTAGCTAAACATTGTAGTAGAAGTGAGGGTGTCAAATATGTAGGCGAGCACTTTAATGAGTTAAGTTTGTAGTGCGCAGGAGCAAGATCGTAAGGATTTAAGTCTGGACGATTATTTATTGAAAAAGGAAAACTGAATCTATTGGGAAACGTAAAGGATTCGTGCAAGGAGACGATGGAAAAAGGACAAAATCGAAATCTGACGTTGTAACCTGAGAAAATGAAACAGAAAAGTCACACTGGAAAATGACATCCTCGTACTCATACTCTGGCATACGAACGGATGGAAACTTTACAGAGGGTTTGCAATGCATGCATAGAATCGCTCGCACACTCATCCGAGAGCGGGAAAAATTGAAAATAATACGAAATCGGCACAAAAACAAAAGTCTTTTTTTGTCTCTCTGAATCGAGCCTATTGTCTTGCCTTCATTGTGTCCAAATACTGCTAATTCCAAGGAGCGGACTCTGCATTCTCTGGATGTGGTCAGGGCTCTGAAGTTTTATTTGTTCGCTACTGAGACTTTCAGGAAGTCTGATGCTCTTTTTGTTCTCACTTTGCCTCCGGCTAAATCCACTATCAGCAAGTGGATTCGTCAGGCGGCCGTCACGCCTTTTCTGCTAAGGGAAAGGAACCTCCCTTTAGGATTACTGCTCATTCCACTCGTGCTATTGGTGCCTCTTGGGCTTTTCAGCACCAAGCTTCTGTTGAACAAGTTTGCAAGGCCGCTACTTGGTCTTTCATACTTTTTCCAAGTTCTACAAAGTTGATCTTAAGGCCTCAGCGGATGCTGCTTTTGGTCACAAGGTGCTTCAGGCGGTAGTGACTTGAACTACTGGCCGTTACTCTTTGGGGATCCCACCCTATTCTGGACACTGCTTTTGGATGTCCCAACTGTAATGAATACCGAAGCGGGCCGTGCCATGCAATAAAGAAAAAAGCAACACAATTCTGTGAGTACTCACCTGTAGAATCTGGTGACTGGTAATGTGTCCTTCCAGCACACAACCCTCCGCGAGCCGCCCCAAGCCCTCTCCCCGGAACTTCCACGCTCCTCATTCAGGTTCCGGTGGACCCAGGGGATCACTGGCTGACAATTGTTGTCCCTCACGGGTTGTAGAAACTGACCAGTGGCAGTCAGTCCAGGACCAGTCGATAAATTATGCCTCCGATTGGTTATGCCGCCCCAGACAAGAGCGGTGGTCTTACCCCACCCCACAGGGTGTGGGGACATGTTCTGGATGTCGATTCAAACGTAACCATTGATCCTAGAGATGATGGGGGCGGTTCAAATGTTCACTAAGCTAATAAACCGTATTTTTGCACTAGAAGAGGCACCTGACCATAAGATGCAGCTAGGGTTTAGAGGAGGATTATAAAAATATTCTGAACCAAATGGTGTGCTAAAATATCCCCTCCCAATCATCCCATAAAACGCAGCGTGCAGAATCCACCCCAATCACCATATAACAGGCAGCACGCAGAATCCTCCCCCAGTCACCCCATAACAGGCAATATGCAGCATCCCCCCATTACAGGCAATGTGCGCACCTAACCCCCCACCCATTACAGGCAGCGTGCAGAATTCCCCCCCCCCTCATTCCCCACATTACAGGTAGTGTATTCACCAAACCCCCATTCCCAGAATACCGGACAATGGCATAGCAGTGGACGGACAGGGTAAATGATCCCTGCCTGCCGCTGCTGCCGATGACACACTCGTACTCGTACACAAACAAACACCTGCCCCTCCCACGTTGCTTGTCCAGCGTTGGTTTCAGGCAGCTTGTGGGTGTAAGTATGCCAGCATTAGACACAGGCCATGCCCACCCAGAATTAGCACTGCTCGAGCAGCAACTCAGGAGGAACCAGTCAGTGTGTGTATGTGAGTGATGGCAGCAGCAGTGGGCAGGCAGGCAGGGATCAGTTACAATGTCCACCCGCTGCATCGTCATCGTCAGCTGTGCGTATGTGCGCAGGACCAGGGCCAAGAGGAGCGCTGGTAATGCAAGCTGTCCTGTTTTCCCATTTACATCAACCCCATAGGACACCCAAACACCCCCACCCCCAACTTTGGGGAAAACCTATGGGTCCAGCATGGTGTTCTGCGTCCCAGGCATTGCTGGGACCTTTTTTGTCCCTCGCCGGCACTTCATAACTCTTCTGATGTTGGCAACAGCGTCAAAAGTAGTCTCCACTACCATCTGTTGAACGAAGGGACACAGGTCCCCCTGCTTCCATCCTGGCTCCCAGCCAGGAGTAGTGGCCAGGGGACAGAGAAGAAGGCTTTTATACCCCAAAATATAGAATTTAAATATTTCCAACATGGCACTGGTTTTCTTCCTTGTCATGTCATGGTATCCATACCTGTCATGGCACCTGGGACATTCGTGTCTGAGCAGCAGTGCGAACGTGTGTGTGCACAGATGTCTGTGCCCCAGCAATGCAAGTTGCGCCCGAACAGTGACAGACTTTGAATGCACCTGCATAAAAACTCAAGGAGCAGGCGTTCGCATGCACAGTTCCAATAGAATAGCATAGACTTTTTACTGTTAACCCTCTGTGAACTAAACTATACAAGTTCACAAGGCTCAGGGGCTGCTAGCTGCAGGTGACTTGCCATTAACCCCCAAACCTCCAGCCCCCCAAATTACCTGCATCCCCAAAGCGGGGGGGGGGGGGCATTTGGCTTTGCGGGTTTGTAGCCTGCAGGGCGGGGGGCCACCAAAGCTGGCCCCTCCGCCCTGTTCCTACAAGCTCTGTATAGCTGGTCCCCAGGCTGGTTTTGCTGGATAGGGGGACCCCATGTCATTTTTTCTGGATTTTTAACGGTTTTTAACACTTAGAATTTTGAAAAAATGGGGTGCCCCCAAGGAGGGGGGGGGGGCCCTATTTCATTTTTTTTTAATTAACTCCTTATGTTCTGTCATCAGAAGGTATAAAAGGCTTCCATCAGCAGCAGCAGGATTGCAGAAGCCAGAGTGATTGGTGAGGGACACAGTGCGAGGTGGATGGGAAGTATTAAAAAACAAATAAAATAGCAGAGGATCAGAGGTGAGTAGAGAAAAAAAAACTAATAAATGTAATTTTATTCTTAGGTGTGGTGTCTTTTTTTTACTGTGAACTGGTAAGGGGTCCATGAGACCCCTATACAAGTTCACAAGGCTTAGGGGCTGGCAAGTCACCTGCCCCCCAAATTACCTGCCTCCCCAAAGCCCGGGGGGGGGGGCAGAAGAGAGCCTGGCCCATTTGGCTTTGCGGGCTTGTAGCCTGCAGGATGGGGGGCACCAAACCTGAGACCCCTATACCAGTTCACAAGGCTTAGGGGCTGGCAATTACATTGCTTTGTTTAAAATAAAGGAGACAATTATCTAAAAAATATATTTTTTTGTTTCTTTATTTAAAAATATAGAAAAATGACAAGAAGAAAAAGAAAGACATTTCATGTTAAAGCCTAAACTCTGCTCATCCATGTACCCTCAGCTCTGCCCCATCCATCCCTGTCCCCTCCGCTCTGCCCCACAACCCTGTCCCCTCAGTTCTGTCCAATCCACCCCTCTTCCCATCAGCTCTACGCCTCTTCATTCCTGTCCTCCCAGCTTTGCCCATCGACCCCTCTTCCTTCCAGCTCTGCCAGTCTATCCATCTTTTTTCCAGCTCTGCCCATCTACCCCCCATGCCACTTGCCCTCAGCTCTACACCTCTCCATCCCTGTCCTCCCAGCTTTCACCATCGACCCCTCTTCCTTCCAGCTCTGCCAGTCTATCTATCTTTCTTCCAGCTCTGCCCATCTACCCCCCACACCATATCTACCCACCCATTCCTGTCCTTTTCATTTTGCCCATCCATTCCTCTTCCTCCCAGCTATCTCTCCATACATCTATTCCTGCCCTTCCTGTTTAGTCCATCACTCTTCCTCAATCCTCTGCCCATTCATGTGGGGCCAAACTAAAAAAAACTGCTCCAATAGGGGGTTGGAGTGCAAGCAGCCCTTCTTAGTTTTGGCCATGGAATTTATAGACCCCTGACTCGCGACTCTCAACCCGCAAACGGGCCCACTGAGACCATGCCGCCCGAAGGCCTACATAAACCTGGAGCCAGCCCTGCTAAGGGCCCACAACCCTCTGATCAACTGGCACATGGGGCATATATTCCTCAACTGCTCTTACTGTCAGCATCACTGCTTTCCTTTACCAGATCCACCCATGTCTCTACTTGGCATTGGGTTCACTGCTGAGGAGAAAAAGGATGTTGTTCCCCTCACAATATCATGAATTCTTGGAGGTCTTCAGTAAAAAGGGCGCTGACCAATTGCCCTTCCACTGCCCATATGATTGTCCGATTGAGTTACTACTTCAGGCCCGTTATTCCTTTCAGATGGGTATTTCAACTCTCTGACACCAAACTCAAGACTGAAGGAATAACTGGACGACAGCCTCCGGAAGAGGTTCATTCGCATTCCACTTCCTCAGCAGAGGCTGGTATTTTCTTTGACCAAAAAAAAGATGGCTCTCTTCTACCTTGCGTGGATTATCGCAAGCTGACCAAGGTCACCATCAAGATTAGATATCCCCTAGCCTTTTATTTCAGAGTTATGTCAGCAACTTCGGTGCTTCTATTTTTTCAAAACAAATTTAATTTGAAATTGTGTCGGGTACATGTGGAAAGCTGCCTTCAGGATTTGTTTCGGGTACTTTGAATACCTTGTGATGCAGTTTGGCTTGTGTAATGCTCCAGCAACTTTTCAGTTCTTTGTCAACAACATCTTTCTGGACCAATTTGTAGCCCATTATTTGGATTACATACTGTTTTTTTTTCCTTGAACAAACACCATGGGCACATGAGGGAAGTCCTGTCCAATATCTGTTTGCCAGACCTGAAAAATTTGACTTTGAGAGTCTGGTGTTTCCTATTGGAAGGTGTCGGTCGCCCAATATATGTGTATATATAATCTTCACACAAGAATTTAGAATTCATCAGAACAGTCAAGAGACCTTGCCAAGCCAGGTGGGGGTTATTCCTTAAAAACTCAAAATAAAACTTAATAGTTTTAAGAAACCGCGCTATAAATTAAATCAATTGTCCCAAAAAGAACTTTTCGCTCCAAGCCTTCAGACTGTTGTCATTCCAGCCTTCAACATAAGCATATAGATGTAGATACAGATACACTGCCCTAGAGCTGTGTATAAGGCTCAGCGAACCAAATGTTAACACCACAGGTGCTCTTCAAAACGAATTCAGTGACGTCACTCCACCACCACCTTCTTATATATAACGTACCAGATGTATTCTTGGTATTTTGCACATATGATCTCAATTTTAATCTGAGAGGCTCCACAATTCCTCCTTTAGCCAAAAGGAACACTTCTCAATTAAGGAGCTTATTTACCACCTCTTTAAACAACGGATAAGGAACTCCACTCTCCACACAACGGGAAATCAGCTTGCTCCGGATTTATTGCACATATTATAAAAACATAAACACAAGAAATGCTCCCATAGCGTAAAAACGTTTCACACAAAAGGAATCCACTTTATGGCCACTGGCCCTTTAAAAAGCCGCTCACCAGATTTTTTTAAAAATCACGCATTCAATTTAAAAGTAGAAAAACAGGCGTCATCCAACCCCTTCAGTTTGGGCCCGCACATCAAATATAAAGCGCTTTTGCGAGTATCAGCTCACCGCCTCCTCCGGCCGTAGTATGCGGCGCTGCTCGTCAGATGAAACACACGTGACACTCCTTAGCTCCGCCCAACGCGTTTCGTCGTTACGACTTATTCATGGGCTCCTATGAATAAGTCGTAACGACGAAACGCGTTGGGCGGAGCTAAGGAGTGTCACGTGTGTTTCATCTGACGAGCAGCGCCGCATACTACGGCCGGAGGAGGCGGTGAGCTGATACTCGCAAAAGCGCTCTATATTTGATGTGCGGGCCCAAACTGAAGGGGTTGGATGACGCCTGTTTTTCTACTTTTAAATTGAATGCGTGATTTTTAAAAAAATCTGGTGAGCGGCTTTTTAAAGGGCCAGTGGCCATAAAGTGGATTCCTTTTGTGTGAAACGTTTTTACGCTATGGGAGCATTTCTTGTGTTTATGTTTTTATAATATGTGCAATAAATCCGGAGCAAGCTGATTTCCCGTTGTGTGGAGAGTGGAGTTCCTTATCCGTTGTTTAAAGAGGTGGTAAATAAGCTCCTTAATTGAGAAGTGTTCCTTTTGGCTAAAGGAGGAATTGTGGAGCCTCTCAGATTAAAATTGAGATCATATGTGCAAAATACCAAGAATACATCTGGTACGTTATATATAAGAAGGTGGTGGTGGAGTGACGTCACTGAATTCGTTTTGAAGAGCACCTGGGGGTTATTCCTTACCTGCTTTCATGTAATGTACCAGCCTAGTTCAAAGAATGTTAAGCCAAGGATGTACCCCTCTATTCCCTCAGAGAAGACACATACCATTCTCTCCCCAAAAATTGTTTTAGCTATCCAGGTGGAGCTAATGACTAGAACCAGCATCTGTGATCCAGCTACATCAATGACGGAGCAGGATAGATTCCTCATGCAAGACTTTTATCCGGACCTGTGCCATCTGCACCTGTAGCAAAGGCTCTCTGTATCCATCTTGGAGTTTTTTGTTTTTTTTAAAGTTTCTTTTTATTTGCAGTTCAACAAACATCAAAACACCAAAACAAGTTACATATCACATTGAGGTGCCGCAGGCACCCATTTCAGTTGCAAAGATTCAATGAACATTTTAGACACGACAACCATTCACCCCACACACATACATTCTGGACTCAGATATCTAGTTAACTACTCACTGGGATGGAGGAACAGGTCGGTGCACCACGTCTCCCAGGATGTTTCTGCCGTCCCCCCAGTTCCGCTTTAACCCGTTCAGTAACTCAACCTACCATGGGTGAGCAGCCTCGCCCCATCAAGCAAACCCACCCCCTCCCTTAATTATCTTCTGGAGCGGTGTCCTGACTCTGCAGCCAGGAACCCCACACCTTCTCAAATTTATCAGGCACCCCCCTGGCCGCGTATGTCAGCTTGTACATAGTAAGTTTCTGGTTAACTAGAGCTTTCCACGCCTGTACGGATGGTTTGGCCGGGTGCTTCCAATTAAATAGAACACATTTCCTGGCATAAAAGAGCAGCAGCCTAAATAATGACTTCAACGCCCTCGTCTCCGACAGTGGTTCAACCACCCCCAGAAGACATAAAGAAATCGAACCGGTGATCCGGGTGCCCACCACCCCACCAATCAAATCCATCACCTCTCCCCAATATCTCGCCAGAACTGCACAAGACCAGGTCATATGCTCCCATGTACCAGCCTCCCTCTCTCACCTGGGACATAAACCACTAGCCAGTAATCCCATCCTATGCAGACGCATCGGCGTGATGTAGGCTTGGTGTATCCACTTGGTCTAGATAAATCTGTCTCTGGCTTCTATGACCGATGAGTGTAGGTTATCTAAGATTTCTTCCCAGTCATCCCGGTCTAAGGTTTGGTTTAGAACTTGCCACTTGCTTTCAACTTTCCCCCTAGGGGACTCCAACTCAGCAACCAAGCACTTGTACAATGTAGAGATAGGCTTTTTCAAGTCCGTCCCTCTGACCACACTCTCCACTTGGGACAACGAAAAATTCGGACTGTCCCTGTGGAATTGAGTCTGCAGAGCGTGCCTGAGTTGCAGATAGCGGAAGAAGTCCCGATGGGAAATTCAAAACGTCTCCCTAATTTGGTCGAACAACATATGCACTCCATCCTTGTACACCTGGCCCAAGGTCTGGAGGCCCCTTCCATCCCAGAACTGCGGATCCTGCATAGAAACCAACTCAGGGAGCTTGGGGTTGTTCCAGAGAGGAGCAAAGGGGGACCAATACTGGGCTTCGTCCGGATTCTTGTTCAACTTGGCCACCCTATCCCATATATTACACACTGCCCTCATACAACCGGTTGCCTCCCGGACCCCCCGAACCCCCCTATACACCAGGGAGGACAGTCTCCTAGAGGAGCCCAACACCGCCACCTCCAGACTCACCACCGGGTTGTTCTGCGGCTGACAGAGCCACCAGTGCACAAACAGGAGCTGCGTAGAATAGAAATACAGTTGCATGTGTGGGACCGCCAGTCCCCCCTCCGTAACTTGCGCTTTCATTATTTGTCTGTTAAGCCTAGGTGGAGACTGCCCCCAGATAAAGCAAAACAGGATTGAATCCAATGTCTTAAAGTGGGAGACGGGCAGCAACACTGGCGAGGCCTGATATATATATAGAAATTTGGGAAGAAATATCATTTTATATATATTGATTCTGCCCATAACTGACAGCGGTAGGTTCACCCACTGAGTGACCCGTTGCTTTAACTTTGACACGACAGGGGAGATATTTAGAGATATGAACTCGCTTGGTTGCCTACTAATCAAGATCCCCAAGTATTTAAATTGTTGAACTATTTTTAATTGAGACCTTGGGGAGATGTCCGGGGAAACAAGCTCATCCACTAACATTAGACTGGATTTGTCCCAGTTAATCCTCAGCCCTGAGAACCCCCCAAACGCTCCAATAGTGTCCAGAGCTGCATCTAGACACTTATGGCCATCCGCCAGGTATAGCAGTGTATCGTCTGCATAGAGAGATATCTTTTCCTCTACTGCTCCTAACTTCCATCCAGAGATACTTGGGGAGCTCCTGACAATAATCGCCAGGGGTTCGATAGCTAAGCCAAAAAGGCGGCAGCGATAGTGGGCACCCCTGTCTGGTCCCACTATCTTCCTATTACTCGAGTCCAGCAATCACACATCACAATCATACCAACACACAGACAACAACTCACAAAACAGATAATACAACACTTTAACAGTAAACCCCTCCCCGGCCCACCCCCCACCCCGCTCCACCACCCCCCAACCTTGGAGAGCATCAAATCCCCCAACAGAGTAACACAACACTGGTTTTAACTATGTGCAATTGGGGTGCGCAGGCCCACTGCCTAGGGGGCTGCAAAATGGGCTTGCCGATTAAATACAGGTCAGCGGATTATCCGCCACGGGTTCCCAGAGTTATCCAGAGGCGATCAGGGAGAGAAGGAGGGGGGAGAACCCTTTGGGGGGTTCGCAGCCCCAGTAGTGAGGGCTAGGGGAAGCAGATAAAAGGGGGCCGGAGGGGTCGGGGGGGAAGGGACAAAGGACGGGCACTGGGTGGGATGGGAAAGGGGGGGCAGCAATGCCCATCACACCCTGGGAATCCAGAGCCAAGGCTCCCCTGTAACAATTGCTATCAGGATGCACTAGCTAATTGGGCATCATAAAAGACAAAACTCAGTAACTCAAACAAGATTCATAACAAAGCACCACCTCGGGCTCCACCAGAACACCCAGCGGTGGGGCTTCCGGGAGAGCAGCGGAGGCGGACCCCGGCTAAATATCACCGGCGTAGGCCGAACAAGGAGAAAATAGGTCAAAGCAATGGCTGATCTGTTCTCTCCGACCAGAGCCCAGTTCGTCAGGCCCCTGGCAGAGAGTCAAGCCATATGTTAGCTTCCTCGGCAGAGGTAAAGAACTTAGTAGACTCTCCATCTTGAACACGCAGCCGCGCTGGGAACAGCATGGCGTATTTAATCTTCCTCTTTCTGAGCCTTTCTCTAACCCCGTTGAATGAGCGCTGCAATTTCTGAACCTCCGATGTGAAATCCGGGTAAAAAGACAGCCGAGCGTTCTCATAAGACACCGTTCCTTTCATCCTGGCCGCGGTCAGTATGGCGTCTCTGTCCTTGTAATGGAGGACTTTAAATATAAATGGTCTTGGCGGGGCCCCGGGCGGAGGGCATTTCAGTGGGATTCTATGCGCTCTCTCTATTGTAAAAAATTTGGTCAGGTTCCTAGGTGCCTTGTAATAAGGTTTTCAACAAACTCCTCTGGGGAGGAGCCCTCCGATTTTTCGGGTAGTCCCAGGATTCTAACATTATTCCTCCTGTTCCTGTTTTCAGAGTCCTCGGCCCTTCCCAGTAGGACAGTCACCTGCCTTCGTAAGGTCGCCAGCTCCCCCGCCTGCACAGATAAACGATCTTCCGTCTCCCCAATTCTCCTCTCATTCTCCCCCGTGCGGTCCCGAATTTTATCCAGATCGTGACAAAAATAATTGAATTGCTCCTGAAGAGTTTCAAATTTAGTTGTAAGGGCATTCTGACAGGAGGTGATGGCAGCCATGATTGCCGCTGTGTCCGGATTAGAAGGCTCCTGCCCAGCTCTGCCTGGAGTTTCCATTGTTTGCGTGCTGCAACTGACCGCTGTGGATTTACGCTTCCTATTGCCTGACATACGTGAGAAAAGGCGTACAGGGTTCAAGGAGCCTGTTTTGCGGTGCAGATGCGGAGTTCAAGGACCCTGCAGATGCTGCACAGATATGGGGTTCAAGGAACTTGTTTTGCGGCACAGATATGGGATCCAAGGAACTTGCAGGTGCTGCACAGGTATAGGGTGCAAGGAGCTAGCAGGCGCTGCAGAGGTATAGGATTCAAAGAGCTCGTTTGCAGTACAAATGCAGGGTTCAAGGAGCTTGTTTTGCGGCACAGATACAGGGTTCAAGGAGCTCTCAGATGCTGCACAGACATAGGGTTCAAGGAGCTTGTTTTGCGGCACAGATATAGGGTTCGAGGAGCTCTCAGATGCTGCACAGATATAGGGTTCAAGGAGGTGTTTTGCGGCACAGATATAGGGTTCAAGGAGCTCTCAGATGCTGCACAGATATAGGGTTCAAGGAGCTTGTTTTGCGGCACAGATATAGGGTTCAAAGAGCTTGCAGGTGCTGCAGAGGTATAGGGTTCAGGGAGCTTGCAGACGCTGTACAGGTAGGGGGTTCAAGGAGCCTGTTGCTGAGAATCCGATGAGCCTGCTGCGGCCGCACAGATGAATGGCACCAAGAGCTTGTCGCTGCTGCACAGATATAGGGATCGAAGAGCCTCCCGCTGCCGCTCAGAAATGGGGGGCAAGGGATTTGCAGGTACTGCCCAGATATGGGATCCAAGGAGACTTGCTGCTGCTGCCCAGACGTCGGGAGATTATGGAATGGAGACTGCAGAGAGCTCAGCTGTCATTCAGGGTTTCAGAAGCCTGCCCCTGCGCTGCACCTATATGGGGCTTAGAGAGCTAGCCGCTGCGCTGTCTCAATGGGGGGAGCCCGAGGAACCCACCTCAACCGCTCCAATATGGGGTTAAGGAGCCTCCAAGCACTTTCAGGGGGTCTTATTTTCCCCTCTGGCTGCCCGCGCTCCACACTGAAGGGGCACAATGGCAGGAGCAGCCCAAGACACCACAGGCCTCCTTCACACAGTCTGCTATGGTATATGTGTCCTAGTGACAGCCGCAGCTCCCCTCACCGTTCCAAAATGGCGCCGGCCTCACTCCCGATTTCCCGCCAAACTGCTGCCTGCTGTGGTCTTCTGCAGGGAGACACCTAGCACTCCCGGGGGGAATCCCCAACGATTGCCGCCGCTGCCCGGATTACACAGGGGCAGATCCTCCTCCGCCGCCGCTCCCCCAGCTCACGACGGGGCCGCCCGCCCCCTGCACCGGCCGACCGCCGCCCGGACTACACCGCAGCTGACAGCACCGCGGGGATACACCCCGCGACCTCCGGGCACTCCTCCTCACTCTCTCCGCCGGCTGGATCCCTCAGGGACCGATGCCTCGCTCACCCGCCTGCCTGCTCTCCACGCGATGGGGCCGCGCGCCCCCGCCACCAGCCCGCTGCAGCTCCGGATCTCACAGGCCGCCGACGACACTCGAGAGCCGCCTCCACCGCCGCACAGCCACAGGCTCGATCCTCCAGCCCAGGTGAGTGAGGCCGAGGTGTCCGAATGTGCCCAGAATAGCCCAGAAGGCAATTAAATCAGGATATTGTCAGGAGCCCCTAGCAGACACGTCCGTCTAGGCGGCCATCATAACCACGCCCCCCATCCATCTTGGAGTTTACTCTATGATATCGATGGGCTTTCTAGTAGAGTTAGCACGTCCAACCATTTCACCATCATCTTTGTGGTTGTGACCGCCTCAAAAAGATGGCACATTTTGTTCCACTCATGGGTACTCCCTCAAGTAGATCCTTCGCCTCCATGGAGTTCCTCAAGACATAGCTTCATACAGAGGGGTCCAGTTTACTCCTCGTTTTTGGAGAGCCTTGTGCCAAGACCTGAACATTTTTTCTCTCTTTTGTCAGCATAGCACTGGCAGACCAATGGCCAGATGAAAAGATCTAACCAAATTCTGGAGTATCTATGTTGCTTCTTGTCTTACTCCCAAACCTACTGATCCAATTTACTCTCCCTGATGGAATGTGCCTACAATAATGTCATCCATTCCTCAACTAAACAGTCTCCATTCGTTGCCAGTTATGGCTACCATCCCTCAATCCCCCAGGACTCCATACCAGCGGCCCAAGACTAGAGATTAGAGTTAGGACTACACCTCATAGATGCACCTTGGTGCTTGGTGGTGCAGCTTCAGCATACTTCTGCATATATGTGTGGACTGAGACCTCTGTTTTTAACCAGATTTAGAGACAGATTATTGTATTTTTGTACGCAGTGTAGGTTTGTATGCACACTAACAGGGTTGAGTGCTGTGGCTCCTTTAAGACTTGTGTATCCTAATTGCCCTGCTCACGTGCACCTTCCAGGCCCAAGACAGAATGGCCACAAATCAAGGCTCCTAAATTCCCTCTGCAGGGGGCCCTGTCTGGTTATCCAAAAACAACTTGAGACTACCCTGCCCCTCAAAAAAACTTGCCCCGCATTTTTCCCTGTCAAATGCATTATCAACCCTGTGACTTATGAGCTTTCTTCCCCTACCAAATACAAGATTCATCCAATTTTTCATATATGCATCCTGAAACCGGCCTTTCAGCACAGCATACCAGGGGATGTCCAGTACCTCCTGAGAGTATTTCCATTCGGGGGAAAAAGAATTCGAAGTGGACAGTAGGTTCAGATGCAATCAATTGAAATATCTCATCAAATGGAAGGATTATGGACAGGAAGAAAACTCCTGGAGTCAGCTAAAGAAGTCCACGCCCTTCAACTTGTCAGGGCCTTTGACACCCAGAGAATAGTGCAAGGGGCATCCATGTCCACATGAGGTCAAGATCTGCTATTTAAACTGGACCAACAGCCTGGCACAGTTGGAAAAGAAAGGTAGCGGCCATTTTGGAGTTTCCACTCCCAACTGGCATAACTGAAATGCACAGTAACAGGAAGCCCAGCATAACTTCCCGTTTGCAGGTGGCCTGCAAGCCCATGAGCCACCATCTTGTTTTTTAAATTTATCCCAGTAGGCATTAGAAAAAGGTAAATTATATTTTATGTGCAGATTGCCCTGGAGAGGGATGCACATGAGCACTGTTTGTTGTGTTGGTCTGGTTTAAGGCTTTAAGGCCAGTACTCGCTCTGACTCATTGCTACCTAGTTATTAGCCTTCTAGCCTCGTAAACAGCTCATCTGCATTTGAGACTACTTGATACCCATCTTGGTTATCGACCCGGAACTGGACTTTGACTACTCTATTGGATTACCCTGCCTGCTCTGTTGGATTACCTTGCCTGCTGACAACCCGGAATTGGACTTTGACCACTCTATTGGATTACCCTACCTGTTGCAACCCAGAACCAGCCTCACTATCCCTTAAACTGCCTTGCCTGTTGTCACTGAGAGCAGGCCTTAACCACTTCCAACGTCAGCCCCTTCTCCACAGGGGGGCCCACCACTGCTGAAGCTTCTTAAACCAGCTCTTTATACACTGGTCCTCTAGTTCCTCAGTGTTCAGGTAACTCTGGACCTCAACCAGGTACTTATTGAAGGTGGTCATTATTAAAGAGTACATGTGCTAAAGATCCTTTTGATCCTAGTCTAGTCTTATCCATTGAAGCCTTGCTGAATGACTCATCTAGACATACAGATCATACCTACCATGTTTCCCCAAAAATAAGACAGGGTCTTATATTTATTGTCGCTCAAAATTATGCATTTCTTGGCATTCCACCTGCTGTAGCAGTTCGCTCCCCTGTAACCTGAAGCAGGCACAATGCTCTAATATATGTCCAGGAGTGAAGTGACTTCAGTGAGGCTACTTGATCTGTGCGTGAATATTGCTAGGGCTTGTTTTCAGGGAAGGCCTTATTTTCAGGAAATCAGAGTGTCTCAAGTTCGAAAAGAGACCCAAACTTTATTAGAATGTAGGGTGATGGTTTGGAAAACAACAACTAGATGCTCTATTAACATCAAAACCAGTGAATCTGATTAGTTTCGTTGGTATATGGTCCCACCCATATTACAAAGATGCATCACAGCTAAACAGGCTCAACGGGTTGATGGGTGACTTTTTACACACATGGTGGACGTGCCCCATGATCATTTGGTTTTGGTCCCAGGTGTATAAAATCATTAACAGATTTTTTGGTTGTCTCTTAGACAGGAACCATAGGTAGACATTCATTATACATTGCAAAGCATTAGAACGTAAAAAACCCAGAACCAACTAATAACCTGTTTGCTTTGAGCAGTCAAGCTGTCCCTTGTCAAAAGCCTGGGAGTGCCGCTTCACTCCATTTGCAAAAGTATCAGATGGATTAATTGTTTTTTTTCATTAAAGAGAAGCTATCCAGTATCTTAAATTACTTTTTTTAAATTGTGTTGTTCTGACATATTTCTGAAGCATTTCAGTATAGGATTGTGGATATACACAGTATGGTATTAAGTATTAAAGTAATACATTTTGTTTTTTACTTTATATATATTATATGTTTTGTTCCCCATAATTGTCCATGGGGAGCCCTTACAATGACACAATTATTTTACATATGATTTTCCTGCGTAGGATGAATCATATTTGTCGAATTATGGTTATATGATACTAATTGTTTTCAATAAAAGTATTGAAAGAGAAAATTCCAACTGATTATTATACCCTTCTAAGCAGAGAAGAGGGGCAGCAGGTTGTTCTTAGTGTAAACAGTAGTCGGACAAAGAGTCTCATC
Organism: Gastrophryne carolinensis; assembly: GCA_027917425.1. Lineage (NCBI taxonomy): Eukaryota > Metazoa > Chordata > Amphibia > Anura > Microhylidae > Gastrophryne > Gastrophryne carolinensis. Next base: position 296,665,585 of record CM051235.1, on the reverse strand, counting down.
CTAGAGTCAACCACTTGGAGGCACTCCCAAACTATAGGGTCGATTCAAAGAAACATGTAACAGCTTGGATTTGGGTGCCGATCATCCTATTTTTCACGTCCGCTCGTGCGTTCGTATGAACTTGCGAGTGATTCTATAAGCAAATACGTTTCTATCCTAAAATATACGTCCGTTCGTATGTTATCTCCCGAACTTGCCTCAGTCAGTTGTCAATCGTAAAAAACACGTTGATGTGATCACTTGTTGCGGCGGCAGCCTGTTTTTTCGTCCGCTTCCATCGTCCACCTCTTCCAATTACTTGCGTTTGCCTCTGGTTTTCAATGGTTTTTGGCCTCTTATATTCGTTCGTTCGTATGTATCTAGGGTCTTGCGCATGCGCGATCCAAGCTACACTCTACAAACCAATGTGGGCCCTATCTGACACTACCAATCTCACCACTACTGCCTCGCGCCAGGCTAACACTTACCTTTAGGAACCATAAAACTTACCCAAACCCCTTAGCGCTTGCATCCTTCTTCATTTCTCGGACCCTAAAACTTACCCAAACTCCTTAGCGCTTGCATCCTTCTTCATTTCTCGGACCCTAAAACTTACCCAAACCCCTTAGCGCTTGCATCCTTCTTCATTTGGACGACCCTCAAACTTACCCAAACCCCTTAGCGCTTGCATCCTTCTTCATTTGGACGACCCTCAAACTTACCCAAACCCCTTAGCGCTTGCATCCTTCTTCATTTGGACGACCCTAAAACTTACCCAAACCCCTTAGCGCTTGCATCCTTCTTCATTTCTCGGACCCTAAAACTTACCCAAACCCCTTAGCGCTTGCATCCTTCTTCATTTCTCGGACCCTAAAACTTACCCAAACCCCTTAGCGCTTGCATCCTTCTTCATTTGGATGACCCTCAAACTTACCCAAACCCCTTAGCGCTTGCATCCTTCTTCATTTGGACGACCCTCAAACTTACCCAAACCCCTTAGCGCTTGCATCCTTCTTCATTTGGACGACCCTAAAACTTACCCAAACCCCTTAGCGCTTGCATCCTTCTTCATTTGGACGACCCTAAAACTTACCCAAACCCCTTAGCGCTTGCATCCTTCTTCATTTCTCGGACCCTAAAACTTACCCAAACCCCTTAGCGCTTGCATCCTTCTTCATTTCTCGGACCCTAAAACTTACCCAAACCCCTTAGCGCTTGCATCCTTCTTCATTTCTCTGACCCTAAAACTTACCCAAACCCCTTAGCGCTTGCATCCTTCTTCATTTGGACGACCCTAAAACTTACCCAAACCCCTTAGCGCTTGCATCCTTCTTCATTTGGACGACCCTAAAACTTACTCAAACCACATAATGTACATATGTCTATATGTTTCTAAGCATGTATTTTCGTGTTTGTGTAAATGTCTTTTTGGGCGCATATTAGAAATGACACATTTATGAAGGATTAAAATCTTATTTATTATATTTTTTTTTTTTTGGGTGGTTTGTGTTTTTTTAAAACATAGTAAAATGTTAAAAAATTTTTTTTTTTTGTTTTTAAAAATATAAAATTATGTTCAATAAAACATATTTTAAAACTATTTTACAAAATTAGCCAGGACCAAGGGCACTAATCCTCCTCCTCTTCTTCTTCTGTTGGCCCCAACGTCGCCTGTATGGCCAGCAGCTCGGCCACCAACTCCTTTATTCTTTTTTTTTTCCCCTCCAATGTTTTGGGGATCATCCCTGTAACCAATAGAGAAATAAACATAAATAGGAGTACCAGACCGGTTTGTATGCTGGGAATAGATTTTGGGTTAATCAAATACATGTAAATGCATGACATATGTCATTCTTCTAAGGGATAAAGTAAATGCATTTCCCACTGGTAAGTATTGAAACTCCTTAAACCGGACCTTCAACATTATTTACTGAAAATCAATAACTATTCCCAAATGATTCTGCACCAGATAAAAGTACATTTTGGTGCATTTTTTATTACTGCGCCGCCATCTGGACTCAGAAGCATAACACTTAATGAGGAGAGGAGAGTGGGATAAAGTACAGGGGAGTAGGTTACAGTTGTGCTTTGGTAATACAGAGCATAGCTGGGTTCAGGGAAAGGTCAGCAGTCCCACAATGCATGGCAGCACCTTACTTTTTAAAATCTGGATGCCATGCTGCCTGTAAATATTGCACATTCCATATGCCGCCATCTTGGATGTTTACAGGCTCCTAACATGCAGTAGATGCCGGTAGCCTGTTTTGGAATGTTCGCAATCTGTATGTACAGTGTGTGGGATAATTATTAGCTAGGCTCTTAATACGAGTTAGGGTCCGCTTTAAGCTAACGAAGTGCCCACATGAAAGTGTTAACTATACATTGGCTACGCCTTTAGTTATGTGTGTGTTATTAGCTAAAAACACATAAATATGAATAATGGCATGGCTACTTACTTTGTTGGTGGCCGACAGATGGCAGGTTGGGGCCAACAGGATGCCCTTGGTCCTGGCTATGCTGTGAAGAAGTCCCTGGAGAAACATGTGACATTTGGTTAGTAGTTGTATAGAGTCACTATTCCCAACATATCTGGCTCCCAGTCTGTCTGACATCACTCACCTTCGCCAGGATCAACTTCCAGCATCTCTGCTGCCTCCTCCTCCACTATCTCACCCGCTCCCGAAGCTTCTACAAATACATAATAAAGGAGCACTTAGTTTTTGGCCTGGCATGTATATCTTTGTGCATATACATGAAGAGTGACATACCAGAGCCTTCCCCATGCCTGGCCGGGCATGACTCCACGCCCACGCGGTTGGGCCCCTCCTCTGTGGTAAGGTCCAGGGGCTGGTCTGAGGAGGCCACAGAGGAGGGGTAGGTCCGTCGCCCGGGAGATCCACCACCTTCACTCACAGATGCAGAATCATGCAGCACTGGTCGGCCTGTGCGCCTCCGGGTGCGGCGAATTCTGAAATCCATTTCCAACACTAACAAAGAAAAGTCATTATAAATAAAGGCATAACTTATACATTTGGAACATATACCATGCAATTGCTTTGTACTTACTTGGGAAATGGATTCCAAAAAACCTCCGCACCCGGGGCATGTGCAGACGTTTCAGGTCCGACCAATGCTGCATTATCTGGGTGTGAGTGAAGGTGGTGCTGGTGACACGGTGGATTTCTGCGATGATCTCCCGGGCGATGTCCCTTTTTTCGCACACATTGGGCGCGAAGTCATACCGGCGCTGAAGCATGATCTGAAAAACATAATGGACACAGAGCTTTTACTTTTACACACAGAGCCATATGTGTTGCATCACAAGTAGCGAATGTCATGTCATTAACACACACATTTAGAGTGCCAGCCATTTTTGGGGAGTGCCTTAAAGCGGACGTTCACTCTGATTCAGAGTCTGGTCTTATGTTATATGTTTCACACACCATGTACATACAGATAGCCAACATTACAAATCAGGCCACCTGCCTGGCATGTTATGATGGTTTGAACCTCCAAGATGTCGGCTTATGTAAAATGCCATCTTTGCAGGCAGCCTGCAAACAGGAAGTTCATGCAAACTGTAAGTGTGTGTGCTGCTCGGCATTCTTGGACTGATGACCTTCCCATGACCACAGCTCTGCTGTGTCTGAACAAAGCACAGCTATAACCCACCCCCCTGTACCTTATCCCACTCACCTCTCCTCAGTAAGTGTGATGCTTCTGAGTACAGATGGCTGCGCGCATCTCTTAAATTCTTGAGCAGAGTTTCAGGCCAGTGGAGGCAAGACTAATAAGTTATTGCCTTCAAATGGACCATTTGGAAATGTCATAGGCTGTGTACTGGATTTTTAGGTTTTATTGCTTTTTAGTCAATCAGGCTGAAGGCCCGGTTTCTGTCTTTTTGCCCGCGTGTGTGGCTTGCCGTTGTGTTTTGATGTCTTAGGCAAACAGTGGTCCTCAAACATCCGCATCAAGGTCCGAGACAGGCCAGGTTTGACAGCTAGCCACGCTACTCCACAGGTTAATTAACTGTTGCTAAGCCAGAGCAATTGCCCGAATTAGGACATCAGCATAGAGAGGTGAAAACGTGGCCTGTCTCGGCCCTTGAGGATGAAGTGTGAGGAGCCTGTTCTAAAACATTAAGATCCCCAAAACTAGTTCCAACCGCATCATTTACATTTAGTACATCAGTCAGTATTAGCTTAAAAGGCAGAGCAAGGCACTTACCAGCATGAGGATCTCTTCCTGTTGACGGGTGAAGATAGTGGGCGCCATCTTTATGCTTCTTCAAGGCAGCAGATAAGTGAAACCCCAGCGGTTTCCTGGTTCCGCACGAACGTACGTCCGTACGAGCACGTAGTCGTGCGCATAGGCGTCAGACGCTGGGCGCATGATTTAAAGATCCCTGCACCCAAAGCTCATTCTCTTTGAGCTTTTGGACAAAATGGCACCAAAAAAGGCAGCAGCTAAACGCGCCCAGCCAAGGCAGACCTCTGAGGGCCCAACCACCAGGTCCCAGCAACGACCGAAGAAGCTAAGGGCCCAGAAGGCAAGTACCACCTCGGCCCCACCAAGGGACACTGGACCCTCCCTTGCCCAAAAAAGGGCCCCAAAGGCACGTGCCCCTGCGGCCAAAAAACAGGCCACAGCAGCCACCACCACCTCTGCCCCCAGAAGAGGCCGCCCAAGGGAGCCCACACCACCCATGCTTTCAAGCCGGGCACTTAGCCAACCTAGGCCCCGCAGCAGGGCCAGAAGCCCATCCAGGCCCCCCAGCAGGGCCCGAAGCCCATCCAGGCCGCACAGAAGGGCCCGAAGCCCATCCAGCCCGCACAGCAGGGCCCAAAGACCATCCAGCCCGCACAGCAGGGCCCAAAGACCATCCAGCCCGCACAGCAGGGCCCAAAGACCATCCAGCCCGCACAGCAGGGCCCAAAGCCCATCCAGCCCGCACAGAAGGGCCCGAAGCCCATCCAGCCCGCACAGCAGGGCCCAAAGACCATCCAGCCCGCACAGCAGGGCCCAAAGACCATCCAGCCCGCGCAGAAGGGCCCGAAGCCCATCCAGCCCGCGCAGAAGGGCCCGAAGCCCATCCAGCCCGCACAGCAGGGCCCAAAGACCATCCAGCCCGCGCAGAAGGGCCCGAAGCCCATCCAGCCCGCGCAGAAGGGCCCGAAGCCCATCCAGCCCGCGCAGCAGGGCCCAAAGACCATCCAGCCCGCGCAGAAGGGCCCGAAGCCCATCCAGCCCACGCAGAAGGGCCCGAAGCCCATCCAGCCCGCCCAGCAGGGCCCAAAGACCATCCAGCCCGCGCAGAAGGGCCCGAAGCCCATCCAGCCCGCGCAGAAGGGCCCGAAGCCCATCCAGCCCGCACAGCAGGGCCCGAAGACCATCCAGGCCCCACAGCAGGGCCCGAAGCCCATCCAGGCCGCGCAGAAGGGCCCGAAGCCCATCCAGCCCGCACAGCAGGGCCCGAAGCCCATCCAGCCCGCGCAGAAGGGCCCGAAGCCCATCCAGCCCGCGCAGCAGGGCCCGAAGCCCCCGACCTGGCACCAGCCGGGAACATAGCCCCCGACCTGGCACCAGCCGGGAACATAGCCCCCGACCTGGCACCAGCCGGGAACAGAGCCCCCCAAGAGGCCAAAGAATGGACACCCGGACCACATCTACACCTGGAAGTTCGGTGGCCAGCCACGCAAGAACACCCAGTCCCTTGGCCAGTCCAGTCCAGTCATTGGGAAGCCAGCAATCCTTCCATTCCCCTACCCAGCCCCAGCCCATAATGTCACCACATGTGTCTGCACACATGGAGGAGCACCCAAGCCAACCATCTGTCCGCACATTGCGGCGCGGACATTTGAGTGGGAGATTCTCCCATGACCAAAATATGGCATTGGCTAGTGGCCTTACATTATACTATGACGAGCTCTATGGGAGCAAATCAAAACACACCACTAAGCAGCGCAAGATGGAATTGTTTGAAACCATCCTACGACAAGTAAATGCAGCGGGGGAAGAGAGGAAAGATGTTGGACAAATCCAGAAGAAAATTTCGGATCTCAAATATGCTGTACGTCAAAAAGAAATTAAAAGGCATAATTACAGGTAAATAAATGATGTCTCCAAATGTAATGATTAGGATGTACTGTATGCACCTTTTCTGGGTACCAAACTATTTTTTCATTTCAGCATGAAAACTGGAGGTGGCTTTCCAACCAAACTGGAGTTTACACCTGCTGAGGAGATTGTGCTGGGCCTTCTCCATCAAGGTGAGTACTCTTAATCTGCATGTTTGCCTGTTTGCCCAGAAAATTAAAGTTCACTAGTACCAAGATGACGGTATGGCCCTATGGTGTGGCTTGCTTGGCCTCGCACTACTGTGCCTGTTTGTGTCCAGTTTTGGTCCCTGTGAATCAGGCATTTTGGAACACAGACATTATGTAAAAGAACAATTAACACTAATTATGTGTGAAGGAAGGAAGTTTATGAAGAAAAGTGATATATTTTGACTCAATCACAAAACACACATCATTAGGGATGTGTTGGCTATTTGTTGTGTGAGTTGTGTTTGAGGTAACAATTTAATTCAACACCCCCAAACATATCTGACCTAGAGCAGCGAGACTCAACTGGCGTGCCGGGGTCCCAATGCGGACCTTGCCACCAGATTCCCAGACCCCTGCCCAGACAGCCCTGCACTCAATTACTTCTGTGTTGACGTGCTCAGAGCTGCCCCCTTGATCGGCGATGTAGTGGTTGGTCTCCTGGCCAATGTCATGGCTCCATGAAACCTAGCATTGCAATATGAAGTACTGCACAGGAAGTGGCATTGCAAGGTACACACTAACTTGGTGCATCATTATCTTTGTCCAATCCTGTCCCGCTGCCCCAGCTCTGCCCCATCTGCCCCTGTCCCACCATCTGCCCCCCCCCCCCACATCAGCCCCATCCATTCCTAACAGATTTGCTCCATCCATCCCATCACCATCCATTCCTGTCCTCCCAGCTTTATCCATCCAATCCCTGTCCCCTCAGCTCTGCCCCATCTGCCCCTGTCCCACCATCTGCCCCCCCCCCCCACATCAGCCCCATCCATTCCTAACAGATTTGCTCCATCCATCCCATCACCATCCATTCCTGTCCTCCCAGCTTTATCCATCCAATCCCTGTCCCCTCAGCTCTGCCCCATCCAGCCCAGCAAGGGCAAGCAGCCTTTATTAGTTTGCACTTGGCAATCTCTAGCCCCTCCCCCAGTGTGCTGATTTCTAACTAGACACCCCCTGCGCCAGCCCCATGCCCGGACCTTCACCTCTCACCGGATACCTTTAAATGGACCTTTACAAGAAGTGGTTGAGTACCCCTGACCTAGAGAATGGTAGTCAAACTCTAAATAGTTGCTCTGCAAGTTGTATGCTGACTGGGTACACTTCCTGACTTCAAACTGAGGTCAGTTAGCAGTTTAGTCGATCCATTGCACATATGTTAAATTGAGTGTCTTTTACCAATTGGACCCATTGCTGTAGAGTTGCTTAATATTAGAAATAGTGGCTTGTTTTAGTACGTACCCAAACAATGCTTATGTGTGTGTTTACCTTGTTTTGTTTTCTCTTCTTCAGCCCAGCATGACCCCTCAGCAAGTGTAAACTCACCCCCCAGTTTGATTATGCCTACCAGGTCCGTACAGCATAGGAGCCCAGATCCGAGTTTTCCGGTAAGTTTATTTAGTACCCAAAATACTAACAAGTGCTTAAGCATGTGTTAAACTGATGTAATCCTAATTTGGGACGCCAACTTAACCTTTTTTTTTCTATGTCCCTACAGACCCACACACTCATGGAAGAGATCCAGGAAATGGAGGAAGATGATGGATCCCTGCTGGCCACGTCAGATGACCTCCCCCTGGGTCCCAATCTGCAACTGCTCCCTAATGTTTCTCTGGCCAATCCTCAGCAGCAGAGTGAATCTGCATCCATTGTGCATGCACATGGGGAGACTGACACAACAGTCCCCAGTGTTCACTCTGCTGCTGAGGATTTGCCAAGCATGCCTGTTGCTGTTGAGGGGACGACACAACGCGGCAGGGCACGCCCAAGAGCCAGGGTAATTGTGCGGCGGACTCCATTACGCCGCCGCACAATTCCCCAGGGGAGGCACAGTGCCCTGCTTGATTTATGGAACCAAGAGAGGGACTCTTTTGAGGCACAGCTCGTAACTGAGCGGGAGGAAAGGCATGCAGATATGGTGAACCTAACTACCACCTTACAGGGCATCCTCGCGGAGTTTCGCACCCTCAACAGCAACATGGTCACTGCAAGTAATGGCATCCAGTCAGCCATGGCTGAGATGACCAATATGCAGAGAAACATTATGGAGCAGTTGCAAATTCACAATGCAACCATGGCCCAGGTTAGGTCCCATCCCCACGGACCTCCACCTGGGTTTTATGGGCAGCCACCCTATTAATCCATGATTGTGTGGGACATCTTTTCTCTTCTCCCCCACTGTATTTACTTGTCCTTTGAGGTTTCAAACAATCCATTTTGTGTTTCACATGCAGGTTGTGTTTTGTATTTGCTCCCATAGAGCTCCTTAGAGTAATGATTAAGGCCACTAGCCAATGCCATAGGTCTAGGTGCAGTCTAGTTGGCAACTATCATGTGCCAATTATGGCTTTTGACATTTGTTTGGTTTGTGCTCCTCCTGTTTTCAGACATGTTTGTGTGACATTATGGCCATGCCCTAATATCCCTTGCCACAGGCAATATTAATGACTGGACTAGGCTGGCCTTTGGACTGGGTGTCCTTGTTTGGTTGTGCCACTCTCTTCCAGGTGTAGATGTGGTAGATTTAATGTTAATACCTTATTTTTTTGGGAGACCTTGCAGATCAGCAAGGGAATGACTTCTTTGCATTTTTTCTTCCTTCAAAGTTTATTCAATTGTATATGAGCCCTGGTACTAGTGCAATCATTGCCAATCGCATAGTCTTCACATACATAGTACCTCAGGGTCTCTCGCCATGTTTGTATATAATATGTATATAGTTTGACTATTTATGTGTGCCCTACCAGAATTGTGGGTTGGATGACTTTAGTTATTGTACATAAATAAATTGTGACTTCACTTTTTGCATCTTGAAAAACCACAGTTGTCAGGTGTGCATTCATATTTGTTCTTGATTATTGGGGAGACTTCATTGTCTCATGATCTATGAAAATTGCACCCACTACAAAGTAACTTTAACTATTACAAGTGTGCTTACCAGTTCTCTTTAATCTTATTTTTTTTGGAGCCACAGTTGTATGTGGATTTTTATTTGTTATGCACCACCAATCAAAGTGCAAAAAGAAAAAAAAAATCAAACTTACTATACTTGTTGCGTTTGGAGTTGAAACACATTTAACATCACCTTGGGCTAAAGCAGATACATTTTTGGTTAAGAGGTGTAAAAATGCAAAGATCAATCTAAGTAAACACCAGGAAAAACATTAGGCAACAATTAAGGTAAATTGTGTATTTATTTAAGGTAATGCCACATTACGGCCAAACAAATATTTGAAAATAAAGGCAAATACACACACACAGACTGGGAAACAAAAAAAAGGCTTTAACTAAAATGCTGCAAGATCAAATTTGATCGCACTGATTGGCCAGACTCACTGGGTGGGCCAACATAATTGTCACCATCATCTTCTCGGGCTGTAGAGGGCAGAACATCAACATAACGGGGGACACGTTCTTGAATGGCAAAATTATGCAGAACAGCACATGCCATTATGATGTCTATCACTTTGTCAGGAGCATATTGCAGGGCGCCCCCGGTATGGTCCAAACAACGAAAACGTGTCTTCAACAGTCCAAATGCCCTCTCAACAACAGCCCTGGTCTTGCGGTGCGCACGATTATAGGCTTCCTGAGAGGCATCCTGGGGCCGCAGCACAGGCGTCATGAGCCAGGGGAGAAGTGGGTAACCGGAATCACCTTAACAAGACAATTAAATAACAAAAATTAACACATTGCAAGACAACAAACACAAACAATTTGCCATATATCAAAATGAGGTAAGCTAAAGGGCCAAAAAAGACACCCAGGGTACATTAGAAAAAACACTATTGGCCCAAATGTAGTACATAACTAAAAATGCAGCTTAAATAAAGTCAAAAATTAAAAAACATCTGCACGGACAAGGCTGTTTAGAAATATGTTTTAGATTCTGGCTTCGCAAATGTTACAATTAGGATGCTGTGAGGGGCCCACACCATTTAGATAAAGAATGCACTGTATGCAGTTTAAGTCCACTTTGGCGTTGCAAGACCAATACTACAAAAGGGCCAAAAAATAGCAGATACTTCGGGACAATCTGCTAGCCAATATATTTTGGGACATGGAAGTTACAGACATCCTAACCAAAGTTATCAAAAAAACAGAAGCACAAAGGGAGCAAAGCGTTTGGTTGAAAACCAAAATACAATCCACAAAAGCCCCCCCCTAAAAATGCTGGTTCGTTTTCCTGACAAGAATTATAAAGCTAAAATAGGCAAACAATACAGATTCCTGGGAAATATCGGAAACCAAAAATAGGACACACTTACCAAGCAGCCATGCACCCGAAAATTCCCCAGACTCAAATCTCCTAAACAAACCAGATCGTCTCAGGATATAGGAGTCGTGCGACGATCCAGGGTAGCCGGCAAGGACACTCAGGAAACGCATGTCCGGCCCCACCACGGCCTGGACATTAAGGGAGTGTCCCATTTTTCGATTCCTTAAGGCAAAAAAAAAAAAAAAGGGTAAGTGATAAGGGCCCCAAAATTGGGGCAAAAAAACAGGTCTGCACACAAAATCAAACAACAAATGAGAAGCCTAAATAAAGCATGTACACAAAAGTCCAAACAAAAATATGCTGCCGCCAAGGAAAATAGGTTACATTACACGTTGGGCCCCATAATAACCCAAACCCAAAATATATACCTATATATATATTCGTCGGATGCCCTAGGTACGAGTGCCACATGTGTGCAGTCAACAGCACCAATGACGTTGGGCATGTCGGCCACATTATAAAAACCAAGCTTAATGGCGTTTCTGGCTGCCATATCATCCGGGAAAAAAATATATTTTGGAGTTATGGCAGCCATGCCTTCCAAAAATTTAGAGAGTGCGCGGCTCAGCGTAGGCTGGGACATCCCCACGGAGAGGGCACCCAGCCTCTGGAACGAGCCGTTCGCCAAAAATTGCAGGCAGCCAAGCATCTTGGTCATACCTGAAATTGCATGCCCCTTCCTTGTGGTGCGGGCTAACCATGGCCGCAGCTCACTATATAATTTATGGAGGGAAGCGCGATTAAGCCTGGTCAGCTCAAACAGCTCAACATCATTCATGCTATCGATGTTCATGCGACGACGCAGGGGCAATCTGCTCTCAGACATCCGGATCAAATCGATGCCAAAAAGCATAAGCCCTTGATGTGCCACAAACTCGCTCCTCTCCATCCTACTCCCGAGGCCAAATAGCTGCCGGCAAACATTTCGGGAAGCAGCTCTTTAATGGGCTTCAAAACAATTAGCAATCACCTCTCTGAATTGGTCGCAAGCCCATGTGAAGCACGTAAAAAATAGGATCGGACCTAAAAAATACGATTTGGACGGGAAAAACACACGAACTAACGCAAAATATACGATTGGCGTCCGGAAAGCGTATGTTCATATACGTCTATGCGCGAACGTTCGTGCGAATACGAAATGGCCAAAAAAAAAGGAAAAAATGACAAACACCCACCCAAACTTACGATTCTCGATACGAAATCAATTAACTTTTGCTCTTTGAATCGAGGGGTATGTGTAGTAAGAATGAGTTGACCTGGGGCCCCACAAGCAAGAATTGAACCCAGCTCACATCATAGCCCATGAGTACGTTTCCAGGGTGCCCTTGGCAGTGGAAGTATGCTGTGTAGTTCCATAAACAGTGACATGAAATACTTTTTAAAATATCGTTCTTTCTGTAGAGGTTAAAGTTATATGGTCTAAACGATAAGTGGTTTCAGAAAAACGTGCAATGCTGAACCTTGGTCCAAAGAATATTTAAAGGAAAACTCCCTTTTTGACATGATTTTGGTGTTCTTTTCCCTCTTTTGAATTGTAAAAAAAAAAATGGGTCATGATTCTCATATTTGTGGGGCTCTGTTTTGCTACAGTGGAAGTGGTTTCATGACCTTGAGTAAAAACAATGAACTACAAGTCACACAATTTTTCAGATGTAACAGTAAGCATGTAAGCAGAATTGGTTAAATCAGTCACCCATGCCTTAGCCAATCAGATGATTAGCAAACTAGAGTGAGGAGGTCTATGATATGTACTCGAAATCACCACTATGGTGTACATAGATAAGGTAACACATTGTTGCTATGAAAACTGTTTTTTATAACAGAGTTGCAAACAAATAGACAATTAAAAAAATAACAGATACGCTTAGCACATTGAATACATAATTTTGCCACACAAAAATGTAAACTTTAAAAAATGCCATCAAAAGTGGCATTACTTTAAATAAAGCCTACTTTATTGTGATTGGATAGGACTGGAGGTGTGTGTGACAAACACGTCCGATATATTTTATATAACAAATGGATGTCTCCTGCGCCCAAGTAAACAAAAAATGGCACCAAACAATGACAGGGTATACAAAAGCATCAAAATAGTAAGTAAGTAAGTGTATTTCCTCATGTGTCCTCGCTGCTAACTGGCCATCAAGTGGCAGGAGAAGATGAGGGGTGTCCCCCTTTGCAGGGCAAGTGGTGGATGCCCTGGGGCTCGCGTCCCTTGCGCCCCCCTCATAATCCAGCCCTGGCCATTGACTGTAAACTGTGATACGCCTGCAGGAGTAAAGAGATAACATTCATGGTCCTGTTGTTTTCCTAACTGCAATTCATCATTACTTATTTTTCAGGAATGTCCAAAGCATGGCTTCGAAACAGGAATGAAACTGGAAGCTGTAGATTTAATGCAGCCTGGTTTGGTTTGCGTGGCCACTGTAAAACATGTTGTTCAGCGTTTAATCCGTATCCATTTTGATGGCTGGGATGATGACTATGACCAGTGGGTAGATTGTGAATCACCAGACATTTATCCTGTGGGATGGTGCGAACTAACTGGATACCAACTTCAGCCACCTGCAGAAGGTATGGTAAATGTAACTGAAGGTAAATTATAGTTATTTCAATCTTTTTACTAACATTTTTTTTATATATTAATTATATCTTAAAAAATCTCAATAAATATATGTAAAGCTAAAATCCATGCAGAGCAGATGACTGTTGTTTTGAAGGCTAAATCTCTATAGATAAATTAGTTGAATTTTCTGTATCTATCATTTTTATTATTTTTTCACATGGTACCATTACATTGCATCATATACTTTTCTATATTGAATTATTTTAACACACAAAGTTATATAATTATATTTAACCATATCTAACATTGCAGGCTGGTAGAAATTCCCTAAATATCAAATACCTTGAGGCATAGATAATACATAGTGCTCTTTGGGAGATATCCACGTCTAAATAACAACGCCTATTTCTAAACTGGATGCAGGGTATTAGCGAAACCTGTGAGCAGGTAACCGTGAATTATACAAAGCTATCAAGAAAAAAGAAAGAGGCGAAGATCAGGAAAGTAAAAAGAAGAAATGTTAATGAAGAAATGGACAGGTCGCTGGTCTAGAGCTGGGAGATTAAACTTTTGGCAGAAGGCTTCAGCTTTTGATTGACAAAAGGCGCTAGACTTAGCGTACAATTTTGGGCCAATGGGTCAGTCTTCCATTTTTGATCCGCAGCCTCAAAAGGCACCTAACCCCCCAACTTCTCCCCGGACACATAATTACAACAGCCCACTGCTCTGGGCATGTGTACACTCATTCAATGTGTGTGCAAGAATACAATGGCTACCTATGCCCCACCAAAAGAAGAAAATACAAAAATACAAAAGCTGAAGTCAGGTTTTTTTGTGTACCTGTTTTCTTCTTAATTGTAGGCAACTGTTTAATCTGGCCCCGTAAAATTACCTTATGAGCTTCCCACACCAATATTGGGAAGAGTTCCGAATCATTATTTCGATAGAATAAATAGATAAAGATAAAAAGTTTCACAGCTGTGACTTTAAAGGAATCCTGAGACATGAATAGAAAGTGTAGTCACGCTTGTGTGGGTGAAGTTCACTACAGGTGTCAATTAGCGGCCATTGTCCCTTAGTAAGGATGCTTTCAAGGGACCTCTGTTGGCCACTGTTGCATCGGTTTCAGCTTCGGGTTCATCCACTTACTGTACTTCCTAATTACCATACCCGCAATAAATGGGCAAAAAAGTTGAAATGGGCAAATGTTTGAAAGCAAATAGGGGTGTAATATGTAGCTATAGTAAGGTCATTGTTATACAAGCCTTGCAGGGAATGACATCTCCCCGTTGGGTCGACAATCTCCTTTTGGCAGAAAAGGTAGATTTTTATTGAATGCGATTAAAAATCCCTGGACATTGTGGGATAATAACTTTACGTTAAACATATGATTGGTTACTTGCATGTCGATTAATGGTAAATTAGGGGTCCCAAGGGCAGGCAGGCCAGTGGGCAGGCATAAGAAGAGCAGAAAAGAGAAAATTAAGATTTTTTTGTAAAATAGGTAACACTTGAGAACAATAAAACATTTTTAGTGCAATAGAGCTTGAAATCATTATAAACAATACAGAAAAACCCATATAGGGAGAAATATTGGTCTATATTAGACCAGTCGCTTAAGAGACTTTTATAAAAAAAAAAAGTGCACTTAAACAAAAAGATGATTCCCACTGTTTGAAGCATAACATTGAGAATGGTGTTAGAGACAGCTATACAATACCTAGGGGAATTAAGTGCTTTGGGGTCCAATGAATTTTAAGGCCCAGTATCACCCTTTTAGTGCCTACCTAATGCCAGATTTTGTCACCTTCTGTTGCCAGACAATTTGTCAACTGTGCTTTTTATGGAGTTTTTAGGACAAATATATATGTTTTTTTCCACATGTGGTGCTTTAACCCTTTCAGTGCCAAGCGTGTAGATTCTACGTGCTCGCTTCCCCTGCTACAGTAGAAAACCAAGTAAAAAACACTCACCTGAACCCTTGTTCGATCCGGCCGGTTTTCCTCTTCATCCTGGGGGGCCTCCGATCCCCCCCCCCCCGGGCTCCTCCTGTTTAAAAACATTTACTCACCTGCTGCTGCGATCGCTCGCCTTCGATCACTGCCCGGGCTCTTCAGTCTTCAGAAGAGGGCTCAACATGCCCTCTCCCCCTGCCTTTCGATGGGCGCCGCCATCTTGACATATAGCCCAGCCCTGCCCCGCCCCTTTGCTCTGGGCAGAGAAGTAGAGGGGTAGGGGATGCTCTGATGCCCTGCCCCCCCTCCTCTGGCCGGCGATCACCACATCTGTCATCAGATCAGCGAGGGACACAGAAGCTGACAATCGAAGGTTGTAAAGTAAAGTAAAAAGTTTTGTTTTTTTTAATAAATGACATTTTTGTGTGGTGTGTTTTTTTCACTGTTAACCCTTTGTGAACTGGTAAGGGGTCCATGAGACCCCTATACCAGTTCACAAGGCTCTGGGTCTCGCAAGTCACCTGACTAGCAGGTGAATTGCCATTAACCCCGAGCACCCTCATTACCTGCCTCCCCAAAGCCCAGGGGGGGCAGAAGCGCCTGTGGCCATAGGCTATGCCAGCTTGTAGCCTGCAAGGCCAAGGGACACCTCACAGGGATTTTAAGGGTTTTCTAACCCTGAGGGCCCTATTCATTTTTTTTTCAAATTAACCCCATGTTACCTGTCACCCAGCAGGTATAAAAGGCTTCCAACAGCAGGAGAGCAGAAGCCAAAGTGATCAGTGTGGGACACAGTGCTCCGGGATAGATGGGAGGTATGTATTAAAAAAATATATATATATTTCTTCTCTGTGTCTGTGTGTTTTTTTTTACATTTAACCCTTTGTGAACTGGTAAGGGATCTATGAGACCCCTTTACCAGTTCACAAGGCTCTGGATCAGGCTACCCACCTGCAGCTACTGGGTGACTTGCCATTAACCCTGAGCCCCCCATTACCTGCCTCCCCAATGCCCAGGGGGGCAGAAAAGCCTGTGGCCATAGCCTATGCCTGCTTGTAGCCTGCAGGGTGGAGGGCACCAAAGCTGGCCCCTCTTCTACAAGCCCCCATAGCTGGTCACAGGCTGGTTATGCTGGGTGGGGGGACCTCATGCGATTTTTTGGGGGGATTTTTAGGACCCCACACCAATTTTTTTATTAACCCATTATAGTGTGGATAGTAGTTGTATTTTATATGTAAATGTTATAAAGTGCTCTTTCAGTTTGGGGAGTCTGAGGACAGGAACGGGGGGGGCACTGATACATATGTGGTACCGTTGTAAACGGGAGAAATGGGGATTTCACATGCTATATGGTTTGCTTTAATACAATAAATCTTTTATTTAAAATAAATGAGACAATTTGAAAAAAATATATTTTTATTTTTTTTAGTTTTTTTGCTTAAAAATATTTTTAAAAACAGTAGAAAAAGACATGTTACAGCCTGAACTCTGCCGCAAAAAAAATATAGAGAATTTTCCTGGAAATTCCTGCAAAAATCACGGTTAAACATGGTGAAAAATGGGGAAAAATGAACTGCCAACAGAGGGATTTCAAGTAAGCTGGCAATTAAAAGGTTGAAAGTAGCTATGCATTTTGGGTATTGTTCTGCTCGAGGGACCTTGCGCTTTCAGATTTAGCTTGTTTTTTTTTTTGTTGGCATATTAATATTTTAGGAAAAGGTGTTTTTTATTCTGCTTGTTTATACATTTTTTTAGGGAAACCCTGTGCAACCAAGGAATTCATCAAGGGATTACTTCCAGAAAGATGAGCCCACTACAACAAGCTGGGTACACTTAGAAAGCTTAGCATGTGTACCTTCTGGGAATATATGATTTGTGGGGGGTATTCCAGATGTAAAGGGTTGTCATGGTAGAAAAACCGCAAGGTGTACACTTTGTCTTCAGAGCTGAAATTTTCAAGTAAAATGATTCTTACGCACATGCTTTACTTTGGGGTGTTTGCCAACTCTTCCCTTGACAGTACCCATGCATGTTGGGTATTGTTCTGTTCGAGGGATGTTGCTTTTTCAGATTTAACTTGTTTGCATATATTTTTTTTTCTAGGAAAATGCTGCTCTGATTCAGCTTTTTTATTCTTTTTTTTAGGGAAACCCTGTGCAACCATAGAATTCATTAGGATTACTTCCAGAAAACTGCACCCATGTCAACAAGCCTGATACCCCTAGAAAGCTTGAGGTGTGTACTTCCAGAGAATATATAGTTGTGTGTATTTCAAATGTAAAGGGTTGTTTTTCTTGAAAAACTGCAAGGTGCGCATAGCGCCTAGCACAGTTGTATTTTATCAGAAAATCTCCTAAAGTGCTGTTTCAGTTTGTGGGAGTCTCCTGGGCAGGAAAGGGTGTCTACAATACATATGTGGTACCGTTGTAACTGGGAGAAATGGGTCTTTTGCACATAATAAAAATGTATTGACAAACTTACATTTTTTATTACAAAAAAACACTACAAATTGTAAAAAATATTTTTTTTTTAAATATTTCGCCCCAAAAAATGAGAATACACATAAAAAATGACAAACAAGACATTGCTTGTTAAAGCCCAGACTCTGCTGAAAAAAAACAATATATAATTTCCCTGGAAAATCCCTGGAAATCCCTTTAAGAATCACAGTTGGTGATAACATATTTTTCAAATTTTAGAATTTTTTTAAAATAAGTAAAAGCCATTATTTTTCTAATAAAATTGTATTGCATGTAAAAGCCCCTTTCTTCTAGATTACAATGGTACCACATATGTACCTGTTCCTGCCCAGAAAACACCCCAAACTGAAAAGAGTGCTTTATGAAATTTTCAAATGAAATTCAACTACTATTTGCACTATCAAGGGTTAAACCCCTTAACAATTAAAAAAACAGCATTGGGCCTTCCTCTCTTCAGCAAACCAGTCCGGGCACCAACTATGTGGGCTGGTAGACCAGGGCACGATGTCTACCAGCCCTGGTATTTTGGGATGCTGGGAAGGTGGTTATGGCAAGTCACTTGCTTGCCTGCTCCTCCTGCACTGTGAACTGGTCTCAAGGACCCCTTACCAGTTCACAAAGGGTTAGGTATAAAAAAAAAAAAAAAAAAAAAAAACGCAAAAATCTTTTAAATATATATATTACAGTCCATCTCAATGTTTTTGCTATATGTGCAATAATAGTGTAGCTGCACTGCAGTAGGTACATAATCTATAATATAGATAAATATATATAAATAATGACTGAGATGCTTTTTAGTCCTGTTTTAGAACATGATGTCCCTGAGGAAGAGAGAAGCTGTCTGGACACTGTCATGTGATAGATTCAGGAATGTTTTAGATAATAGTGTCTGTGCTAAAGAGATTACATGCAATCACAACTAGAGTCCTTAAAAGCCGCACCAGGGGTCTGTGCAAAAATTCCTTCTTAAAGCAGACCTCCAGTCAAAAAATTAATGCTTAGTAAATTGCTCTTCTAAAGCCCCCCTCTGGCCATCAGTGACATAAACTATTTGAGACGGTGTAACCCCGTGCAGATATTGGGAAGTAGCATGCTTCTGTGCTTTTGAACGACATGGAAGCTGCCATATTGGTTTATACCTGAGAGCCCTGCTACTGAGAAACTCGATCAAAGTTGCCTCAAATATCTTTGCAATTATCTCTTATTTCTAACCGAAAGTAGAAAGCCATCAGCTGTTATGGCTCATCGTTGCTTGGCTCACAGCTGAGAGCTCCTAGATGCATTTAAGATAATTAATTGCACTGAATGAATGTTTCGGCAACTGCACAATTAACAAATGTAACAGTTCCCACCTCAAACAGAATTCCTCCAGCAGCTGTTTATACAGTGTGTGTGTAGAATGATAAAGCATCTGCTCTGTGTTTCTGAGGCAGATATTTCTCTCAGCTTTATGTGAATTGCTGCTGGCACAGCTCGCCCTAAGGATCATGTGTAAGCAGAACTGTCAGATGCATAGTAAGGTGGCCTCTCCTATGCAATTCTAGGAGCGCATCTATTCCACAACATCTGCAGGGGGTTAAGCCCTCTCAAATAGTTTATGCCACTGATCATCAGAGGGGTGGTTTAGGGGGAGCAATTTGCTAAACTTTATTTTAACTTTAAGCCTTTAAGTGCCAGCCTACCTACCTAGCCCAGCCAACCCTCTGTTGCCAGACCATGTTTCACAATGTTGCGCTATACATGTTCAGCTGTGATTTTTGACGTAATTTCCTAGGAAGATGTCTTGTTTGTAATTTTTTGTGTATGTTCAATATTTTTGGGTGAAATATGTGCAAAATAATAACTATTTGTTTACAATTTGTAAGATTTTTTGTAATTCGAAATGTATGTTTTTCAATGAAATCATATTGCATGTAAAAGCCCAATTTTCTCCTGGTTACAATGGTACCACATATGTATTGGTAGACACCCTTTCCTGTCCAGGAGACTCCCCCAAACTTAAACAGTGCTTTATGATAGTTTCAGAACTACAACTGCTATGTGCACCTTTCAGTTTTTCAAGAAACAACCCTTTACATTTGAAATCCCCCCCAAACTATATATTCGCTGGATGTACACACCTCAAGCTTTCTAGGTGTACCAGGCTTGTTGACATTGGCACAGTTTTCTGGAAGTAATCCCTTGATGAATTCTTTGGTTGCACAGGGATAAGCTAAAAAAAGAATAAAAAAGGTAAACAAAGCCACAATCTCCTAAACACAATATACAGACAAGAAAAAACAAGTTAAATCTGAAAATCAAGGTTCCCTGAACAGAACAATACCCAACATGTATAGGTCCTGTCAAGGGAAGAGTTGCCAAACACCCCAAAGTGTTGCATGCATGTTTTTGGGGATAGAGGACACCAGGCCGCAGTGGGGATTGCTTACAGCCTTTCTAATGGTGATATTCTTTCATGCTGTTGCTTATTGAGCACATTTAAAGTTTGTTTTCCTTTTCTGTATAGTGGATGGGATATTTTGCAGTTAGCACTTTTAGGGCACTTTGTATTATTAGCTAGCTAGTTAGCACTTGCACTTTATGTAGTACTTTTTCGATAGCTCATGATGAACTCTTTTCTTGGCTGGTAAATCCCCTTTGTGGATTATGAAATTTTAATTATTTGTTGTTAGTGTGCTTTTAAAGCAATAAATACATGAATTTAATGTGAGATGACTGTCAGGGATTGCCGGACACCCTTCTTGCATGAGCCAACAATCCCCAATCTCCACCGCCTCTTGTGCCTATAGCCAAGCCCCCGCTCGCTGGAGACACGGATTATGCCTCTCCAGACTCGGTTGCCCCCAGGACTTACTGGCGCAAAGATTGCTGGCTTATGGTGAAGATGGGTGAACTGCGGGGTATCCCAAATCAGGAGTTCAAGCGAACAGAGTCCGAAACGTCAATCCAAGGGGTTAGGCAGAGAATGGTCGAGACAAGCAGGGGTCAAAGCCAGGTGGTCACAGGACGCGGTATCCACGGGGTAAGCAGAAGCAAGGTCAATGTTGAACCAAGAAACACAAAACAAGGAATTCCATACAAAGTGGGCACTCCACTGAACTATCTGAAAGTTATTTTATTGAGTAACAATAAACCATCATAAAAACATACACACAACATAAAGACACAAGACTATTAAAACAATATGACCACCGGGCTGAATATTTACAAATATAGCACCAATTGTATGCAAATATGCAATCCCTCAATCATTTTATATAAGGTAGAATACAAAGAATAAATACAAGTGCTGGCAGAAATGTAGTAATATCAATTGAAGGTAGGATCCCTGGATAGTTCAGTGGATTTCCAGTTGGCTGAGGGATCGGTATCAGAGCGTTGTTGTAAATGGTGTGCAATCTGAACAAAGGCGAGTTACAAGTGGTGTGCCGCAAGGCTCTGTCCTGGGCCCCATTCTTTTTAATATATTTGTAAGTGACATAGGAGAAGGCTTGGTAGGAAAAGTTTGTCTGTTTGCTGATGATACAAAGGTTAGTAATAGGGTGGATATTCCTGGAGGTGTCTGCAACATGGAAAATGATTTAGCTTTACTGGATAGATGGTCAAAACTGTGGAAACTAGAGTTTAATGTCTCTAAACCGTATGGGCAGCACTGTGTTAGCCAGGACCTCGGAGGAGAGAGATTTAGGGTACTGATTACTGATAGCTGCAAGATGAGTGGACAGTGTAGCCAGGCAGTGGGAAAAGCAAGCAGGATGCTCGGCTGCATAGCTCGAGGCATCACCAGTAAGAAGAGGGAGGTTGTGATGCCGCTGTATAGAGCCCTGGTAAGGCCACAGCTAGAATACTGTGTGCAGTTCTGGAGACCTTACCTGCAAAAAGACATTATTCAAACAGAACGTGTCCAAAGGCGGGCAACGAAAATGGTGGAAGGACTTAAACTTAAAACTTATCAGGAGAGACTTAAAGAACTTAACTTGTACAGTCTGGAGGAAAGAAGGGAGAGGGGGGACATGATTGAGACCTTTAAATATGTGAAAGGATTGAATAAGGTTCAGGAGGGAAGTGTTTTTAAGAAGAAACTTAACGATAGAACAAGGGGGCACAACCTGAAGCTAGTCGGGGGGAAGATCAGGAGCAATGTTAGAAAATATTATTTTACAGAAAGAGTAGTAGATGCTTGGAACAAACTTCCAGCAGAGGTAGTTGAAAAATCAACAGTCACTGAATTTAAACATGCCTGGGATAAGCACACATCTATCCTAAGATAAAGAGTACATACAGTATACACATAAGGGCAGACTAGATGGACCGTATGGTCTCCTTCTGCCGTCAACCTTCTATGTTTCTATAATCAAAACAATAATAAATACATATGCAAGCAGGCCTCTACCGCCCCCTAGCTGATAAGTGCAATGTTACAATAAATAAATAATGCCAAACATACATTAAAGTGCAAAGTTTATATAGGTAACCTAGTTATCAACAGAGCTAAAGTGACTAGTGCAAAACCACAAGGGTGAGTATACATACTATTACTAATGCAAAAAATGAATATATCTACATAAAGAATCCAATACCTACAAACATAGATGCAAGATTGAAGTGATAAGTACAAACAATAAGGGAAGTAA
The DNA here is from genome assembly GCA_027917425.1 of Gastrophryne carolinensis. Lineage (NCBI taxonomy): Eukaryota > Metazoa > Chordata > Amphibia > Anura > Microhylidae > Gastrophryne > Gastrophryne carolinensis. The sequence goes on along the minus strand of CM051235.1, from coordinate 296,643,369 downwards.
AATACAACAAAAGATATATGTGAATCTCCTAGGAGCTAGCTCTAATGACTAACATAATATAGGATGTGGAATGCATAAGAGTAGGGACCAAGGGCTTGCAAAAAGATATTACATGTGCTTCAAACATCAAGATCAGAAGCAAGGTCAGACAGGCAGAAGGTCGGTGCGGGCAGCGGACAGGAGTGGTCAAAGACGAAGCCGGATCAAAACACACTAAACACAATTCCAACAGCACACCCAAGCTAATAATGGCTATAACGGGCACTGGTGGACCGGGCGAGAACATATTTAAAGGGGAACTGACCAATAGGAGGGGAAATGAGTGATCGGTGTAACTAAGATTTGGCTTCCTATAGGAGCAGCCCCAGGGACTGGACTGCCCTGGCCAGTCAGGCTGACCTGGAAGACCGGAGCTGGCCGCGGCCGTACAGAGGCGCCGCGGGACGGGGCCCCAGAGCCAGGTAAGTTCCTTACAATGACTTTGTGATCTGTTGGGGCATTGGTGCCTGGAGTTTCCTTTATTGTGGTTGCTGGGGCCACATTGTATATAGAGGTTTGTATTTGTATATTATTGGATAACCTTTCATTGCCACACTGCACCTGATTGCTATCAGGGTGGTGCAGGAGTAGTATACTTCTGTGTTGTGTTCTCACGTTTTACAATTACAATTTTTACAATGTTACTTGAAATTTTCAGCTCTGCAGACAATGTACACACTTTGCACTTTTTCAATCAAATCAACCCTTTACATTTGGAATACCCTCACAAACCATATACTACCTGATATACACGTTAATCTTTCCAGGTGTACCCAGCTTGTTGTAGTGGGCTTATCTTTCTGGAAGTAATCCCTCAAAGAATTATTTGGTTGCACAGGGTTTCCCTAAAAAATGTATAAAAAAGCAGAAATAAAAAATGTTTTTTCTAAAATAATATGCATATAATATGCAAACAAGAAAAACAAACTAAATCTGAAAGTGCAAGGTTTCCCGAACAGAACAATACCCAACAAGGTAATGAGGGGGCTTGGGGTTAATGGCAAGTCGCACGCTAGCTGCAGGTGACTTCCCATTAACCCCCACCCCTCCCCCATTGGCAGTAAAAACAGCTTCCATAAAACACACATTTTCTGCCATTAAGAAAATAAAAAAAACATGCTAGATCAGCTTAGCACCTATAATTTTGCTACTCAAAAATGCCATCAAAAGTAGTCTTTCCCTTTTAGCCACCAGCCAACCTAAAGATGTCAATCTCAGTTGCCAGACCATTTTTTACCATTTTGCCCTATACATGGATATCTGTGATTTTTGAATGGATGTTCAGGGTTTTCACTGGAAAATTATATTTTTTTCAGCAGTGTTTGAGCTTTTACATCTTGTTTGCAAATTCAGTGCTTTCTCAATAGGTTTGGGTGAACTATGTGAAAAAAATTAAAAAATGCAATTTTTTAAGTTTTGTAGCTTTCTTTAAGCGGACCTTCACCCTAAATAAGAGAATATCTTATATGTTTCCCCCACCCTGTACATACAGATTGCTCACATTAAAAATGATCCATCCTGCATCTACTGCATTTCCTGAGCCTTTAAACATCCAAGATGGCGGCTCATGGTGCATCAGGCAGCCTGCAAACAGGAAATGACTTCTGACTGTGCCGCTTTGCATTCTGGGATTGCTGTCCTTTTCCTGACCCCAGCTCTGCTTTGCCTTTGCAAAGCACAGCTATAACCCCACCCCCTGTACTTTATCCCGCTCCCCTTTCCTCAATATGTGTGATGTTTCTGAGGCAAGATGGCGGCGCCCGTATCCCAGAGCCCTGTGCAGATTTGCAACCCGGTGGGGGAAAGAATAATAAGTGAGTGACTAAAAACTTAAAATATAGTAATTTTAGATGCTGGGGAATAGTTTTTTAAGGGTTTGGGCTTTTCATTAAATCATGCTGAAGGTCCGGTTTAAGATAAAAAATGTACGTTTTCCAAGAAAATCCTATTGCATAAAAAAGGCCCATTCTTCCCAGTTGCAACGGTATCACATGTGTCAGTAGACACCCTTTCCTGCCAAAGAGACACCACAAAATACAATTGCAGACCTTTCAGCTAGTCAAGAAAAACAACCCTTTACATTTGAAATGCCCCCACAAACTATATATTAGAACACACCTCAAGCATCTAGGTGTACTAGGCTTGTTGTCCTAGGCACAGTTCTCTGAATGCAAACCCTCACTTTATTTTGGAATAAAAACATTCTCCTAAAATATCAATATGCAAACAAGAAAAACAGCTAAATCTGAAAACTCAATGTCCCCCAAACAGAACAATACCCAACATGCATATGTTATTTTAACCCTTCTCTGGGGGCACCCTTTTTTTAAGGGTTAAACCCTTAAAAATAAAATTAAAATGGTGTGAGGTTCTTTCCCTGTAGAACCAGGCCAGGCACCAGCCTACATAGCCCTTATGACCCGCGGGCACTTCTGGCCTGCACTGGGCTTTGAGGAGGCAGGTAATGGGTCCAGGGGTCAGGTGACTTGCCAGTCGCAATTTTTAAAGGGTTAAAGGTTGGCAGTTAACGTTAGGAAAAGCAACACCGTAGAATCTATGGTCTTGGTGTTTAAAGTGATTAACTATCCCTCTTCCCCCCATCTTTCCTTATCTCCCCAGAAACCCTAAACTAACAGTCTCCTTATTTCCACTTTGGAACCACTGTTCACTGTGTCAGGTTAATACCGGCTAAACACAGAAGCTGCTTTGGAGGATTTATTTGCCAGCATGGCACCGCACACCCTGCTTTCCACATAGACCTTCTGCTTCTGGAGCCCAGTAAACACTTGCCCCTAAATGTTAAGCCCCTGCTATAACCACTTACACTTTTTAAAATTATACGTGTGTTTTACTTTTACAATTTTTAGCTATGACTGCATATTTAAAGTAGTGCCTAGTATCGTTGACTATGGGATTTTCTTCACAGATAAACCAGTAATGACACAAAAGCCCAAGGAAGTTCGGAAAAGAAAAACATTAATATTTAGAAAAAAGCGTAAGTACCACTCATTTTCTTTTAATTTATGGACAATTGTAGGTAGAAATGTCAATCCTGCATTTCAACAGTCCCCTCTACCTCTTCCTTACAACTCAATAATAGAATGCATTTAGTTTTTTATCTTATTTTATTTTTGGGCTGCATTTAGCTAGTGCTCCTTCTAGTGGCCACTTTTGGATTGTAGGTAAAGATTATTATAGTTAGAGATGAGCAAAGTTTTGAAAAATTCGATTCGGCAGAATTCGTTTCGACCCGAATTTATTCGCGGCTATTTCTGAGCTTCCTAGACCCTCAGTAGGGTTGTAAACCATTCTGCCTTGCTGAAACACGCATAGGATGCGTGCTGGGTTAGTGAAGTAATACTGTAAATAATTATGACATGCAGATCAGAGGCATCGCTATTAGAATCGCAGAGCGGCACAATTGCAGAGAGTTGAGGTGGCATCACTATGAGGGGCCCCTATATTACCTGATAAACACACCCTGGAGCTGGCAGCAGCAGGAGACCAAATATTGGCTGAAAGACATCCTGGAGTTGGCAGCAGGAGCCCAAAAATTGGCTGAATGACACCCTGGAGTTGCAAGCAGCAGCAGGAGCCCAAACATAGCCTGAAAGAGACACTGGAGTTGGCAGCAGGAGCCCAAAAATTGGCTGAATGACACCCTGGAGTTGCAAGCAGCAGCAGCAGCGGTGGCCCACACATAGCTTGAAAGAGACACTGGAGTTGGCAGCAGGAGCCCAAAAATTGGCCTAAAGACACACCCTGGAGTTGGCAGCAGCTGCAGCAGGAGCCCAAACATTGCTTGAAAGAGACACTGGAGTTGGCATCAGCAGGAGCCCAAAAATTGGCCTAAAGCCACACCCTGGAGTTGGCAGCAGCAGGAGCCCAAACATTGCTTGAAAGAGACACTGGAGTTGGCAGCAGCAGCAGGTGCCCAAACATTGACTGAATGAAACCCTGGAGTTGGCAGCAGCAGCAGGAACCCAAAAATTGACTGAGAGACACACCCTGGGTTTGGCAGCAGCAGCCCAAAAATTGGCCTAAAGACACACCCTGGAGTTGGCAGCAACAGCAAGAACCCAAACATTGCTTGAAAGAGACACTGGAGTTGGCAAAAGCAGCCCAAAAATTGGCCTAAAGACACACCCTGGAGTTGGCAGCAACAGCAGGAGCCCAAACATTGCTTGAAAGAGACACTGGAGTTGGCAGCAGCAGCCCAAAAATGGGCCTAAAGACACACCCTGGAGTTGGCAGCAGCAGCAGCAGGAGCCCAAACATTGCTTGAAAGAGACATCCTGGAGTTGGCAGCAGCAGCAGGAGCCCAAACATTGACTGAGTGACACTCTGGAGTTGGCAGCAGCAGCAGGAGCCCAAACATTGCTTGAAAGAGACACTGGAGTTGGTAGCAAGAGCCCAAAAATTGGCCTAAAGACACACCCTGGAGTTGGCAGCAGCAGCAGCAGGAGCCCAAACATTGCTTGAAGGAGACACTGGAGTTGGCAGCAGGAGCCCAAAAATTGGCCTAAAGACACACACTGGAGCTGGGAGCAGCAGGAGCCCAAACATTGCTTGAAAGAGACACTGAAGTTGGCAGCAGCAGCCCAAAAATTGGCCTAAAGACACACCCTGGAGTTGGCAGCAGCAGGAGCCCAAATATTGCTTGAAAGAGACACTGGAGTTGGCAGCAGGAGCCCATAAATTGGCCTAAAGACACACCCTGGAGTAGGCAGCAGCAGCAGGAGCCCAAACATTGCTTGAAAGAGACACTGGAGTTGGCAGCAGGAGCCCAAAAATTGGCTTAAAGGCACACCCTGGAGTTGGCAGCAGCAGCAGGAGCCCAAACATTGCTTGAAAGAGACACTGGAGTTGGCAGCAGGAACCCAAACATTGGCCTAAAGACACACCCTGGAGTTGGCAGCAGCAGCAGGAGCCCAAACATTGCTTGAAAGAGACACTGGAGTTGGCAGCAGGAGCCCAAACATTGGCCTAAAGACACACCCTGGAGTTGGCAGCAGCAGCAGGAGCCCAAACATTGCTTGAAAGAGACACTGGAGTTGGCAGCAGGAGCCCAAAAATTGGCCTAAAGACACGTCCTGGAGTAGGCAGCAGCAGCAGGAGCCCAAACATTGCTTGAAAGAGACACTGAAGTTGGCAGCAGCAGCCCAAAAATTGGCCTAAAGACACACCCCGGAGTTGGCAGCAGCAGGAGCCCAAATATTGCTTGAAAGAGACACTGGAGTTGGCAGCAGGAGCCCATAAATTGGCCTAAAGACACACCCTGGAGTAGGCAGCAGCAGCAGGAGCCCAAACATTGCTTGAAAGAGACACTGGAGTTGGCAGCAGGAGCCCAAAAATTGGCTTAAAGACACACCCTTGAGTTGTCAGCAGCAGCAGGAGCCCAAACATTTCTTGAAAGAGACACTGGAGTTGGCAGCAGGAACCCAAACATTGGCCTAAAGACACACCCTGGAGTTGGCAGCAGCAGCAGGAGCCCAAACATTGCTTGAAAGAGACACTGGAGTTGGCAGCAGGAGCCCAAAAATTGGCCTAAAGACATACCCTGGAGTTGGCAGCAGGAGCCCAAACATTGCTTGAAAGAGACACTGGAGTTGGCAGCAGGAGCCCAAAAAGTGGCTTAAAGACACACCCTGGAGTGGGCAGCAGCAGCAGGAGCCCAAACATTGCTTGAAAGAGACACTGGAGTTGGCAGCAGGAACCCAAACATTGGCCTAAAGACACACCCTGGAGTTGGCAGCAGCAGCAGCAGGAGCCCAAACATTGCTTGAAAGAGACACTGGAGTTGGCAGCAGGAGCCCAAAAATTGGCCTAAAGACATACCCTGGAGTTGGCAGCAACTGCAGCAGGAGCCCAAACATTGCTGGAAAGAGACGCTGGAGTTGGCAGCAGGAGCCCAAAAATTGGCCTAAAGACACGCCCGGGAGTTGGCAGCAGCAGGAGCCCAAACATTGCTTGAAAGAGACACTGGAGTTGGCAGCAGCAGCAGGTGCCCAAACATTGACTGAATGACACCCTGGAGTTGTCAGCAGCAACAGGAGCCCAAAAATTGACTGAGAGACACACCCTGGATTTGACAGCAGGAGCCCAAAAATTGGCCTAAGGACACACCCTGGAGTTGGCAGCAGCAGCCCAAACATTGCTTGAAAGAGACACTGGAGTTGGCAGAAGGAGCCCAAAAATTGGCCTAAAGACACACCCTGGAGTTGGCAGCAGCAACAGGAGTCCAAACATTGCTTGAAAGAGACACTGGAGTTTGCAGCAGCAGCAGGATCCCAAACATTGACTGAGTGACACCCTGGAGTTGGCAGCAGCAGCAGGAGCCCAAACATTGCTTGAAAGAGACACTGGAGTTGGCAGCAGGAGCCCAATAATTGGCCTAAAGACACATCCTGGAGTATCAGTTGCAATTCCAGGGCTAGGCCTAGTCCTGGTAATGGTATCAAGGACCCAGCTCACCCACCACACCTTTACTCAATTAGAGTTCTCACTTTTCTTTATTACAAAATATTAAAATATTGGTTATATACAGCAGTACAAACAAGATTACTAATTAATCTACTGTTACACATGTTTTTACCGCACAGAATGCCATATTCACTTGAGCGGATAACTGGCTCTCATATGACTGGTTAGTCTTACTGTTCTGACGTTTACAGTCAGGGCAAACATGTTTCGCCTTCTCGGCTTCTTCAGTGCCCTAATATAGAGGTCAGAAAAAATATATATAGATATTTACATTCTGTTACACTCATCATTGTATATTTACACCAGATCATATAGTATATAGCAATAAATTCTTAAATGATCTATTCTAGTTACAATAAAGTCCTAGTTACAATAACATTAAAAAACAGCACATGACAGTAGTTATACTATTAGACATATTAAATATAAGGGTCGATTCAAAGAAACATGTAACAGCTTTGATTTGTGTGCCGATCATCCTATTTTTCCCGTCCGCTCGTGCGTTCGTATGAACTTGCGAGTGATTCAATAAGCAAATACGTTTCTATCCTAAAATATACGTCCGTTCGTATGATATCTCCCGAACTTGCCTCAGTCAGTTGACAATCGTAAAAATCACGTTCATGTGCTCACTTGTTGCGGCGGCAGCCTGTTTTTTGTGCTGCTTCCATCGTCCACCTCTTCCAATTACTTGCGTTTGGCTCTGGTTTTCATTGGTTTTTGGCCTCTTAGATTCGTTCGTTCCTATGTATATAAGATCTTGCGCATGCGCACTCTCACCACTACTGCCTCGCGCCAGGCTCCCACTTTCCTTTATGAACCATAACACTTACCTAAACCCCTTAGCGCTTGCATCCTTCTTCATTTCTCGGTCCATAACACTTACCTAAACCCCTTAGCGCTTGCATCCTTCTTCATTTCTCGGTCCCTAAAACTTACCTAAACCCCTTAGCGCTTGCATCCTTCTTCATTTCTCGGTCCCTAAAACTTACCTAAACCCCTTAGCGCTTGCATCCTTCTTCATTTCTCGGTCCCTAAAACTTACCTAAACCCCTTAGCGCTTGCATCCTTCTTCATTTCTCGGTCCCTAAAACTTACCTAAACCCCTTAGCGCTTGCATCCTTCTTCATTTCTCGGTCCCTAAAATTTACCTAAACCCCTTAGCGCTTGCATCCTTCTTCATTTCTCGGTCCATAACACTTACCTAAACCCCTTAGCGCTTGCATCCTTCTTCATTTCTCGGTCCCTAAAACTTACCTAAACCCCTTAGCGCTTGCATCCTTCTTCATTTCTCGGTCCCTAAAACTTACCTAAACCCCTTAGCGCTTGCATCCTTCTTCATTTCTCGGTCCCTAAAACTTACCTAAACCCCTTAGCGCTTGCATCCTTCTTCATTTCTCGGTCCATAACACTTACCTAAACCACATAATGTACATATGTCTATATGTTTCTAAGCGTGTTTTTTCGTGTTTGTGTAAATGTCTTTTGGTGCGCATATTAGAAATGACACATTTATGAAGGCTTAAAATAGTATTTATTTTACATTTTTTTTTTTTTTTTTTTGGGGGGGTTTTTTTTAAAACCATTTCAAAAATGTGTAAAATTTTTTTTTTTTAAAAATATATAAAATGCTACTGTCTAAAAACGATTGTCAAACTATTTTACAAAACTAGCCAGGACCAAGGGCACTAATCCTCCTCCTCTTCTTCATCTGTTGGCCCCAACGTCGCCTGTATGGCCAGCAGCTCGGCCACCAACTCTTTTATTCTTTTTTTTTTCTCGGCCACGGTTTGTGGCCTCATCCCTGTAAGCAATAGAGAAATAAACATAAATAGGAGTACCAGACCGGTTTGGATGCTGGAAATAGATTTGGGGTTAATTAAATACATGTAAATGCATGACATATGTCATTCTTCAAAGGGATAAAGTAAATGCATTTTCCACAGGTAAGTATTGAAACTCCTTAAACAGGACCTTCAACATTATTTAATGAAAAGCAATAATTAGTCCCAAATGATTCTGCACCAGATCGAAGTATATTTTGGGGGATTTAGGATTACTGCGCCGCCATCGGTACTCCTAAGCATAACAGTTAATGAGGAGAGGAGAGTGGGATCAAGTACAGGGGAGTAGGTTACAGTGGTGCTTTGGGAATACAGAGCATAGCTGGGTTCAGGGAAAGGTCATCAGTCCCACAATGCATGGCAGCACCTTACTTTTTCTAATCTGTATCCCATGCAGCATGTAAATATTGCGCATTCAATATTCCGCCATATTGGATGTTTACAGGCTCATAACATGCATTAGATGGCTGTAGCCTGTTTTTCTATGTTCCCAATTTGTATGTACAGTGTGTTGGCTAAATATTAGCTATGTTCTTAAGACGAGTTAGGGTACGCTTTAAGCTAACGAAGTGCCCACATGAAAGTGTTAACTACACATTGGCTACGCCTTTAGTTAGGTGTGTGTTATTAGCTAACAACACATTAATATGAATAATGGCATGGATACTTACTGAGTTGGTGGCCGACACATGGCTGGTTGGGGCCAACAGGCTGCCCTTGGTCCTGGCTATGCTGTGAAGAAGTCCCTGGAGAAACATGTGACATTTGGTTAGTAGTTGTATAGAGTCACTATTCCAAACAGATCTGCCTCCCAGTCTGGCTGACATCACTCACCTTCGCCAGGATCAACTTCCAGCATCTCTGCTGCCTCCTCCTCCACTATCTCACCCGCACCAGAAGCTTCTACAAATACATAATAAAGGATAACTTAGTTTTTGGGCTGCCATGTATATCTTTGTGCCTATACATGAAGAGTGACATACCAGAGCCTTCCCCATGCCTGGCCAGGTATGACTCCACGCCCACGCGGTTGGGCCCCTCCTCTGTGGTAAGGTCCAGGGGCTGGTCTGAGGAGGCCACAGAGGAGGGGTAGGTCCGTCGCCCGGGAGATCCACCACCTTCACTCACAGATGCAGACTCATGCAGCACTGGTCGGCCTGTGCGCCTCCGGGTGCGGCGAATTCTGAAATCCATTTCCAACACTAACAAAGAAAAGTCATTATAAATAAAGGTATAGCTTATACATTTGCAACATATAACATGCTATCGCTTGCTACTTACTTGGGAAATGGATCCCAAAAAACCTCCGCACCCGGGGCATGTGCAGACGTTTCAGGTCCGACCAATGCTGCATTATCTGGGTGTGAGTGAAGGTGGTGCTGGTGACACGGTGGATTTCCGCGATGATCTCCCGGGCGATGTCCCTTTTTTCACACACATTGGGCGCGAAGTCATACCGGCGCTGAAGCATGATCTGAAAAACATAATGGACACAGAGCTTTTACTTCTACACACAGACCCATATGTGTTGCATCACAAGTTGAGAATTTCATGTCATTAACACACACATTTAGAGTGGCAGCCATTTTTGGGGAGTGCCTTAAAGCGGACGTTGACTGTGAATGAGAGTCTGGTCTTATGTGATATGTTTCACACACCATGTACATACAGATAATAGCCAACATTAAAAATAAGCCCCCCTGCATCTATGGCATGTTAGGATGGTTTCAACATCCAATATGTCGGCTTATGCTTAGGCTTTTGGGCCACGTGTGTGGCTTGCCGTTGTGTTTTGCGGTCTTAGGCAAACAGTGTTCCTCAAACATCCGCATCAAGGTCCGAGCCAGGCCAGGTTTGACAGCTAGCCCCGCTAATCCACAGGTTTATTAACTGGTGCTAAGCCACAGCAATTGCCCTAATTCGGACATCAGCATAGACAGGTGACAACGTGGCCAGGCTCGGCCCTTGAGGATGAAGTGTGAGGAGCCAGTTCTTAAACATTAAGAGACACCAAACTAGTTTCAAACGCATCATTTACATTTAGGCCATCATTGAGTATTAGCTTAAAACGCAGAGCCAGGCACTTACCAGCATGAGGATCTCTTCCTGTTGACGGGTGAAGATAGTGGGCGCCATCTTTATGCTTCTTCAAGGCAGCAGATAAGTGAAACCCCAGCGGTTTCCTGGTTCCGCTCGAACGTGCGTCCGTACGAGCGCGTAGTCGTGCGCATAGGCGTCACACGCTGGGCTCATTATTTAAAGGTCCCTGCACCCAAAGCTCATTCTCTTTGAGCATTTGTGGAAAATGGCACCCAAAAAGCCTGCAGCCAAACGCGCCCAGCCAAGCCAGACCTCGGAGGGCCCAACCACCAGGTCCCAGCAAGGAGGCAAGAAATTACGCTCCAAGAAGGCGAGTACCACCTCGGCCCCACCAAGGGACACTGGACCCTCCCTTACCCAAAAAAGGGCCCCCAAGGCACGTGCCCCTGCGGCCAAAAAACAGGCCACAGCAGCACCCACCACCTCTGCCCCCAGAAGAGGCCGCCCAAGGGAGCCCACACCGCCCATGGTTTCCAGCAGGGCACTTCGCCAACCCAGCTGGGCCAGAAGCCCATCCAGGGCCAGAAGCCCATCCAGGGCCAGAAGCCCATCCAGGCCCAGAAGCCCGTCCAGGCCCAGAAGCAGGGCCAGAAGCCAATACAGGCCACGCAGCAGGGCCCGAACCCCAGAAAGACGAGACAGGAGGCCCAGAACCCCAGCAAGGCCGCGCAGCAGGGCCAGAACCCCAGAAAGGCCCAGAAGCAGGGCCAGAAGCCCGTCCAGCCAAAGAAGCAGGGTCAGAAGCCCGTCCAGCCCAAGAAGCATGGCCAGAAGCCAATACAGGCCACGCAGCAGGGCCCCAACCCCAGAAAGACGAGACAGGAGGCCCAGAACCCCAGCAAGGCCGCGCAGCAGGGCCAGAACCCCAGAAAGGGCCAGAAGCCCGTCCAGCCAAAGAAGCAGGGGCAGAAGCCCGTCCAGCCAAAGAAGCATGGCCAGAAGCCAATACAGGCCACGCAGCAGGGCCAGAACCCCAGAAAGACGAGACAGGAGGCCCAGAACCCCAGCAAGGCCGCGCAGCAGGGCCAGAACCCCAGAAAGGCCCAGAAGCAGGGCCAGAAGCCCGTCCAGCCAAAGAAGCAGGGTCAGAAGCCCGTCCAGCCAAAGAAGCATGGCCAGAAGCCAATACAGGCCACGCAGCAGGGCCAGAACCCCAGAAAGACGAGACAGGAGGCCCAGAACCCCAGCAAGGCCGCGCAGCAGGGCCAGAACCCCAGAAAGGCCCAGAAGCAGGGCCAGAAGCCCGTCCAGGCAAAGAAGCATGGCCAGAAGCCAATACAGGCCACGCAGCAGGGCCAGAAGCCCCCGACCTGGCACCAGCCGGGAACATAGCCCCCGACCTGGCACCAGCCGGGAACATAGCCCCCGACCTGGCACCAGCCGGGAACATAGCCCCCGACCTGGCACCAGCCGGGAACATAGCCCCCGACCTGGCACCAGCCGGGAACATAGCCCCCCAAGAGGCCAAAGAATGGCCACCCTGACCACATCTACACCTGGAAGTTCGGTGGCCAGCCACGCAAGAACACCCAGTCCCTTGGCCAGTCCAGTCCAGTCATTGGGAAGCCAGCAATCCGTCCATTCCCCTACCCAGCCCCAGGCCATAATGTCACCACATGTGTCTGCACACATGGAGGAGCAGCCAAGCCAACCATCTGGCCGCACATTGCGCCGCGGCCAGTTGAGTGGGAGATTCTCCCATGACCAAAATATGGCATTGGCTAGTGGCCTTACATTATACTATGACGAGCTCTATGGGAGCAAATCAAAACACACCACGAAGCAGCGCAAGATGGAATTGTTTGAAACCATCCTACGACAAGTAAATGCAGCGGGGGAAGAGAGGAAAGATGTGCCACAAATTCAAAAGAAAATCTCGGATCTGAAATATGCTGTACGTCAAAAAGAAATTAAAAGGCATAATTACAGGTAAATAAATGATGTCTCCAAATATAAGGTTTAGGATGTACTGTATGCACCTTTTCTGAGTACCAAACGATTTTCTCTTTTCAGCATGAAAACTGGAGGTGGCTTTCCTACCAAATTGGAGTTTACCCCTGCTGAGGAGATTGTGCTGGGCCTTCTCCATCCGGTCGCGGTCGGTGGCCATGCGGGTCTAAGGGACACAGACTCACCGACCCGTACCCATGGTGAGTACTCTTAATCTGCATGTTTGCCTGTTTGCTACAAAATATAAAGGTCACTAGTACCAAGATGACGGTATGGCCCTATGGTGTGGCTTGCTTTGCCTCGCACTACTGTGCCTGTTTGTGTCCTGTTTTGGTCCCTGTGAATCACACATTTAGGACCACATACATTATGTAAAAGACCAATTAACCCAAAATATTTGTCAACTAACGAAGTTTATCCTGAAAAGTGTTAGATTTGGACTCAATCACAAAACACACAACATTAGGGATGTGTTGGCTATTTGTTGTGTGAGTTGTGTTTGAGGTAACAATTTAATGACACACCCCCAAACATATCTGACCTAGAGCAGCGAGACTCAACTGGCGGCCCGGGGTCCCAATGCGGACCTTGGCACCAGATTCCCGGACCCCTGCCCAGACAGCACTGCACTCAGTTACTTCTGTGTTGACGTGCTCAGAGCTGCCCCCTTGATCGGCGATGTAGTGGTTGGTCTCCTGCCCAATGTCATGGCTCCCTGAAACATAGCATTGCAATATGAAGTACTGCACAGGAAGTGGCATTGCAAGGTACACAGTAACTTGGTGCATCTTTCTCTTGGTCCAATCCTGTCCCGCTGCCGCAGCTCGGCCCCATCTGCCACAGTCCCACCATCTGCCCCCCCCCCCCCCCCCCACATAAGCCCCTTACATTTCTAACATATTTGCTCCATCCATCCCATCACCATCAATTCCTGACCTCCCACCTTTAGGCATCCAATCCCTGTCCCCTCAGCTTTGCCCCATCCAGCCCAGCAAGGGCAAGCAGCCTTTATTAGTTTGCACTTGGCAATCTCCAGCCCCTCCCCCAGTGTGTTTATTTCTAACTAGACACCCCCTGCGACAGCCCCATGGCCAGACATTCACCTCTCACCACATACCTTTAAATGGACCTTTACAAGAAGTGTTTGAGTACCCCTGACCTAGAGAATGGTAGTCAAATTCCAAATAATTGCTGTGCAAGTAGTATGCTGACTGGGTACACTTCCTGACTTTGAAATGAGGTCAGTTAGCAGTTTTCTCGAGCCATTGCACCTATCTAAAATTGCGTGTATTTTAACAATTGTCCCCATTGCTGTAGAGTTGCTTAATATTACAAAAAGTGGCTTTTTTTAGTAACTACAAAAACAATGCTTATGTGTGTGTTTACCTTGTTTTGTTTTCTCTTCTTCAGCCCAGCATGACCCCTCAGCAAGGGTAAACTCACCCCCCAGGTTGCTTATGCCTACCAGGTCCGTACAGCATAGGAGCCCAGATCCGAGATTTCCGGTAAGTTAATTTAGTAACATAAATACTAACAAGTGCTTAAGCATGTGTTAAACTGATGGAATCCCAAATTTGGACGCCAACTTACCCTTTTTTTTTATATGTCCCTACAGACCCGCACAATCATGGAAGATATCATGGAAATGGAGGAAGCTGATGTCTCCCTGCAGGGCACGTCCGATGACCTCCCCCTGGGTCCCAATCTGGAACTGCTCCCTAATGTTTCTCTGGCCAATCCTCAGCAGCAGAGTGAATCTCCATCCATTGCGCATGCACATGGGGAGACTGACACAACAGTCCCCAGTGTTCACTCTGCTGCTGAGGATTTGCTAAGCATGCCTGTTGCTGTTGAGGGGACGACACAACGCGGCAGGGCACGCCCAAGAGCCAGGGTAATTGTGCGGCGGACTCCATTACGCCGCCCCACAATTTCCCAGGGGAGGCAGAGTGCCCTGCTTCAATTATGGACCCAAGAGAGGGACTCGTATGAGGCACAGCTCGTTAATGAGCGTGAGGAAAGGCATGCCGACATGGTCAACATCAATACCAGCTTACAGGGCATCCTCGCGGAGTTGCGGACCCTCAACAGCAACATGGTAACTGCAAGTAATGGCATCCAGTCAGCCATGGCTGAGATGACCAATATGCAGAGAAACATTATGGAGCAGTTTCAAATTCACAATGCAGCCATGGCCCAGGCTAGGTCCCATCCCCACGGACCTCCACCTGGGTATTATGGGCAGCCACCCTATTAAGCCATGATTGTGTGGGACATCTTTTCTCTTACCCCCCACTGTATTTACTTGTCTTTTTAGGTTTCAAACAATCCATTTTGTGTTGCTCATGCAGGTTGTGTTTTGTATTTGCTCCCATATAGCTCCTTAGAGTAATGATTAAGGCCACTAGCCAATGCCATAGGTCTATGTGGAGTGTATCTGGCCACTTATGGCTTGAAATATGTATATTTGGTTTGTGCTCCTCCTGTTTGCAGACATGTTTGTGTGACATTATGGCCATGCCCAAATATCCCTGGGCACAGGCAATATTAATGACTGGACTAGGCTGGCCTTTGGACTGGGTGTCCTTGTTTGGTTGTGCCACTCACTTCCAGGTGTAGATGTGGTCTTTTTTTTTTGGTTATATCATGCCTTTTTAACCACAGTTGTATGTGGAATGTTTTATGTTAAGCCAAATAACTATAATTATACAAAGTAAAAAAAATTTTAAATTTACTATACTTGTGGCGTTTTTAGTGGAAACACAGTTTAAATCAGCTTGGGCTAAACCAGATACTTTTTGGTTTAAGAGGTGTAACAATGCAAATATCAAGCTAAGTAAACAACATGAAATACATTAGGCAACAATTAAGGGAAAAATTTTTTACTTTAAGGTAATGCCACATTACGGCAAAACAACATATTGAACAAAAAGGCTAAGACAGACACACAGAATGTTGAAAAACGAAATTAAATTAACTAAAATGCTGCAATATCAAGTTTGCTCGAACTGATTGTCCAGACTCACTGGGTGGGCCAACATAATTTTCTCCATCATCCTCTAGGGCTGTAGAGGGCAGACTATCCACATAACGTGGTACACGTTCTAGTATTGCAAAATTGTGCAAAACAGCACATGCCATGATGATGTCGATCACTTTTTTGGGATCATATTGCAGGGCGCCCCCAGTATGGTCCAAACAACGAAAACGGGTCTTCAACAGCCCAAAGGCCCTCTCCACAACAGCCCTGGTCTTGCGGTGTGCACGGTTGTACGCTTCCTGAGAGGCATCCTGGGGCCGCAGCACAGGCGTCATGAGCCAGGGGAGAAGTGGGTACCCGGAATCACCTTAACAAGACAATGAAATTTCATAAACATTAAAAAGGCAAGACAACAAACAAAAAGAATTTGACATATATCCAAATGATGTAAGGTAAAGGGCGTAAAAATACACCCAGGGCACATTAGCAAAATAACTATTGCCACTAATGGAGTACATAAATAAAAATGCCGCTTAAATATACAAAAGAATGATAAAACATCTGCACGGGCAAGGGCAGTTAGAATTTACAGATATTTTGGGTTTTCTGACATGTTACAATTAGGATGCTGCTGAGGGGCACTCAACATTTATATAAAGAATACAATGTATGCAGTTTAAGTCCACTTGGACATTTAAAGACCAATAATACAAAAGGAACCTAAACTAACAGATACTTGGGTATCAACTCACAACCAATATATTTTGGGACATGGAACTAGGGCCACTCAACATTTATATAAAGAATACAATGTATGCAGTTTAAGTCCACTTTGACATTTAAAGACCAATACTACAATATATTTTGGGACATGGAACTTATAGACATCCTAACTAAAGGGAAAACATTCTGAAGGACAAAGTGAGGCAAGCATTTTGGTTTGGAGTTCCGAAAAGAAGACCCAACTAAAATGCAGTTTCAGGCTTATGTAAAGAATACAAAAACAGAAATATCCACAAATAACAGATTAGTCAGAAATGTAATAACAAATAAATAGGACACACTTACCAAGCAGCCATGCACCCGAAAATTCACCTGACTCAAATCTCCGAAACAACCCAGATCGTCTGAGTATATAGGAGTCGTGCGACGATCCTGGGTAGCCGGCAAGGACACTCAGAAAACGCATGTCCGGCCCAACCACGGCCTGGACATTAAGGGAGTGTCCCATTTTTCGATTCCTTAAGGGAAAAGCATACAAAAAGGGTAATTGATAATTGAAAAAAGGATCAAAAATTTAAAACATGTCTGCACTCTATTGGAAACTACTAATGAAAAGCCTAAATAAGGCATGTACACAAATGAGCCAAAAATAAATATGCTGCCGCAAAGGAAAACAGGTTACATTACACGTTGGGCAACATAATAAGCTAAAACAAAATATCAATACCTATATATATACTCGTCGGCTGCCCTAGGTACAAGTGCCACATGTGTGCAGTCAACAGCACCAATAACGTTGGGCATGTCGGCCACATTATAAAAACCAAGCTTAATGGCGTTTCTGGCTGCCATATCATCCGGAAAAAAAATATATTTTGGAGTTATGGCAGCCATGCCTTCCAAAAATTTAGATAGTGCGCGGCTCAGCGTAGGCTGGGACATCCCCACGGAGAGGGCACCCAGCCTCTGGAACGAGCCGTTCGCCAAAAATTGCAGGCAGCCAAGCATCTTGGTCATACCTGAAATTGCTTGCCCCTTCCTTGTGGTGCGGGCTAACCATGGCCGCAGCTCACTATATAATTTATGGAGGGAAGCGCGATTAAGCCTGGTCAGCTCGAACAGCTCAACATCATTCATGCTATCGATGTTCATGCGACGACGCAGGGGCAATCTGCTCTCAGACATCTGGATCAACTCAATGCCAAAAAGCATAAGCCCTTGATGTGCCACAAACTCGCTCCTCTCCATCCTACTCCCGAGGCCAAATAGCTGCCGGCAAACATTTCGTAAAGCAGCTCTTTAATGGGCTTCAAAACAATTAGCAATCACCTCTCTGAATTGGTCGCAAGCCCATGTGAAGGACGTAAAAAATAGGATCTGACGCAAATAATACGATTTTGGCGGGAAAAAGACACGAACTAATGCAAAATATACGATTTCCGTACGAAATGCGTATGTTCATATACGTCTATGCGCGAACGATCGTGCGAATACGAAATGGGCAAAAAAACAAGAAAAAATGACAAACACCCACCCAAACTTACGATTCTCGATACGAAATCAATTAACTTTTGCTCTTTGAATCGAGGGGATAGTGTTGCCTATCCACATCTACAATTAGGATTATGAACATGGGATCTCATCAGATGGAAGAAAAAGAGAGGGGGAGGGGGATTTTATCTACTGGGAGGAAAACATAAGGCTTTGCTAGAAGGAAAACATAAGGCATCCTCACCTGTGACTATGATTTTGTATGCCTTATTGTCAGGCCCTGGGGAGGATGAAAGATCAACCATTGGTCGCCCACCGCCTGGTATTTGAATTATATCGGCCTAAACCGGGGCCATAACTGTGTATCAAAAAATCCTGGTGATGTAACAGAGAAGAAGATTGGAATTAGTCACCAGAATAAGAGGAGGGGGATGGGAAATTCCCTTTAAATAAAAGCAGTAGTCATGTTTTTCAATATTAAGCGGCCCATTACCTTAAGAGCCAGATGGGCTCTGCTGCCATTAATGAAATATTCCAAGTGCTACTATTTGCTGTTGGGGACAGTTTGTCTCCCTATAAAATGGAATAAAAAAGCTTAAAATGAATAAGGGAGAACCATGATAGTAGATAGCAGACTGATGAAACTTGTGTATATTATATAGGTTGTTTCTTACCTCCGAACAGTGCAAGCATTTATAAGGATGGGGGGCTGCAGCAGGGTCAGCGCGTCCTGATGTCCATGTGAATTCTGGCGGGAAAACTACCCGCTCTCTTTGTGTGTATATTGTGGTCAGTTTAGTGTGGGAGGCTTAGCCCCTCCAATTGCGCTAACCCACGGCGCGCGTCCTCTCAGCAGTGCTGTTTAAAACACATCCTGGAGTAGGCAGCAGCAGCAGGAGCCCAAACATTGCTTGAAAGAGACACTGAAGTTGGCAGCAGCAGCCCAAAAATTGGCCTAAAGACACACCTTGGAGTTGGCAGCAGAAGGAGCCCAAACATTGCTTCAAAGAGACACTGGAGTTGGCAGCAGGAGCCCATAAATTGGCCTAAAGACACACCCTGGAGTAGGCAGCAGCAGCAGGAGCCCAAACATTGCTTGAAAGAGACACCCTGGAGTTGGCAGCAGCAGCAGGAGCCCAAATATTGCTTGAAAGAGACACTGGAGTTGGCAGCAGGAACCCAAACATTGGCCTAAAGACACACCCTGGAGTTGGCAGCAGCAGCAGGAGCCCAAACATTACTTGAAAGAGACACTGGAGTTGGCAGCAGGAACCCAAAAATTGGCCTAAAGACACGCCCTGGAGTTGGCAGCAACAGCTGGAGCCCAAACATTGCTTGAAAGAGACACTGGAGTTGGCAGCAGCAGCCCAAAAATTGGCCTAAAGACACACACTGGAGTTGGGAGCAGCAGGTGCCCAAACATTGCTTGAAAGAGACACTGGAGTTGACAGCAGGAGTCCAAACATTGGCCTAAAGACACACCCTGGAGTTGGCAGCAGCAGCAGGAGCCCAAAGATTGCTTGAAAGAGACACTGGAGTTGGCAGCAGGAACCCAAACATTGGCCTAAAGACACACCCTGGAGTTGGCAGCAGCAGCAGGAGCCGAAACATTGCTTGAAAGAGACACTGGAGTTGGCAGCAGGAGCCCAAACATTGGCCTAAAGACACACCCTGGAGTTGGCAGCAGCAGCAGCAGGAGCCCAAACATTGCTTGAAAGAGACACTGGAGTTGGCAGCAGAAACCCAAACATTGGCCTAAAGACACACCCTGGAGTTGGCAGCAGAAGCAGGAGCCCAAACATTGCTTGAAAGAGACACTGGAGTTGGCAGCAGGAACCCAAACATTGGCCTAAAGACACACCCTGGAGTTGGCAGCAGCAGGAGCCCAAACATTGCTTGAAAGAGACACTGGAGTTGGCAGCAGGAGCCCAAACATTGGCCTAAAGACACACCCTGGAGTTGGCAGCAGCAGCAGGAGCCCAAACATTGCTTGAAAGAGACACTGGAGTTGGCAGCAGGAGCCCAAAAATTGGCCTAAAGACACACCCTGGAGTTGGCAGCAGCAGGAGCCCAAACATTGCTTGAAAGAGACACCCTGGAGTTGGCAGCAGGAGCCCAAAAATTGGCCTAAAGACACACCCTGGAGTTGGCAGCAGCAGGAGCCCAAACATTGCTTGAAAGAGACACCCTGGAGTTGGCAGCAGCTGCAGGAACCCAAAAATTGACTGAGAGACACACCCTGGAGTTGGCAACAGGAGCCCAAAAATTTGCCTAAAGACACACCCTGGAGTTGGCAGCAGCAGCAGGAGCCCAAACATTGCTTGACAGAGACACAGGAGTTGGCAGCAGGAGCCCAAACATTGGCCTAAAGACACACCCTGGAGTGGGCAGCAGCAACAGGAGCCCAAAGATTGCTTGAAAGAGACACTGGAGTTGGCAACAGGAGCCCAAAAATTGGCCTAAAGACACACCCTGGAGTTGCCAGCAGCAGGAGCCCAAACATTGCTTGAAAGAGACACCCTGGAGTTGGCAGCAACAGCAGGAGCCCAAACATTGACTGAATAACACCCTGGAGTTGGCAGCATGCATCAGGAGCCCAAACATAGCTTGAAAGAGACACTGGAGCTGGCAGCAGGAGCCCAAAAATTGGCCTAAAGACACACCCTGGAGTTGGCAGCAGGAGCCCAAACATTGGCCTAAAGACACACCCTGGAGTTGGCAGCAGCAGCAGGAGTCCAAACATTGCTTGAAAGAGACACTGGAGTTGGCAGCAGGAGCCCAAAAATTGGCCTAAAGACACACCCTGGAGTTGGCAGCAGGAGCCCAAACTTTGCTTGAAAGAGACACTGGAGTTAGCAGCAGGAACCCAAACATTGACCGAAAGACAAACTCTGGAGTTGGCAGCAGGAGCCCAAACATTGCTTGAAAGAGACACTGGAGTTGGCAGCAGGAACCCAAACACTGGCCTAAAGACACACCCTGGAGTTGGCAGCAGCAGCAGCAGGAGCCCAAACATTGCTTGAAAGAGACACAGGAGTTGGCAGCAGGAGCCCAAACATTGCTTGAAAGAGACACTGGAGTTGGCAGCAGGAGCCCAAAAATTGGCCTAAAGACACACCCTGGAGTTGGCACTAGCAACAGGAGCCCAAAGATTGCTTGAAAGAGACACTGGAGTTGGCAGCAGGAGCCCAAAAATTGGCCTAAAGACACACCCTGGAGTTGCCAGCAGCAGGAGCCCAAGCATTGCTTGAAAGAGACACCCTGGAGTTGGCAGCAACAGCAGGAGCCCAAACATTGACTGAATAACACCCTGGAGTTGGCAGCATGCATCAGGAGCCCAAACATAGCTTGAAAGAGACACTGGAGTTGGCAGCAGGAGCCCAAAAATTGGCCTAAAGACACATCCTGGAGTTGGCAGCAGCAGCAGGAGCCCAAACATTGCTTGAAAGAGACACTGGAGTTGGCAGGAGGAACCCAAACATTGGCCTAAAGACACACCCTGGAGTTGGCAGCAGCAGCAGGAGCCCAAACTTTGCTTGAAAGAGACACTGGAGTTGGCAGCACAGCCCAAAAATTGGCCTAAAGACACACCCTGGAGTTGGCAGCAGCAGCAGGAGCCCGAACATTGCTTGAAAGAGACACTGGAGTTGGCAGCAGGAGCCCAAAAATTGGCCTAAAGACACACCCTGGAGTTGGCAGCAGCAGCAGCAGGAGCCCAAACATTGCTTGAAAGAGACACTGGAGTTGGCAGCAGGAGCCCAATAATTGGCCTAAAGACACATCCTGGAGTAGGCAGCAGCAGCAGGAGCCCAAACATTGCTTGAAAGAGACACTGAAGTTGGCAGCAGCAGCCCAAAAATTGGCCTAAAGACACACCTTGGAGTTGGCAGCAGAAGGAGCCCAAACATTGCTTGAAAGAGACACTGGAGTTGGCAGCAGGAGCCCATAAATTGGCCTAAAGACACACCGTGGAGTAGGCAGCAGCAGCAGGAGCCCAAACATTGCTTGAAAGAGACACTGGAGTTGGCAGCAGGAGCCCAAAAATTGGCCTAAAGACACACACTGGAGTTGGCAGCAGCAGCAGGAGCCCAAATATTGCTTGAAAGAGACACTGGAGTTGGCAGCAGGAACCCAAACATTGGCCTAAAGACACACCCTGGAGTTGGCAGCAGCAGCAGGAGCCCAAACATTGCTTGAAAGAGACACTGGAGTTGGCAGCAGGAACCCAAACATTGGCCTAAAGACACACCCTGGCGTTGGCAGCAGCAGCAGGAGCCCAAACATTGCTTGAAAGAGACACTGGAGTTGGCAGCAGGAGCTCAAAAATTGGCCTAAAGACACACCCTGGAGTTGGCAGCAACTGCAGCAGGAGCCCAAACATTGCTTGAAAGAGACGCTGGAGTTGGCAGCAGGAGCCCAAAAATTGGCCTAAAGACACACCCTGGAGTTGGCAGCAGGAGCCCAAACATTGCTTGAAAGAGACACTGGAGTTGGCATCAGGAACCCAAATATTGGCCTAAAGACACACACTGGAGTTGGCGGCAGCAGCAGCAGGAGCCCAAACATTGCTTGAAAGAGACACTGGAGTTGGCAGCAGGAGCCCAAAAATTGGCCTAAAGACACACCCTGGAGTTGGCAGCAGCAGCAGGAGCCCAAACATTGCTTGAAAGAGACACTGGAGTTGGCAGCAGCAGCACAAAAATTGGCCTAAAGACACACCCTGGAGTTGGCAGCAGCAGCAGGAGCCCAAACATTGCTTGAAAGAGACACTGGAGATGGCAGCAGGAGCCCAAAAATTGGCTTAAAGACACACCTTGGAGTTGGCAGCAGGAGCCGAAACATTGACTGAGTGACACCCTGGAGTTGGCAGCAGCAGCAGGAGCCCAAACATTGCTTGAAATAGACACTGGAGTTGGCAGCAGGAGCCCAAAAATTGGCCTAAAGACGCACCCTGGAGTTGGCAGCAGGAGCCCAAACATTGCTTGAAAGAGACACTGGAGTTGGCAGCAGGAGCCCAAAAATTGGCCTAAAGACACACCTTGGAGTTGGCAGCAGGAGCCCAAACATTACTTGAAAGAGACACTGGAGTTGGCAGCAGGAGCCTAAAAATTGGCCTAAAGACACACACTGGAGTTGGCAGCAGCAGCAGCAGGAGCCCAAACATTGCTTGAAAGAGACACTGGACTTGGCAGCAGGAGCCCAAAAATTGGCCTAAAGACACACCATGGAGTTGGCAGCGGCAGCAGGAGCCCAAACATTGCTTGAAAGAGACACTGGAGTTGACAGCAGGAGCCCAAAAATTGGCCTAAAGACACACCCTGGAATTGGCAGCAGCAGGACCCCAAACATTGCTTGAAAGAGACACCCTGGAGTTGGCAGCAGCTGCAGGAACCCAAAAATTGACTGAGAGACACACCCTGGAGTGGGCAACAGGAGCCCAAAAATTTGCCTAAAGACACACCCTGGAGTTGGCAGCAGCAGCAGGAGCCCAAACATTGCTTGAAAGAGACACAGGAGTTGGCAGCAGGAGCCCAAACATTGGCCTAAAGACACACCCTGGAGTGGGCAGCAGCAACAGGAGCCCAAAGATTGCTTGAAAGAGACACTGGAGTTGGCAGCAGCAGCCCAAAAATTGGCCTAAAGACACACCCAGGAGTTGGCAGCGGCAGCAGGAGCCCAAACATTGCTTGAAAGAGACACTGAAGTTGGCAACAGGAGCCCAAAAATTGGCCTAAAGACACACCCTGGAGTTGCCAGCAGCAGGAGCCCAAACATTGACTGAATAACACCCTGGAGTTGGCAGCATGCATCAGGAGCCCAAACATAGCTTGAAAGAGACACTGGAGTTGGCAGCAGGAGCCCAAAAATTGGCCTAAAGACACACCCTGGAGTTGGCAGCAGGAGCCCAAACATTGGCCTAAAGACACACCCTGGAGTTGGCAGCAGCAGCAGGAGCCCAAACATTGCTTGAAAGAGACACTGGAGTTGGCAGGAGGAACCCAAACATTGGCCTAAAGACACACCCTGGAGTTGGCAGCAGGAGCCCAAACTTTGCTTGAAAGAGACACTGGAGTTGGCAGCACAGCCCAAAAATTGGCCTAAAGACACACCCTGGAGTTGGCAGCAGGAGCCCAAACATTGCTTGAAAGAGACACTGGAGTTGGCAGCAGGAACCCAAACATTGGCCTAAAGACACACCCTGGAGTTGGCAGCAGCAGCAGGAGTCCAATTATTGCTTGAAAGAGACACTGGAGTTGGCAGCAGGAGCCCAAAAATTGGCCTAAAGACACACCCTGGAGTTGGCAGCAGCAGGAGCCCAAACATTGCTTGAAAGAGACACTGGAGTTGGCAGCAGGAGCCCAAAAATTGGCCTAAAGACATACCCTGGAGTTGGCAGCAGAAGCAGGAGCCCAAACATTGCTTGAAAGAGACACTGGAGTTGACAGCAGGAGCCCAAACATTGGCTTAAAGACACACCCTGGAGTTGGCAGCAGCAGGAGCCCAAACATTGCTTGAAAGAGACACTGGAGTTGACAGCAGGAGCCCAAAAATTGGCTTAAAGACACACCCTGGAGTTGGCAGCAGCAGGAGCCCGAACATTGCTTGAAAGAGACACCCTGGAGTTGGCAGCAGCTGCAGGAATCCATAATTTGACTGAGAGACACCCCCTGGAGATGGCAACAGGAGCCCAAAAATTTGCCTAAAGACACACCCTGGAGTTGGCAGCAGGAGCCCAAGCATTGCTTGAAAGAGACACTGGAGTTGGCAGCAGGAGCCCAAAAATTGGCCTAAAGACAAACTCTGGAGTTGGCAGCAGGAGCCCAACATTGCTTGAAAGAGACACTGGAGTTGGCAGCAGGAACCCAAACATTGGCCTAAAGACACACCCTGGAGTTGGCAGCAGCAGCAGGAGCCCAAACATTGCTTGAAAGAGACACAGGAGTTGGCAGCAGGAGCCCAAACATTGCTTGAAAGAGACATTGGAGTGGGCAGCAGGAGCCCAAAAATTGGCCTAAAGACACACCCTGGAGTTGGCAGCAGCAACAGGAGCCCAAAGATTGCTTGAAAGAGACACTGGAGTTGGCAGCAGCAGCCCAAAAATTGGCCTAAAGACACACCCTGGAGTTGGCAGCAGCAGCAGGAGCCCAAACATTGCTTGAAAGAGACACTGGAGTTGGTAGCAGGAGCCCAAAAATTGGCCTAAAGACACACCCTGGAGTTGGCAGCAGCAGGAGCCCAAACATTGTTTGAAAGAGACACTGGAGTTGGCAGCAGGAACCCAAACATTGACCTAAAGACAAACTCTGGAGTTGGCAGCAGGAGCCCAAACATTGCTTGAAAGAGACACTGGAGTTGGCAGCAGGAACCCAAACATTGGCCTAAAGACACACCCTGGAGTTGGCAGCAGCAGCAGGAGCCCAAACATTGCTTGAAAGAGACACAGGAGTTGGCAGCAGGAGCCCAAACATTGCTTGAAAGAGACACTGGAGTTGGCAGCAGGAGCCTAAAAATTGGCCTAAAGACACACCCTGGAGTTGGCAGCAGCAGCAGCAGGAGCCCAAACATTGCTTGAAAGAGACACTGGAGTTGGCAGCAGGAGCCCAAAAATTAGCCTAAAGACACACCCTGGAGTTGGCAGCAGCAACAGGAGCCCAAACATTGACTGAATGGCACCCTGGAGTTGGCAGCAGGAGCCCAAACATTGCTTGAAAGAGACACTGGTAAAGCTTTATTATCATTGAAGCAGCAGCCCTATGCGAGGGATGAGTTTAGTCTAGTAAAGCATCTATTGGTTGCCGTACGACTAACAGTGGCAGTGAATTGGAAAGCCCCCAGACTATTATGGCAGGAGGTAGAAGCGAGGATGGCGAACATAATGGTGAATGAGCAAATGACAGCCTCCATTATGTCTAATAAGGAAAAGGCTGACCAGGTGTGGGAACCATGGAGAGAGTTCCAACGGAAAAAGTGTTAGGGGCTATTAGGTTTGATGGCCCTAGGGAATAGGGTTAATGAGCACTGACCCAGAAGGAGGGGAGATGTTGCGTGCTCTGGGACGCCCCTCTTCCTTCCATCCACCTTCATAGAGGCCCTAACGTCGCCACCCTTTTTTCCCCCCTCCCTCCACTTTTCCTCTCTTCCCTTTTCATTCTTTACCCTTTCTTAACTTCTCTTCCTTCCCTCTTCCCTTCTTTCTGCTTGCTTTATTTTGTTTTGTTTAAACAGGTAGTCCATTGAGGACGCCTTAAATTGCTATGTGTGGTTTAATGTATAATGAGTTTATAAATTAATTTGCATAACATCCTCTACCGCAGCTCCTCCCAAGAGGGTCTTCGGTAGAGCAAAAGCCCCCCCTGGGGCGGGTTCTGGTCACGGTGGTGCAGCCAGGCTGTTTAGAGTTAACAGAGACTCACATAGGATTTATTAGAACTTGCACTTTAATAATGATAAAGACAGCAATTATCTGAGATTTATACCGCTTAGATTAAATAACACCAGTATGCTGTATTATTATCTGTTTGACTGGAACATGCTGTGATTATGTACCATGTTGTAAACTCTAAATTTGCTCAATAAAAATATTGTAAAAGAAAGAGACACTGGAGTTGGCAGCAGGAGCCCAAAAATTGGCCTAAAGACACACCCTGGAGTTGGCAGCAGCAGGAGCCCAAACATTGCTTGAAAGAGACACTGGAGTTGGCAGCAGGAGCCCAAAAATTAGCCTAAAGACACACCCTGGAGTTGGCAGCAGCAGGAGCCCAAACATTGCTTGAAAGAGACACTGGAGTTGGCAGCAGGAGCCCAAACATTGCTTGAAAGAGACACCCTGGAGTTGGCAGCAGCAGCAGCATGAACCCAAACATTGGCTGAAAGACACACCTTGGAGTTGGCAGCAGCAGGAGCCCAAAAATTGACTGAGAGACACACCCTGGAGTTGGCAGCAGCAGCAGGAACCCAGAAATTGGCTGGAAGGCACTCTGAACTTGGCAGCAGCAGGAGCACAAAAATTGGCTGGAAGGCACACCCTGGAGTTGGCAGCAGCAGCAGGAACCCAAACATTGGTTGAAAGACACACCCTGGAGTTGTCAGCAGCAGCAGGAGCACAAAATTGACTGAAAGACACGCTGAAGTTGGCAGAAGCAGCAGGAGCTCAAACATTGCTTGAAAGAGACACTGGAGTTGGCAGCAGGAGCCCAAAAATTGGCCTAAAGACACACCCTGGAGTTGGCAGCAGCAGGAACACAAAAATTGTCTGAAAGGCATACCCTGAAGTTGGCATCAGCAGGAACCCAAAAATTGGCTGAAAGGCACACCCTGAAGTTGGCATCAGCAGGAACCCAAAAATTGGCCTGAAGACATAAATATGTTTTGCACTATTTGGAAAGTGTAAAACGTGCCACCATGATGAATCTACTCGCATGCATCAGCCATTGGTGGGTGGAAATCCTGGCTGATCCATCCCTGATTCATTTTCACAAAGGTAAGTCTCTCCACATTTTTAGTTGACAGACGAGTTCTCCTCGGCGTTACTATGGCCCCCGCCGCACTAAACACCCGCTCAGATGGCACGCTACTGGCCAGGCAGGACAGCTTTCCCAGGGTCCAGCGGATCCTCAAGGTGTGTTGGCATGGTCATGTCAAGGTATGACACGACCTGTTGGTTCAGGTCCTGCTCCAGGTCTTCCTGCTGCTCATGAGTAGCCTCACTATGCGGGTGAAGAAAGCTACTCATTAGCGACTGTAGACTCAGGCTGCTGCTGATGGAGCTGTTACTGCTCCTGCCACCCCCCCTAGCAGCCATGGCAGTGGAAGGTGAGTGCAGAGGTCCCCCCGAGTCAGACCTGCGAGAGTATGGACCATGGCGCAGATAGGCATCGGCCAACTGACTACGTAGAATGTCTTTGTAGTAGTTCAGTTTGTCCTCCCTCTCGGCGGGTTTAAAAAATGCCCCCATTTTGTGCCGGAAGCGAGGGTCCAATAAGGTGGAGAGCCAGAAGTCATCCCACTGACAAATGGAAACAATTCTGGGGTCACTACGCAAGCATGTGAGCATGCTTCCTGCCATTTGCGCAAGTGACTCGGAGGGACTACCTGTCTCCATCTCCACTGCATACTGCCACGGTGTGTCTGGGTCCTCTGTCTCGCCTTCCTCACAACCCTCTAGCTCCTCTGGCTTCTCCTGCTCCTCCTCTCCTGTCCGCTGACTAGATAAACCAGCCATTTCGCCAAGCCTAAACTGTGCACTGTGCCACTCCTCCTCCTCTTCCTCCTCCTCCAGTTCAGCTCCAATGGGGTTCATGTGGCCGTAAGATGTAGACGCCATGTCTCCAGTGCCCTGACCAGCCATGGTTTCCAACATGTGCTGTAGTACATGAAGCAGTGGAATCACGTCGTTCATCCCGTAATCCTGCCGACTGACAAATAAAGTGGCTTCCTCAAAGGGCCTGAGCAAACGGCAGGTGTCACGCATGAGCTGCCACTGGTTGACATTGAAGTTACACAGGGGAGTCCCCCTATCCGCTTGGATCATCAATAAATCCGTGATGGCTTTTCTCTGTTCGTATAGTCTGTCCAACATATGCAGGGTGGAATTCCAACGGGTGGAAACATCGCAAATCAGACTATGTTGGGGGCTACCGTTCTGACGCTGTAGCTCAAGAAGGGTTTGCTTGGCGGTGTATGAGTGGCTGAAACGCATGCAAAGTTTCCTTAAAGTTGTTAGGATGTCTTGCAGATGGGGGGAAGACTTCAGAAACCGCTTCACAACCAGATTGAAGACGTGAGCCATGCAGGGCGCATGGGTCAGCCTTCCTTGTCGCAGCGCAGACAAAATGTTCTTCCCATTGTCGGTAACCTTGGTTCCCATTTTCAGTCTTCTTGGAGTAAGCCATGTTTGGATTTCTTGATGAATACATTTAAGCAGTTCCTCCCCTGTGTGACTCAGTTCCCCAAGACAAACCATGTGAAGCACAGCGTGACACCTCCGTGCCCTGCACACATGGTAGGCTGGAGGGGCACTGAGACTTGAGCCTACAGTGGAGGGTGAGGAAATGGCAGAGAATGAGGAGGCCGAGTTGCACGGTGTCACAGGCACAATGGCCAGGGAGCGCGGAGGCCGAAGCGGCGTGACCTGTCCAAGTTGCTGCTGCTGCAAAGGGACCACATTCACCCAGTGGGCCGTAAACGACATGTACTGTCCCTGACCATTGTTACAGGTCCAGACGACGACTTGGGACTCTCCACCTCGGCTCGGCACAAGCCATCAGTTCTCTGAAAGGTGCAGATTTCACCACCTGAAAAGAGAGCGACTGCAGCACCAGCAACTTGGACAGGAGCACATTCAGCTTATGCGCCGTAGGATGAGTGGGCGCATACTGCTGTCTCTTGGACATGGCTTCGCTGATGGATTGCTGGCGGGATGCATGACTTGGAGGAGGAGCATCTGGAGCGACAGAGGATGGGTATGACGCACAGCTGCCTTCGGCTGAGGTGCTGGAGCCTTGGCTGGCAGAAATTGGGAGCGGCGTGCCACTTGGTGAGAAAGCAGCCTGGACCACCTCTTCGGAGCCTCGGTTCTCCCAGGCCGCTTTATGGTGACGCATCATATGTTGACGCAGGGCCGTGGCGCCAACATTTGGGCCCTGGCCACGCTTCACCTTCTGCCTACATATCTTGCATGTGGCCATGTTACCCTCCTGCGGATGCTTGAGGAAAAACTGCCACACTGCCGAGTAGCTACTTTTCCCACCAACTGCCCGCACTGATTCACTGCTACTGTCACCAACTCCAGGAACCCCTGCTCCACTACCTCCCGATAAGGTAGCCTGCCGCGCAGCAGGTGCTCTACCCCGGCCCCGTTTGGCTCCAGGCTTTACAATTCTGCCCCCATGCTGACTGCCAACCATGCTGCTAACACCTTGCTGCCTCAGCTGCTGACTCCGGGGCAACCTGCGCCCCTCTTCTCCTGATGATGACGATGAAGCCCCTTCTGCACCCGGCTCCCAAGTGCGATCGGCTTCATCATCATCATCATCACCGAGTTGTGGCTGCACGTCACTGATGTTCTCAGTTTCCTCAACAGTGTCTGGCGCAGGAGCTGGAACGCTCGCAACAACACCCACGCCACTCTCCACATCACTATTTGTCTGCCTAGCGAAGGAAGCCATCTCCATTTCTTGGCTGGGCAGTAGCTGCTGACTGTCCTCTATCTGATCGTCCTCCTCACTAAAGAGTGGAGCTGAACCCAAAGCATAGGATACGTTGCTGGAACCTACCGACCCTAGACTGGGGGTGTCAGATGTAACTTGTGATGATGTGGATGACCGCGTTAACCAATCTATGACGGCAGATGCGTTACTGGTGGAGACACGACCGCTAGCAGATACTGGCAGATCAGGTCTCTCACTGCGACTCCTGCTGCCACTCGCCCCTAGTCTGCTGCGACCTCTGCCTGCTGAATCTTGGCCTCTGCCACTCCTCCTTGAACATCCTGGCACTTGTCTGCCTGACATTTTTATGTATTTGAAATGCGCAATAGGCACTTAAAAAATGTGTTTACTTTAAAAAGCAGAAGCTAAATAAAGGGAGATACTGCTTCTCTGCACCAGATACTATGAAAATTGGCAATATGGGATAACCTGCGGGCTGGTGTTTTTACAAGACGCACAAAACCAATTCCAAATGCAATATATTAATAAAACAGAGCCTGTAGAAGCTGCTTTTGTATAACAGATAGGGTGAAATGTGCCGGTTTGGGATACCCTGCGGTCTGGTGTTTTTACAGGACACACAAAACCAATTCAAAATGCAATAAATTAATAAAACAGAGCCTGTAGACGCTGCTTTATTATAACAGGGTGAAATGTGCTTGTTTGGGATACCCTGCGGCCTGGTGTTTTTACAGGATGCACAAAACCAATTCAAGATGCAATATATTAATAAAACAGAGCCTGTAGAAGCTGCTTTAGTATAACAGATAGGGTAAAATGTGCTTGTTTGGGATACCGTGTGGCCTGGTGTTTTTACAGGAAGCACAAAACCAATTCAAAATGCAATATATTAATAGAACAGAGCCTGTAGAAGCTGCTTTAGTATAACAGGGTGAAATGTGCTTGTTTGGGATATCCTGTGGCCTGGTGTTTTTACAGGAAGCACAAAACCAATTCAAAATGCAATATATTAATAAAACAGAGCCTGTAGACGCTGCTTTATTATAACAGGGTGAAATGTGCTTGTTTGGGATACCCTGCGGCCTGGTGTTTTTACAGGATGCACAAAACCAATTCAAAATGCAATATATTAATAAAACAGAGCCTGTAGAAGCTGCTTTAGTATAACAGATAGGGCGAAATGTGCTTGTTTGGGATACCCTGCGGGCTGGTGTTTTTACAGGAAGCACAAAACCAATTCAAAATGCAATATATTAATAAAACAGAGCCTGTAGAAGCTGCTTTAGCAAACAGATAGGGTGAAATGTGCTTGTTTGGGATACCCTGCGGCCTGGTGTTTTTACAGGAAGCACAAAACCAATTCAAAATGCAATATATTAATAAAACAGAGCCTTTAGAAGCTGATTTAGTATAACAGATAGGGTGAAATGTGCTGAAATAGTATGCCCATGTGGGCTGGTGTTTTTTTATCCAGATTTTTCCCTATCTTTCCCTGGCACTGTATTGGTCTCTGTGGGTCTCCCTGACTCTCCCTGCCTGTCTGTAAGTCTCTCCCTGTCTGCAGCAACCTCTGTTCTCTCTGCAATGCAAGGCTGAAATGCGCACAAGCAAGATGGCCGCCATTTATATAGCACTGTGACGTCACCGGGCTTCCTGGCTACTGATAGGCTGCATGTGACCTTCCCATGATAACTTGCCCCAGGGGATATGTCCAGACATGTGCATCCACCACTTTACAATGGCTGTAATTGAAATAAATGGAGTTTAAAGGAAAACTTTGATCGATCGAATCGCAGGGAAATTCGGATTCGTTCAGAATTTAATTTTTCCTGAAATTCGGAACGAATTTGGGTTCGTCCGAATCGATTCGCTCATCTCTAGTTTTCATCTAAGTACCACGTTTCCGTGGAAATGTTTAGATCTCATACTATCTCATACTCTTGCTTTTTTTTTGCAGCAGTTAATTATCTTCATTCTGTAAGTGAGCAGACCTCTAGATCGTTTTTTTTTTTTTTACTTTTTTGGCTGTTCTAGAGTTGTGCTCCTGGTGAAAATTCATAAGGGGGGGGGGGGTCTTCCCTTTTCTTTTTGTTTTTTTTGTGAAGAATGACTACTGTTTTCTCCCTGAATGTGCAAGGTTTCAACTCTCCGCATAAAAGAAATTTAACCTTCAGTCAGATCCAAAAATTGCGTCCTGATATAATATGTCTTCAGGAGACACACTTCTCTACATCCTCAAGGCCAACATTTTTGGATTCCAAATATCCCCAAGTTTATATGGCCTGTGGGGATATGAAGCAAAAAGGGGTTTTGATAGCTTTTCGGAGAGGGTCCCAGTTTATGTGTAAAAAGGAATTCTGGGATCCTGAGGGAAGACTTCTAATTTTAGTGGGGACATTGCAAGATGTATAAGTAGCAATTGCTTTGTATTATGCTCCGAATGTGAATCAAAGTAATGACAGTTGCCCAGGGTCAAACAATTATTTGCGGGGATTCTAATCTAATAACACTAAACCCCTATTTTGATAGACAATCCCTGATTAACCCATTGATTTCAACCCCAATGACATCGGCCTCGAGGGCGTTTAGGAAGTTGTTAGCCTCCTGTGTGTTAGTTGATGGTTGGAGAGAGTTTCACCCAGGTACTCAGAATTCTACTTATTTTTCACATCCTCACAATGTATATACGCGTATTGATCATATTTTCCTGCCTCACCAAGCACTTAATACAAGCGGTTAAGATAATACTGATCTCATGGTCCGACCATGATGGCATATTACTTAAACTATCCTCCATAATTAGCAGGCCATCTAGGGCTTCATGGTCCCACAATGTGTCCCTTTTATCTGACCCTGAGATTGTAGAGTCCATTTCTGGGGCGCTCCTGGAGTACTTTGCTCTGAATGAAGGTCTGGAAGTCACAGCGGCAATATGTTGGGAAGCGCACAAACCAACAATCAGAGGAAATTTAATCCAGATTGCTTATAGAAAGAAATACTTATATTAAGAGGCTGGAAAGGCTAAGGTACAAATGACAACAGATTTACGTGCCAAGCTTCACAGGATCTCACAGGAGCTCAATTTAGCATTAGCGGGTAAGGCAGAGAATATTAGAATGGTTGAAACATAAATATTATTGTAAGGCCAATAAACCAGATACATTGTTAGCGAGAAAATTGAAGTCGCTAGAGCAGAAGTATCGCCCAATTAGATTGAAAAATGAGAGAGGGGCGTTAACTGGTAACCCTGATAAAATTGTTAAGCTGTTTGGATTGCACATCCAGAAGCTTTACTCTAGTACTTGTACACATTTTTTGAGAATGTAGCTTTACCAGAATTACCAGATCAACTGAAAAATGTGCTGGAGGAAGATTTTGGAGTTGAGGAAGTCCAAAGGACAGTATCAAGCCAAAAGATGAATAAAAGGCCAGGCCCAGATGGCTTCCCTGCGGCCTACTATAAGTCTTTTAGCTCTGTTTCAGTTCCCAGGTTAGTGGCCTTTTTTAATGACATTAGGAATGGCAATGCTTTCACTCTGGAATCCCTTACAGCCTCAATTAGCATGATTCCAAAACCTTACATGGACCATTCAGTTTGGTCTAACTATAGGCCAACCTCCCTTATAAATGTAGATGTAAACATTTTTAGTACGTTATTGGCTGATAGGATGTCCAAATATATGGCTCAAATGATACACAATGACCAGGTGGGTTTTATACCTGGGCGTCAAGCAGGTGATAACATCAGGAGAGTACTACAGTTGACTCATTTTGCTAGAGAGAAGAATATACCAGCTATGCTTTTGTCTTTAGATATCAGAAAAGCTTTTGATTCTGTTAATTGGGAATATCTATTCTATTTACTGGAGAAATGGGGTTTTGGGGCCAAAATTATTAACATCCTGAAGGCGATATACGCTAATCCAATGGCCATTTAACACGAGTTAGAGATCTGGAGGCGCAAAATGCAACACTGAGCGTAAATCTCAAAAGGTGCCTGCTGCCCACTGAGTAAGCAGTAAGTGGGGTAGACAGAAAAGGAAGGCTACATCTGTGTCTTTAATCCTAGCAATCTTGCCAATTTGGATAATGTTGCAAGGGTGTCAGTCTCAGATATTGCATTCCTAGTGAATACTACTCTCTTTGTCTCCTTAATGCCAGGTTTCGACATGTCGTGGAAAGGCTGGATAAATAACTGGGAGGGGCTTGTGATGACCCATCTGTCTTGGACAATGTGAGAAACACTGACAGAATTTATAGCAGATGTAGGATCCTTAGAAATACAAAGTGGACCTATCACCTCAAATGCTGCCCTGGAGTATAAAATACTCCAAGGCCGACTGCCTAAGTTCCCCTGAGGCATCCTAATTCAGTATTCCCCATTCTGTAATTCCCTCTATGCGCAGGCCTATAATCCCCTAATTTTTGGGCGCTCTCACACGCCGTGTTCTCGGGCTGTTGTTGCATCCACGGCCTCCCAGCAGCTAAGCGCACTCCCACACCACCAATTCAGTAAGGGTGGGAGTGCACTATAGACTGTAGAGAGACTGCAGATCTGATCAAAACTGTGCAGTATGGTGTTGTTTTACTTGGGCGTAATTTAGCTAAAATTCACAAGTATATTTGCAGCCCTCAAATATATAAAGCAGATTAAGAGCTCAAATACATATATATATAAATATATATATATATTTTTAAATCAGTGAGCTTTGAGGATAATTGCACTACAGATTACTATCACTTCACAAGCAATCAGACACAGACCCCAAAGAAAACAGGTCTGACTAGTTTGTGAGAACAATTGGAATGTTTCTTTGAGAAACAGGAAAAATGCAATAAAGCCAATATAGTTACAACAAATGCAGTTCAGCAGCTTAACAGTAGTTTAACAAACTTATCTTAGTTAAGTGGTTCTGTTTCCAGGGTCATTTTAGTTTTAGTTTTCAAACAGCAGCAAAAGGTCCATGAAGATGTTCTGGTGGAAAGGAGAAAGAGACCTGTGGACCTCGTGCAATGCCTTTTTTCCTGCATAGGACCACATCTCTTGACCAATCACAGGTCTACAAAATTGTCCAATGGGTGAATGCCCTGTAGGCAACCTATTAACCTCTGTCTTATTATTCAATCCCAAATTGACACATATACCCAAAGGAAACAAGCCGCATGGTTTCAGCCATCTTGGAAACAGTCTTTGGCCATTTTGTAACATTCCAACTCAAACAATGTATACATATTTATAGCAGATCAAACCAATAATGTGTCTGTAGCACTACAATCCACCCTGCTGATCTTTATATTATATGGAAAAATTGTTGCAACCTTGCATCTGGTGGAACTAAAAGGCATACCCACTAAACCACAAAACCTAAATTGCAAAGTCTGTTGATCAAAACAGTCTATATGTCTCTATAAGCTCTCAGGGGTACTCTCTTCTTGCTCTAATCTTCTCTCATTCAGGGGTGGTCTTCTGGACGGCCTCTCAAATGGGTGATAATCTGTGAGCGGAAAACAAAGCGGATTACCTGTTCCTTGTAAAAGTACAAAAACAGTAGATCCAGGTCCTTCAGATACAATCTCACCCTTTACTGGTCTTTTGCCTGGGTCTCTAACTAGCACTTTGCCTCCAATCTGTACCCATTTACTATCCTCCCAGATAACATCAATAGGAAGGAGAGGAAATACACCAATACTACCAAGGGGAGTCTTGCTATGTATTTTTAAAGGTTTGGGATTATACAGTTTCACCATCCACTCAGACTGGGAAATATCAATTAACCAGTCGGCCTCCCAGCCTTCCTCTTCAAATTTTCCCGCTAAGGGGGGCGTGGCCTGGCCATGGAGGAGTAGAGACGCACGGCCTTTAGCTCTGCCGTTTTCCCTTACCTTTTAGTTGATCTGGGTCCCTAGAATCCCCCCTGTTTGCTGCGATGGGGAGCGGGAAGAAGAGGAGAACCGGGGGGTCTGCGAGGAAGCCCCCAAAGAAGGACATCGGAAGCTATTTCGGCCGCCGAGATCCGACGGGGCAGAGAGCCCAGCCTCCTAAGATGGCGCCCGATCGGCATGCGACCTACGAGGAGCGCGTGGGGACCCGTCGCACGGCTGCGGGAGCGACGTTGGAGCGCGCGGGGCCCGCCGCATGTGAGGACCCCCTGCCCGCCGGGGTGCCTGCTGTTGAGCCTGGAGCCGGAGATGCGGCCGTGATCTCCCCAGAGCCTGCCGTGACGTCATCGGGCGGCTGTGCTGCAGAGGCCGAGGTGAGCGGAGCGGAGCCACACTGTGACCGGAGGGACACCTCTCTGCTGATACGCCAGGCTGGACACACGCCGGCTCCGCCGGAGCGCGCCGTCCCCGCGGCTGAGGCCGGCTCGTCAGAGGAGCCTATGAAGGTTGGTGCGGGGGTGGGGGAGAGGTTGGAGCCTCGTGACTGGGACTGTATGGACCCCTTGCCCTCTCCCTCACACATGTTGGCCCCTCCTGCGCCCTCCCTGCTGTGCTGCAACACCCCAGGTCGGGACTTTCCGGAGGACCCGGTACCGGAGGTTTCAGGGGGGCACACTTGCGGGATCCCATCCCCACAACTCAACCCCTCGCCTCCCGAATGGCTGTCGCCGACCCACTCCCGGCTTGCCTCCCATGCGTGGGGAGATAGTCCGCCCCGGTCTGTGCCTGCTTCCCCTGCCTGGGGGGGGGGGGACCTGTACGGAGCCCACATCTGGTTCAGGCGGAGATCCATCTGCCCCCTGGGAGCCGGAGAAATGACCCTGGGTGCCTAAGCGCTTCCGGGGAGTCCTCACCCTTGGGATGGTCGCCGGGCCCCAAACCTGACACACCAGCCACTAAACCTCTGCCCTGCAGCCTCATGAGTGGGCCGGGGAACCCGGAGTACACCCTGGGTCCTGCTTCAGCCGCGAGATCTTGCGACTCCCGATTTGGGATGCCCCCGACCCGGGCTCCGGAGGGCCAGCTATTCCTGCGGTCTCCTACCGATCCTAGCCTACGGGATCTCTTACAATGTCTTCCAACGAAGGCCGAGCTCAAAGCAGATTTAGAGGCTGTGGCTACTAGAATCGAGCGGGCCTTACGCAGAGAAATAGAAGACCTCCAACAGAAATCTTCTGCTCTAGATACTAGAATTGCGTCGCTCGAGGAGTCCCGCCCGGATTATGAGGCCCGTCTGGCGGCTCTTGAGAGAAATCAGGTGGTGCACCAGCGGCAGTTGATTGACATCAGACTTCAGACAGATGACCAGGAGAATAGAAATAGGCGCAATAACTTGAAACTCCGTGGCATACCAGAATCCGTTAGATCAGAAGACTTGTGCACTTGGGCGACGGAACTATTCAACGACCTGTTGGGCAAGCCACCGACCGCTGAGTTGGTTATTGATCGAATACATAGGGTGGCTGGACGCCCGGTGGGGGATCCGCAGGCCCCCAGAGACGTCTTATGCAGAATTCATTTCTTCCTTGTCAAGGAAGACATCCTGCGACGGGCCTGGGAGAAAGGAAGGATTGCATTTCGAGGCTCTCAAGTTACAATCCTACCCGATGTATCTCGTCGTACCCTGCAGATGAGACGTCTGCTGCGGCCGCTCCTTGACCGGATTCTAGAAGTTGGCGCTTCCTACAAGTGGGGGCACCCATTTCACCTCGTGGTGCGCAGGGACAACTCCATATATGTTCTCAGAAGCAAGGCGGACCTTCCGGGTCTGTTTATTTTCCTGGAAATGGACCCCTTCCCGGTCCCGGACTGGTTGGGGCTTGATCCCCCCCCTATGCCGCAGCGGGCGCCTAGGAGACCCCGGATGGCCAGGGGCCGTAGGGGTGATGCCCCTGGGCCAATTCGGGGTCGTTAGCTCGGCCCATCCCTCTTAGCTCCCACACCCTGATTCAGTATCTCTAATTCTGTTCCGCCCACTCCCACCCCCTCTAAGCATTTATGCCCCGCTCGCATTTTTCCCTGTTACGACTCAATGTTCACTGTTTAACGTTTAATATGTTATGTTCATTATTGCCTGTTGCTCTACCTTGGCCGCCGTCCCCCCCCTCTCCCCGGCCCTCGGGAGGGCTGGCCCTGCTCTCTCCTATGCCCTACCCGCCTTGCGGTGTGGCGGTGGGGGGTGCCGGCCCTCTCGTGGTCTGTGGGGCGGGGGGGGGGGTGGGTACATTTTATTGTCATTCTATTGTCATTTTATTGTTACGCTGTTGGGTCTGGGGATGCCCCTGAGAGGCGGGATGATCCAGAGGTGCCTTACCATGGTAGGTGGGCGGGTTCCCCGGGAGATTGCTTGTAATATTGACAAGTTTGCAATGTTTAATATGTATTTGTTAAGTGTTTCCAGGTTTTCAGGTTGCCCAACCCGGGAGGTATATGTTGGGTCCTCTCTGGGGAGGAGGGGAGACACGCACCTTAGATCCCTCCGAGCATTATTGGGTCTTTGTTAATCGACACCGCTAGCGGCGCTTTTCTTTTTAGACAGCCCGGGGCTAGGGAACCTAATTCTCGCTAACCTACATATATTGGGGAGGCTCTCGAGTGGCTAGGCTACCTCCACAACCACTGTTCCGCGACACCCGGTTGGATATCCACCGATAGGTGTACGTGGGTTTGAGGGCTAGCCCTCTACATCCTCTTTGCCCTCCTCTATAGGTTAGGGGCTCTTTCTTTCTTTTCTTCTTTGTTTTTCTGCTTCCCTAGTGTTCTATCCTTCCCCCTGTCTATCGTGTGTGGTTTGTCCTTCCGGGGCTCGACTTCGGCACTGGTCCACACGGGGTTGGCCCTCCCGCTGGCGCTTCACCGGTCTCTGAGACATTTTATCCCACGAATTTTAGCACGGATGCTGGGCTAGCATGGCGGAGATTCGATTCTGCACTTTTAACGCTAGAGGGTTGAACGTCCCTGAAAAGAGAGCTAAAATATTATACGGGTTCCATAGGGAAAGGGTAGATGTCCTTCTATTGCAGGAGACTCATTTTTGTGCGGGGAAGATTCCTGTAATCAGGAACAAGTATTACAATAGATGGTTCCACAGCCCCAACCCGGTGAACAAGTCTAAGGGTGTTTCTATTGCAGTACATAGAGGTGTCCCCCTGGAGCCACTAGACTCCAAGGTGGATCCAGATGGCAGATACATTTTTCTCAAATTCACGCTCTCAGGGGTTAGGTACACTCTTGCCAATATATACTTGCCAAACCAGGCCCAGGTAGAGGTTGGACTTGGGATCCTTGAGGTTTTAGAGGGGTTTTCAGAGGGTGTTTTGGTGCTGGGAGGGGACTTTAACCTGGTCCTCGACCCGCGGCTCGATTCCTCCCAGGGCAAATCGGGGATACCCTACTCTAAATTACAGAAGTTGAGGGGCGCACTTCGCAACCTCCAGGTAGTCGATGCCTGGAGAATCCAGCATGGGGGGGCAAGGGACTATACATTCTTCTCCCACCCCCATAACATCTACAGTAGGTTGGATTATATCTTTCTCAGTCATCACGCTCTTTCAAGGAACCCGGATGCCTCCATTGGCCGGATCTTGTGGTCAGATCATGCTCCCGTCTTCCTGAGCCTCCCGACCCCGGACGCTGCCCCCAGGCAGTACAACTGGCGGCTGAATGATAATCTATTGAAAGATCCCCTGTGTCTAGCTGAAATTAGGTCTTCCATTACCAACTTCCAACTTGACCATGCGCATGATCAGACCCCGCTCCCAGTTCAGTGGGAGGCCCTTAAATGTGTGCTCCGAGGGGTCTTTATCAAGCATGGTTCTAGGCTTAAGAAGGCCAGGACGCAGCAGATTGAAGCTACTCTGATACGTATTGGGGAGTTAGAGGAGACCCATAAAAATACCCCCACGCAAACAGTCTTGAGGGAGTTACTGGACGCTAGACATAATCTGAAGAGCCTCTATGACCAATGCTTCCTCAAGTACCGGGACAGATTTAGGGCCCGCATTTACGAGCATAGTGACAAATGTGGTAGGATGCTTGCCAGGTCTCTTCATCCCAGACAGGGTGCTACATTCATCCCCATGATTAGGGGGGGGGGGGGGGGGGGTCGGAACTCCATAAGACTGCTCAGATAGCGGGGGAATTCCAGGCCTTCTACTCCAGGCTCTACAACCTGGAGCCCGCGCCCCCCCGGGGTTCCCACCTGCTGGAGAAAGACTTGGTAGCGGAATACGTTAGTGACACCGCCCTCCCAACTATTCCCCAGGAGAGCAGTGACCAGCTCGAGGATCCATTCACCGTGGGGGAGGTACTTAAGGCTATAGGGGATACCCCTGCAGGTAAAAGTCCGGGCCCTGATGGCTTCACCCCCAGATTTTATAAGGCATTGAGGGATTTGGTTGCCCCCTTTTTGGTTAAGATGTTTAATTCCATATCCATGGACTGTCTCTTCCCGAGGCAGGCCTTGGAGGCTCATATAACGATCATACCTAAGCCGGGCAGAGACGCCACCCTCCCTGGTAATTATAGACCTATCTCCTTGATAAATGTGGACTTGAAGATCTATGCCAA
The DNA here is from genome assembly GCA_027917425.1 of Gastrophryne carolinensis. NCBI lineage: Eukaryota > Metazoa > Chordata > Amphibia > Anura > Microhylidae > Gastrophryne > Gastrophryne carolinensis. The sequence goes on along the minus strand of CM051235.1, from coordinate 296,603,080 downwards.
AATTATTGCACTTAGGCTGCAGCCTTTGCTCCCCCCTCTGATTGATACTGACCAGGTGGGATTTGTTTCGGGTAGAGAGGCGAGAGACAATACCATCAAAACGATCTCCCTCATACAGTACGCGCAGCCGCGGGCTGTCCCTACGTGTGTGCTGGCGGTGGACGCTGAGAAAGCGTTTGATCGCGTGCATTGGGGTTTTCTGAAGGCTGCGTTACAACAGGTGGGCCTGGGTCCGGGTATGTTAGCTAAAATTATGGCTCTATATCAGGATCCCACTGCGAGGGTGAGAGTCAACGGCACCTTGTCCGGACCCTTCCGCATTCGGAACGGGACCCGGCAGGGCTGCCCCTTGTCTCCGCTGCTTTACATACTGGTGATGGAACATCTGGCCAACGCTTTGAGGGCGAACCCGTCTATCCGGGGGGTCGTCTGCGGGGGAGGGGAGCACAAACTCTCTCTCTTTGCGGACGACCTGCTTATGTACATCACCTCCCCTCACACAACCATGCCCTCTGTTCTAGCGGAGTTTAAGCGCTTTGGAGATGTGAGCAACTTCAAGGTCAACCTATCCAAGACTGAGATCCTGAATGTCTCCCTCCCTGATGAAACCCAACATCTTCTGCAAGCCAACTTTCCCTTTCGGTGGCAAACGGAAGCTATTAAGTATTTGGGGGTTCAGATACCTTCTGACCTGGGGTTGCTGTACAAGCTTAATTATGCCCCGCTCCTACACTCCACGACCTCAAACCTTAACTCTTACAGTAAGAAGCAACACTCCTGGTTGGGTCGTATTAACATCCTCAAAATGGACATATTTCCAAGGTTTCTGTACCTGTTTCAGGCGGTCCCTCTGGTCCCGGGACGGGGTTTCTTCCAGTCCTTGCAGAGAGCCTTTTTCAAATTTGTTTGGGGGAGTGGGCGACCCAGGATCCGGAGGGAGACACTTCTCAGAGCTAAGTCGAGGGGGGGCCTGGGGGTCCCGGACCTTCGGACTTATCACGCTGCCTCGGTCCTGGTCAGGCTCTCAGATTGGTTTCACCATAAAGATGACAAGTGTTGGGTTGGCCTGGAGCAGACCATTTCTCCTCTAAATCTGGTGGCATTGCCTTGGATTGAACCTTCCTCTAGACCTGACGCACGAGAACTGCCCTACTTGGTAGGCCCTTTGTTACGGATATGGGATGGATTTTTGAAGCGGGGTAGGCTATCCCACAGGCCGGGACCCCTTACCCCTCTGTTTGACAACCCTTTATTTCCCCCTGGGATGCATGCTAGATCCTTCCTCATATGGGAGGAATCCCGGGATGTCAGACTGGGGGATATAGTATCGGGGTCGGGCCCTCCCTCCCTCACGGCCTTGCGGACTCAGGGAGAGACCAGGAGTATATCTTGGTTTCTACATGCCCAGCTGGCAGCATACGTCAAATCGATCACACCGAGCTCATGCCTCTCCCACTCGCTTACGCCCTTGGAGGGTATATTACGAAACCCTTCCTCTCCCAAACATGTGATTTCCCTTCTTTATCAGATTATTCGAGGCGAGGAAGAGGACGGGGAGTTGCCTCGGTTTTGCGGGAGATGGGAGGAGGACCTGGGGCAGACGTTTGAGCCTGATGACTGGGAAAGATCCTTCGCACTCACCCATAGGCTGTCGGTTGCTTCTAGATCTCAGGAACGAAACTATAAAATATTATCGAGATGGTATAGGTGTCCTTCGGACCTTGTGAAATTTGGAGGGTCTGACACTGGGGATTGTTGGAGATGCAGTGGGGCCCCAGGGACTATGCTACATATCTGGTGGGAGTGCCCACTGATACGGGCCTTCTGGGAGAAAGTTCTAGGGATCTATGAACACTTAACGCTGGAACAAATCCCTCACACCCCACAGGTCACCCTCCTGTCCATGATCCCCGGGCCGGTGTCATCCAGTAAGAAAGGGTTGCTGAGACATCTACTCACAGCCGCGAGGTCGGTGATTCCAAGACATTGGCGCACCCCTACTGTACCATCTCTGGTGGAGTGGTATGGGGAAGTCGAGAATATCAAGAGGCTAGAGGAGTTGACTTTGGAGGGGGTGGAAGGGGGCACCCAGAAATATCTTAAGACATGGACGCTGTGGGAGGTTTCTCGGGTCGCCCCTGACTTTCAGAGGTTGCTAGACTGACGGGCTTGAGTTATCCCTCGCACTAATGTCCTCACCCTGGATGTTAGATGGAAATAGAGTCTGGACGAGTTGTGAGTCCAAAATCCCAGTATGGTGTGGTTGTGGTTGTTGTCCTTGTCTTTGTCTAGCCTATACCTATATTTATGTTATTGTCAATGTCTTTGTCCTTATCTGGGTCGATGTCCTTGTCTTGTCCCTGTCCCTTTTCACCCTGGGCTAGTAATTGCCCTGGTGTCTACCCCGCCCTGTTTTTCCCCCATTTTCTCCTTTCTTTCCCTCAGTGTTTCTACTCTTTCTTCAGCGGTTCACTGGGAGATGACTGGCTCCTGGGGCTGTGGTTTTGGGGGAGGGGACAAGATCGAGTTGGGGAGTAGCCCTATACAGGGGAGGGGATTCGGTTGGTGTACTGGGCCCCCTTGATGTCTGCCAATGGCCACTACTAGGCGATTCCCCTATATGCCCTGCTATGACCGTACCCCACTCTGGTCCCCCCTTGCGGGGTACAAAATACAATGCACTATGAACAATTCGACACGGTCGCCCTACCAGTGCAGTAGCTGTGTCACTCCCATTCTAGGATCTTTATGCCAGTGTCCATCATAACATTGTCTGATCTTATTTGTACTTTTATTCTGTGCTTTCACTTCCTTGTATGTAAACTTTCCTTTCAAAAAGAAAACTCTCAATAAAGACATATTGAAATAAATTTTCCCGCTAAATTGCCCCTAATTCTCAAATAGGTGTCAACTGTCGTCCAGTCTGTCGAAGTTTCAATGTCGTGTGAAGCCATGACCATGAATCTATTGGGCCCTAACTTTCGTGGAACTTTATTTATGTATTGGAGTCTTCAATCCAAGCCTGGAAACCGCAGATCTGCTCCCACCATCTGATCCTTTAATAACCCATTGTATCTTTCAATGCCTGTAGATGGTATGGGACATGGCACATCCAGTACACCCCCGAATCTTTGGCCCATTCTTGAACAGTTCTTCCACTGAAGTGTGTTCCTTGAACTTCCTTTGGAACCCCATAGGCTAATGTCAGTTTCTGGAACATCTGAAAGGTTGAAGCTTGATCTGATCTTTTGCAAGGATAGACGAGTAAAAATCCTGAGAAGGTGTCCACTGCAGTGCAACAATAACGCAGTCCATTGCTCCCTCGCGGAAGGGGGCCAATAAAATTCAGCTGCCAAATCTCTGCAGGCCTAGTTCCTCTTTTTTATGCATCCGGTGGAATATTTTTGTAGTGACCACTGTCGTACTTCTCCACATACGGTGCAATTCTCTATCATAGTCTTTATCATGTCCATGTTTATCGGCAGGCCTCTCTGTAGAGCCCATTCACATGTGGCTTTCTGACCCAAATGCCATGACTGACTTGTGGGCCCACCTAGCCAAGTTCATTGTAACAGGATCAGTCTCTTTAACCAAGGCCATCTTCGAAATCTCATCAGCCACCTGATTAATATTGTCAAAATCTGTTACTAAGGGCATGTGTGCATCAACATGGCCCACCCTTATGGTGCGGGAGTAGGCTTGTTCCCAAATGTAATCCCACAGGTCTTGCCCTCCCCGCACAACTTCTCCATGGATTTTCCAGTTGTTTTAATTTCCATGTGGGCATCCAGGCTGTGAGTCCCTTAAAAACTGCCCAGCTGTCAGTGTAGATGTTAATGCTGGGTGAAGGATCTTCTTGCAAAGTCATTAACACTGCTTTTAGCTCTGCATACTGGCTTGATCCTCCAATACTACTCCCGAAGGACTGTGTCAGAACTTGGGTTGTATGCAGCTGCGACCCACTGACGCCCTGATGAGTTGATTGTGGCAGAACCATCAGTGAACCATGCTGACTCTCTTTGGTCCACAGTGATTCAAAGGGGGGATGCTTCCTGAATAGGAGAAGTCTTTAGGACGGGAACTTCTTGTGACTCAGTGCTGGTAAAAGTGACAAGCCCAGCCAACTGTCTGGAGATTTTTCTGACATCCCCAGCTGCAATTCCCCCTCTCTCCTGAAGATACTATTTCCACTTCATCAATGTCTGGTTTTGGGCTAATGTTGTCCTTGTGGTCAGTCCATTATCTCGCACCCACCCTGCGCACCCACCCTCTCTACCAGCAATGGGCTCTACATGCAGAAGTGCCATGTATGCCCCAAGCAAGTACTTTTCCAAGGGCGTATATCTTTTCTGCGCCCCATTTAATTGTTTGGACCAAAATCCTATGGGTATGGCACGCTGTCCTCTCTTTTCATTGAGTTGCCACAAGCTCCAGGAAATCACGCTATTCTCCTCCACTACATCCAACTGAAATTGCACGCCTGGTCTCACAGGCCCTAGCCCTTGGTGTTGCAAAATGGCTTCTTTAGCAGCAAGAAAGGCAGTTTGCTGTTCAGGACCCCAAGAGAAATCGGTCTTTTTCCTTGTTATACTGTAGATGGGTCTGAGAATCAGTCCAAGGTGTGGGATAAATGACCTCCAGAACCCCACTACTCCAATGAACCTCTGTGCCTCATTCTTGGTGCTAGGCGGCGACAGTCCTTGAATAGTCTGCATGACTTTCTCAGGAATTCTCCTTGTTGGGCCGGTCCACATGATCCCTAGAAACTTAACCTCAGTGGCAGGTCCCTGAATTTTGTCCTTGTTAATAGCCCACCCTCGGGCTTCCATATGCTGCATCAGCAAAGGCACAGCGGCAGTCACATTTTCCTTTGTTCCAGAGATCATAATGTGGTCAATATAGTGAAATACCGCAACTTTCAGATTCATCATCTTCAAATCTCGGGCCACTAATCCATGGCAGATGGTAGCTGACTGACGGTAACCTTGGGGGACGACTTTGAAGGTGTACTGAAGGCCATCCCAGCATAAGGCAAACTGGTCTTGACTTTCTGAGTCTATTGGGATAGAGAAAAAGGCATTAGAGAGATCGATCCTGGCATTATATTTTCCAGTCTCTTTAGTGATTCTTTCGACTATAGAGATCATATCAGGTACAGCCGCTGCCAACGGTGGAGTCACTTTGTTTAAACCCCTGTAGTCCACAGTCATCCTCCAGGAGCCATCTGGTTTCTTTACTGGGAACACTGGAGCAGTGAAAGAACTTACAGCTGGCCTAATGATTCCTACCCGTAACAGTTCTTAGATGGTTTTTCCAATCTCTGTGTGACCTCCTGGCAGCTTGTACTGCTTAAAGCATACTGGTTTCTCTGGTGGGGGGATGTAGACAGGGGTCATTTCGCTTTCCTTCTTACTACAGCCTTCACTGCCCTCATCAGATAGGGTTTGTGTTGATAGCCAAAAGTGAATTTGCCCAATTCAGTTTTAACAGACTGACCTAAAAGTACATATATACCAAGGATGTTCTCTTCCAGGGCAGAAACCAACACATTTGCCCAGAAACCCTTTCCTTTACCAATTGCTAGTTTTACTCTCGTTCGGACTGCTGGTGTTGTCTGCCCTACCAGACCTTCTACGTAAATTATTTCTCCCTTGTAACATAGTAAAATAGTATGTAAGGCTAAATAAAGACTTTAGTCCATCCAGTTCCGCCTGTTTACCTCCTTCCAGTGGTCTAGTAGCCATAGCTGGAAATGTTATTACATGCCAGGAAGGCATCCAGGCCACTTTTGAACGTTTTTACTGTATCCATCATTACTACCTCCTCTGGCAGCGAGTTCCATAGTCTCACTGCTCTTACAGAGAAGAATCCCCTCCTATGTCGGTGGAGAAAGCACCTTTCCTCTAACCTTAGTGGATGCCCCCGGGTTATGGTTACACTCCGGGGTATAAATAGATTGTGGGACAGATCTTTGTATTGACCCCGAATATATTTATACATAGTTATTAGATCACCCCTCAATCGTCTTTTTTCTAGACTAAATAAACCTGTTTACCTCCTTCCAGTGGTCTAGTAGCCATAGCTGGAAATGTTATTACATGCCAGGAAGGCATCCAGGCCACTTTTGAACGTTTTTACTGTATCCATCATTACTACCTCCTCTGGCAGCGAGTTCCATAGTCTCACTGCTCTTACAGAGAAGAATCCCCTCCTATGTCGGTGGAGAAAGCACCTTTCCTCTAACCTTAGTGGATGCCCCCGGGTTATGGTTACACTCCGGGGTATAAATAGATTGTGGGACAGATCTTTGTATTGACCCCGAATATATTTATACATAGTTATTAGATCACCCCTCAATCGTCTTTTTTCTAGACTAAATAAACCTAACTTGGACAATCTTTCCGGGTACTCTAGCCCTCGCACTCCTTTTATTAACTTTGTTGCCCTTCTTTGAACGTGCTCAAGTTCTGATATGTCCTTCTTAAGCACAGGTGCCCAGAACTGTACACAGTATTCCATATGGGGTCTGACCAGTGACTTGTACAGGGGTAAAATGATGCTCTGGTTATGAGCACCTATGCCCCTCTTGATGCACCCCATGATCCTATTTGCCTTGGCAGCAGCTGCCTGGTATTGATTACTACAGTTGAGCTTATTGTCAACTAAAACCCCTAGGTCCTTTTCCATTGTTGTTTTACCAAGTGTTTCTTGTAATCATGACACAGATTTCTCCTTCCCATGTGCATAACCTTACATTTATCTGTGTTAAACTTCATTTGCCATTTAACTGCCCATGCTTCCAATTTATCTAAATCTGTTTGTAGCTGCCTGCTGTCTTCTTTTGTTTTAATTACTTTACTCAGCTTAGTATCATCTGCAAAGATTGAGACTTTACTGTTTAATCCATACCCAATGTCATTTATATATATATTGAAGAGAATTGGTCCCAGAACTGAACCTTGTGGTACTCCACTAGTAACAGTGACCCAATCTGAGTGTGTACCATTGATAACCACCCTCTGCTTCCGATCATTAAGCCAATTTCCCACCCATCTGCACACATTTTCCCCCAGTCCAAGCATTCTCATCTTTTGTACCAGTCTTATGTGGCACAGTATCAAATGCTTTAGAAAAGTCAAGATATATTATATCCAATGACTCCCCCTGATCCAATCTTGAACTTACCTCCTCATAAAAGCTGATTAGGTTTGTCTGGCAGGAGCGATTCCTCATAAATCCATGCTGATATGGAGTAATAAGGTCATTTTCCCCAAGGTGCTCCAGGATAGTATCCCTTAAGAAACCTTCAAACAGCTTGCCCACCACAGATGTTAAGCTTACCGGTCTGTAGTTCCCAGGTTCCCCCTAGATTCCTTTTTGAATATTGGCACCACATTTGCCAAGCGCCAATCCCTCGGAACAGACCCTGTAGTTATGGAATCCACAAATATTAGAAATAATGGCTTGTCTATTACTGTACATAACTCCCCTAAAACACGAGGATGTATGTCATCTGGTCCTGGTGATTTATCGATTTTTATCTGCTTGAGACGGTGCTGGACTTCTTCCTTGGTTAGACCAGTGACATTTAATGGAGGGTTTCGGTTATTCCCCTGCATTTCACTCGGCATGTCAAATTCTTTAGTGAATATAGAAGCAAAGAAGTTGTTAAGCAAATTTGCTTTCTCCTCATTTCCCTCTATAGGGGTCCCCTCCTTGCTTTTCAGGGGGCCCACACCCTCAGGTTTGTACCTTTTACGGTTTATGTAGCTAAAGAATAATTTGGGGTTAGTTTTACTCTCTTTCGCGACCAGTCTTTCTGTCTCCAGCTTAGCTGCCCGTATCTGTTGCTTACATGGTTTATTTTCTTCTTTGTAGCTTCCGCTGTCCCTTCCTGCTTTAAACGTTTAAATGCCTTTTTTTTGTTGTTTATTGCCCCCTTAACCTTTTTATTTAGCCACATCGGTTTACATGTGTGTCTAATAGTTTTATTCCTGTAAGGTATATATCTGTCACAATGAAAATTAAGTATTCCTTTGAAAGTATCCCATTTAGCGTCCATGCTTTTGTTTTTAAGGACATTTTCCCAGTCAATGCAGTGTAGGGCATTTCTAAGTTGGTCAAACTTTGCCTTTTTGAAGTCCCGCGTTTTTGTGGCTCCTTGATAAGGCACCCTAGTGACTGCTAATTGGAAATGAATGATATTATGATCACTGCTTCCAAGGTGTCCCCCAACCTGTACCTTTATTACTTTGTCTGGTACATTGGTTAGTATTAGGTCCAATATGGCTTTCCCCCTTGTTGGAGCTTGTACTTGTTGGGAAAGGTAGCCATCTTTTGTTTTAGATAAAAAACTGTTACTTTTATGCGAAACACATGTTTCAGCATCCCAGTCTATAGGCTCGATTCAGAGACACATTCGTCCGGACTTCCGTAGCTGTCTGTGAAAGTTTTGGTGGGTGTTTGTCATTTTTTGGCTTTTTTTCGTATATTTTTCACTCGCACGAACGTTCGAGAACATGCGTATATGCTCTTTCCATAATGGTGACAAAATCGGAAGATTTTCGTTACTTCGGGAGCTTTTTCCCACCAAATCGGAAATGTTTCGTCCGTTCAGAATTTTTTCGTTATTGCAATGGGCTTGCGATTAATTCAGAGAGCTGATTGCCGATGGTCCCACACCTCATAAATTCGTTTCAGGGCAAAAACATTCCCGGCACCTTTTTGACTACGGGAGCACGAGCCAGCCATGGACGAGGCTACTGCCTTTGAGGAGCATGAGGATCTGCAACTCATGGGCATTGAGATCGTCCGGAGGGCAGAGACCAGATTGCACCGGTGGCGACGCATGGACATCAATAGCATGCATGACACTGAGCTGTTCGAGCTGTAATCGCGCTTCCCTCCATAAATTATATAGTGAGCTGCGGCCATGGTTAGCCCGCACCACAAGGAAGGGGCAAGCAATTTCAGGTATGACCAAGATGCTTGGCTGCCTGCAATTTTTGGCGAACGGCTCGTTCCAGAGGCTGGGTGCCCTCTCCGTGGGGATTTCACAGCCTACGCTGAGCCGCACGCTATCCAAATTTTTGGAAGGCATGGCTACCATAACTCGGAAATATATTTGTTTCCCTGAGGATATGGTAGCCAGAAACGCCATTAAGCTGGCATTTTTTAATATCGCCGACATGCCCAATGTCATGGGTGCTATTGACTGCACCCACGTTGCCCTCGTCCCTCCGTCAAGCGACGAGTATATATACAGGCAAGTTTTGGCTTCCATTGTCTCTAAATATTTGTGTGTCCCTCCTTTGCTCAATCACATTATTCGTTTGCTTCATTGCCAATAGTCCCTCCTTTAATGAAAAGCTTCCTTGTGACTAATCTCGCCATTTGTAGTAACTTTCATTGGCAATAGTCCCTCCTTTAATGAAAAGCTTCCTTGTGACTAATCTCGCCATTTGTAGTAACTTTCATTGCCAATAGTCCCTCCTTTAATGAAAAGCTTCCTTGTGACTAATCTCGCCATTTGTAGTAACTTTCATTGGCAATAGTCCCTCCTTTAATGAAAAGCTTCCTTGTGACTAATCTCGCCATTTGTAGTAACTTTCATTGCCAATAGTCCCTCCTTTAATGAAAAGCTTCCTTGTGACTAATCTCGCCATTTGTAGTAACTTTCATTGCCAATAGTCCCTCATTGATATTGATATATTGATAACATTGATATTCTTTTGTTGACCACTTAAATGGAACGTAGTTGTTTAGTGTTATTTGTCTGGATGTTACATTTTGACATAGGCTGTTTGAAGTGTGCGTTGGATTTGTTTACTAAACGTTTTTGTGGTTTCTGTTTCCTTTTTACCCAGAAATCGCATAATGGGCCATTCGCTGAATGTGCAAGCGGTGGTGGCCCAGGACCTGCGCTTTCTGAGCGTCCTGGCAGGCTACCCTGGCTCAGCCCATGATGCGTATATCCTGCGCAGATCTGGATTATTCCGCCGGTTTGAGTCAGGGGAATTTGCGGGTGCATGGCTCCTTGGTAAGTTGGCTCAAATTATCGATTTGGATTGTATATGTATGGCAAAGTTTTAGGTTGGATTTACCTTTCATAAACGCTGCCTTGCCCCTCACCTTGTGAACATGTGTAAGCACACTGTAACCATTAGATTAGACAAACTCCATTGGCTGCAAAATTGTTTTGCCTGCATTGTTTTAATTAATAAGTGTAATGTGAGGCCAAGTCTGAAACAGCCTTCTAAACCATTTTCTTTCCAAATCTGTTATTGACTTTACCAGAGAGTCAGCGCCATCTTTGCTTACATGCATTTAACTTACTGAGTAGAGGTGAGCGGGATAAAGTGCAGGGGCCGGCTTACACCGGTTTTTGAGTAAGCCAAGAATTATAAAGGGGCAGGTCAAGTTAGACCATACTACATTGTTCTGCAGCACAGGCAGGAAACAATAGCTGCTAACAGTCTGCCTGATTGCCCACCATCCCCAGTATTATTTGACTACTTTTGACCCACATCTATCACATATGTTTAATTCTTGGTTTAGCATCTGCAATCTGTATGCTCATGTTTGTGTGACAATGTCACATACCTCTTTTATTTTTATTGCAGTAGGAATGTTGCGTGGCAATGTATGATTTCCTGTTATTAATTTTTTTTTTTTTTGGGGCTTATTTAGGAGATTTGGGGTATCCACTACTGCCGTGGCTCATGACTCCGGTCCTCCGGCCACAAACTCCAGCACAAGAGGCCTATAACCGTGCACATAGAAAGACCAGGGCAGTGGTGGAGAGGGCCTTTGGACTCCTCAAGACCCGGTTTCGGTGCTTGGACCACACTGGGGGCTCCCTGCAGTATGACCCGAAAAAGGTCATTGACATTATAATGGCATGTGCCGCGCTCCATAATTTAGCCATTATGCAAAGGGTCCCCCAATATCTGGATTGCCCACCCTCTCCACCCTCCGATGAGGCAGACGACGCCTATGTGGGCCAGCCAAGTGCGTCTGGGCAAGCCGTGCGGGCAAATTTTATAGCCACACATTTTTCCTAATTTAGTTTTTAGTTTAATTTGTGTAATTTTTTTTTGGTTTGTTTGGCTATGTTTAATTTCATTATGAAGTAAACAATAATGAATTTGTGCAACCCAAAAAAAAATCTATGTTTGAGTATTTATTTGTAGACCTTGGTTATTGTTTGTTTTGGTGCCAACTTGAACTCATATTTCTATATCAAAACACCACACACATGAGCTTGTTCAAACCAAAATGTTTACTACTTAGTAAAAGGTATATGTGAGACAAACTGAATCGGAGGTGAGTGCCCCTCACATACTTTGGGCCAACACCTGTACATGCAATTATGTTCCATACATTTGTACACAAAGGAAATAGCACAAAATTAATCCCTCTCCTGCTTGCCCACATTTTCCACCGACACAGGTTGAAAGCAAACCTAGCTATGCCACATCTACACCTGTAAGTCAGTGGGCCACCCAAACAAGAACACCCAGTCCCAATCCAAATCCAGTACAATCACAGCCAGGGTCCAAGGTCTTAGATGTTAAGGCCAGAATGTCACCCAATCATGCCGCCAAACATGAGGAGCCACCACAAATGTTATTGTGGCCATGGCAGCCGCGCAACACCTTAGGTGGCCGATTCAGTGAGTCTTGGACTCTGGCGTTGGCTACTGGGCTACCTCAGGCCTTGAATGAGCTATATGGTGGATAATCAAAAACAACCGAGCAAGAACAGCGCAAAATATGAGATTTTTAGGCCTCACCAGACAAGTCAATCCAGTGGGTAGGTATCGCAAAGATATGGACCAGATTCATGCCTAACACACCTTAATATGTGTGATCCCCATAGAAGCCAGGTTGGGGCCCTTGGTGGGGGGGGGGGCCATAACATGGGCCTGTGTGGCATTCAGAATCTGCAACTGTTCCAAAATGTGTCTTTGGTTATTGTGCATTTTGGCCATGCCTGACCTTATTTCAGAAGTCAAGTTGGCCATGTGGCTGTTATGGGTCCTCAATTCAGTCAGCACGGCACTGAAGGTAGTATTTAGGGACTCTAATTGGCCCCTAATATGCTCCTGATTTTGTTGGTTTTGGCGGCGAAAAAGGCGCCTCTCATGGTGCCATGCTGACTCCATCATCTGCACGCCCCTCCCCTGGGAAACTGGGCGACGTTGCTGAGTACGCCGCCCAATTCCCCGGGTTGTGGGGCGTGCAGATGATGTTGCTCGAGGACCCCCAACAGCCACAGGTCTGCTCGCCAAATCCTCAGCAGCAGATCTGAAACTGGGGACTGGAGGGTCAGTCTCTGCATGCTGCCCACGATGTGCAGGCAGCATGCAGCCAGCTTCACTCTGCTGCTGTGGATTTGGCGGAGACACATTTTGGGACAGTTGCAGATTCTGTCCCAGGGGAAGATCTTCAGAATCTCCTATGAAGCTTCCATCTTCCTCCTGCTCCTGGATTTGCTCCATCAGTGTGTGGCTCTGTTGGGGACATGTAAAAAAAACAGGTTCAGTGTGGGGAATACCTATAAAAACCACACAAGCAAAACATGGGAACCTACATGCATACACAACAGCATCAAAATACACTTACCGTAGACATCGGATCCTGGGTCCTATGCAGCGCGGAAGAAGACGGACGCGGTAACATGGCAGAGGAGTCCCCACTAGCTGAGGGATGATGCTGGCCTGCTTTAGAAGAAAAAGAGCGATTAATACACACAACTATGCATAGTTTATGTTTAAGAACACATATGGTAATCCAAGAAACGTGGCAAAGCAGTAAGGGCCCCTCCCACAACGTGGCCACTTGGCATTCCCTAGGAATCCCATTACATTAGTGCATGGATTGTTAAACCAGACTAGACACATTGGTCACGTGTCTAAAACCAAACATGCAAAGAATGGCTGATGTGTGAGTTGCAACATCCCTTTAAGGGGAGGAAGTTAACACACTAAGGTGGGAAAAAACACTTACAATATGATTCTGGTGGGGAACATTTGTATGGCATAAAACCTTCCTAGAAAACCATCTTAATCAGTTGTGCAACTAAACCAGCTCCAACCAAATTGACCAACAGGCAAAGATGTTATTGTGGCGTGTGCTTGTCAATTAATACATTGCACCCATTCCTTTTCTACACTTCGAAGTGACATATTTTTCACAAATTTCATTAAACATCATGTATGTGGATGTCAATTTGCACATTACCAGGCCACACCCATGACACTCCCTAGTCAAAGTGAGCACTCCTAACAAACCCACCCCCTAGAGCCATGTGCTTAGCTAGCCCTTGCTCCCACCCCCTACAGCCATGTGCTTAGCTAGCCCTTGCTCCCACCCCCTAGAGCCATGTGCTTAGCTAGCCCTTGCTCCCACCCCCTAGAGCCATGTGCTTAGCTAGCCCTTGCTCCCACCCCCTAGAGCCATGTGCTTAGCTAGCCCTTGCTCCCACCCCCTACAGCCATGTGCTTAGCTAGCCCTTGCTCCCACCCCCTAGAGCCATGTGCTTAGCTAGCCCTTGCTCCCACCCCCTAGAGCCATGTGCTTAGCTAGCCCTTGCTCCCACCCCCTAGAGCCATGTGCTTAGCTAGCCCTTGCTCCCACCCCCTAGAGCCATGTGCTTAGCTAGCCCTTGCTCCCACCCCCTAGAGCCATGTGCTTAGCTAGCCCTTGCTCCCACCCCCTACAGCCATGTGCTTAGCTAGCCCTTGCTCCCACCCCCTACAGCCATGTGCTTAGCTAGCCCTTGCTCCCACCCCCTACAGCCATGTGCTTAGCTAGCCCGTGCTGCGTATGTGTATGTTTCAATACATTTGTGTGGTCATTCAGACATTACTAACCTGCAGGAATTGGTGGGTTGTCGGTGTCCTGCTGGCCCGAGTGTCCCTCTAAGGCCACGGGATGTAATAAGGACAGCACCATCTCCTCAGCCGGTGTAAATCGCATTTTGGTTGGGAAACCTCCGCCAGTTGTTTCGCTGAAAAACATAGTAAGCATAATTAAGCGCACTGATGGACAGACAAGAATAATAAAAACCCAAACATTAGCTATGTACCTGTGCATCCGCCTTAGATTCTCTTTCTTCCGCACTGCATATTTCAGGTCCGAAATCTTCCGTTGAATCTGGTCCATATCTTTACGTTCCTCACCTGCTGCATTGACTTGCCTGGTGAGTTCTTCAAAAATCTCTGTTTTGCGCTGTTTACTGGTGTGTTTTGATCTTCTACCATATAGCTCATCAAAATGTAAGGTGAGCCCAGTAGCCAATGCCAGAGTTTGGGACTCAGCAAAACGGCCACCCAAGTGTCCTCTGCGCAAGTTGCGCCCTCTTCGGGGTGGTTGTGGCTCCTCACTGCTTGGTTGCAAATGGGGTGACATTCTGGCCTGGGGGGATGGAGGAGACCTCAAGGACTGGAGGCTGGCTGTTGATCTTACTGGACTTGGGAAGGGACTGGGTGTTCTTGGCTGGGTGGACCCTGAAGTTGCAGGTGTAGATGTGGCATAGGGTGAATGCATGCCAACCTGTGCCGGAGGATAATGTGGGCGAGCAAGAGAGGGTGTTGGCGAACTTGAGCTGCTGCTGTGGGTCTGTGGGGCCTTGGAGGTGGTTGGCTGGGTCTGTGGGCCCTTGGAGGTGGTTGGCTGGGTCTGTGGGACCTTGGAGGTGGTTTGCTTGGCCTTAGTTTTTGAGCCACGTGCGGGGGGGGGAGGGGGCCGTTGGCCTTTGGCGGCTTTTCGGGCTTCTGGAGCGTGTTCTGGTTTGGCCCCTGCGGCGCCTTGGGCCCCTGCTGTGGCTTTTGGACCGGGAGGTGGTTCGGCCCCTGCTGCGCCTTGGGCCCCTGCTGCGGCTTCTGGACCGGGAGGTGGTTCGGCCCCTGCGGCGCCTTGGGCCCCTGCTGCGGCTTCTGGACCGGGAGGTGGTTCGGCCCCTGCTGCGCCTTGGGCCCCTGCTGCGGCTTCTGGACCGGGAGGTGGTTCGGCCCCTGCGGCGCCTTGGGCCCCTGCTGCGGCTTCTGGACCGGGAGGTGGTTCGGCCCCTGCGGCGCCTTGGGCCCCTGCTGCGGCTTCTGGACCGGGAGGTGGTTCGGCCCCTGCTGCGGCTTCTGGCCCGGTGTTTTTGGCCTTTGCCTATGGCCTTGGTGCCACGTGGGGGGGGTGATGTGGGGCAGGGTGGGGTGGGGCTTCGTCCCCTCTTACCCATCTGTGGGCCATGAGTTTTAGCAGGCTTGGTTACCTTGCTCCTTGGTTGTGGTGGTGCTGCAACCTCCTTTTTTGCCGCAGCCTTGGTGGTAGCCCTTAGTCGGGCTTTAGGCTCTTGCGACCTTGTTTGCGGACCCTCGCCCTGCTCAGCCTGCTTGCTCTGCTTCTTTGCTGGAAGTTTTCGTTTGGGTGCCATTTTGTGTGGACTCTCAAAGAGAATGAGCTGTGTGTGCAGGGACCTTTAAATAAGGTCTCCGGCGTGTGACGCCTACGCGTTCGCTTACGCGCACGTCCGGCCGTTCGCACGGCCGTGCGAAACCCGGAAACCGCTGGGGCCGTGCTTATCTGCTGCCTAGAAGAAGAATAAAGATGGCGCCCACTATCTTCACCCGCCAACAAGAAGAGATAATCATGCTTGTAAGTGTCTTTTAACGACTTTGCTTGGATTGTTAATTGTTGCTCTACATGTTAAGGATGCGCAAAAAGTAATATTTTTGTTAAAGCTTTGGTTCGACTACATGCACAACCAAGCGCACGCCACACACGTGCCAAACGACAGTGCTGCCATATTTGAAAGTTAACTTAGCCTAAAAGTGTGTGTGTGTATGTGTTCATGTGATTGAACCAAATAATTTATTGTTGCCTCTTCTACATATGCATTTCTGAGTTCTTGCTATGTTTGTTTTTTGTTTTGCAGACCATGCTGGAGCGCAGGTACGACTACCTGCCCAACTCGTTTGCCAAACGAAACGTCGCCCTGGAGATCATCTCGGAGATACAACACCAGACCGACACCACCTTCACCCACACACAGATCATGCAGCATTGGTCGGACCTGAAGCGACTGCACATGCCCCGGGTGCGGAGGTTTTTTGGAATCCATTTCCCAAGTAAGTACATAGCGCTTGCATGCAAGATGTAACTAGGACAGAATTTAGGCCTTTTATTTATAATGCCTTCTCTTTTGTAGTGTTGGAAATGGATTACAGAATTCGCCGCACCCGGAGGCGCACAGGCTGACCAGTGCTGCATGATTCTGCAGCTGGGAGTGAAGGTGGTGGATCTCCAGGGCGACGGGCCGACCCCTCCTCTGTGGCCTCCTCAGACCAGCCCCTGGACCTTACCACAGAGGAGGGGCGGCACAGCGTGGGCAGGCAGTCGTACCCTGCCACGCATGCGGGATCCTCTGGTATGTCACTCTTCATGTCTACACCCAAACATATAATTGCTAGCTCCTGATATCACCAAACTGAATCCTTTATTCTGTATTTGTAGATGTTTCGGTTGCGGGTGAAGTAGTGGGTGAGGAGGCAGCAGATAGGAGCCCACAAGACCCTGGAGAAGGTGAGTGATGTGACCCAGACTTAGCTAAAAACATTTGAGGACTGCGGAATCAGACATCCAAACTAACCATTTGGCCCATGTTTCTACAGGCACTTCTTCACAGCAGAGCCAGGAACCAGGACCTCAGGGTGTTGTCCCCAACGAGCCATCTCTCGGCCACCAACCAAGTAAGTAGTCATGGCATTATAGAGATTTCTGTCTAAATTCCCATGAACACCAAAACACATAATGCCCTAGTCAATGCCAATATAAGAGGGACCTGTGGCCACTGAATTAGCTTAATTAGTTGCCCAACTGTCCTGTGCCCACTGAATTAGCTTAATTAGTTGCCCAACTGTCCTGTGCCCACTGAATTAGCTTAATTAGTTGCCCAACTGTCCTGTGGCCACTGAATTAGCTTAATTAGTTGCCCAAATGTCCTGTGCCCACTGAATTAGCTTAATTAGTTGCCCAACTGTCCTGTGCCCACTGAATTAGCTTAATTAGTTGCCCAACTGTCCTGTGCCCACTGAATTAGCTTAATTAGTTGCCCAACTGTCCTGTGGCCACTTAATTAGCTTAATTAGTTGCCCAACTGTCCTGTGGCCACTGAATTAGCTTAATTAGTTGCCCAACTGTCCTGTGGCCACTTAATTAGCTTAATGACCTGTGGCCACTTCCTAACCTTAATTCCTGTCATTAATGACATCTGTGCATTATAGTTAATTTGTTTATTAAAATACATTAAATCCACAGGTGAGAAACATGTATTGTTCTCCGAATAATTTGTTTTTCTGATTTTTTGGCAGGGACCACAAGACAGCGACTTGCTGATATGAATCGGAGGGTCCTTGAGTTGGTGGCCGATCTGCAGGCGATGCGGGACACGTTGGGGACAACAGAAGAGGAAGACTAGTGTCCTGGTTCCTGGCCCTGTAGATTTGTAAATAGTTTGATTTGTACATAGTTTTATTGGTTAAACACCAAAGTTTTTTGTATATAGTTTTATTGTTTTAAAAAAAGTTTTTATTGTATATAGTTTTTAAAGTTTTTTTAAAAAAACTTAGTGTTATGGCCAAAGTTGGCCCAAAAATTTTTAGAACAAATGGCAATTGACCAATAAATACAAAAAAACAAAAAAAACATGTTGTCCCATTTATTTGCACACATACATTTAACAAAAACAAGGGGACAAGGACATATTTGAAAATCAAGATTGTGATGTCCGTGAAGTGATTTGGGTAAGTTTTAGGGACCTAAAATGGAAGAAGAAATGGAAGAAGAAACAAGGCGCTAAGTGATTTGGGTAAGTTTTAGGGTGTGAAAATGGAAGAAGAAACAAGGCGCTAAGTGATTTGGGTAAGTTTTAGGGTGTGAAAATGGAAGAAGAAACAAAGCGCAAAGTGATTTGGGTAAGTTTTAGGGTGTGAAAATGGAAGAAGAAACAAGGCGCTAAGTGATTTGAGTAAGTTTTAGGGTGTGAAAATGGAAGAAGAAACAAGGCGCTAAGTGATTTGGGTAAGTTTTAGGGTGTGAAAATGGAAGAAGAAACAAGGCGCTAAGTGATTTGGGTAAGTTTTAGGGTGTGAAAATGGAAGAAGAAACAAGGCGCTAAGTGATTTGGGTAAGTTTTAGGGACCTAAAATGGAAGAAGAAACAAGGCGCTAAGTGATTTGGGTAAGTTTTAGGGTGTGAAAATGGAAGAAGAAACAAGGCGCTAAGTGATTTGGGTAAGTTTTAGGGACCTAAAATGGAAGAAGAAACAAAGCGCTAAGTGATTTGGGTAAGTTTTAGGGTGTGAAAATGGAAGAAGAAACAAGGCGCTAAGTGATTTGGGTAAGTTTTAGGGACCTCAAATGGAAGAAGAAACAAAGCGCAAAGTGATTTGGGTAAGTTTTAGGGTGTGAAAATGGAAGAAGAAACAAGGCGCTAAGTGATTTGGGTAAGTTTTAGGGACCTAAAATGGAAGAAGAAACAAAGCGCAAAGTGATTTGGGTAAGTTTTAGGGTGTGAAAATGGAAGAAGAAAGAAGGCGCTAAGTGATTTGGGTAAGTTTTAGGGACCTAAAATGGAAGAAGAAACAAAGCGCAAAGTGATTTGGGTAAGTTTTAGGATGTGAAAATGGAAGAAGAAAGAAGGCGCTAAGTGATTTGGGTAAGTTTTAGGGTGTGAAAATGGAAGAAGAAACAAGGCGCTAAGTGATTTGAGTAAGTTTTAGGGTGTGAAAATGGAAGAAGAAACAAGGCGCTAAGTGATTTGGGTAAGTTTTAGGGTGTGAAAATGGAAGAAGAAACAAGGCGCTAAGTGATTTGAGTAAGTTTTAGGGTGTGAAAATGGAAGAAGAAACAAGGCGCTAAGTGATTTGGGTAAGTTTTAGGGTGTGAAAATGGAATAAGAAACAAAGCGCGAAGTGGTTAGGGTGAGCTTTAAGGGACCTCAAGGGAAAAGGCAGGATAGCGCTAAGTGGTTAGGGTGAGCTTTAAGGGACCTCAAGGGAAAAGGCAGGATAGCGCTAAGTGGTTAGGGTGAGCTTTAAGGGACCTCAAGGGAAAAGGCAGGATAGCGCTAAGTGGTTAGGGTGAGCTTTAAGGGACCTCAAGGGAAAAGGCAGGATAGCGCTAAGTGGTTAGGGTGAGCTTTAAGGGACCTCAAGGGAAAAGGCAGGATAGCGCTAAGTGGTTAGGGTGAGCTTTAAGGGACCTCAAGGGAAAAGGCAGGATAGCGCTAAGTGGTTAGGGTGAGCTTTAAGGGACCTCAAGGGAAAAGGCAGGATAGCGCTAAGTGGTTAGGGTGAGTTTAGTGATGGAAGTGAAATTATGTAGGCGAGCACTTTAATGAGAGAAGTTTGTAGTGCGCAGGCGCAATATCGTAAGAATTTCGTCTGGACAGATACTTTAGGAAAAAATGAAGCAGGATGTAGCGGGAAAATGATAGGATTCGTGTGAGGATACGATGGAAAAAGGGCAAAAACGAAAGGCTACGTTGGTAGTTGTGAAAAATGAATCTGAACATTTTCGATGGAAAATGACAGCCTCGTCTGCGTACTCTGGCATACGAGCACACGGACGCGCTACGGAAGGTTTACGAAGCATGCATAGAATCGCTCGAACGTTCATGCGAGAGCGGGAAATTTTGAAAATCTTACGACGTCGGCACCAAACCGAAAGTTTTTGGGTGTCTCTCTGAATCGAGCCTTATATCTGGGTAGTTAAAGTCCCCCATAATCACTACCTCATTTAGTTTAACGGCTATATCTATTTGCCTTAGCATCATATTTTCTATGGATTCGGATATATCTGGAGGTTTATAGCAAACCCCCATCAGTATTTTATTTTTGTTTCTCCCTCCATGTATTTCTACCCATACAGACTCCACATGGTCATTCCCCTCACATATATCCTCCCGCAGAGTGGGTTGTAGAGAGGATTTTACAATTAAGCTGACCCCTTTGCGTTTGTTACGGTCCCTCCTAAACACACAGTATCCCTGTAAATTTACTGCCCAGTCATAGCTTTCATCCAGCCAGGTCTCTGTTACTCTGTTGTGATTGGAAGGATTCCCCTGCAAGAGGGTGACCTCTGCTCCAGTGTCTACCAGAGCCATGAGTGGGGCAAGATGATTTTCCCCACCAAACAGTGACAGGTACGTATGGGTGTTGGTCTCCCGCTGTCACTGCCCTTGTTGCTTTTGCTGGAGACCCACCTTCCCTTCACAAGGGATGAGAAACTTCCTAGTTCCTCCTCTTGTGATTCTCTAAATCTGCCCCAGGGTACAAGGAAATGTTGTCTTTGTGGTGGGATTTGGAAATAACAGGGGAAACCTCATTCTCTTCTGATCCAGGGCTGCCATCACTAGAAATGGGCCTAAGTTGGGCGGGGTTACCTACTAACTGTTTCCATCTTTTTAATAGTTCTGCAGTAGGAATGCCATCAATTTCCCCCATGGGTATACCCCCCTTTAACAAATCCACCCACATTTGTCTCCTTGTGATAACTATCCTGCTGTTTCCCTTATTTTCAGGCTCCCCACCCTTCACCACCTTTTTCCTTTCCGTTACCCTTTGCTTCCTTTTATCTGATCGCTTAGGCCTTATTTCGTCTATGGACCTAACAGGCTTTGTCCTGCCTCCCCCCTCCAATTCTCCCAATTCACAGAGGAGGGCTGTAGCATCATGAATTCTACTCTTTGATCCTAGGCCTCCTAATAATGACAACAATGGGGCTTTAAGGTTACCAGGGGCAAATTTCATTAGTTTGGAGCACAGACTGGCTGTAAAAGGTTCCATATCAGGCCTCATCCAATCACGAATATAGCTTAGTCCAGTTATACAACCCATTTCCCTTAATCTGGAGGCACCCTCAGTTATATTGCTTCAGGGGTGGGTGTTTTCCAGATCCCTGGGCTCAGCGTATACACGGTCTATCCCATCTCTCACAAGATCTAACAGTGAAAAATTCACTGTAAAGTGCTTTGCGCATTGCCTGTCGCAGTTGTGGATCATGGGTTAATACACTCATGGCCACTGCTTCCTTACCTGACAAAACAATACTGTCGGCTCCCTCGTCCCACAGTTGCAAAACCCAACTCATTAGAGGTTCCCCAGGTTTCTGTCGATATTGTTTTGTTAAGTCAGTCAATTCAGTCTGAGTATATTCCCGCAACTCCTCAACCTCAATATCTTTATAGTCAGCCATGTCTTTCCGGTCATTCTGTCTTTTCCTATGTTTAGTAATAAGGGGCCTAGCATATTTTTTAGGCTTTTCATCCTCATCAGTAAACTCTACCACAATTTCTTCTTCACTGTCGCTAGGGGTTTTGTCACGATCACTATATGAGGGTACAGTAATCTTCCTTACTCTTTCTTTCTTAACATGCTTTTGAACTCTTATTTCTTATAGCATTGATAGACATACTCATCTGGAGTTTGACTTCCAATTCTTCTGCCCTACTTGGAGAAGTTTTGATGCACTCAGAAGCTACAGTAAGCTGATCCCTTAAAGCCTACACCTCCCCCTCTGCTCTCTTCCTTTTGTCTGTCTCTGTGTAGAGAGCTTGCACAAAAACCCAGCCCAAAGAAGCCACCATCTTTCTTGCTGCCTTATTTAGATATGACATTTCAAGAACAAATTTTTGAAAATGGATTGAAACTGTATCATCCCATACCTCATTTTCCGTGTTGACATATTTGGCCAGTTCCTCTGCTAAAGGAAACCATGGCCCCTCTTTTGCCCAGCTTGGTATATTGCATCCCTCCTTTTTTCCTGATATGTTCTCGGCACCCTTTTTCCCTTAAAGAGTCTGCAAAACATTGTTGCTTGGCAAAATACAAAAAAATCACCCACAAAAGTGCAATATCAATCAGAAACTGTAATATCGGCATGAGCCCCCCATGTTCTACTTGGGCGTAATTTAGCTAAAATTCACAAGTATATTTGCAGCCCTCAAATATATAAAGCAGCTTAAGAGCTCGAATATATATATATATATATATATATATATATATATATATATATAAAATTATGCCTCGTTTGTCTAAAAGTTCATTTAATACAGTGAGTTTTGAGGATAATTGCACTACAGATTACTATCACTTCACAAGCAATCAGACACAGACCCCAGACAAAAAAAACAGGTCTGACTAGTTTGTGAGAACAATCGGAATGTTTCTTTGAGAAACAGGAAAAATGCAATAAGGCCAATATAGTTACAAAAATGCAGTTCAGTAGCCTAACAGTAGTTTAACAAACTTATCTTAGTTAAGTGGTTCTGGTTCCAGGGTCATTTCGGTCTTTCAGTTTTCAAACAGCAGCAAAAGGTCCATGATGATGTTCTGGTGGAAAGGAGAAAGAGACCTGGAGACCTCGGCCATTTTGTAACATTCCAACTCAAACAATTTATACATATTTATAGCAGATCAAACCAATAATATGTCTGTAGCACTACAGGTGTCCATCATGGTAAGCTTTGTGATCGATTTCACACAGCGAGACATCCCAGATTGGGATGCCCCAGGAAAACAGACCTATCAACAGGATAGTGAAAATCATGGTGATAAGTCCACTTTAATGGACTATGCACCAAGTTGAAGGGAGGAACCTTCAAGATCGGATTCTCAGGAATACTGCCTATGCCATGTGCTATACAGGATTGACAGCAGGAGTTTAGAGAGTAAAATGCATGGCATAAGCCCTGGTGCAGGGCAGAAGGATTTGGGTGCCTTGAGCACTGGGCTGAACTTTCACTGGGGAACAAACTATATTGTGCACTTGATTTGCACTTGAATGGAAGGGGGCTGCTGTGCTGGATGAGAGGATACTAGTGTGGGTGGAGGGGTATTTAAGCTAGACATGAGGGAGGAGGGCAAGAGTGAAATCAAAGGTGGGTGGAGAAATAGAAACAGGGACCTAGAGTATATTCAAACCTGCAGTGAAAAACAGTGTGGTTGTGAAACTGCAGTTTATGCTACTAACGCTAAATAAATATTGATTTCATTGATTTGAGACATGGCTAAATGCCACACATGACTGGGCTGTCAATCTTCAGGATTTTACTCTTTCCAAATAGCAGAGCAAAAAGGAAAGGGGGTGTCTTTATGTAAAAAAAAAATTAAAGATTTAAAGAGGTTTAACTCCACAAATAAACAGAATGGGCAGCAGAGGTTGGTAGAGCGATGATAATGGGTAGGGATAAGCGAACCTGTTGAAGTTCGATTCGGGTCCCCGAACTCAACCAGAACCCTAACCCAATTAAAGTCAATGGAAGCCCAAAGTAAGGGGCCCAAAATGGCTGTAAAATGGGGGTAGCAAGGGCTAGAGGACTACAGATCAAGAGGAACACCAGGGTGATTGCCCTGCACAAAATGTGCTTGGCAAGGCACTCAATAACAGAAAACAAAACAAAAAAATACATATGAGAAATATATATTTTTTACAGGCATTGGATGCCAAATTGGGGGGGGGGCTGAACACCCGGGTAATTGCCCTGCACAAAGTGGGCTAGGGAAAATATTCAAAATAACAATAGAAAACAAAAAAAATTAGAGGCCAATTTGGGGGGGGGCACCTGCATAATTGCCCTGCACAGAATGGGCTAGGGAAAGTAGCCTAGGCTAGGGAAAACTAAAGAATTAAAGAAATACATGCATATAAAAATAAAAGGTTTGTAAAGGGTGTGTTAGGCCAAATTGGGGGGGGGGCACCTGGACGACAGTGGGTATCCACCAGAGTGGCCACCCAGTAATTGGCACTGGTGTCTATGCAGGCATTGAGCAGGCACTGGAGCATGTAGTGGCTCATTTGAGTCAAGGAGATGTCCTTAGTGTCAGATGTTTCCTCCTCCTGCTCCTCCTTCCAGCCACACTCCAGTGACACCCCTGACCTGCACTGGGTGCCACTCTGCTGTGAAAGAAAGTCCTCCTGCAAAACTGTCTGCTGGCTGGACAGTGGCGTACCACTATGCCACTATTGCCTGCTGCTGCTCACACACCCTTTCCAGCATATACAAAATGGAATTCAACCTGGTGGGCAAGTCACATATGAGGCGATGGGTGGAAAGTCCAAAATTCCTCTCCAGTGCAGTCAGGTGAGCAGCAGTAGGGTGAAAAAGCCGAAACTGTGTGCACATGCTACGCACTTTATGCAGCAGCTCTGACATGTCTGGATAATGGGCCAGGAAGCTTTTCACCACCAAGCTGAGCACATGCACCAAGCAAGGGATGTGCATCAACCCAGCGTGGCCCAAGGTTACGTATTGTCCAGTGCACATCTAATTTTGTCTACAACCTGTTGGGGCAGTGCAGGGTTGGCCTGGCGACAAGTAGTGTTGGCTGGCGGCTGGCTGCCGGCGCATATTTTGGGGGTGGAGCACCTGCAGGCAGATTTTTTGAGCAGGGAGACGGTGGATCAGTGGAAATGGTCTCTTCACCAGGAGGTGTTTCGAGCTGTCTGGGACCGGTGGGGAGTGCCAGAGTCCCGACTGTCCTGATCTTCAGGATGGTCCTCTGTGGCACCCTAATTCTCAAGCACTGGCTTTAGCAGCTTGGCTGCTGAGACCAGCATCTCAGCAGTCAAGCATCTTGAGGGGGTTGTCTGCCATGGTAATCCAGACCTTGATTTGGGCATGGAAGCAATCATCTTCTAGAATTTACTACCAGACTTGGGAGGCCTTCGTGACTTGGTGTGAATACAAGTGTCACTCCTGTAGGAGGTTCTCAGTGCCCAGAATACTAGTTTCTTTAACAGGACCTGGACGCTGGGTTGCAACTCAGCACCCTTTAGGGTCAGGTCTCGGCCTTGTCCATTTTTTTTCCAAAGGCTTCTTGCGGAGCACAGGTTAGTCCCCATGTTCATGCAGGGCACTACACATGTCCACCCTCTGTGGTGATCATTGGTCCCACCTTGGGATCTCAACCTGGTCAATTGGTTCTTCGTTGGCACCCCTTTGAACCCATGTCGGGGGCTTTCTTGGCGATGCTCACTTTGAAGGTTGCTTTTCATGTGGCGACTACATCCTTCAGGCTGGTGTCGGAGCTGGCAATGCTTTCAATCATGTCACCCTTTCTGGTGCTGCATGAAGACAAGGTGGTCTCTCCCTTCCATCTGAATCAGGAGATTGTGCTGCCCTCCTTATGTCCATGTCCCACTCAGAAAGAGTGGTTCCTGCATTCCCTGGATGTTGTCAGGGCATTAAAATATTAATTGGTGGCTACTCAAGCTTTCCGTAAGACAGGGGTCTTGTTCGTGATTCCGGAAGGGCCAAGGAAGAGCCTGGCAGCTGCTAGGTTTACTGTGAGTCGGCAGATGAGGCGAACAGTGGTGTAAACCTACACCTGCAAGGTTAAGGAGGTGGCCTTCCAGGTCACTGCTCACTCTACCAGAGCGGTTGCCATGTCCTGGGCTTTCCAACAGCAGGTGTCTGTGGGCCAGGTATACAAGGTGGCGGGTTACATTCAGCCCATTATTGTGGAGCCTAATGGGAAATCGGCTTGATAGTGCTTGAAGTGCTGAAAAAATTCAATGGCACTATTCCAAATATACAGCACTTCCTGTTCCAGAAGATTCCTCACACATGGGTTATACATCCACAAGATGGCGCTGGACTGCAGAAAAAGCTTGTGGCTCCTCCTGGCTCTATATAAGTTGGGGACCTCTCACAAATTCCCCAGTTCTTATCTGCAGTCTGGGCTGCGAAGATAGAAGATGGCTCTTTATGCTGCGCAGGTGAGCGGGGCTTATCAGCCCACGGCCTTGTAGGACTATGCCTCCCAGCCTCGGTTGAACTGGTTCGGGTGAAGGTAGGCAGCACCGGGGTCAGGTGCTGAGGAGCGCTGCTCTAACCGCAGTCCCTGCCTTGACAGGGTAGGCGGTATCCTGTGGTGAGCCTTATGGGATGCTCCTTCCGCTCTCTGGGGTTCCCTTAACCCCTGTCCCCCTTAGATGGGCCCCCTCCTCTCATTATTCTCTCAGGGATTTTGTGGCTGCTGCTCCCTTGCCTCGCTCTCCCTGGGGAGACCTCCGGGGGGGGGAAGGAGGGTGTGTGCGTTGCCACTTAGTCTTTACTGTTAATGTCGCCGCCGCTGCGCGCTTGTACTACGCTCCGCGGATGGTGGCTGTCACGTGCCATCATTGGCCGGCGGAATCACGTGGGCGCGTTTCGCGCTTGAGGTATATGCGGGCGCCATTTTGATTCCTTGGGCTCCGTGTCTGCTGTCTACCTTCCACGGTCCGTGAGTGCCCCTGTGGGGGGCTTTTCTTATATATGTTTATATTTTGATTTGTTTTATTCT
The DNA here is from genome assembly GCA_027917425.1 of Gastrophryne carolinensis. Classification (NCBI taxonomy): domain Eukaryota; kingdom Metazoa; phylum Chordata; class Amphibia; order Anura; family Microhylidae; genus Gastrophryne; species Gastrophryne carolinensis. The sequence goes on along the minus strand of CM051235.1, from coordinate 296,576,737 downwards.
TATGGGGATGTCTTCTTATGTCTTTCAGGCGAGTTTAACTTTATTGTGGTTTCTCCCGGTCCTCTCCCTTTTGGTTAAGGCTATTGCTATTATATCTCCCACTTCCCTAGCGGGCATCCCGGGGTAGCTATCATTAGCGTTAACCCTATATTGGCCTGTTGTGCCACGATAATCACCATATGGAGGCTTCTGGGGATAATGTGCTTGGGGTTCTTTCGGGACAAGGCCGGCTATGTGTTGCGTGTGGGGTATCCCCTATAAGCGATGATGTCAGGGTGTGTGTACCTTGCGCCCAGCAGGTGCTTGCGCTGCAGTCTGGGTTACCTGTTACTGGGCCTGGTGGTGCGCCCCCTCTGGCTTCGCCTACCCCCCTACGCTTACATCTGACCCCCAGCGAGGGGCATACCAGCGGGGAGTCTCAACCTGATTTGGCTGCACGGGTGGCCAGCATTAAAAAACATATTGCTGGGTCTGCCCCGCGAAAGGCTTCTGCTAAGAAGCGGCATTTATCACCCGCGGTTTCCCTCTTCCCTGTTGAGGCTGAGGAATTTTTTGACATTACCGGTTATTCCCCCCTGGAGGAGGGGGAATTATTCTCTGATTCAGAATCATCTGAGGAACAGTCTAAGGTTTATGGTGGTACCGGGTCTCCCTTTGGGGAAGACCCATGGTCCTCAGATGACACTGACAGGCTTTTGGCTCATATTTTTGAAGTGCTCTGTATCTCCCCTCCTGCTGTGACTCCACAGCAGCAGGGTGAGCTTTTGCATACGGTTAAACCACGTTTGGCATTTCCTGAGCAGACTCACTTTAATAATCTGGTGCTCAAAGAATGGGAACGGCCTAGAAAGCTCCCTGGGGTACCCAAGAGTTGGGACAAGAGGTATCCCTTTCCTGCTGATGTGGTTAAGCATTGGTCATGTCCTCCCGAGGTGGACGCACCCATTCTAGGGTACCCTGAGGGATGGTGAGGACCGGCGCATGGACCAGCTGGCTTGCCATGCTTTTGCCTGTGTGGGGAACACGGGGCTGCTTAAGAGCCTCTTACATGGGGCCTCTGATGACGCGGGAGGAGAAGAGTATAGATCTCTCCTGCTTTGCTATGAATTTGTTGCATATGTTCTGTCTGCCATGGATGATGCCATTAAAATGTGTTGGCGGACCTCTGCCCTTTTGGTGGCTATACACCGCTCTGTTTGGCTGCGTCAGTGGGTAGCTGATAATGCTGCTAAGAAGGCTCTTACTGGCTTTCCCTTTAAGGGGCTGCGCCTCTTTGGTGAACACTTGGACTTGTTTGCCAGGGGCGACAGGTTACCTCAACGTAGGAGGCCGTCCCGGTCCTTTCGGGGGACAGGTTCCTTTCTCCCTTCCTTCCGTGGTTCCAGAATTAGTCGAGGAGTCTCCTTTGCTGGGGCTCGCGGAGACTATTGGAGCAGGGGCAGAGGACGAGGCCGCCCCGGCCCCTCCTGCGGTCCCAAGCCAAAGTCCTCCCCCAAGCACCCTCAGGCATGAAGGGGTGCCCTCACCCATCCGGGTGGGGGGGCAGCTTCTGCTCTTTGCTCACGTCTGGAGGCTTCATGTCTCAGACCGGTGGATTCAGGAGGTAGTATCCTCTGGTTACAAGATAGACTTTGCAGCCTGGCCACCCCCAAGATTAGTCAAATCCCGGATGGCTCAAAACCCCTTGTCAGCACAGGGTCTGTGCCTTGCTGGAGTTGGGGGTCATCTGCCCGGTGCCTTTAAGGGAAAGGGGCAGAGGCTTCTATTCCAATCTTTTCACTGTCCCAAAAAAGGACGGGTCCCTCAGGCCCATCCTGGATTTAAAACGTCTCAACAAGTTTGTCAGATTCAAGCATTTTCACATGGAGACCCTGCGTTCAGCAGTCAATTCACTGTGCCCGGGCGACTTCATGACTTCTGTAGACATCAGGGACGCTTACCTTCATGTACCAATCTTTCCAGGTCATCAGAGATTCCTCAGGTTCGCTCTGGAAGATCAGCACTACCAATTTGTGGCTTTACCTTTCGGTATCACCTCGGCTCCCAGGATTTTCACCAAGGTGCTGGCGGGCGTAATGGCTCTGCTGAGATCTCAGGGCATTCGCATTCTTCCTTAATTGGATGACATTCTCATCAAGTCTGTCCTTCCAGCAGGCAGAGCTGGATACCCAGATGGTGGTGTCCACACTGGAGACTGGACAGTCTTCCCTGTCCCCGTCATTGGTGAGGTCCTTTCTGGGCATGACTCTGGATACATCTCAGGTCAAGATTATTCTCCCTCAGCAGAAGGTGGAGAGTCTTCAAGCTCAAGCAAGGCTTCTTCTGTCTTGCCCCCATCCCTCCATCCGGCAGGGGATGCAGCTGGTGGGTCTGATGGTGTCTTGCTTCGAGGCGGTTCCATACACTCAGTTTCACATGAGACCTCTTCAACTTCACCTCTTGTCAGTATGGGATCGGGACCCTGTGTCCCTGGATCATGTGTTTGTTCTGTCCCCTCTGGCCAGGCGGTCTCTTTCGTGGTGGCTGCACTCAAGGAACCTGTTGATGGGAAGATCCTTTCTGAACCATTGCTGGGAGACAGTCACCACAGATGCCAGTCCGACAGGTTGGGAGGGCTTCTGGAAATCCCTGACGTTCCAGGGTCAGTGGGGCCCTCAGGAGGCCCAAACCCCTATCAACATTCTGGAACTGAGGGCGGTAAGACTGGTCCTCGCCCAGTTGACTCCACATCGGTCGGGCGGTTCAGATCAGCTCGGACAACCAGCTGCCTACATCAATCATCAGGGAGGGACCCGGAGCAAGAGGGCCCTCAAGGAAGTGTCCCTGATTTTGTCCTGGGCGGAGGAGAATGTCCCCTGCATATCGGCAGTTTACATCCCGGGAGTGGAAAACCTGGAGGCAGACTCCTTGAGCAGGGGGATGTCTCGGCTGGGGGAGTGGTCCCTCATCAACAGGGTGTTTCGCTCCCTGTGCCGTCGCTGGGGGCAGCCGGATGTGGACCTGTTTGCGTCCCGTCACAAGCTTCCAGTCTTTGTCTCTCTGTCCCAGGACCCTCTGGCCTTGGCCATGGATGCACTAGCAATGTCTTGGAAGAGCTTTCAACTCCTTTATGTGTTTCCTCCGTTTCCTCTGCTGGGCAGGGTGCTGCGCAAGATTTCCCAGGAAGTGGTTCCAACCATTCTGGTGGCCCCCTGTTGGCCAAGAAGAGTGTGGTTCACGGACATCGTGCAGTTGGCAGTAGATCAGTACGCCCTGCCCTAGGTTCCAGGTCTGCTCACTCAGGGGCAGCTACGCCATCCCAATTTACAAACGCTGGCTTTAACGGCCTGGCTGCTGAAACCTCCATCTTGATGAAAAAGGGGCTGCCTGCCTCTGTTGTTAGTACCATGATTCAGGCTAGGAAGAAGTCCTCATCATCTATCTACTATAGGGTATGGCATACTTACATTGACTGGTGTGAGTCTAGGTCGCTTCCCTGTCGGGTGTTTTCTATCCCCAGGATTCTGGAATTCCTGCAACATGGTTTGGATTTGGGTCTTCAACTTAGTACCCTCAAAGATCATGTTTCAGCTTTGGCTATTTTCTTCCAAAGATCCTTTGCCAACCATCGTCTGGTTAAGACCTTTTTTCAGGGGGTTACTCACGTGCGTCCTCCACGTAAGCCTATGTTACCAGTCTGGGACTTGAACTTGGTCTTATCTGCCTTGCAGGGGTCTCCCTTTGAGCCCTTGCATGAGGCCCCTTTGTCTATTTTGACGCTTAAGGTAGCCTTTTTGGTGGCTATCACTTCCGTTAGGCGTGTTTCTGAGTTGGCGGCGCTTTCCATCAAGCCTCCTTACTTTGAGAGACACCAGGACAAGGTGGTGTTTCGTTTTAAGCCAGATTTTCTGCCTAAGGTTGTGTCTGCTTTTCATCTCAATCAGGACATTGTTTTGCCTTCTCTGTGCCCTAATCCTGGTAAGGAGCGGGTTTTACATTCTCTGGATGTGGTCAGGACCTTTAAAGTTCTATTTGGTGGCTACTGAACCTTTCAGGAAGACTGATGCTTTTTTCTTCTCCCTTCTGGGCCTAAGAAGGGTTTAGCTCCATTTAACCCTTTCAGTGCCAGCCTACCTGCAGCATTTTCCACTCCCTGTTGCCAGACGATGTTTCACTATTTTGCGCTACACATGTTCAACTGTCATTTTTGAAAGGATTTCCAGGGATTTCCCAGGAAAATGATATATTGTTTTTTTCAGCAGAGTCTGAGCTTTAACATGAAATGTCTTGTTTGTATTTTTTAGGTGTATTCTCAATATTTTTGGGTGAAATGTGAAAAAAAATTAAAAAAAATTTTTTTTTACAATTTGTAGTGTTTTTTTGTAATAAAAAATGTAAGTTTGCCAATAAAATCTTATTGCGTGGGAAATCCCTATTTCTCCCGGTTACAGCGATACCACATATGTATAGGTAGACACCCTTTCCTGCCCAGGAGACTCCCCCAAACTGAAATAGCGCTTTAGGGGATTTTCAGAAAAAATACAACTGTGATATGTGCTATGCGCACCTTGCAGTTTTACCAGAAAAACAACCCTTTACATTTGAAATACCCCCAACAAACTATATATTCTCTGGAAGTACACACCTCAAGCTTTCTAGGTGTACCAGGCATGTTGATGTGCCCATAGTTTTCTGGAAGTAATTCCTCAATGTATTCTTTGGTTGCAAAGAGTTTCCCAAAAAAAAGGATAAAAAAGCAGAATCAAAGCCACATTTTCCTAAAAAAACTATATACAAACAAGAAAAAACAAGTTTAATCTGAAAAAGCAACATTCCCCGAACAGAACAACACCCAACATGCATAGGTTCTGTCAAGGGAAGAGTTGCCAAACACCCCAAAGTAAAGCATGTGCGTAACGGTAATTTTACTTGAAAATTTCAGTTCTGCAGACAAAGTGCGCACCTTGCGATTTTTCAACCAAAACAACCCTTTACATTTGGAATATCCCCAATAAACCATATATTCACTGAAAGTACACATGTTAAGCTTTCTAAGCGTACCCAGCTTGTTGTAGTGGGCTCATCTTTCTGGAATTAATTCCTCAAAGAATTCTTTGGTTGCGCAGGGTTTCCCTAAAAAATGTATAAAAAAACTGAATAAAAAACACCTTTTCCTAAAATATAAATATGCAAACCAGAAAAAACAAGCTAAGTCTGAAAGCGCAAGGTCTCCCGAACAGAACAATACCCAACATGCAGAGGTACGATTAACCCTTTTAATTGCCAGCCTACTTGAGATTTTGTCACCCTCTGTTGACAGGTCATTTTTCCCCATTTTGCGCCATGTTTTGCGCCATTTTTGCTGTAATTTTCTGGAAAATTATATTTATATTTTTTTGCAGCAGAGTTTAGGCTTTAACATGAAATGTCTTGTTTGTACATTTTATTTTGTTTTTTACAATATTATTAAGTAAAAAAAAAATAAATAAATAAAAACATTTTTAGAAAATTGACTCCATTATTTTAGATAAAAAATGTATTTTATTAAGGAAAAGCATATTGCATGTGAAAGCCCCATTTCTACCGATTAGAACGGTACCACATATTTATCGGTAGCCCCCCGTTCCTGCCCAGGAGACCCCCCCCTAACTGAAACAAGTAATCTATAACATTTACAAATAAAATACAACTACCATCCACACTACAAAGGGTTAAATCGAGAAAAAAAAATGACATAGGGTCCCCCCTCCCTGGGGGGAACCCCATTTTTTTTGGGGGGGGGGGGGATTTTTAAGGGTTAAAAACCCTTAAAAATCCCCCCAAAAAAATGACATGGGGTCCCCCTTACCCAAAGTAACCAGCCCGGGACCAGCTATGCAGGGCTTGTGGAAACAGGGCACAGGGGCCAGCTTTTGTGGCCCCTAGCCCTGCAGGCTACAAGCCCGCATAGCCCGTTGGCCCGGGCTCTTCTGCCCCCCCCTGGGCTTTGGGGAGGCAGGTAATGGGGGTGCCAGGGGTTAATGGCAAGTCACCCGCTAGTCACAGGTGACTTGCCACCTCCCCCAGCCTTGTGAACTGGTATAGGGGTCATGGACCCCTTACCAGTTGACAATGGGTTAAATGTAAAAAAAAACACACAGACACACAAAAAGAAAAAATTATTTTATTTTTTTTTAATATTTACCTCCCATCCATCCTGGAGCACTGTGTCCCTCGGTGATCACTGGCTTCTTCTCACTTGCTAGAAGCCTTTTATAGCTGCTGGATGACAGAACACAAAGGGTTAATTAAAAAAAAAATGACATAGGGTCCCCCTTCCCGGGGAGGGGGACCCCATTTTTTTTTGGGATTTTTAAGGGTTAAAAACCCTTAAAAATCCAAAAAAAAAATGACGTGGGGTCCCCCTTACCCAAAGTAACCAGCCCGGGACCAGCTATGGGGGCTTGTAGGCACAGAGTGGGGGGGCCAGCTTTTGTGGCCCCCCCACCCTGCAGCCTACGAGCCCACATAGCCTATGTGGGCCCGGGCTCTTCTGCCCCCCCCTGGCCTTTGGGGAGGCAGGTAATGGAGGGCTGGGGGTTAATGGCAAGTCACCCGCTAGCCCGCAGGTGACTTGCCAGACCCAGAGCCTTGTGAGCTGGTACAGGGGTCTCATGGACCCCTTACCAGCTCACAAAGGGTTAACTGTTAAAAAAAACACCACACGTTAATAAAAAGTATTTTATTTAAAAAAAAATAAAAATTTTTTTTACTGTACTTACCTCCGATTGCAAGCTCTTGTCCCTCGCCGCTGTGCTGACAGATGCCGGTGATCGGCATCCAGAGAAGGGGGAGGCAGGAGATCAGAGGATCTCCTGTCACCTCCTTCCAGGGCACCGATCACCGGCATCTGAAAAGCTGCGAAGGCTGAAGCCGGTGATCAGGGCCGGGATGACGTCATAAGCCCCGCCCCCAAGGGGGCGGGGCTTAGCGGCAAGATGGCGTCCGCCATCGAGGATGAAAGGGGAGAGAGCCTCTCGGGCTCTCTCCTGAAGATCGGTAAGTCCTGGGGGGGGATCGGAGGCCCCCCAGGTGAAGAGGAGGGACAGCGGGAGCCAGCGCACACGCAGGTAAGTGAATGTCATTTTTTTTTTTTTTTTTACAGTTAGCAGCTTCTGCTGCCAAATCGGGGGGGGGGCGGCCTATTCCGGGGGCTCTCCTGGAGCCATCCGAGCCCCCACGAGGGATCGAATGGCACCAAATTAAAGAGGAGACCCAGCCGGATCCAACAAGGGGTCAGGTGAGTATTTTTTATTTTTATTTTTTAAACTAGGAGCGGGGAAATTCAAGCACGTAACACCTACGGGCTTGGCACTTAAGGCCCAGCCCAGCCAACACGTAGGTGTTACGGGCTTGGCAACAAAAGGGTTAAGTCCACCATCAGCAAGTGGATCCGTCAGTCTGTGATTCAAGCCTATTCTGCTAAGGGGAAGGAACCTCCTTTCCGTCTTACTGCTCATTCTACTCGGGCTATTGGTGCCTCTTGGGCTTTTCAGCACCAAGCTTCTGTTGAACAAGTTTGCAAGGCTGCTACTTAGTCTTCTGTTCATACTTTTTCTAAGTTTTACAAGGTTGATGTTAGGGCCTCAGCTGACGCTGCTTTTGGACGCAAAGTTCTGCAGGCGGCGGTGGTTTAAACTGCCCACTGTTGTTTTTGGGGATCCCACCCTACCTTACGGACACTGCTTTTGGATGTCCCATGTGTAAGGAATCTTCTGGAACAGGACGTGCTGCATACTTGGAATAATACCTTTCTGTGATTACTCCCCTGTAGAATTGGTATTATATGTATACAGCACGTCCTGTTCCATCCCACCCATGTTATCATTATTCTTAGTTACCTCTTTATGGTGATTGTTCATTTCTTCATTTGGGATTTTTTGTTATTGTTCTCCCGGCTTCTTGTGTAACTTTTTGTCAATACTGGGGAATTTGTGGGAGGTCCCTGACTTATATAGGGCCGGGAGGAGCCACAAGCTTTTTCTGCAGTCCAGCGCCATCTTGTGGATGTATTGCCCATGTGTAATGAATCTTCTGGAACAGGACGTGCTGTATACTTATAATACCAATTCTACAGGTGAGTAATCACAGAATTGTATTTTTTCACTCCTGAGAAAAGTTTTGAACTTTTTACTCCTTTTTTACTTTGTAGTAAAATCATTACATTTACTTTCATTGTCTTCCTATCTGGTGATTCACTATACCTACCAACTTTTCAGGGTGGGAAAGAGGGACATTTGTTAAATTAGGCTACACCCCTTCATTGAGGGTTAGATAGGGGATTTTAACAGTAGGAGATTGTAACAGTTACAACAATATAAACACTTTAAATAGGCAAATGAATCATTTATTGATGCAGATCTGCATATTAAACCTCAAAGAGAGGAAAATAAGACCAACGAGGGACATGGACTCAAAATAGGGACAGCCCCTCCAAATCAGGGACACTTGGGAGGTACAGATTCACTAAAAGTGAAATTCTCAGGCTTTCTTCTCATGAATTTATTTTTTTTACTACCATGAGAATTTTTTCTTAACACTAAATGAATCAAGTCGGTCTGATGAGGGGTGTGTTGTGGTAATAGTGCAGTGTTGTTTATCAGTGACTGGAGCATCAGGAAATGCTGGGCGTTGCTAGTTAGATGGAAGCAGTTTGGTCAATATAAGGGTCGATTCAAAGAAACATGTAACAGCTTGGATTTGGGTGCCGATCATCCTATTTTTCCCGTACGCTCGTGCGTTCGTATGAACTTGCGAGTGATTCTATAAGCAAATACGTTTCTATCCTAAAATGTACGTCCGTTCGTATGGCAGTTCGGGAATCAGACCTATGTCAGTTTCCATCCTGAATTTTCCGTTTCATTTCTCAGGTTGCAACATTGGTTTTGCCCTTTTTCCTTTTTTGTCTGGACGTAAATCCTTCTGATCTTGCGGCTGCGCACTACAAACTTACCTCATTAAAGTGCATTCTAAATATTTGGTCTTTTATTTTTCTTTATTTCATTCATTTTGGAGTAACCAACCATTAATGAATGCATTTGCATAAGTAAATCTTACTTTGTTTAATTTTTAGTTAACTTGCATTTTTTACTTGTGGATTTTTTTTTAATATTTTGGCTTCAAATGGTACAACTTAAAATTTTGGGTGTGGTTACCCACACCCTCTACATACAGATTGCTCTCAAATATAAAAAAACACCCAGCAACTTCTGCATGTTATGTGTCTAGAAACAGCCAAGATGGCGGCTCAGGTATTCTCGGGCAGCCTGCAAACAGAAAGGGCCTTGTGACTGTGTTGCTCTGCATTCTTTGATTTCTGACCTTTCCGTGCCCCCAGCTCTGCTGTGTCTGTGCAAAATACAGCAGTAACCCACATCCTGCACTTTATCCCGCTCTCCTCTCCTCAGTAAGTGTGATGCATCTGACCAAAGATGTGCTTAAATAATTAAACAAAGCAAAGGTAAACAACTACACCAATAAATGCAATCTAAAAATATTATTCTAGTACATCAATTTAAAAATAAATAACAAAGGACATAAGTTTCTTTAATTAACGCAAATATATTGCAAAATAAAGGTTTACATGCAAAGGACTAATTAAGGTCCACATTAAAATGCTTTTATAAGGCATACATGAATCAGGTATGCATTGCCATACAATTTATGGCCTCGGCCATGCTGATACATGCAGTTCATTGGAGCTCAAGACGCGCAGACTCCTCCACATAGCCAAAAAACCTGTTCAAGAACAGCAATCCGACTGCTAAAAGGTGTCGGAAGTGGCTTTCTTTTAAAACGTATTTAGAGGTTTGAAAACTGTTCTCTGAATCACACCTAAACACATCCGATTATCCTAAGTTTTACGTTTTGATCCTAAGTTTTAGGATTTGATCCTAAGTTTTACGTTTTGATCCTAAAATTTAGGAACGAACTTCCGATGATCGTAAGAGCATATACGCATTCGAACGTAGGCTCGTGCGAGTCGTAAATGGCCAAAAAAACAGGAAAAAATGACTAACACCCACCCAAACTTACGATTCTCGATCCGAAATCAATTAACTTTTGCTCTTTGAATCGAGGGGATAGTGTACCATTTGTTTCGCCCCTAACAGACACACCTGCCCATAAGATGCGCCTAAGCTATTGGGATAAAACATTATCCTCCCAAAAACCAAATAATAGGCAAGGTACATAATCCCCAATTATTGGCAGTGTGGAATTCTCCCCTCTCTCATTCCCCAATATATGCACTGTGGCATTCTTCCCAATCCCATTGGCAGCGTGGCATTCCCCCTCCCATTCCCCATAGGTAATGTGGCATTGTCCTCAATGGACGCCACTGCAGGCCACATGCAACCCGCTGCACGGACCCGAGTGTTTGTGCGAGCACCGTGCCTGAGAAGCGGCGGTGGCAGCGACAGCGGACAGGGATCAGTTACCCTGCTCAAGGGACTCCACACTGTTCCTCCAAATAATCAACATGTCATCAATATATTGAAAATAAACCTCAATAGAAATATGGGTCCCTTCCCACCACCCCACAAACAAATTAGACTGTGAGGTGGAGAAGGGAGAACCCATGGATGTTTTCAGTATTAGACTATAATCTCCAGCACCCCCTAGCATGAAATAAGAGGCAGTAACCTGTTTTCACATTTAATATACTGGAACCCATGGATGCCCCAGACTCCTGAAGGTAGAACCCTGAATCAAACATAAAATAATTGTGACGTAACAAATATTCTGCTGTCATCAGGAGGAACATAATGAGGTCACTTGAATAGGCACTGTAATGTTTAAGATGAAATTCTAGCGCTACCAACTCCAAATCATGAAGAATCAGTGAGTTCGCCACCCGAACACTCTAATAAAGGTAATTTAGTTTGAATGCATTGCAGGTCATAGTTGTGTATATATTTGTGTGTGCATCAGTTTTGCATTGTATGACAAAAGGACATTGTACGTGTCCATGTTTTGTCTTTTTCTGGCTGTGATATTGGATCTTTAATCTGCCTAAATAAATTAGATTTTACTGGGGTGCAGACCATTGGGATTTTCTTTTTTATTCTGTACAAATAGCATTGCAAAAAAAAATAGATGCAGGCTCTCAAAAACGGGCCAAATCCCAACAAAATAAAGCTAATTAAGGCCCACAGTATACTAGAAAAAGTAGATGTGCTTTCTTCATGTAAGAAACATGATGTAGATGGCTGTAGATGTAGTTTTTTCTGGGGGTAAGGTGGGTATATTGCTTTAAATTTGTTTCTACAAAGATTTGTGTTTTTTAACTTGTATACAAACATTTAAGCGTATTCCAATTCACCAATGCCAAAACACATTTTAATTCCTCCCCTGCTTGTAATTCTTTAAAAGCTCTATGAGCTCTATGCAGTATTGTGTTGTATCACTCTAGCCATTCGAAGCAGTGGAAAGTGCAGAAATCAGGCAATATCTTTTCAGGCTAGATTTGTATATTTAAGGTTAGCTTTTGAGAAAACATTATTTCTCTCATCAAACATGATGTTATGCAGAATAACATAAAAATCACCAGCTTTTGTACACACAGAGCAATGAACATCAAATGGCTTTAAGAAAAGTTTTTCTTTGTTGCAATTCAGCACCATTCTTTCCTTTGCAAATTTTTTTTTACGAATCAAGTGCGCACATGCTTATTAGTTTCAGCTGATACTTTTGAATGCGAAAATTCTCTGCATACGAAAGCATCTTCGCATATTTCAGTAGAGTCACTTGACTTTTCATATGCAATAAAAAGGTGCCGTGTTACGGGGAAATTGCTCTCCATCAATTACCTGGCGAGTTTGTCCTTTTCTCATTTGAAAATAGACTCTTCCACATGTATGTTTTGTTACCACTCTCAAATGACCTAATAGGTAAGTATCTACGAAGCAAACAACCTTCAAATTTACAACTCCTAATGTACTTAGGCTAGGAACACATTGCAAGCGAAGACAATACCCAAGCATATGCTTACATGTAAAAGCACATCTGCAACCCCCTTTTTTTAATTTATTGTTATATTTAATTAATTTTTGCACAAAGGGGTTGATTCAGCACCAGGAGAAAAAAGTTTGCTACATTTTAGGATATACCTTTCACATGGCACTTTTAATAACTTTCAATGGCAGCTTTATCTCCTAAAATGTAGCGTACCTTTTCACCTGGTGCAGAATCAACTCTATTGCCAGTGAAGGTTAGTCGGGCATATTTCAGGAGGAATATTGGATAAGCTGAGGGGGACTCCTGTTGACTTAAGGAGGAACACACAGGGGTGATTACAATAAAATCAAATAAAGACAACATAAAAAAATAATACAATCTAAAAGCAGTAAATAACTTTGCATTTTGCATAGATGCGTATCTGCTTAGGGGAGAAAGTGTGTATCTATTTGCACAGATACATGCATAGATGTGTATGGGTGCTCACCTGCTTAGGGCAGAAATCATGCATCTAATTGTGCATCCATCAGCATATAAACATGTTTGTGCAAATAGATACACGATTTCTCCTCTAAGCAGATCTATCAGCATTCATTAGCATCTATGGGCCTTATTCATGAAGGGATAGCGCCAGGTAGTGCCTGTACAGAGGCAGCGACAGGTAAACGACGGACACGGCACGCAATTACACATTTATGAAGCCGAATCTGGTGAGCGACTAGAACAACGCCATGTAGCGTCTGATTCATCATTATCCCAGGCTCAGCGTACAGTGCCAGCGTTCAGCCTTGCAGAGCGCCATGCCTAACCTATCGCTACCTGCCGCTCTCCCTTACATTTCTATGGGCAATCCTTAAATCCCTTTCCTGATCCCAATTTTTTTTTTATCCCCAAAAAAACCCACAAACCTTCTGACGTATTCTGGGCAAGAAAATGACATTTTTGAATAATATTAATAATATTTTTATGCAGAATTGTTCTTACATGTCTGGTATTCATGTATATACATGTCAAGTGTTCATGTTACAATGTTATAACAATGTAATTCCATATGTTTTCGCTTTGTTACTAGTGGATACATGTACAAAAACAGCCTTTAATCACAAAGCCTCTGGTGCTATGGGCTACAATTACATGACTGAGTGCCAGCGATGTTTGTGGCTGTTTTTTTGATGAACGTGGTGTTAGTCAGTCGCACTGAGCTGGCGTTACGGTTCGCTCACATACAGCGTAGTATAGCAACTTACATATCATATTCATCAACGCCAGACAGCGACTGAGGCGCTCTGAAACAATGATCCATGGCCGAGCACAGCGACTACTACCGGGCGCTCTGAAATCTGCTCTACAGACGCTCATCTGTCGCTACCTGGAGTCAGTAATGAATCAGCCTGCCCGAATGTATATGTGCAAATAGCTACAAGCTTTCTGACCTAAGAAGATAAGCATCCATGCATGTATATATTCACACAGATCTGCCTTTTTTATAGACATTTAGTATTGTGCGGATGCTACTACTTTTTCTCATGTGAACGCACTTCGGCATCCATGCAAAAATAAGGATATCATAGGAAAAATAAAATAATATATATTTTAAAGCAGAACAGGCTCGATAGTGAGCAGGTTTAAAAAAGAAAAAGTTGTTTTTTCCACCACTGTGACCATGCCTTCCAGCAGTTTTGAGACAGTCGATTGGCTGACCTAAAAATGCCTGAAGTCGTGACCTGGGCGCTGGATTTCCTCGAATCTGAGTAATGCACCTGCTCCCAGCCTAGGCGCGGGAGCAAGCTTAAGGGAAGCCAGAGATGCAGCAGAACCAGCGCCTTGTGGACCCTGGTAAAGGTTAGTTTTGCGGTCGTCCCAGGGGGTTTTACACATTGGAGCATCCCAATTTCAGATACCCAGGGAGAAAGTTCATTGGAAGGAATAGGAGAACATATTAATTTAACATACCAATATTATTTATGACATTTTCCATCGCCATTAATTCCATTTTGGTATATAGCTATTCATTTTACACTTTTTATTTGATGTATATGCTTTGAACAAAACTGACTACCACATTTTCTTTTACAGGTGGAGGGCATAGTAAAAAGAAGATTCAGGTTCAAGGCATACAACAATAATATTTTAACGAAATGGAATATTTTCCAAGCATAAAGAAAAAAGATACTTAAGATTTTAGAAGAAAAGTGTTGGTTTTTGAAAAATGGGTTAAACTGGAATAACAACCGTGAAGATTCTTTTACCCCAAAATCTATCTTGCATGCTTCTTCTACCCTTAAAAAAATATATTTTTTACTCATCTTTGTTCTAATCTCCTACACTCCGACCGCTGCATTGGCGCTCAGCTTGGCTTACGTCCTGCTCCAGATATAATACTTACACTTGGGACATCCAATAGCAGTGTCCATAAAGTAGGGTGGGATCCCCAACAAAAAAGGCACAGCAGACAGTAAAATCACTGTCACCTGCAAACCTTGCCACCGAAAGCGACATGAGCAAAGGCTACAACGTCAACATCATAAAAACCTTTGAAAAGGTATGAACAAAAAACAAGTAGCGGTCTAGCAAACTTGTTCAACAAAACCTGGTGCTGAAAGGCCCAAGGATACCAAGGCACCAGTAGAATCAGAAGTAAAGTGAGAAGAAACTCATCCCCTTAAAGGAATAGGCCTGAGTAACAGCCTGACAAGATCAAACGCCAACAATAGTCCAGGAAGAAGCCAAACCTTCCCTAGGACCAGAAGGGACAACCATCCAAGTAAAGGCTAGGCCAAAGGCCGCTTAACCCCTGGAAGCAGACGAGATCAGGCACATACAGAGATAGGTGCCCACAAACCCCAAGGGGCAGCAGTCCTCCTAAGGGACAAGAGACAATCCAGGAAAAAAATTCCAGCACCTGATGAGGGAAAGTAGATCCCCTTGCCTCAGCGTTACTAGGAATAAGCACAGAAGATAGACAATGTCTTAAATACATGAGCCTAAGACACCACCATAGGCAGAAGGTCCGGTGTAAAGCGGAGCACCACCTTATCCTAGTGCATATCAAGGAACGAGGGCTAGCTAAACAGAGCCGCCTGCTCAGACACACGTCTGACTGAAGTAACAGCCACCAGAAGGACAACTTTGAAGGTAAAAGACAGCCAGACAGCATCCTGAAATCGGTCCAAAAGGAACACCCCGCAAGGCAAACAGAATAAAAATCCAAATCCCAACAGGGACTATAGAATTACGTGGGGAACGCAATGAGCAACCCCCGAAAGAATGCTTAGCCAAGGAAAAGGAGCAAAAGACTTCTACAGGAAGGCGGACAAGGCAGAACCTGACCCTTCAGAGTACTGAGTTGGAGAGCCAACTCCAAGCCATGCTGTAATAACTCTAGAGCCCTGGGAACAGAGAACGCCCAACAGGGAAGAGACCTAGACTAACACCAATCCATATTGGTACGCCATACCTCATAAGAGATGGAAGAAGTAGAAGAAGAGGCCTGCTCTTAGACTTCCAATAGTCACGAACACAGAGGAGAGAACCCTGTCTCCATAAAGACGGAAGAATCAGCAGTCAGGCCGGCTAGGCCAGAGACTGTAGATTGGAGTGACGTAAAGGAGGCCCTGAACGAACAGGGCGGCACCCCTAGCAGAACGTACAGATCTACCACCCTCGGTATCACATCTGCGAATCCACACTCCACTAGGCCACCCAGGGGCCACCAGTATCAATGGTCCCCCTACCAGAGCAATTCTGCGCAGAACCCCGCCTAGCAGGGGGAACGGAGATAAGACATACAGACCAGAATGTCCTGTCATAACATTACTAAAGCATCATGACCACTGCCAGAGGATCCAGGGGCAGGGAAACGAGTGGCGAGAGCTTGAAATAGTGACGGGGCACCAAACAGATCCACACTGGTTGAACCTCATAGTGACACAAGAATTAGCACATCCTGTCGCAGAGGGACCTCCACCGGAGCGAATACCACTGATATGCAGGAAACATTATCCTCCACCCAGATCAGGAATATATACCTTCCTGGGGGACCATCCTGCTCCAGGTCCCACACAGATGATTAAGGTAGGCCACAGTCGTCAGACAGACCGAGCGCCGCCAAACAGGCAGGCCGTGAAGAGGAGAAGTCAAGCAAGATAGTGTCAACCTGAAAACTCACTGTTTCAATATGGATAGGTGCATGGACCTCCTAAAGGCCCCACCTCCCCCGTACCCGCATGGGGTTACAGAAGAAAAACCTCCCCATCAGCCAGATAGGTTGGCATCCATGGTGACCGTCTCTAGGAAGGGCAAGAAGGGAACTGCCCCCAGACAGGTTCCTAGAGTACATCCACTCCAAGAGGGACTCCTAACCAAGGGGGAAGGGCACACATGACCCTGCTCCAGGGATGCTGGGTCCCTGTCCAGTATTAACAATAGAAGTTGCAGAAGGGCCCCAGGTAGAAGAGTATAAGGGACTTCTGCTAAGCAAGTCACCAAACGGGCCCACCAGCTGCATTCCTGCCTGGTAAAGGGACGGGAACAGCAAGGAGGGGCTGAGCCCACGCAACCAGATTGTCCACCTTATTGCTGAGGAAGGAAGATTCTCGCCTGAACCAAATCTAGGTTCATCCCTAGGAATGGAGATACCAATCAAGGGGACAAGGAGGACTTGAGGTGAATGAACACCCATCCACATGACTCCCAATGGACACCACCAGCCGAGTAGCTAAATCGACCTGACGTAGAGATTGGGAAGCGAAAAGGGATGACCCTTGGTCTCATCAGAGACATAGCCTCCATCAGTAGTGGTGAGCACTCTGGAGGTAGAAGAGAGGCCAGATAAGGCCACAGATTAGCAGTGTTGAACTTCCAACACAAACCTGAACAGCCTCGGTGTCTAGAAGACACAGGGATGTGAGCATAAGCATCCTTGATCTCCCCAGACGGCAAGGGGCCCACTGGGCGCAAGGCGCTGATGGCCCATCTCAGAATTTTCATGCAGAAACTGCCTGTAATAGTAGAATTGCCGAAAACCTGTGAATTCAGAAGGGCAGACTGACTCATCCCTTTGGGGAAAAGTGAAGAGGTTGGTGTAGCGGCACCTGCCTCTGCCTGTTAAGGGCAAACTGCAAGTGACCTCCAGACCCCGCAGGCCGTGCATGGCCTGCACCAACACCCGAACAGAGGCAGGGACCAGGAGTACCCTGACAATCTTGGGGGGAGGCAGCGCAGCAAACTTTATCCTGTATCCGGAGGAAACTACCTCCTGTATCCACCAGAATG
Organism: Gastrophryne carolinensis; assembly: GCA_027917425.1. NCBI lineage: Eukaryota > Metazoa > Chordata > Amphibia > Anura > Microhylidae > Gastrophryne > Gastrophryne carolinensis. The sequence continues at coordinate 296,559,487 of CM051235.1, read as the reverse complement.
AGGCAAAATGCCTCCTGATAGGAGCAAGGTGCTGCAGTCATCCCCTCACCCAGGTGGGCAAGGGCGCCTCATCATGCTTGAGGGGATTTGGTGGAAGATTTAGGTTTAGCCCCGCCGGAGGGGCCAGGGCGTTGTCTGCTGCTCGTGGGGCAGGAGTCTGCACTAAGACTCCGGAAGGACACCCCTGGTTCTTGTTTAACGCTATGGTATGGAGGGGGAGGGGTGTCCCTGTCCCGAGGGGGCCGAGACGGCCGCCTGCGTTGGGGTGATTTGCCCTTTTTTCCAAACAGGTCCAGACGGGCCCCAAACAGGCGTTGCCCTCTAAAGGGGAACCCGGTCAGAGTCCTTTTAGCAGCATCGTCAGCACCCCACTGTCGCAGCCAGACCAAGCGACGTATAGCCACCACAAGGGCAGAAGTCCTCGCACACATTCTAATGGTGTCATCCATCACTAAAAGGATAAATCTTACAAATACATCACAACTGGAGAGTGCATTAAACACCTCACAGGGAAGATCATCAGGGTGATGCTCAAGCATCTTTCTGATGAGGGTTCTGGCGGCCACTGCAGTGATGGCCGCGGCACAGACCGGGCGCAGCGCTGTTCCTGCACAAGAAAAGGCGTGGGAAGCCAGCTTATCCATGCGCCGGTCCTCGGCATCCCGAAGGGTACTATAAGCAGGAGCTGCAATAAAGGGGGGGTTAGGAACCCCAATGATCGGTGCGTCCACCACAGGGGGCGATGACCAACAATCAACCATCTCAGGGGGAAAAGGGTATTTCCAATCCCAGTCCCCTGGAAGTTTACTGGGGTGTTCCCATTCCTCGAGTACAAGAGCATGGAAGTGAGCCTGCTCCAGAAATTCCAAGCGCGGTGTCGCTGTATGGAAACGCTCCCCTCTCGGCTTGGGAGCCGTGTTAGGGAGAGAGATAGACAGGGCCTTAAAGATCCTAATCAACAATCCAATGGTGTCAAACTGGTTCCAGTCTTTATGGTCAGAATCGTCATGACTCCTCGGCTCCTCATCAGATGAGCCTGAGTCAGAGAACAGCCCTCCTTCATCAGAAGGGGTGCAGACACGCGGATAGTGAACTCCTCCGATCCCATAGCAAAGGCAGAAACAGGGGGCGTCGAGGGCCGCTTCTTACCAGGGCCCAAGCGCTTTGTCAACCCCGTAATAATCTGGTCAGCAGTAGGCAGTCTGGAAGACGCAGCCGGCTGCAACTCCCCACTCGTATGCGACTCAGCAGAAGCGAGATTTAAAGTGGACCAACACCCAGGGGGGATCGGCCCGGGAATCTATAAGATTCCCGGACCGATCAGATCCCTCCCCGCGGGGCATCCGAAATCGGGATGTCCCGCGGGGAGGAACCCCCAGGAGGCCCACAATCCCTACCTTACCGGCGATCCAACGGCGCATGCGCGAGACGCGGCCGCGTCTCTCGCTTCCCTCTAGCAGGGCGCGCTCCCTCGCCGGCTGTTTTGTGAATGGCCGGCGCAGGCACGCTCCCTGTTAGAGGGAAGCGAGAGACGCAGCCAATGACAACGCTCTGGTATGCGCGTCCAAGCAGCTTTGGACGCGCATACCAGAGCGGCTCTGAGCGCTGTCATTGGCCGGACGAGGTCACGTGGGAGAGGTGAGTTTTTGCGGCGATCGGGGGGATTTCACACAGCGGGGCACCCCCGATCGGGGTGCCCCACCTAAGTGGACCAACACCCAGGATGGTCAAAATCCTGGGTGTTGGTCCACTTTAAGCCTGGGGAAATAGGAGTATTGAAGCGAGGAGTATTGAAGCGAGGAGCAGCCACTGGCAATCCTGATTGCAGGACCAGTACTCGCTCGGCACACGGTGCGCAGACCCGTGCCCTGTCAGCATCAGAGTGGGGATAGCCACACGTTATACACAGCCAGTCTTGTCCCCGAGGGACCCCGGTCACAAAATTCTGAGATGCCTCCATATGGTGACTATCAATGCAATATATGTCAGTAGGGATTTATGCAATAGGCAACCCTGGATGTCCCAAAGACCCGCTAGGAATGTGGGAGAATTTTTTGTAAGCCCGCTACAATTTAGGTTAGGCCGGGAGAAGCCACCGGAGTCTTTGACGTCTGAAAGACAGAAGGGGAAAAAGAGGGGTCGGAGCCATGCGCAGCAGAAAAAATACTAATGATGAAATCACCCGCGAGGGCACTTACAGACCAGGGGAGGAGAAGGACCGCCAACACGCATGCGAAGATCAACAAAATGGCGCCAACCGACCCTCGAAGGGCGGGCCTAATCTGGGCGTGACGCGGAGCGCGCCACGCCAGATCCTCGCCTCCCCCAAAGAGCGCGAAACTCAGAAGCAGCCGTCAAGGCTTAAAAGGCCAAGCATAGGATATGCTAGTAAAGCATCTGCTAATGGATACTCGCAGTCTGACGCCGCCGCCACCCAGCCCAGTAAATTTTAATAAAAAAATGAGAAGGCAAAGACGGCGGCCAGAATAGAAAGAGCAAGCACCGCGGCTCTGACACCCAGTTGCCAGTCAAGGGCGAAACTACGGCCATAAACGTGACAATACAGTACACTGAGACCGCCAAACACACACACACCCCCCCCCATTCTTTTTCCCCGAATACGGGGGGACACGAGGGAGGATGGCGACCCTTTACACAGGACCCACCGCTACATGGGGCATGGGGCAATAATGCGGGAGGGACATCCACTAGAGGCTCACCATCGGCCTAAACCGCCTACCCTTTGGTGGGGGACTGCGGTGGAGCATGGCTCCGTTAAGCACGCATGGTGCTGCTTACCTTCACCCGACCAGCGCAGCCCAGGCTGGGAGGCACATCACAGGGAGGACGGGTGGGAATAGTCCAACAGGGCCGCAGGCTGTAATAGCCCCGCTCACCTGCGAGAGAGTTGATACTTCATGTCTTCGCAGTCAGCACTGCAGAGAAATCTGGGGATTTGTGGGAGGTCCCCGGGTATATGAAGGGCCGGGAGGAGCCTGTTTTACATGTCTGCAGTGCACAGCGCCATCTGGCGGAGGATAACCCAAGTGTAAGTATTATATCTGCAGCAGGACGTACCGTATACTTAGAATAAAAATGAAAATAAAAAAGCGCAGATGCACTATCCAGATAGACAAAACATGTATGTCAAGGATGTTATTCCGGTTTATGTTTGACTATAGGCCAAATCAGAGTGGATCATTTTTCTAAATTTGCTGTTACATGTACTTTTATGTGCATTTAAATTGCAGTCTGTCATATGAGTTCTTCTGTTTTGTTACAGTGTAAATAATAATTTTTAATAAATGTATATATGGGAGCATACCAAGTGATATTCCATTTGCCACCTAGGATTTGTCTTTCATTAGACATACATTTCGCTGTTATTACAGTTGGACCTGATAGTAGGTTGTGTAGTTGGAGAACCTGGATGTTACAAGCAGTGCCCCACAATGCTGTCTTCTTACAGGTCAATGGGGTATCAGGGAAGCTGGAGCATCTAGCCAGATGACCTCTAAAACTGGACCAACAGCCTGTCACAGTTGGAAAAGAAAGGTAGCGGCCATTTTGGAGCTTCGTCATCTCAGCCATGCTGCTTCCTGGATTCAACTGACATTACTGACAATGCACAGTGACAGGAAGCCCAGCAACACTCCTGTTTGCATATGGCCTGCAAATGCATGAGCCACCATTTTGATTTTAAAATTAATTAATGAATCAATGTTTATGTTCAGCAATCTAAATTGCCCTGGGGAGGGATGCATATGAGCACTGTTTGTTGTGTTGGTCTGGCTCAAGTAATTTTTGACTGTTGGGCCACATTAAGATGCAGAGAAGTTCAGATACAGAATCAGCCACCACAGCACCACTGGAACAAAGAGCTCTGTAGGACTCAAGCAGACATTTCCTCAACAGTAGTAGCCAAGGTTATGGCAGGCAGGCAGGCTGACTCAAGAGAAGTTCTAGGTCTAAGACCAAAACAAGTAATCATCCAAGCTGGGGCCAAGCCAAAGTAGGAGGATGCCCAAGCCTATGTCAAAAAGCTAAAAGAGATAGTGTGCCAAAGAGAGGTCCTCAGACAAACTAGGTCATGCACAGGGTATAGAATATAAATCAGAAGATGGCGAGCATCACTTGCTAAAAGAACTGCTGGTTGACAGTTTGTATAGTGTAGGCATTTATGTGTAATAGCAGGATGGCTTTCCGATACCCCTATTGATTACCTACACACTCCGCACCATAATATAGAAAATATTTAGTCATAGAGATACGTTAATCTTTGTGGTAATACAACTTTTGCTGTAAGTTCCATCTTAAAGCAGACCTTCATACTGAATAAGAGCCGGTCTTCTATATTTCCCACACCCTGTACATACAGATTGCTCACATTAAAAATCATCCTACTTGCATCTAATGTATGTTATGAACCTTTAAACATCCAAGATGGCGGCTCTTGGAGCATCAGGCAGCCTGCAACAGGAAGTGTCTTCTGACTGTTTCACTCTGCATTCTGGAATTGCTGTCCTTTCCTTGACCCCAGCTCTGCTCTGTCTGTGCAAAGCACAGCTATAACCACACCCCCTGCACTTTATCCTGCTCTCCTCTCCTCAGTATGTGTGATGTCTCGGAGTCAAGATGGCGGCGCCCGTATCCTAAAGTCCTGAACAGAGTTACAGCCCGGTGGGGAAAAGAATAAGTAAGCGACTAAAAACGTAAAATATATTAATTTTAGATGCTGGGGAATAGTTTTTTAAGGGTTTGGGCTTTTCATTAAATCATAGTGAAGGTCCGGTTTGAATGCCAGCATTCACCCTTGTGCACATTATATACGATGCACATATTCCAGTGTATCACAATTTTCTTTGTGTGCTGGTGCACTGGAATATGCACATTAAAAATAGTGTATCTGTATATCTAATCATTTTACTTAACAACTTGAAATAACACTTTTTTGTATGATGTAGGTGAAGGAGATCAGCTCCCATAAGTTCTGCAATAGGAGCAATTAACTAGGCAACAATGGATACTGCAGTCAGCAACCATTTTTAGGAATAGTGGGTGGGGACATCATCAAAAGTTTCTCTCTAATTATGGGAAGAGCACACACAATTATTTCTGAAAACAAAAGTTTTCCTAAAGAATACTATATACTCCTTTGCACTACTACACTTACACTGATTTTAGTTTGCACTTACACCAATCATTAACTATTATCTTTGTATCTACTTGATTCATTTATTATAAAATCACGTTATTTGTCTTTGCCATAATGATCTTGTATTACAATGTAACTGTATTTTGAAGCACTTAAAGTGGACCAAAACCCATTAAACTCCCCCATGCCCCCACCCGAGTACCTCAGGGGATGACTAAGCGGCAGCTCAGTTTAAAAAAAAAAAACTTCTTCTTCTGGGAAGTGGTATAACTAAATGTTATGGCTCCCTGGTGCAAAAATCAAATGGGGCCCATACAGCAAACTCTTTTTAACTCCATTGGCTGCAGCTAGACAACTACAGATTAAAAAAGCAGAGATGAATGGTGCTTCCCTTTCTCTATGACGCCAAGTGAGCACAAAATGGAAAATAAGGAGGAGCAACAAGATGGGGCCCCTGACCTCCTGGGCCCCAGTGCAGGCGCACCCCCTATACTTAGGCTCCTGCTTCTGGGGTATGTGGAGGACATAGCATTGTTCTTTATTCAATATGCCTGAGTCGATGGGGTATGGGGTTCAAAGTACAACGTTCAATGCTAATTCCAGCGTTCAGGGAAACAAGGTGTAAGGCGTCTGAACTCAACACCAAAGACGGGTTTGTGACCAGAGTAAATGCATAGAACCTATGGTAAGCTTAAAGATCCTGCCCAAGCACAGCTAAATTCCTCCCAACTTATCCCCCCTGGAACAGTGTAAAATGAGCCATATTAAAGCATCTCAAAATCTCTGATTACATGTAAATACCTTATGTATTCTAAGGGAAACCGCATTCTTTGCTTCAATTTCTGGTTTGTGGCTGATCAGGGAAGGGTGTGTCATGAATATCATTAGAAGTATGCCTGAGCACCCATAGAAAAATGGTTAGATACATACTAAGAAATAATTAGAGTGGGTGCTAAATTCCAATATAAACCCTGGTTCCCGGATACCTAAAATATTACAAAGTAGTAGAAGAATTTGCACACCAATACAGCGGCTATAATGCAAGTGTAAAGTGTGTATTTACAATGGTTAAAGTAGACCAGGATTTTCACTATTCTGGGTTTTGGTTTGTCCCCTGGGGCACCCCTTTTTTGAGGTGTCCCGCTATGTGAAACCCCCAGGTAACCTAGACTACTTACCTTGGTTTCGGGCCCACACTGTGACTAGAGCAGCCAGCTTGAATCCTAGCCGCACTTACAAGCGGTGCCGGCATCACTTGTCTCCCTTCGGTTGTGACTCCATAGACTCCAGGGTGGGTTATGGTCCACTTTATGCAGTTGGTATACATCAGAAAAACATATTTACACTATACACAGTCATAGAATGCAATTGCAAGAGACCATGCAACATGGCAGCATCAATGTATGCAAATGATTTTAGAGCAATAATCGCAGTATGAGAAAGTAAAAGGTAGAAGCAGAGTATAGCAAGGGGGTTATTTAAGAAACGCTAACGCCAGGTAGTGCCACGTAGCATTGGGTGAAAGCTGGGCGCAGTATGTGAAAACCATATATATGAAAGTCAACCTGGTGAGCGCCTCTTACAGCGACACGTAGCAACCGTTTCATCATCACAGGCGGCTCAGCGGATCCCGGCAGCGCTCTGGCTTTCAGAGCGCCTGCTATTACCGCTACCTGACGCTCTCCCATACATTTCATTGGAGTTCTTTTTCTTCTCAGGGTTTTATTTTAATAATTTGTTTTTGTTTTGTATTAAATCATTGTGTGACCTCTCCTGGCCTATTTAAAGACATTTTTGAAAACTTTTTTTTTATTTTTTATATATTTATGCAGAATTGACATTACAGGACTGGTATTAAAGTATTAATGTCACAATGTTACAACAATGTAATTCCATATGTTTTCGCTTTGTTACTAGTGGATATGTGTTCAAAAACGGACTTTAATCACGCAGATTCTGGCGCTCTGGGCTACAGCGACAACATTTTGAGCTTCGGTGCTGTGTGAGAATGTTTTTTTGATGAAAATGGTTTGCGTCGCTCACACTTACCAGTTGCTACCGTTCGCTCCCATATAGCTCTGTACTGGTGTTATAGCGACTCATACATCAAATTCATCAATGCCGGCAATGTTACTACAGCGACTGAAGTGCTCTGTAATAGCGACTCATGGCCTATCAGAGCGACCACTAGTGGTTGCTCTTAGCGCCACTGTACAGACGCTCATCTACTGTTACCTGGCGCTAGTAATGAATCAGCCTGCCTGTGTTTATATTATGCACTAGAAACCCCCTGGCGCCATCTAGTGATACTTGCTATACTCTGCTTCTTGCATACAATTTACTTATTGGCAAACACTAGCTACCTATACCTGTCTGTTTCTCATATTGTGATTATTGTTATATAATTAGTACACATTCTGGGTCATGCTAAAGATCTGGTGAAGTAAGTTTACTTTACGATGAGCTTTCAAGTGTGAACTGAAGTTTACATCTGAGCTTTTGTACTTGAACACATAAGAGAATTCTAAAAATTCTGTTCTAATATTTCCCAAAAACTCACCTACACCTGATGGTGATGGGGCATTTATACATGTGAGATGCATCATTTTTCCAGTGATGTGAGGACAATTTTGATAAAGTTTTGGAACAAAAGCACCCTTATGGCTATTATCCTTAACTTATTGGAAAAATGATGTACCTCATCTGTAAAAATGCCCAATCGCAGTTAAGTAAAGGTGATTTTTTAAAGAAAAAATGTAACAAATATTTTTTATTGCATTTTTTGGTGTGTTAGTTAAAAAGCTCAGCAATGCAGTTTGCAATGCACACCCAAATGTGCACTCACTGTGCATTTTCTGGGGCTCTTTCTTGAGCATGACCCGATGGATGGTGCCACGTTGCATGGTCTCTTGCAGTTGCATCCTATTACTGTATGTAGTGTAAATAGTGTAGTGTTTTTCTGATGTATACCAATCGCTAAACCCTTTTAAATACACTATTCAATTGAATTGTAGCCATTGCATTGATGAGCAAATTCTTTCACTACTTTTTATATTTAAAGCGGAACAAAACCCGGGATTTTGGCTTTCCCGGGATTTTGACCCCCCAGTTTGCCAAGCCAATGCTTAGCCAATGAGAGCCGTTTGCTATGTTTACATCTTTTGGCAAACGACTCCCATTGACTATAATTCCCTGCATCTGCAGCCGTGCGAGCGCTCCCGACTACACCGGGCATGCAAGCAACAATGAGAGGCACCTGTCAAATTACATCAGTTCAGCAGGCAGCTCTCATTGGGTGAGAGCCTGCGCATGTGCCCTGGGGGGTTTCACACAAATTGGGATGCCCCGGGGGAAAGCCGTCGGCCGACCCTGGAATCTTTTAGATTCCAGGCTGGTGTCAGGTGGGTTTTGTTCCACTTCAAGGGCATACATGGTGCAGCTTTATGCTCACTCACATGAGAGAAGGGACAGAGTGGTTGTTAGACCACTTTTTGGCGTGGTCCTGGGGGAATGGAATTCAAAGGAGAGCAAACTTTGGGGGGCCTGCTACGGCTTCTACCCAGTACTGCAGGAAATGGAGGACAGACACATGGGCCAAAGCATTGTGGGAGCTGCTTCCTGCCTAATTATTCCCATTGGGTTTACAGTTCCTTTATAAAGGACAACTATCTTTCAAAACTTCTGAAAATGTTATATTCTTATATTAATCAATTTGATTTTAATATTCTCAAATTGAGGGTGTCCAAGGGACATGACAAAACCCCAGATAGTCAAAATCATGGGTTTTGTTCTGCTTTATGACTCTCCTGATAACTCTGAAGTTTATGGCCTCCCATGTGGTTTGTTAATCCTGCAGGGCCTTGGCCATTTTTCTTTATAAAATTGAGCATATGGGTGGGGACACCCTTCTTGATCTTGAGAACTAAGAAAGAGAACAAGCACAGCAGTGCCATTACCTGAAAACCACTCTTAATACTGCTGCTGTATGGTCAAAGGATCAATACATAGGTAAACAATTATTCTTTATTTTACAAGCCATAATCATACTGCCTCACTGTAAATATGTGTGAAAGTCCAAACCCTTTATAAACAGGTAAATACAAAAAATGAATAAATAGTGAAAAGCGACTTGCCTGTATGTCTTCTTATTACGGGCAGGCTGATTCACTAATAGCGCCAGGTAGTGACAGATGAGAGTCTGTATTGCGGCGTTATGACCGACCGCTAGTAGCCGCCCCGATCAGCCGTCAGTCGCTATATTAACCTGGCCTCTAATGGTGAATATGATGTGTCGCAGTCACTATTAAGCCACTGTACAATTGCTCACCCAAATCAAATATTGTCTGAGTGTTTAAATGTTGTTTGTTTGCTTACATATGGAATAATTTTATATTGTCTATGCTCACATAGGCAATATTAGATTATTTTGCCAATTTTTAAATTTTTTTTTGGTGTGTGTAAAATGAAAGAAACTCTGACAACAAATGTTAGTCAAAATATTAAATTTTTTATTAATTAAAAAAAAAAGGCCAACATGGCCAAAAGTGAAATCCGCATAGCGGCAAACGGCATACCCCCCACCCTACGGCTTTTTCTTCTTCCCCAGCAGCATACATCTTGTCCGTCAGACATAATGCCACAGTGTGCGATGCTCATTATTGCAAGCTGTAGGGACAAAGAAAGTTCCTTATTATGTGTCCGTACCAAAAATGTAACTGCATCTATGAGAGGTCATTTTTTTTTTGCTTATAAATTGTATGTATATAGTATATTAGGCTAGTGTATAGAATTCTTTTACATCATTTTTTTAAATATAGCCCTACCATTTGGTTTCATCCACTCTAGCGTTCCTATTTTACTTACCTTCCGAATACAATGAATGGCGACCTCAGCTTTGGAGGAGTGTAATTCCTGTTTACTTTAATTTCTTATGTCCATAGTATTAAACAAATCCCTGAGGGAATCGAATTATAGGTCTACACATTATTAGGTAAGGATTTGTTTATTGACCAGACACACTCACAGGCTTCATGTATAATGTATTAGAACTTAACCTAAGCAGAGCCAACAATCTAGCATGCATACATGCAATTATGACTGTTGGTTACAAAAATACCATCTACATGTCTCATTATTAACCCCATCATGTCAGGAACCTTTATGACTAGTCATGTAGATAGACATATGGTTGATATGTATGTTTTTAGTAAATTGCATTGTACTCACCATCGCAGCTGTGGCTAGGGACCATGCTGCTGGGGCTTTCTGGAGCAGGGGTGGGGTGTATGATAACAGGCTCCGTCTGTGTGGAAACATCTGTTTATGAAAACACATAACAGAAACAAACATACGTTTGGAACAATGGATGTAAGTAACCAACAAGCACCTGTTCAATTAAATTTTCAAATATGGTCAAACAATGTTAATAAATATTTACTCAGGCTTTTTAAAAATGTATCCAACATGGTTTAACAGATGTTTTTCAGACATTTGCATGGTATTTAGGGGTTCATGAGTTGAGCCGTGTCTGTCAACTAGTCCACATGGTCCACTCAATACCACTGGTCAGATTTAGCATGCATTTTGCCAAGACAGTGCCACAGTCTTGCTAATTACATATTTTTTAGATGAATCACACTTGCACATGTTGCAGCAGTACAATAAACACACTTCCTGCAACAGTAGCAGTGCTGCATCATGCTTCTTTAAGGAATAATCCAATTTTGCACTACTGTACTTTGCAATAAAATGGCGTTGTCTGACATAAGTGCTTTTTAACTCAGGCAATATATAATGCTGTGTAGCCTAAAACATGTGTATGTCTTTTTTAAATCTACATTAAATACACCATGAAAATAAAATTAAAAATAAACTTACCACGACTATGCCCAAGTGCAAGATCTGCAGCATAGCTGGTGGAGGTGCCGGCTCTATGATGCCCTGTGAAACAGTTAATGTTGGAAAGCTATATTTCAATAAATGCAAAATCAGCATGGCACTTACACACAGCAATTAGAAATGCACTCACCAGGGGATTAGCTGCTGCTGGTGTCCCAGGGAGGGCTCTGAGGTTGAGGCGTGGAGCCTCCACTCCTTACAATGGGCCCAGTAGATCCCAAACCCGATGGGCACACTCCTCCCTCTCACTCCCTGATCCCCTGATCCTCACCTCCACCCCACTGGGACCCCCTCACTTGAGAGTGGCCACAAGGGGTTTGAGACTCAGCTGAGTCCGACTGTGAGGAGCTGAGGCTCCATACTGCCCTCACCCCAGTAGCACGCCCTACTGGGGCGTCATCCCCTTCCTCCCCTGGGTCCTCAAGGTGAGACTGATGAGAGGGTCCCGTGTTTCCCCAGGGGAGGACGCTTATTTGTGGAGAGGAAACAAAAGGAAAAAAGGGTCACATCACACACAAATACCTTACTCATCCCACATTATAGTAAATACAAGCATGTAGTGATGTATCACTTACCTGATGCGTAGGCATCATAGAGCCGGTAAATGCCCTCATTGTACCGGGACACGGTGGCTTGCACCTCCATTACTATGCTGCTTTTTGCACTCAGGGCATAGTCGTACTCTCTGAAGCAGAAATCCTATAAAAAAATAAATAAAATTAAGCAAAACAAAATATTTACATATTCCCATAGAATTATGTAAATCTAACATTGCTTTTCAGGGTTTAGTATAAAAAAGGCATTTAGACATAATCCAAACAAACCAATATCTATTGTTGTTTTCAAACTATCCATATAAGAAAGGGTCATAAGTTTAAAAACAATTCCATACAAAAAAATACAGTACATTTTTGATTGAAACAACACAAAATATAACCTTATTAAATTGAAGAAAAAAAAAACTCACTTTAACAACTTGCCCGTTCACCCAAGGATCCACCCTCTTTCGCTTCTTCTTCTGTCTTTGGGGGGGAGCAGGGGGGGGTGGGGGGGTCAGAATCGGAGGAGTAGCTGGGGAGAGGTCTGGCTGGGCATCTAGGCCGCATAGTGGATCCTCGTAGGTGCCAAACTGGAAGTTCCAAAAATGAAAGTGAAAGCAAAAATTTGGACACTCATCGCATTAAAAATACGCTAACACACGCCAATGATACTGCTATGAAACGCAAAGTTTACAATGTGTACGCATAACAATGTTCGCTGCTACAGACATACACACAAAATCCATATTTAGCAACTGTGGAGCGATGCATGCTGCGAACAACAGCGACTGCTCAGTGCAACCGAAACTCTGCGAATCCTACCGTATTCAACACAAATTCACAGCGACCCAACGCAGTCGGTCTAGATTGTGTGGATGGAGGAAATAGCGCCAGTCGTGTGATTACAATGATTTTTAAAAGTCGAGAACAACATTAGGCAAGCACAATAAACTGGAATGACATTGTTGAAGGAGTGTGACTTTTACACTTTAAAGTGGACCAACACCCAGGATTTTGACTATCCTGGGTTTTGGTCCACTTCGGCGGGGCACCCTGATCGGGGGTGCCCCGCTGTGTGAAACCCCCCAGAAAGCCCCAAAATCTTACCTGTCCCCGCTCCCACGTGACTGGACGGTCCAATCCCCGCCAACGTCCAGGCGGGGATCAGGAACGTCCAAGCGGCTGCCGCCGCCGCCGCCTCCCTCGCGTCACTTTCGGCGCGCGCGCGCCCCCGCCGGCCATTCGCAGACGGCCGGCGCGGGCGCGAGCACGCCTACAGGGGCGCGAGGGAGGCGGCGGCGATCAGGTAGGGTGTTTGGGGGTTTTTTGGGGGGTTTCACCCCGCGGGACATCCCGATCTCGGATGTCCCGCGGGGTGGGAGGTGATCGGCCCGGGAATCTTATAGATTTCCGGGCCGATCACCTCTCGGTGTTGGTCCACTTTAATGGCAGACTCTAAAATGGATTTTTGTGATTTAAAAAATAAAACTTAAAAAACATACATACAGTTCAGGAATAATTTATTAAACACTTGTATGTTTTTAAAAAAAAAATAAAAAAAATTGGGATGAGAAATGGGATTTGAGGCTCTTCCATTGAAATTTATGGGAGAGCGGCAGGTAGCAAGAGGTAATAGGTGGCGCTGTGAAAGTGTGAACGCCAGCGCTGTACGCTGAGGCTAAGATAATGATGAATCATACGCTACATGGCGTTATCCCAGTCGCTCATCAGGATCGGCTTCATAAATGTGTAATTGCGTGCTGTGGCCGGCGTTCTCTTGCCGATACCTCTCGCTACCTGTCGCTAAATAGCCACTACCTGGCGCTATCCATTCAGGAATAAGGCCCTAGGTGTTTGCAGCATTTTCTTGATTGCCCTTCTTGATTTTGAATACGTTCCTTAGCTGATTTTGTGATACATTTTTTTTTCTTTGTTAAAATATGAATTTGTATTCTGTACTGTATTTCTTCTTTTTCCCCCTTTTCTTGGAGTTTGTCTGCAGAGTAGACCTTCTCCATACATGTATCTCTTCAATGTCACTTACCGTATCTTTCACACATATTGTGATAACCCAAAAAATCTATTTTTACTGGAAGATAACGCTAAACTAATTTGATGTTTGGGTTAACGTTATTCAAATTATTTATTCCTTTCACTGCTCCATTCCAAACAAGGAAACAAAACAAAACATTTTAATCCTTTTGGAGCAATGCTAAATATATTTTCCCATTCTCCCTTAAAAAGATTGTCTAGGCTGGACACAGATTTGCCCCCATCAATACTCCTTTGCTAATAAAACCTGCCAGGTAACCAAAAAATAATTGCATTCTAAAGTAAACTGTAGAGAATGATATTTTTTGTAATAAAACACGTTTCACAGTTGCTTACCTGTTAGAGGATCTCCTATGGAATAGCCAGAGTTTCTCATATATTTGAACTTTTAACTGCAATATTTTCCTAGTTCAGGTGGTGATGCCTCAACAGTGGAACATTCATATTACCAGGGTGAGCTCTACACGTGCCAACAAATGGATACTGACTGTGCCCAGTCTCTAGTGTAGTGTCAGAGAAGGCATCACCAAAGCAGATAAAATTATCCTTCTTAAATTTGCTAAATTTTCCATATATGAAAATGAATCTGAATAGGAACAGTGAGGATTTCCACGCATCTCTGGTTAATGCAAATGACTTTTCACTGCCGACAGTGGGGACTGGTAGTGATGAGCGGGTAAATGGAAATTCGGGTTCGCAGAGTTCAGCCAAACTTGCCGCCAAAGGTCAATTCCAGGGGGGCCAGAATCAGAACCTGAACCCCATTGAAGTCAATGGGGACCCGAACTTAGGGGCCCAAAAATGGCTTTAAAATGGGGCTAGCAGGGGCTAGAGGGCTGAAAATCAAGGGTAACATCTGGGCGATTGCCCTGCACAAAATGGGCTAGGGAAAGTACTCAAAATAATCACAGAAAACTAAAAAAAAAAAATTCACCAATAAAGAATTGAAGGCCAAATTTAGGGAGTAACACCTGGGTGATTGCCCTGTGCAAAATGGGGTTGGGAAAGTATTCACAGAAAGCAAGAAAATTAACTAAATACATAAATAAAAATTTACGTTTTTACATATTTAATTAGTTCCCACTGTGGGTTTATTTCTTTTATATTTTTTTTAATATGCTTTTTTTTAAAGTATCCTATCTAACATGGAAACTTCCTGTGTGTTTATTGTTTTATATTTTATGGTAATTTTTTGTTAGATACAATTTTTATCTAATGAACAATAGCCTCAATTTTTATTTTTTTAATTGTATTTTTCAGGTTTTAAAGTGGACTTAAACCCACTGAACTTGTGAAATACATTTATGCCCAGCCCCTGCCGATACTCCCTCCTTAGGGTGTAGAATAGAGATGAGCGAACTTTTGAAAAATTCGATTCGACTGATTCGCCGAATTTTCCAACAAAAATCGTTTCGACCCGAATTTATTTGCGACGAATCGCTATTAAAAACGGCTATTTCTGAGCTTCCTAGAGCCTCAATAGGGTTGTAAACCATTCTGCCTTGCTGTAACACGCATAGGATGCGTGCTGGGTTAGTGAAATAATACTGTAAATAATTATGACATGCAGATCATGCAGATCAGATTGCTAATAGACTCGCAGAACGGCACAAATGCAGTGGAGTTGAGGTGGCATCACTATGAGGGGCCCCTATATTGCCTGAAAAACCCACCCTGGAGCTGGCAGCAGCAGGAGCCCAAATATTGGCTGAAAGACATCCTGGAGTTGCAAGCAGCAGCAGCCGCCCAAACATTGGATGAATGACACCCTGGAGTTGCAAGCAGCAGAAGGAGCCCAAACATTGCTTTAAAGAGACACTGGAGTTGGCAGCAGGAGCCCAAACATTGGATTAGTCACACCCTGGAGTTGCAAGCAGCAGCAGGAGCCCAAACATTGCTTTAAAGAGACACTGGAGTTGGCTGCAGGAGCCCAAAAATTGGATGAATCACACCCTGGAGTTGCAAGCAGCAGCAGCAGGAGCCCAAACATAGCTTGAGAGAGACACTGGAGTTGGCTGCAGGAGCCCAAACATTGGATGAATCACACCCTGGAGTTGCAAGCAGCAGCAGGAGCCCAAACAGAGCTTGAAAGAGACACTGGAGTTGGCTGCAGGAGCCCAAAAATTGGATGAATCACACCCTGTGGTTGCAAGCAGCAGCAGGAGCCCAAACATTGGTTTAAAGAGACACTGGAGTTGGCTTCAGGAGCCCCAAAATTGGATGAATCACACCCTGGAGTTGCAAGCAGCAGCAGGTGCTCAAACATAGCTTGAAAGAGACACTGGAGTTGGCTGCAGGAGCCCAAAAATTGGATGAATCACACCCTGGAGTTGCAAGCAGCAGCAGGAAACATAGCTTGAAAGAGACACTGGAGTTGGCTGCAGGAGCCCAACAATTGGATGAATCACACCCTGGAGTTGCAAGCAGCAGCAGGAGCCCAAACATAGCTTGAAAGAGACACTGGAGTTGGCTGCAGGAGCCCAAAAATTGGATGAATCACACCCTGGAGTTGCAAGCAGCAGCAGGAGCCCAAACATTGCTTTAAAGAGACACTGGAGTTGGCTTCAGGAGCCCAAAAATTGGATGAATCACACCCTGGAGTTGCAAGCAGTAGCAGCAGGAGCCCAAACATAGCTTGAAAGAGACACTGGAGTTGGCAGCAGGAGCCCAAAAATTGGATGAATCACACCCTGGAGTTGCAAGCAGCAGCAGGAGCCCACACAGAGCTTGAAAGACACACTGCAGTTGGCAGCAGCAGGAGGCCCAAAATTAGCTGAAAGGCACACCCTGAAGTTGGCATCAGCAGGAGGCCAAAAATTGGCCTAAACACATAAATATGTTTTGCACCATTTGGAAAGTGTAAAACGTGGCACCATGCTGAATCTAGTCGCATGCATCAGCCATTGGTGGGTGGAAATCCTGGCTGATCCATCCCTGATTCATTTTCACAAAGGTGAGTCTCTCCACATTTTTAGTTGACAGACGAGTTCTCCTCGCCGTAACTATGGCCCCCGCCGCACTAAACACCCGCTCAGATGGCACGCTACTTGCCGGGCAGGACAGCTTTTCCAGGGCAAACTCTGCTAGTTGCGGCCATAAATCAAGTTTGGCTGCCCAGAAGTCCAGCGGATCCTCAAGGTGTGTTGGCATGGTCATGTCAAGGTATGACATGACCTGCTGGTTCAGGTCCTTCTCCAGGTCTTCCTGCTGCTCATGAGTAGCCTCACTATGCGGGTGTAGAAAGCTACTCATTAGCGACTGAAGACTGAGGCTGCTGCTGATGGAGCTGATCGTCCTCCTCACTAAAGAGTGGAGCTGAACCCAAAGCATAGGATACGTCGCTGGTGGAGGGAACGGTGTAGGACAGAGGCAATGGGAGGACAGGGACTGTTCTCGGGGCATGCCAACTTAGGGTTGTGTCAAAGGAACCTACCGACCCTAGACTAGGGGTGTCAGATGTAACTTGTGATGATGTGGATGACCGCATTAACCAATCTACCACGGCAGATGCGTTACTGGTGGAGACACGACCGCTAGCAGATACTGGCAGATCAGGTCTCTCACCGTGACTCCTGCTGCCACTCTCCCCTAGTCTGCTGCGACCTCTGCCTGCTGAATCTTGGCCTCTGCCACTCCTCTTTGAACATCCTGGCACTTGTCTGCCTGACATTTTTATGTGTTTGAAATGCGCAATAGGTACTTTAAAAAATGTGTTTACTTTAAAAAGCAGAAGCTAAAAAAGTGAGGAACTGCTTCTCTGCAACAGATACTATGAAAATTGGCAATATGGGATACCCTGCAGCCTGGTGTTTTGACAGCAGGACAAAAACCAATTCAAAATGCAATAGCTTAATAAAGCTGAGGATGAACAAGCTTATTTAGTATAACAGATAGGGTGCAACGTGGTGGTTTGGGATACCCTGCGGCCTGGTGTTTTGACAGCAGGACAAAAACCAATTCAAAATGCAATAGCTTAATAAAGCTGAGGCTGAACAAGCTTATTTAGTATAAAAGATAGGGTCACATGTGCTGGTTTGGGATGCCCATGTGGGCTGGTGTTTTTAAAGCAGACAAAAAACAATTCAAAATGCAATAGCTTAATAAAGCTGAGGCTGAACAAGCTTATTTAGTATAAAAGATAGGGTCACATGTGCTGGTTTGGGATGCCCATGTGGGCTGGTGTTTTTAAAGCAGACAAAAAACAATTCAAAATGCAATAGCTTAATAAAGCTGAGGCTGAACAAGCTTATTTAGTATAAAAGATAGGGTCACATGTACTGGTTTGGGATGCCCATGTGGGCTTGGGCTTTTACAGGAGGCCAAAAACCAAATCAAAATGCAATAGCTTAATAAACCTGAGGCTGAACAAGCTGATTTAGTAGAAAAGATAGGGTCACGTGCTGAAATGGAATGGCCATGTGGCCTGGGGTTTTTACAGCAGACAAAAATAAAATTAAAACGAATCCAGTTATGAGAAATGCTTGTGTACAACAGATAGGGTAAAATATGCCACTGCCAACATGGGATGCACAGTGGCAAGGAATATTTACAGCACAAAAACTGATCTGGCAAATGAAAATAAAAAAAAAGCTTTCTCTCTCACTGTCCCTGCCTGGATCGTTCCCAATTTTTCCCTATCTTTCCCTGGTCCTGTCTGCCTCTTTGTGGGTCTCAACGACTTTCCCTGCCTATCTCTAAGTCTCTCCCTGTCTGCATCAACCACCGCTGTTTCTGGAATGCACGGCTGAAATGCGCAAAAGGAAAATGGCCGCCGTTTATATAGCACGGTGACGTCAATGGGCTTCCTGGCTGCTGATAGGCTGCATGTGACCTTCCCATGATAACTTGTCCCAGGGGATATGTCTGGACATGTTCATCCACCATTTTAGAATGCCTGTAATTGAAATAAATGGAGTTTAAAGGAAAACTTCGATCGATCGAATCGCGGGGAAATTCGTATTCGTTCAGAATCGAATTTTTCATGAAATTCGGAACGAATTCGGGTTCGTCCGGATTGATTCTCTCATCCCTAGTGTAGAACTAGAATCGGATATTTTTGCTCTTTGGATTGTCCTGGAACGCTTATTCTTTTCACTATCCCACTCTGTAAGATGGCAGGCAGTTAGTCATGGCATAGATGTGGCAATGACATCATTGCCACACACAACAGTAGCAATGAATGGCGGAGGCAGAGTTTTACAGCTATCTGGGATTAGAGCAAAGCAGGAGCAATAAAAATTGGCAAACCATACTCTTCATAGGCGGAGCAATTCAGGGGATATGAGTTAAAAATATGGGTCTTGGTCCCCTTTAATTGTTTTACTAAATGCATCTTTTAAAGGCATCCCATTTAACATTAAAACTGCCTGGGGGTTTATTGTTTTATATTTCTTGATCATTTTTTGGCATTTCTTCATTAGATACAATTTTGTATTAGTCTTTTCTCAGGTTTTAACCGGTTTTCTAAATTATAAAGCATCCCTTCTAACATGGAAACTGCCTGGGGGTTTATTGTTTTATATTGCAGCTTCGATGGGGGACCCCATGCATTATAAAAAAAAAAATGTAAACGTGTTGGCGGTGGGGTTAAATTTCAAATAATTTTCCTACCAAAAATGTAAAAAAAAAAATGCGTGTGGTCCCCCATCTAAGCATTACAAACCTGACTTGTAATTCCAAGGCTCAATGGTTGGCCAGCTGGCCCCCTGGCCCTGACTATTACAAGCCCTCTTGCCCTATAGCACTGGGCACCGGACCCTTTACTGGTTCCAGTTCGAAGTGAAAGTGGAAAAAAAACATACACAAGTTTGATAAAAATCCTAATCTTAATTAACTCATACTTACCATACAGACTCCTTTAAATGTATGCCTTGGAGCATCTAAGGACGCTCTGGTGTCATTTAGCACGGAGGGGCACACAGGTTCCCCTCCAATGATCCCAGCTCCTGGCCAGGGGACGCCATGATGAGCCACTGGGGAGCAGCTTTTATATTAACAGAAGGGCCTCTCTGGAATCTCCCAGATGTCGCTTATGACACCACAAAGGGGGAGGGGCCTAGAGGAGGTAGCACGGTAAAAATCCCTTTCTAGGCCCCTTCCTCTTCTGTGACATCAGCAATGATGTCAGGGAGATTCTATGGAGGCCATGCCTCCAAGTAGAAAGCAGGCTCAATTCAGTCATAAGTAGCAATGATGAAAGAAGGCGGAACCTATGTTCCCCCTTCATTCAAATAGTGGCGCAGCTGTCAGTTTCTGACAGCCCGCACAGCAACATATAGATGCCGGAGGGCCCAAAGGAAGGAAGAGGAGACAGCACCGGACAAAGGCAAACATTACACGCATCTCCATTTGGGGCACCAACGGTGTGGAAGAGCCCAGTGCCGATTGATTTGGAGCCTTGGGCTCCCCTGGAGGAGCCCCGAATCCATACCAAATGGCATAAGGGCTTGTGTAACTTGCAGAGACAGGGGCTGCCAATAGTGCGGCCTCTGAGCCCTGGGTTACAAGCTCTTATGCTTGGTTCCCGGGCTGGTAGCCTTTGGGGGCAGACCCCACATTATTTTTTATTAAACTCTTTATTTAAGTTTATTCAGATTTTAAGAAAAACAATACAGAAGACATAAGGAAGGGAATCAGGCAAGTCAAGTAAACACGTCATTTAGATTAAATCTGTGAGTATTAGATTCCCAATCTGAGCACTGCCCCCCCCTCCCCCCCAGACCCCCTAATATTATTTCCTGGGGAGTCGGGAAGGATCCAGCTCGCCCCCCACGACCTACCCCGCATGGAGTCGGCTCCTGTTCATCAGTTTCCACCTAATAACCGTTTGGGCGGGAGGCAGTCCTGAGCCCATCAGAGAGGGCTGAGTGTTCATGGTATGTGGTGAGGATCCTGCTCTTCAGCCCATGGGGCCCCGGAGATGGGACCGAGGGCAGGGGGGAAAAGAAGGGGCCAGGACCGAGACAGAGATTAAGACCTTGGTCGGGGGAGGGTCGAGGGGGGGGTCGATCTGCCTAAAGGTTGCTGAATCCTGAAACAGATATCAGGGGGTCCACACTGCCCCAGACCGCTCCTCCCTGTCATGAGTAGCAGCTTCCAATTCCTCCATCTCTTTCATACTACTCACTTCCCGAAACCAGTCTCTTACTGAGGGAGCACATTTTGACTTCCAGAATCTGTGGATTAGGGCCTTCGCTATGTTTATCAGATGCATCAGCAATGAGCCTACTTTTTTAGACTACTGCCTGCGTGGTGCAACAGCAAAAGCGCCGGGCACTTCGGGACTTACAGGCCCGTCACTTCCTTCATGGTTGGTACCACTTCTAACCAAAAAGGGTCTATTTTAAGAGAGAGTCTGGAATAGGCAGAGTAGTCTAGGCAGTATTGTTATCTTTATGATGTTCATCCGTCCTATCCAAGTGAATGTTGGGATATTCTAGTTAATTAGGTCTGATCTTATTCTGTCCAACATCGGCATAAAGTTGTAACGATATATCCTGTCGCGGTCATTTGGCAATTTCGTGCCTAAATAAGTCAAGGTTGGAGAAGTCCATCTAAATGGGAATGAGGTTTTCAGGCTCGTCACAGTGGCCCCTGGTAGGCCTACAAGGCCTCTGATTTATCAAAATTTATCTTAAAAATAGAGTATCCCAAACCTTTTCGAATTCCCTCATTAGGACTGGGAGTCCCACTATCGGGTTGGATATAAAAAATAGCAAATCGTCCGCTATCCCTCTAACGCAGGGGTAGGCAATTATTTTTTCCATGGGGCCACATGAGAAACTAATAATATTGTGGAGGGCCGGGCCAAAAGGCTGAACTCAATTCTGCATAATATAATTGTATTGTATTGTATTAATTTTATTTCCCGCCCCCCCATCCAGGCAAGATGGTGCCGGAGCCTACCTCCTTCTCCTCCCCTGGTTGTGCCCTTCATTGTCAGGCACCTGCCTGTCCCTCTTCGCAGCGGGTCGGCGCCTCCTGCACTGTACACAGACTGTCACTTAAAGCAGACCTTCACTCTGAATAAGAGTCTATCTTATATGTTTCCCACACCCTGTACATACAGATTGTCCACATTAAAAATCATCCTGCCTGCATCTACTGCATGTTATGAGCCTTTAAACATCCAAGATGGCGGCTTATGGAAGCCGCCATCTTATCAGGCAGCCTGCAAACAGGAAGTGCCTCCTGACTGTGCTGCTCTGCATTCTGGGAATGCTGACCTTTACCTGACCCCAGCTCTGCTCTGTCTGAGCAAAGCACAGCTATAACCCGCCCCCCTGTACCTTATCCCACTCTCCTCTCCTCAGTAAGTGTGATGAGTCAAGATGGCGGCGCCCGTATCCTAAATTCCTGAACAGAGTTGCAGCCCAGTGGGGGAAAGAATAATAAGTTAGTGACTAAAAACGTAAAATATATTAATTTTAGATGCTGGGGAACCGTTTTTTAAGAGTTTGGGCTTTTCATTAAATCACGCTGAAGGTCTGGTTTAAGGAGCAGCCCATTGGCCGCTCGGCTCATCGGGTCTGGTGCGTGAGTGAGGAAGGGAGAACGCGCCAGACCCGACGAGCCGAACAGCCGATCGGCTGCTGCTTAAGTGACCGTCTGTGTACAGTGCAGGAGGTGATGACCCGCTGCGAAGTGGTACGGACGGATGCCCCACAGGTAGCACGAGCGGAGGGACGCCGAATCACGAGTGGAGCGACTCCGCCAGCCAGCTCAGCCCGGGCCGTTCAGAGCCAATCAAAGGGCTGTATATGGCCCCTGAGCCTTACAATGCCCCGGTCTGCTCTAACGTTTCCTTGATTCCTCACGTGCCACAGAAATGGCTCTACTACCAGTGCAAAGATCAGGGGTGAGATCGGGCAGCCCTGCCTAGTTCCATTCTTGATTGGGAAGGGGGGGTGATCTTAACTCTGGCGCTAGGTTTGGAGTATAGACTCAAAACATAACCAAGTGCTCTGTGCTCCAACCCGATATGTTTCAAAATTTCAAAGGCAAATTTCCAATCTATACGGTCGAATGCCTTCTCGGCGTCTGTTGAGCAGTAGTAGGGGGGGGTTTATCCACCCGTGACCTATGAATGAGGGCTCTGACTGTATTAACACGTGCCTCCGTCCAGGGATAAACCCGCACTGATCACTATCAATTAAGTCCGGCAAATAGGGTGCCAACCTGTTCGCTATGATCTTGGAAAAGAGTTTAAGATCTATATTCAGGAGGGAGATTGGACGGTAACTCTTACAGCTCGCATGATTTGTGAATCACAGTGATATGGTTTTCCAGTGCCTCTGGCGGAAGTATCCCAAAGGATTCCTCAGCTCAAGTGTCATTATACGCTCGAAGAAAAATACCATTTTGTGAGTACTCACCTGAAAAATGGATATTGTTGGTGTGCCACACACCCCGCTTCACCTTTAATTCTTCACGATTGGGTTACTCACCGCCAAGTGATGCTGTTGCAGAGAGGAAGTCTTGTAACGAGCCCCCTTCCGGCCTATATATACCTGGTACCTCCCATTTATCACCAGTGTATTAACCCTTTAAGTGCCAGCCTACCTGCAGCATTTCCCACTCCCTGTTGCCAGACTGAGTTTCACTGTTTCGCGCTACACATGTTCAACTGTCATTTTTGAAAGGATTTCCAGGGATTTCCCAGGAAAATTATATATTGTTTTTTTCAACAGAGTCTGGGCTTTAACATGAAATGTCTTGTTTGTATTTTTTAGGTGTATTCTCAACATTTTTGGGTGAAATGTGTGAAAAAAATTAAAAAAAATATATTTTTTTACAATTTGTAGAGTTTTTTTGTAATAAAAAATGTAAGTTTGTCAATAAAATCTTATTGCGTGAGAAACCCCAATTTCTCCCGGTTACAGCGATACCACATATGTATAGGTAGACACCCTTTCCTGCCCAGAAGCCTTTTATAGCTGCTGGATGACAAATGGTTAATTAAAAAAAAAAAATGACATAGGGTCCCCCTTCCCGGGGAGGGGGACCCCATTTTTTTTTGGATTTTTAAGGGTTAAAAACCCTTAAAAATCCAAAAAAAAAAATGACGTGGGGTCCCCCTTACCCAAAGTAACCAGCCCGGGACCAGCTATGGGGGCTTGTAGGCACAGAGTGGGGGGGCCAGCTTTGGTGGCCCCCCCACCCTGCAGCCTACGAGCCCACATAGCCTATGTGGGCCCGGGCTCTTCTGCCCCCCCCTGGCCTTTGGGGAGGCAGGTAATGGGGGTGCGGGGGTCAATGGCAAGCCACCCGCTAGGGCAGGTGACTTGCCACCCCCCCAGCCTTGTGAACTGGTATAAGGGGTCTCATGGACCCCTTACCAGCTCACAAAGGGTTAATGTGAAATAAAAACACCACACAATAATAAAAAGTATTTTATTCAAAAAAAAAAAAAATTTTTTAACTGTACTTACCTTCGATTGCAAGCTCTTGTCCCTCGCCGCTCAGCTGACAGATGCCTGTGATCGGCATCCAGAGAAGGAGAAGGCAGGAGATCAGAGGATCTCCTGTCACCTCCTTCCAGGGCACCGATAACCGGCATCTGAGAAGCTGAGAAAGCTGAAGCCGGTGATCGGGACCGGGATGACGTCATAAGCCCCGCCCCCAAGGGGGCGGGGCTTAGAGGCAAGATGGCTGCCACCATCGTGAAGAAGAGAGGAGAGAGCCTCCCAGGCTCTCTCCTGAAGATCGGTAAGTCCTGGGGGGGGATCGGAGGCCCCCCAGGTGAAGAGGAGGGACAGCGGGAGCCAGCGCACACACAGGTAAGTGAATGTCATTTTTATTTTTTATTTTTTTTTACAGTTAGCAGCTGCTGCTGCAGAAGCGGGGGGGGGGGGCGGCCTATTCCGGGGGCTCTCCTGGAGCCATCCGACCCCCCACGGGGGATCGGATGGCACCAAATTAAAGAGGAGACCCGGCCGGATCCAACAAGGGGTCAGGTGAGTATTTTTGATTTTTATTTTTTAAACTAGAAGCGAGGAAAGTCAAGCACGTAACACCTACGGGCTTGGCACTTAAGGCCCAGCCAAGCCAGCACGTAGGTGTTACGTGCTTGGCAACAAAAGGGTTAAAAAGCAGAAAGACAAGGTACCAGTAAATTAACGGTAACCTCAAAATAAATCAAAATAAATAAAAGCTTCACCATATAAAGGATTCGGAATACCGAAAAGGGTGGGAGTGAAGCGGGGTGTGTGGCACACCAACAATATCCATTTTTCAGGTGAGTACTCACAAAATGGTATTATTCTTGGTGTGCCACACACCCCGCTTCACCTTTAATTCTTCACGATTGGGACATCCAAAAGCAGTGTCCACAAGGGATGGGCATCTCAAGGCCAGGTGAAGCATAACTTAAATGACTGCAGTCTGCAGAACTTTGCGGCCAAAAACAGCATCCGCTGAGGCTCGCACATCAACTTTGTAAAACTTAGAAAAAGTATGAACAGAAGACCAAGTGGCGGCCTTACAAACTTGTTCAACAGAAGCTTGGTGCTGAAAAGCTCAAGACACTCCAACGGCGCGAGTAGAATGAGCAGTGATACGAAAAGGGGTACTTTCCCCTTAGCAGAATAGGCCGCAGTAACGGCCTGACGTATCCATTTGCTAATGGCAGATTTGGCTGGTGCCAAACCCTTCTTAGGCCCACGGGGCACAACAAAAAAGGCATCCCTCTTACGAAAACGAGACGTGATAATCAAGTAGTACTTAACACAGCGTACTATATCCAAACAATGCAAAACCCTCTCTTTGTCATTCTTAGGATTAGGACACAAGGAGGGAAGAACAATATCCTGATTCAAATGAAAAGCAGAAACAACCTTAGGAAGAAAGTCTGGCTTGAACCGAAAGACCACTTTATCCTGATGCCTCTCAAAGTAGGGCGCCTGGATAGACAAGGCCGCCAACTCTGAGACACGCCGGACCGAAGTGATAGCTACCTAGAAGACAATCTTCTGAGTCAGGGTAGACAAAGCAATATCTTGCAGAGGCTCGAAAGGAGGAGCCTGCAGAGCAGAAAGAACCAAATTCAAATCCCAAACCGGGAGTAATGGTTTCCTGGGAGGCCGCACATGCGTAACCCCCTGGAAAAAAGTTTTAACTAAAGAATGAAGCGCAAAACGCTTCTGAAAAAAGATAGATAAGGCAGAAACTTGCCCTTTCAAAGTACTTAGCTGAAGACCCGAGTCCAGCCCAGACTGTAAAAACTCCAGAATCCTGGAGACCGAGAAGCCCCTACAAGGGAAGGATCTAATCTCACACCAAGCGATATAGGCTTTCCAAGTCCTATAGTAGATGATAGAAGAAGACCTCTTCCGGGCACTGATCAAAGTCTTAACGACTGAGTCAGAAAGACCCTCCTCCTTCAAGATGGAGGTTTCAGCAGCCAGGCTGTCAAACCCAGCGCTGGTAAATTGGGGTAACACAACCGACCCTGAGTGAGCAGATCGGGCCGAAGAGGCAGAACGAACTGGTCCACTGCCAGCCGAACGATGTCTGCGAACCACACTCGCCTTGGCCACCTTGGGGCCACGAGAACGGCGGACACCCTTTCCAGAGCCAACTTCCGAACCACCCTGCCCAGCATGGGTATCGGAGGAAACAGGTATAGAAATCCCAGATCCCCCCAGCTCAGGGACATGGCGTCCACTGCCAGAGCCAGAGGATCCCAGGAGAGCGACACGAAGATCGGGAGCCTGTGATTGTGACGAGAGGCAAACAGGTCCACCTCCGGTGTCCCCCATCGGAGACACAGTGAGCGAAAAACCTGAGGATGGAGAGCCCATTCTCCCAGACGGGGAGAGCCCCTGCTCAACCGGTCCGCTTCCTGGTTCTCCACTCCTGGAATGTATACCACCGAGAGACAAGGAACATGGGCCTCTGCCCAGGTCAGGATCAGGGACACCTCTCTGAGAGCACTCAGACTGCGAGTCCCTCCCTGATGATTGATGTAAGCAACCGCTGTTCGATTGTCTGAACGCACCTGGACCGGAAGGCCCAGAATGTGATGAGTCAGGAGAGCAAGCACCCAACGGACGGCTCTCAGTTCCAGCACATTGATGGGTAAATGGGCCTCCTGAGGTCCCCATTGCCCCTGGAACTGAAGCTCCTTCCAGAAACCGCCCCATCCCGAAATACTGGCGTCCGTGGTGACAATTTCCCAAAGAGGGGTCAGGAAGGACCTGCCCCTCACGAGATTGGCCGAGACCAACCACCACTGGAGGGACTGCCGGACCCGGAAGGACAACTGGAAGGGCTGATCCAGCGACCGAGGCTGCCGGTCCCAGGACGCCAACAGATAAAGCTGAAGCGTCCTCGTGTGAAATTGAGCAAAAGGAACTGCCTCGAAAGAGGCGACTATCAAACCTACCAGCCTCCCTCATCCCCAGACGGATGGACGGCCGAGGATTGGAAAGAAGGACCCGAGCCAACTCCTGAATCAGATGAATTTTGGACTGGGGGAGAAACACTCTGTGTTGAAGAGAGTCCAACTGCATCCCCAGAAAGGACACCACCCTGGCCGGAGCGAGGGAGGACTTGGGGAAGTTGATCACCCAACCAAAGCTTTCCAGCGTGGAGACCACCAACCTGGTGTCTGTCTCCGATTGATTGAGCGACGGAGCCATGATGAGAAGGTCGTCCAAATAAGGAACGACCCGAATGCCCTGAGATCTGAAAATGGCCATCACCCCTGCCAGCACCTTGGTAAACACTCTCGGTGCCAAGGTAAGGCCAAACGGAAGTGCCACGAATTGAAAATGCTGATCTTTCATCACAAATCGAAGAAAACGTTGATGAGCGTGGCAGATGGGAACATGAAGATAAGCATCCTTGATGTCTATGGACGTCATAAAGTCCCCCTGCCGAAGGGAACCGACGGCCGTACGCAAAGTTTCCATGCAAAACTTCCGAAAACGGATGAACTTGTTGAGTAATTTCAGGTCCAGGACGGGACGAACTGACCTATCTTTCTTGGGGACTGCGAAAAGATTGGAGTAGAAACCGAGGCCCATCTCTAAACGCGATTCTTTACCGACGCCAGGAGCCCCTGTGCGGCCAAAGGATCGATGGGCACCCGAGACCGAAAGAACCGTGAAGGAGGGCGAGACTCGAATTCCAGTTTGTAACCGGACGACACTACCTTCCGGATCCATCTGTCCGGAATCTCCTGGTCCCAAACCTGGGAGAAGTGTCGTAATCGTCCCCCCACCCGCACGGGTGAGGGCAGCCCCTCATTGCTGAGCGGGATTACCGGCAGGCTTGGGCTTGGCGCCCCAGGACTGTGCGGGATGGCCACGGCCCTTCCCCCGAGTCCAACCTGCACCTCTGGTAGCGGGAAAGGAAGCCCCCCTACCCGCTCTGAATCCCCGAAAGGAAGGCCTACCTGAAAGGGACGACGAGGCCTCTTACGTTGCGGCATTTTGCCACCTTTTGCAACTGAATCAATTTTATCACCAAACAGCCGCAATCCCAAAAAGGGGAGAGCTGTGAGCACCTTTTTAGAAGCTGCATCCGCCGACCACTGGCGCAGCCATACTGCCCGACGAATAGCCACCAGCATTGCAGCTGTCTTGCTACTCATAGCCAGTGCATCGTCCTGAGCGGACAGAACATAGGAAACAAAAGACTCACACTGCCTGAGAGCAATAAGCTCCTTGCAAGTGGGATCAAGATCCACACACAGACCCTGAATTACAGATCTAACCGCCAATAGAAGAAGCGCCGAAGCACACACCGGGCGCATCGTTGACCCAGCATAACTGAAACCATGGCGAGCGTACTGGTCAATCCGACGATCCTCACCATCCTTAAGGGCAGTAGTCTCAGCAGACTGTACCATAGCCGTGCTGGAGAGCCTTAATACAGGGGTATCGACGTCAGGAGGAACCGACCAAAGCTTCACCAATTCTGGTGGAAAAGGATAACGTTTCTCCCAACTGGAAGGAATTCCAGTTAACCGCGTGGGATGTTCCCATTCTTTGAGCACAACTCTCTCAAAGTGGTGTTGTCTGGGAAAAACCAAAGGCGGCTGAGGCACATTAAACAACTGACCCTTAGGCAGGGTGACGGCCTCAGGTGGATCTAAATTCAAAATTTCAAACATTTGAGTCAGAATGGAGGGGGTGTCACGAGAAACCCCCGCAGACAAATCGCCAATAGCATCAACCTCAAGCTGATCTGCAGGCTCATCTGACTCCACCAGAAATTCTCCCTCCTCGTCCAGGGAGCAATCGGACCAATCCACAGGCTCACATACTTCATCCTTTGAAGCCGGAGGTACAGGAGTCAGGTGCTTCAGTTTCGCAGTGGCCTTTAACCCTGCTTTAACGGAAATTATCTTCTCGAGGTTGGCCAACCGTGCCGCCACCTCGGATTGCGAATCCCCACTCTTGACAATGTCACGCGGGGTCCGGAACAGGGAGGGAGGGGTAGGGGATGATGGAAGTTGCGAAGAGCTAGCAGCCGGAGCAACGGACTGACGCGCAATACTCTGCCTTGCACAAGGAATGCATACAAAAACATCATCACCTGGGAGGGGAGTCCCACAGCCTCCACACACCCTAGATGGCCCAGAATAACAATTTCCGGTATTATCGGAAGCCTCCATATGGTGATTTATGGTATTCGCAAAATTCTGGGTTTAAGGCATAAGCCACCCGGGATGCCCCTTTATGTTAATGTCCCGGGAGGGAGGATTTAATTAATAATAAAGATCCCCTTAAGATAATAGTATATATATATATATATTTTTTTTTTTTAATATATATACAAGTATATATATATATATAAATATGTCCCAATTTGGAGGAAAAGAGACTAGCCAGGCAAAATAGAACCGGGAGGCCACTGTATTGAGGGAATCCCAGGATCTGTGGGGAAGAGACAAACCAACAGTAAGACCCACAGAATGGCAACATGCAATATAACACACAATACACAGCACCAGAGTGCTTTGAAGAGGCAAGGAAAAAACTGGCCTCTGATTTACCTCTTTTTTACTTTTTTTTTTTTTTTTTTTTTTAAGTATTACTCCATTCAAATATTTAACCCTCTTTTTTTTTTTTTTTTTTTAAATAACGCCAGGTGAGGCCGCTTACCTTGGCAGCAAATGTCAGCGCAATGGCAGCGGTGGAGCCGAAGCTGCAGAGCTCGTCCAACGGAAGAGGCGGCGGAGCGGGCAGCAGTAGCAGCAGCAACAGACACATGCGGCCCCGAGCCCCGCACGCAGCCTCCTAATGAGCCGGGAGGAAGTGCGGCTGGGGCCGGTAAACGACGTGCCGCCGGACCACGCCCCCACCCCTGACGTCATGCGGGCCCCGCCCCCCCCCCCGCCAAATATGAAAAGGCGGTGAAAAGCATTCAGAGGGCAAAACAAGCCCTCAGTAAAAAGGAGAAAGGGGGGAGGGGAATGGAGACACTAGGCAGCCTGAGCTGCCCCAGAAAATCCCCACGGCCCGCACAAAAGAGACAAGGGGAAGGGGGGAGGGGGGAGGGGGAGCGGAAAAGGTGAAAAGGGCGCAAACAGCAAGCCAGAAACCAAACAGCCCGCCCCAGTCCCCCTAAAGCTGACCCAAAGCTCTGGCCCTACAGGCCAGCAGCAGCAAACATACAGTGAAACACACAATACACAGCCCTCTACCCCCCCCATAGTGAAGGGAGAAGGGACCGTAACGGGAGAGTAAGGGGCCAAGGGGACCCTCGGTACAGGGGCATCCCACCTCCGGATCACCATGCTGGATAGCCGCATTGCCCCCAAAACAGGGGGTCGAGCGGAGGAGATAAGCTCCTAGGCACCTATAGTGCCGTCTACCAATTGCCCAGTGAGCAGCCTAGGCAGAACCGGGCAGAAATAGACCAAAAGGGGGTGCCGGGGTAAGACCCCGGCTACCTGCAAACAGGAGACTTCAATCTTCTGTCTTGTCGTCATGCAGAGAGAAAAACACTGGTGATAAATGGGAGGTACCAGGTATATATAGGCCGGAAGGGGGCTCGTTACAAGACTTCCTCTCTGCAACAGCGTCACCTGGCGGTGAGTAACCCATTCGTGAAGAATTAAAGGTGAAGCGGGGTGTGTGGCACACCAAGAATATGTTTACTCAGCGTAGGGAGGAACTTGCTCCTCCCAACGTCCTAATTGCCTCTTCGATCAGCTTGGGCATCCCTGACTCCTCTATGTATGTTTTGATATGTGATATTTTTTCATGGTCCCCTCGGGTACCTTGGGGACGTAAATTATACAGTGAGTGGCAGTATGTCCGAAACACTCTTCTGTCCTATGCCTTTTCACTTGCTGTTCATCAACTATCGTGCTGAGATTGTTGTTTCTTTAATTCTCTGGTTAGCATGGCCCTGCTTTTGTTGCCCCACTCATAATAAAACCGTTTGCACCATTTAATGGCGAACGCTGCCTTTTGTAGTAGCAGGGCATTTAATTGTTCCTGTCAGTCCCCATGGGACACCTGCCTTCAAGGTAACCCCACAACCCCCAATCTCCGCTGCTAGCTTCACCTTAAGTCAAGCCCCCATTTGCCGGGACACTTTATACGCCTCGCCGGACACGGTTGCCCCCAGGACTTAATAGCACAAAGGATGTGAGCTTACAGGGGGTGAAGGCAGATGAACCAGAGGTCAGAGTGGGCAATGTTGGGTAGGTACTGGGTACAGTTCGGGTGCTTCGGAAATGGGTTAGTACTGGAAGCAATTCGGGTGCTCAGGAGAAATCAAGCAAAGTCAGACGTCAAGCCAAGGGTCACATCGGGAGGTCAGAGAGCTGCGCAGTACAAAGGGATGAGACGGAGACGTGGTCGAGATTCAAGCAGATGGTCAATAACGATATACACAGGAAATCACAGGAGCAATCACAAAGCCAGCTAAACGCTATCACAGGCACTGACACACTGAAGTAGTAATCCCTTTATAGGTCTGAACCCGACTGGATTGGACAGGGAGGTAGTGATTGTGATTTGTGCACTTCGGATCTGTGGTTTGATTGGTATACTTAGAGAGCTCTGGGCTGATTGCCCCAGCTGAACTCCAAAGGCATACTGCCCAGAACTGGACCTCCTAGGTTTAGCTCTTTTAAACAGCCTGCAGTGGCCGCGCTGTGTATAGCACCAGACATAAGCTGACTGTACTCGCGCGCAAGCACGAGTCGAATGACAGTGGACGAGGGAGGAGGGCGCGCTTGGCACCGCACGCTCTGCTGGAGCTGGCACCTGAGGCAGAAGCGGCTGCTGGGCACGGACTGAAGGTAAGTCATTCATGACACTTCCCTTGTCTGAGTTAATTCCCTGAGGGTGTCTGGTGCCTGGGACCTCTTATGTTGTCCTTCTAATTTCTGGATCTGAGCAATCAACTGGGTACACTTGGTCGTGTTCGCCTTTTTCAGCCTTGAGGCGTGTTGAATGAGGACCCCCTGACCACTGCCTTATGCTCCTCCCACACTAATATAGGATCCATCTCCTCTGAGACATTGAGTTCAAAGTATTCTGTCAAGGCCGCTTGCACCCCCTGAGCGGCCACTGAGTCCTTTAATAGTCCCTCGTTTAGGCGCCAAGTCCAGGCCCTGGCGCCCCCCTCGTTCTGACGAATAGGCACACAGACCGGGCAGTGATCTGACAAAGAGGACACCTCTATTGTAGAACCCTGCACCCTTGGCAACAAACCGTGAGAGATTACCGCTACTCCTTTGGATTTGGAGTTCATGGAGGAACTAGAGAACACCTGGGGGAAGTATTTAGAGGACAGTCTCTGAAATGAGTCTCCTAGACAAAGGCTATGTTTCCCTTCAGTCGCTTCAGTTCTGAAATAATAGCAGAAGGTTTCTCAGGAACGTTGAGTCCCTTGCAATTTAGGGATAACATTTTCATGTTGGAGGTCCCCGGACTATGGGAGCCCCCTGCTCCTGGGGCTTCCCCCATCTCCCCCTCCCTGCCCAGAAGGTTAAAGTGCCTGTAGAGATAAGAGGTGAAAAGGCATAGCGAGGAAAGAAAGGGGGCCAAAAGAAGAGGAGGGGTAGAATTTAGAAAGAGAAGACTGGAAAGAAGAGTAGAATTTGAAAGTAAAAAGTAGTCCGGAGAGGCCCAACCAAGATGGGCCATTTAGTGTATCACTAAGGACCACCCTAATTTAGGGGGTCTTGTCCTGGTCGTCCTCAGGGGGGTCTCCGGAAGCCCTTCACGGATATGAGCAGAACTCCTTGGGGGATATGGAAGCCAAGTGAAGGGGAGCCGAATCAAGACAGATAACTCTGAATTGAAACTTTTAGCAACAGCCCCGGCCACCCTCCCCTGTCTTACATAAGCTTAACTAACCAGCAAAACAATATAATGAACTATTTAACAGACCAAGCAATTCTAACTAATGAAGCCACTTGGTTGCTCGGGCTCTATGAATACCTACTTCCGCGATGGTCTCCCCCGGAGCTGCACCCAGCCATTTCTTCAATAAGTCCTCCGGTTGCCAGCACTGGGGTGAAACCTCCCTCATCTAATGGCCAGGCGAGATCTGGATGAGACGCGGATTCAGCCCCCCCGTCACCACCACACCCAAACAGGGCAGACATCACCGGCGGGGACTCTGGAGACGCCCCAGTTCAGTAAGTGGGCGGGGGCATGGCTGACTCAATAGCGAGCTCCGATGCAGCCGAGCTAGCGTAGGGCAGTGTGATCCAGGATCCCACTACCCACGTACATAACCATGAGTTGTGTTGACACATAGGGGG
Source organism: Gastrophryne carolinensis (assembly GCA_027917425.1). Taxonomy (NCBI): domain Eukaryota; kingdom Metazoa; phylum Chordata; class Amphibia; order Anura; family Microhylidae; genus Gastrophryne; species Gastrophryne carolinensis. The sequence goes on along the minus strand of CM051235.1, from coordinate 296,526,105 downwards.
AGTTTTTATATATATATATATATATATATATATATATATATATATACCTGTAGGTATACATATATAAAAAAATTAGACCCCAAATCGCCTGATCCTGAGTCTACCTTCCACATAGCATGGTGTGGACGGTGAAGGAAAGGACGGGGGGTTCCTCTTTCTCTCAGACTGTTGATCCAATTCCATTGGGAAGTTTTACTGTGTCACAGCTTCTAATCTGTCTGTCGCTGGATGACTTTGAGCAGGGGTTTCAAGGACCTTCTCATTTGTAGTGTCCATCTGGATACCGCGCTCCTGACAGGTCGATCAGTCCTTTGGTCCAGGCTTTTTGCATAATCAGTTCTTTAATCTGATAGAAGTGGACTCGACAGATAACATCTCTGGGTCTGATGGGGTTGTCCAGTTTGGGGCCCAAGGCTCGGTGGATTCGATCTATTTCAATGTGCTCAGAGGCTGGACTTTTCAATAGTGTATTAAACAGGCCGCTGACTACCGGCTTTAAATCTGATGGCCGACCGATTCGGGGATGCCCCTAAGGCGGATGTTATTTTGCCTGCTTCTCCTGGTCATCTTGTTGTAATTGAAAAGAGGAGAGTAGTCTCCGGGTGTTGTCCCAATCTCTTTCCAGGGCATCTAATCTGCGCTGGGCCGTGGGCGTCTACCCTATTAGATAAGTCGGCCATGGAACTCTGCATGGAGGTTATTTCCTTGCGGAAGGCTCCCTCCATTCTTGTTATGTAGGATTCGAAATCAGCTCTTGAGGGTAATGTTTTGAGTGCTTCCGCGAGATTATGTCTGACTTTGTCAGCAATAACTGATATCAACCCCTGTGGGAGAGGCGACCCCAGGGGCTTCGCCGCTCCACATTCACATGACATCTCAATTAGCTGGGGTGAGTGAGGGCCCGCATGCTCTCCTGTGGAGCTGTCCTGATGTGGTGTGGGGGAGCTAGCCACCCTTCACTGCCAGGGGCCTTCAGTACCTCCCAGTGTCTCCTCCCTATTGAGGCTTCCCAGCTCACTACCTTTCATTTTCTATCCTCTCTCCCTCCTTCCTGGTTCTCCCTCCTGGTCTACTGTCTGAGGGCAGGTGTGGTGATCCCTGAACCCCGGGCTCACCACCTCCCCCAGGCTGCCTTCACTGATTCTGTCAGGGTCTGCATATCTTGGATGGCTGACTGGCACCTGGTGGACCTGTGCCACAGCCAGTAGATGTCTTCCTCCCCCTGCCAGCCCACTTCTGTGTACCTGATTGTGGAGCAGTGTGAGCTGATTTTCAGCTCTCCCCTCCTCCTCCTCTCCGAAGCTGCCCTCCGTCTCACATTCTGCGTGTGCTCCTCCAGTTGCCTTCGCTCAGGGGACGCAGATCTACTTCGTGCAGAGGGGGGGGCTCTCTTCCCCCTCTTCTCAGTCGGCACCATCTTGAGCCCTCCTGCCAGCTCTCTCACTCTCTGCTGCAGAATCGCGGTGTTCTCTGCACCCGATGATGCGCTCCCGAACTCGATGTCTCGGGCCTCCCTGTCACTTGCAGCAGTTAACCGCTTCTCTCTGTGCGTCCCGTCCTCGGATCTCTGCACTCTTGAGCTGGCGTCGGCCGCCACCATTTCCGTCTCCGGAGGACGCAGCATATCAGTTTCGGCACTTCTGAAAAAGCTCTTGATGGGAGCTCCCTGAGCCTGTGGGGGTCTCTCCTGGTCTTCCGCCTCTTAGTCATTGTTTTTTTTTTTGCTGGTAGTGCTGGTTATTTGCGTTAAATAGCTGGGTTGGTACAGGAGCTTTTCGTCATGCTCGCCATTAGCAAGCCACGCCCCCACATTTTTTTAATAAATGTAAGAAACATTTAAAAAAAATAAAATATGATTCCTGACTGTCACTTTCCCAGCTTTAATGAATGCTACAAATGAATGATACAAATTGTATCTAATGAACAATGCCAAAAAAAAAATCAAAAATATAAAACAATAAACCCACAGGCAGTTAGCATGTTAGATGGGATGTCTTTAAAAAACTGCATTTAGTAAATCAGTTAAAACCTGAAAAATACAATGTACAAATAAGTCAGGCTATTGTTCATTAGATAAAAATTATATCTAACAAATACTCCAAAAATTACCAAAAAACAGCCCACAAACCAGCTTTTTTGTATTTGGGGGAATGCCAAGCCCCAGCACGGACTTCTGGCTGAAGTCCGTGTTCGGGGGTCGGGAACCCGAACTTGCAAAATTAGGTACGGCCCTGAACTTTGTGGGTTGGATCCACTCATCACTAAGGGACTATTTATCACCAGCCCAATGATGTCACTAGTTCTGCCTGTCTACCATGTTCCATGCTGTATTGCCACTGAAGTGGACTTCTGTCTGTTCACTTTGTTCCATGCTGTACTGCTGCTACCGGTACTATTGTCAGCAGGGCCATGGAGTCGGTGAACAAAGACGGATTCCTCAATTTTATCAGGCCCCAACCCCAACTCTAGCTCCTACTTCATAAACGGCCAGCATTAATTATTAATGCATTTCCTGTAATAAGATGGTGACATCAGGCTTTTTTTCTCACCAATAAATAAGCAATTGGACTACTTCTAATGAACATAAAGCATATTTTTTTGGAATACAATTTAACAAATAACTTAATTCAAGGGTTCTCAACCTTTTTGGGTCTAAGGAACGGATTGCTTTTGTTCCACTTTAAGGGGCCGGAATAAAATGTAAGTAGAGAAAATGCCAACAGTTTACTGCTGGCAACCTTTAACCTTAAAATATTGTATATGCTTTTATGTATATGCAGATGTGGGCAGTGGGAAGAAGTGAGCAGAGCTGTGTAGAGATTATGTGAGCAGAGGTGAGGTGGTGAAGAAGTAGGCGGAGTGAGACTGCAAAAACTGGAGGTAAGAAGGGATAGTTGAGGTGAGCAGAGGCACGTAGAGGTAGGTAGAGGTGAGCTGGCAAGAAGCAGGCAAAGGTGAGGTGGGAACTGAGTTGAGCAGAGGTGAAGTTGCCTGATCAAGTCTACAACTTAAAGGGACATTCCAAGCAAAGGCTTGAATGATCTGCTTTCTGCTTGGCCCATGCTGTCAGGGGCAGCATCTTTCATTCACCAGCACATTACATTCCCTAATAAACTCCGCTGAACTAGCCCCTTTCTGTCGACTCCTCTTTCTCAGTCCCCAAAATGAATTTACTTTGGAGGGGGGCTGTTACACTGAGGAGGCCCAGCAGAGAGGAAGTTCACTAAGTCTTTAAGTCTTATAAACAAAATATAATGCAGACGTAATAAAAGAAGCATCATTTTACATTTAGCATGGAGAGAACAGGCTAATGTATCCCTTTGCCTGGAATGTCTCTTTCTGTCAAGGCAATAACTAAAAAAAGTCTGACCCCCCCACAGCTCCTCCATGCAGTGCCAGCATCTTCATGCTTACCAACGAGGGAGAACAAGCCTTTGCACCCTCCATCGCTGGGCAGACATGGTGCCGTCCATCAATATGGCTTTATGTTCTCTAACACTTCTACTCCATATATTGCAGTGAAGGGGGCATGACATGGCCATGCATACTGAACTACCTGTCCATTGCAATCAATGGATTAGGCTTGTGGGGTCGTAAACGAGTCTCCATAGAAACATCTATGAGAGGCCGCCGGCACTGGAAGACTGAATTGCTGTCTCCTCGACATTGTTTTTTTATGAAGATGCCAGCACTGCATGGAGGAGCTGTGGGGAACCACCGGACCCTGGAGCTGCAGGTGAGTATAGACTGTTTGTCTTTCTGCCTGAACAATACCTTTAACCCTTTAAGTGCCAGCCTACCTGGAGATTTTAGTGGGATTTTGTGTGTGTGAGAATGGCGCTTGGTATGGAGCTGCACCTGGTCAGCTGGCTGGGCTGGTGATATCAAATTGTGTAGGATTGTAAAGGAGGATTTCAAATGGGGCCTGCAGCGGGTTAAATCCTCTACTGTTCCCACTTTTGTCTTTCACAGGTGCGCTAATTGTTTGAAATGGAGGAGGTCTCAGTCACAACTGTTGTGTGATTGGTCCTTCTCTTATTCTCTCTTTCAATATTTTTTATTTAGTTTTTAAGGAAAGGGAGGCAATACAGATATGGGTGATCAGCCAAGCAGAAGTCCATCCCACGCAGGGGAGGCAAGCAACACAGTGATCACAGCAAGTTACCGCGTTCTGAACAAAAGAGCAAGACACAGCAATTCAGATCGTCGAGAAAGTGAATGGCAATGTAACTACGGCATGGCAAGAATATGAATAAACAATTAGTACACCAGGAGCTGTCCGTATTGTGTCATCAATTATTTTGCCTCTCGCGCCAGCTAACAGCAATTTTAAGCAAACTGTATTAGCATCTCACCAAAGACCACCCCCCGCCGCCCAGCCCGGCCCATGGCCCAGAAGACCGACGAGAGGCGGGCCGCAGAACAAGAAGTGGAGAGGGACACAGTGCGTGTGGGGGTAAACCCAAAGTAAAAAGAAAAGAAAAAGGGGGAGAGTGAGATGGGGGAAGGAAGGGGGGGGAAGGGGTCCTCGCAACCTGGTCCACACCGATCACCTAGGTCCTTCTCTTATTCTAATCTATTATTGTATAATATAGGCTGCAGGTCTATGGTTAATCAAACCTTGCTGCCATTTTGCTTACACATTTACTGAAAAGGCAAGTTATGGCTGAGATAGATATGTCTGAAAGACACTTACCCGCCTGGCCTGGGGGTACACAACCCGCCCTGGGCCCCCGAGTTCGTTACGCGGAGGTTACGGAGTATCACATCGCTTGTGATGCATCTGGAAGTGGTTTCTCCCATTTAAATAAAATCCAAGTGGCTTGATGTAATCTTCAAAGTTTTATTTTGGCACCGATGTGTGCTGATTAATAAAATAAATAAAGTAAATTATGTATATAAAATAAAATAGAGTAAAAGGGTTGAACTGAAGGATAAAAGATAGTCCCAGGTTAAAAGTTTTTATGGCGTGCTGGAGGTTTTTTTGTTCCTCCTGTTAGATGTCCGTTGTTGCAATCCTTGCAAAGTGCTGTGCTGCGCTGTATAATCAATTACAGGTCCGTGTCCGATGCGCGTTTCGTTTACAACTTTTTCAAGGTCCCCGGTGTGCCTGCGCAGGATTCTCCTTTTATAGCAGTCATAGGGAGGATTCTGGGTATTGTAGTCTCAATTGGTAGTTTCGTTATATATTCACTTGTTCGGCTCTAATGAGCGCGGTGTCCAGATTGTCAGCTGGAACAACATAAAACATCAGGGCAGTTTCTTTGTATTGGCAGGTTTCGACTTGATAAGTATAAAAAAGCTTAGTAGTTACATTCTTATATTTTTCGAAGAAAACAATCTATGACAAGTGTTTTTACCGCTTAGGAGTGAAGTTTTAGAGTACGTGGAGATATATAGGTGCTTAAAACTGTGTGAGTTCATTATAATGAGAACAAATAGAAAGTGTGTAAATGTGTCAATTCAGATCACTTAAAAACGTTAATAGCGTATTTAAGGATGGGGTGATGTTGGTCTAATACTTGCTGAATATAGGGGTTAAAGCTAGTGAAGAAAGTAAAGGAAGTTTTAAATGACCAAAAACTGGATTATATAAATAAATAAAAATGATTAAAGTAGATATGAGTATTTATGTAGCTTAAAATTGATTTAATAAATGGATAAGTAAATAAATAAATAAATTTAGTTTGATAAAGGAATCGATAGATAAAAGGTGAGTGAATTAAATCATTTGATGGTGGCATGTTAAATGTTATAAAAGAATAATAATACAATGCGAGGGATATAAAAAAGAATATGAATTACATTTTTTTTATGTTATGTATGTTTGGTGATGTGTGCAGGATGCGTAAGGTAATCACTTATATGTTAATTTATGACTGGAGGTTAAATGAATTGTGTTTTATTTATTTATTATCCAGAAAGCAGTTTAGGTCAATTTCTATGTTTAATCCAGCGGGTTCTAATGAGTTTAAATTGAATATCCATCTTGTTTCTTTTTTTATTTTTTTTTATAAATTCTTTATTTATTCGTTTTCAGGATAATACATGAACATAATGCATGCCAAGCAAGCAACCAATAAAGATAATCATAGTGAATGGCATATATCTATATGTATACATTTGTTTCTGCATCACGCACAAAACTAATCCTTGGCACAAACACTTATTCAAGAGACATAAAACTTAACAGGGTAAAAACAAAGGGGTAGGCAGGGTATTTGTGCAGGGAGAGTGTTGGGTATATCAGTCCAAGGGGGGGGGGGGGGGGACCTGAGCTGGAGGGGGGGACCGTGCGTCAGGTGCAGGCCCTTGTAAATACCATGGAGCATGAACTCGAGACTCTAGGGGGACTCCAGAATTGACTTACACTCATCAGAGTCCAAAAACAACATCCAGTTATACCAGGTGGTGGTGAATTTCTCCGACCCTCTATCTCTGGTCTGTGTAAGACTCTCGAAGCGCATGATATCATTCACTTTCAAAACCCAGGTTGCCAACGAGGGGGGACCCACTCGCCCCCACACCAACGGAATACACGCCTTAGCTGCATTCAGTAGCTGACATTGGAGAGATGTCCTATAGCTCCCAAACCGGGCTTTGGTCAGATGAAGTAAACACGCACCCGGGTTGTCAGGTAGGTGATACTCCGACACAGCATTTATTACCTTCCTGACGGTGTCCCAGAAAGGTCGAATTCCAGGGCACGACCAGAAAATGTGTAGTAGATCACCTCTCTCCGCACCACATCTCCAGCAACTAGTTGACAAGCCAGGGGCCCACCTGCCAATTACAGTGGGGACTGCGTACCAACGGGTAAGTAGCTTATAATTGCACTCTTGGAATTTGGTACAGATGGAGGTTTTATGTGGCGCGGAGAGAAGCCGCCTGATCTGGTCCGGCGTCAGGGAAATACCCAGATCCCGTTCCCACTTTCTAACGTAAAGCGGCACCTCATCCGCTTTGGGGGAGATAAGTAGCTTGTACATGAGGGAGAGGACATGTTTCTCAGGATTGTTGCTCATACAGATTTCCTCAAAGGCCGTAAGAGGTCTATGTCTGGCAGGGAGGTCCCCAAAGGATCCCAGGAAATGCCGGAGCTGGATGCTCTGCCAACTCGACCACTCCGAAAGCCCCCTGGCTTGAGCTAATGACGATAGATCCGACCATCCATCCTCCGACCAGAAATGTTTAACTCTATAGACTCCTGCTCTTCTCCATTCCTTCGATCTAGGCCCCTCACAGCCCGGGGGAAACTCCGGATTGCCCAGCACGGGGATCAAAGGGGAAGGCCCGGGAGAAATGTCCGGCAAGTCGGCAGCAGACTTTCCCACTTTCAATGTGGTTCCTACCGTTGGGTGTTTAAGAGCTAAAGGGATGCCCCCCACCCCCAGCCACATAATGTTTGGTAGCGGAGCCTCTACAGCCTCCTGCTCCAAACCGACCCACTGTTTGGTGCTCCCGTGTAGACACCAATCAACTACTCTCCCTAAGTGCACAGCAGAATGGTATCTCACTGGGTCCGGGAACCCTATCCCCCCATGCTCCTTCGCTCTGGTGAGTGTTGCTCTGTCGATCCTGTGCCGTTTCCCTCCCCAAACAAATTTGGCAAAGAGGGCTCTGACTTCACGTAGAAAGGCCGGTGGGACTGCTATCGGGAGGGCCTGCAGAAGGTATAACAGCCTAGGGAGAAGGTTCATCTTCAGAGCGTTGCAGCGCCCAAACCACGACAACTTTCCGAGAGACCATTTTGAAATATCTTCGTGAAATTTTTTAAGGAGAGGAGGGAAGTTTAGGCCAAAGATTTTCGAGAGGTCGCTCCCGATTTTAGTCCCCAGGTAAGTAAAACTCTCTTTTGCCCATTTGAAGGGGAACGAGCTCTGCAGACGGGTGAACCTTTCCACTGAAATGTTAATATTATGTATCTCTGATTTAGAGAAATTGATTTTGTAGCCTGAAAGTTCCCCATACTTTTTGAGTTCTTCCATTAGATTAGGTAATGTAATTTCCGGGCCCGATAAGCAGAAGATCAGGTCGTCTGCATAGGCAGCCACCTTATACTCTGCCCCTACCCCCCTCAGGCCCCTGATATCTGGGTGCTGCCGTATCCTACAGAGCAATGGTTCAAGGGTCAGAATAAAGATGAGGGGAGACAGCGGACAGCCCTGTCTTGTCCCATTGGAAATAGTGAAAGAGTCCGAGAACACGCCATTCACCCGGACCGACGCCGAGGGACCCTCGTAAAGGCTGAGGATCCAGCTTAACGTTTTGGGGCCCAAGCCCAGATGTTGTAGGGTGGCCTTCATGAAAAGCCAATTGACCCGATCAAATGCCTTCTCGGCGTCGGTCGCGAGGAGAAGGGCCTGAATGTTTCTCCGTTGTGCTGTATGAATTAGGTTCAACACTTTAATAGTGTTGTCCCTCGCTTCCCTGTATGGCATGAAACCCACCTGATCTAACCCAATTACGTGGTGGAGGTGCGGAGCAACTCTGGTGGCCAGGACCTTGGCAAATATTTTAATATCTGCATTTAGGAGCGAAATAGGTCTATAGCTCCCACACTGTGAAGGGTCTTTCCCTTCTTTTGGCAGCACAGAAATGAATGCCCTCAGGGTATCTGTCGGGAAGGAGCCCCCATCTCTTACCGAGTTGAAGGCCGACAACATTCTGGTGGCCAGGGTCGGCATTAATCGTTTATAGTAAAGTGCCGGGAGCCCATCTGGTCCCGGGGCTTTCCCTCCCGCTGTCCCCGTGATCGCCTTCTGCAGTTCCATTAAGGAGATGGGCTCCTCCAAACCCTCGACCACCTCAAGCGGCAAGCTAGGCATCCCCGACTCGCTAATGTATCTCGCTACTAAGGCTGTCTGGTCGGTTCTCTGGTCCCTTGGCAGGTTATATAAGGACTGATAAAACCTCCTGAAGGACTCCGCAATCTCATTTGTTAGATGTCTGACCTGGCCGTCTGTGTCTGTGATTTTAGGGACATAGGTCTTTGCCCTCTCAGATCGCAGGGCCCTTGCCAATAACCTGCCACACTTGTCCCCCGACTCGTAATAGGCTCTCCGACATTTAGTCAGTTGCGCCTTCAACTTATCACAACTCAGCGTTTTTAGTTGTTCCCTCAAAGATGTCAGAGTAGCTAGATGGGCGGCTGCTAGGGACTGTTTGTGAAGTTTCTCGAGTGTCCTGATCTCAGCCAGGAGCTCCATCGTGCGTTTTGCTTTTTCTTTTTTGATTCGGGAACCGATTTTGATAAAGACCCCCCGGATAACGCACTTATGTGATTCCCACAGGACTCCCGGACCAATCTCAGGGGAGGTGTTGAGGGCAAAGAACTCTTGGAGCTCCCTTTGGACTTCCCCCAGGACTACCTGATCTTCCAACAACGAGGTATTAAGCTGCCAAGACCATCCCTTCATGGCTGGGCTCGGCAGAGCTACTGTGAGTGTGACTGGGGCATGGTCGGAAATGGTAATACTACCAATTTCTGCAGCAGAGACCCTGGACAGCGTGGCATGGGGGATAAGGAAGAAGTCAATCCTAGAGTAAGAGTTGTGGGGGGCAGAAAAGAACGTAAAGTCCCTGTCCGTCGGATGCAGGATTCTCCAGGGGTCTATCAACTGATGCATGGCGATTGCTTTCTTAAGCCTATTGAGTTTTGTATAGGACAGATGGGGTGAGCCCTTGGAAGTATCGATAAGTGGGTCAAGCGCTAGGTTGAAATCCCCTCCAACAATCAATTCGCCCTCTCTAAAGGTAGAGAGGTTATCCAACGCCTTTTCGAGGAAGGTAGTTTGACCCGTGTTCGGCAGGTAGAGATTGGCAAAGGTGTAGAGATGGGACGCTAGCCTCCCTTTCAGGAAGATCCAGCGTCCCTCCTCGTCAGTCTTGTAATCAACAAGCTCCCAGGGGAGACCAATATCAATAAGGATGCAGACCCCCCGAGACCTGGAGTCCGGGGAGTAACTGTGATAGCTTTTTTGGAAGGTTCTATTGCCGAAAGAGGGTGGTCCACCCGCCTTGAAATGCGTTTCCTGCAAAAAGGCGACCTGAGCCTTAAGCCCTTTAAGGTTCCTCAAAATGAGGGATCTCTTTTCAGGGCTATTGAGACCCTTAGCGTTCATGGAGACTATGTTAAATTCAGAGATAGCCCTGGCCGGAATCATTGGTTTGTTCCCCCCGGCCATCGTACCCACGTGCTTCGACCCAACACTCAAAGCTAAAGGGGGGGGGGAGGGAAAGGAGGAAGGAGGTGTGGAGGAAACTAACGTGCCCCTGGGATGGGGGGCGCACAGTAACCAGGTGTAACACGAAACAAAACAAGTTAAAGTTAAACAATACTAATCCAAATTTGGATAATATAGGCTTCGGTCTCGGAGACAACCAAAAGCCCAACCTATTGGGGGGTGATGCGTCTGGCAGGGAAGACGGAACCCAAAAGCAGGCAACCCACCGTCCCCCGACCCCTGCTCAGACACGTACACTCGCCAATCAGCCACCAATATTAATATCAACCGTATTTGGGAAGAGAGAGCCGGAGGAAACAGCGACCCAGGACCTCACCCATTGACCCATCAATGGGCAGGCCCGAAGGGGAGCCCTCCATGGGGCCCCCTCCATTCAACTCTCTCACCCCAAAATAGAACTGGTCCGCCCTATTAAATCACAGCAGATATACCAGAGGAGGGAGTGGGGCAACCGGGAGCCCAGGAATCAACGCCGGACAACTTTCTCTGAACTCACTAATTGCTGGGGCGAGATTCTCTCCACCACTCCAGATGGGGATGCCGGAGGGTGGGGAGAAGAGGACCCCAGCCCCTCAGTACGCTCACCCTGGGGGACCGAACGGGGTCGTGGCAAGGAGAGATTGTTCTGTTTGTTCCGGGACGACCCACCCCCGTACGGGGTGGAGGTCCTCCTCAGGCGCTGCAAATCCCGATAGCTCCTCGGGCCCCTCCGCGGACCGCTTAGGGGCTCGGGCGCAGGGAGGGAGAACTCCGGGGACAACCAGTCCGGGATCCGGACGGGCTCGCAGTGTAGAAATTCAAACAGATTTCCCAAGTCTTGGGGCGACTTCAGAGTGAAATTGCGCTGCTCTTTCTTCACAATTAAGTGAAAGGGAAAGCCCCATCTGTAAGTGGCCCCGTTTTTAATAACTACTTCAAGGAGGGGCTTAAGGGCCTTCCGCATCTGCAAAGTCCGCTTGGATAGGTCCTGAAGAATTTTAACAGCGGCTCCGTTGTGTTCAACCGAGCCCATGTGCCAGGCCCTCCGAAGAATTTCTTCTTTTAGGGAGAACAAATGGACCTTACACACCACATCCCGTGGAAAACCCGGATCCTGACTTTTGGGGCCAAGGGCCCTATGCACTCTGTCGAGCTCGATAGAGGTAGCCAGATCCCTGTCAAGGACAGTATTAAAGATGTCGGAGACTATACGCCGTAGGTCTTCTCTCTCGGCCGCTTCGGGGATGCCCCTTAGACGGAGATTATTCCGCCTACTCCTGTTTTCCAGGTCGTCCATATGGAGAAGACACGTTTGCAGCATTGTTTCTTGCCGTTCGCATCTGAGTTCTAATGCTTGCACGCGATCCGCTGTCGTGACACCCTCTGTCTCAAGGGTATTAACTCTTGTCTCGACATCTGAAACCTGTTGCTTGATTGTTGCTAGCTCTCGCTTGAATGTTGCTTCATATTTTGCGATGAGGCTTTCAATGTCAGATCTTGACGGAATTCCTTTCAGAAGCGAGATGGTTTCTAGATGGATTTCTGCGGCATGGGACTGTGGTAGTACCAAGGGGTCTCCATCGGGCGAGAGGTGCTGTCCTGGTGAGGGCACGGGATGCGCACCAGACAGGGAAGAGAAGGACCCCGGGGACATGGGTGAAAGTCTCGGTCCCTCCTGCTCGCTTATCCTGTCCGGGGACGGTACTAAAGGTGAAGGTGGGGAGCCCAGCAGGGGAGGACCCCCAAACCCCGCTGTGTGCGCTCCCAGAGCGACCCCACCACGACCTGGGATCTTTTGGGTAGGCTCCTCCGGCAGGGCGGGCCCTTCAACAACAATGTCAACACTGGATTCATATAGAGCAGGGCTGTCTCCTCTTCTGGGCTCAAACGCATATTTTGATAATTTTGGGTGTAAAGGAGCCCTGTCCCTCTCTGCTCCCTGCACCACTTCCTCCATTGAACCCAATGCCGCCGGGGGAACATCAGAGCAGCTTATCCCCTGCTGCCTGTCTGGTATTTTATTGGGGGGGGAGGACAGGGAGTGTGCTGTTTTAACATCCATCTGTCTGCTGGCTGCTCTCTCTGCACATGCTGCTCTCAGCTGTGGAGCCCCGCTGCGCAGCTGAGTGGCTTCCTTCCTCTTCGCCGAGCCTGTGTCGGCATACTGCGCCTCCCGCTCCGCTCCCCCTCCTCCCTGTGATGAGCTCTCGGTGTGCTGCGGTGCGGGCCGTGACGCGTGTAGTGATGCGGCCGCCTCCGGCTCTGCGGCCGCCATCTTGCTACACCCTGCCTGCCACTCACCAGCCTCTTCGCTCCTCGTCTCTCCTCGCTCCGATGCCCGGTCAACTGATCTGCCATGGGACGCTCCGCTCTCCGGGTCTGAGGCATCACTACATGATGAGGTGAGGCAAGCCGGCGCCGACAGATCCTCCTCCTCCCGTCCCGCCGCCATGTTGCTCGACGCTCCTCTCCCTCCGGTGAGCCATTTCCCCGCGGTTGCCCACTTCGGGGGGGTTTTTTTGTCCCCTCCACCTCCTCTCCCCTTCATCTTCTTCTTGGCCATGACGCTGGCGGCTGTATCGGTGGATCAAAGCTTGGTAAAAGGGGTCTGGGGTCCGGGAGCAAGGCTACGTGCGTCCACACTCCACCATTGCCAGGACACGCCCCCCTTGTTTCTTTTTTTTGAGAGCTCTTTCTGGATATCTGCACCTCTCCAGTTGAGTTGGATTTTTTCTAAAATCCAATAGACCAACTTTTTTGGATCTCCATTATGAGTGACAGCAAAATGGGCTGAGACACTTTAGCCTCGATTCAGAGACAAATTCGTCCAGACTTCCGTAGCTGTCTGTGAAAGTTTGGGTGGGTGTTTGTAATTTTTTTGCTTTTTTTCGTCCATTTTTCATTCGTACGAACGTTCGGGAATGCGCTTTCGATCATTTCCGTTAGTTCGGATCATTTTCCAAACAAAATGTTCCGTTCGTTCAGATAACTTCCGTTGTTGGGATGGGTTTCTGTCTGATTCAGAAAGCTGATTTCCGACGGATCACCACCCTATAAATCCGTTTCATTTCCGATCCACTTACGGGACCTTTGAGGGCGCGGATTGCTATTGTTGAACATGTTTTGCGGCTATGTGAAGGAGTCTGCGCGCCTTTAGCACCAAGGCATTGCATGTATCAGCATGGCCGAGGCCATAAATTGTATAGCAATGCATACCTGAATCAATACTTTTCATGTATGCCTTATAGAAGCATTTTAATGCTGACCTTAATTAGTCCTTAGCATGTAAACATTTATTTTCCCACACATCCATATAATTGCTATTTTTTTTTAGACTTATGTCCTTTGTGAATTATATTTGGATTGTGAACTATATTTGGTTGCAGGAACCGCAAGATGTGTCACTCACACAACATAAAAGCAGTGATTGGTCCAGCTATGCGATTCCTCAGTGTTCTTGCAGGGCATCCAGGGTCGTCCCATGATGCTTATATATTGCAGAGCTCCGGCTTATTTCGTCAGTTTGAGTCAGGAGAATTATCTGGTGGATGGCTCCAGGGTAAGTTTGCTCACATTCCATCAATCCATTTTCACTGTATGGCAATGAATATAGTTGATGACTCATGACTTAACCTATTGCTGTTTTTAGCCCTTGATGACATGTTAAACAATATTGTAGCTTAGAATGTGTATTTTATGTTATTATTTTTAAATTCTTTCAGGGGATTCTGGCTATCCACTCCTGCCCTTGCTCCTGATGCCCGTTCTTTGCCTGCAGAATGCGGGCCAGGGGTTCTCTAATCGGGCACTATGCAAAACCCGGGCCGTGGTGGCGAGGGCCCTCTGGCTTTTGAAGTCCAGATTTAGGTGTTTGGACCATACAGGGGGGGGGGGGACACTGCAGTATGACCCCAACAAGGTTATACCAATATTTTAATTTAGTTTTTTAACAGGGACCACACGTGCCAGAGTGGCACAACTGAGTGTCAGGGTCCTTCCGTTGGTGGGCGAGATGCAGGAGCTGCGCAACTCGTTGGGGACCACAGATGAAGAATAATGTTCTGTGGCCTGCCATTGCTATGTATTTTGTTTTTTATAGTTGTAAAAATTAGAAATTTTCAAAATTTTTATAAATTTTATATTTTATGATGGAATCCAAAAAAAAATGTTACAGTGTCATTTCATTTACAAAATACATTAACACAAAACTAATGGGCCCAGAAATATTTAAAGATGAATATTCACATGACCGAGAAGTGATTTGGGTGAGCTTTAAGGTTCCAAAAGGGAAGATGGAGGATAGTGCTAAGTGATTTAGCTAAACATTGTAGTAGAAGTGAGGGTGGCAAATGTGTAGGCGAGCACTTTAATGAGTTACGTTTGTAGTGCGCAGGTGCAAGATCGTAAGGATTTTCGTCTGGACGAATATTTATTGAAAAAGGGAGACAGAATCTAACGGGAAACGTAAAGGATTCGTTGGAGGATACGATGGGAAAAGGGCAAAAATGTGGAAATGAAACGGAAAAGTTTGGATGGAAAATGACATCCTTGTATTCGTAATCTGCCGTACAAACGGACGGAAACTTTACAGAAGGTTTTCAATGCATGCATAGAATCGCTCGTACGCTCATACGAGAACGGAAACATTTCACAAAAAAAACAGATCGGCACTAAAAACGGAAGGTTTTTTTTGTCTCTCTGAATCGAGCCTTATGTGTCAGTAATTTTTTCTTAATATTCCGGATATGTTCTGATATTCTAATTTTGAAAGGTCTTTTTGTTCGCCCAACATATATTAGGCCGCAGGGGCACTGTAAGCAGTAGATTACACCAGATGTATTACAAGTGGTACTGTCTTTAATTTTGTACGTTATATTGGATACAGGATTTATGAATTCAGCACACCTCCTAGGAAAAAGGGCATTAGGCTCGATTCAGAGAGACAAAAAGACTTCAGTTTTTGTGCCGATCTGTTTTTTTTTTTTTTTAATTTTCCCGCTCTCGTATGAGTGTGCGAGCGATTCTATGCATGCATTGCAATCCTTCTGTAAAGTTTCCGTCCGTTCGTACAGCAGAGTACGAGTACGAGGATGTCTTTTTCCAGCATGACTTCCGTTTCATTTTCTCATGTTCCAACATAGGCTTTTGTTTTTGCCATTTTCCCATCGTCTCCTCCCACGAATCCTTTACGTTTCCCGTTATATTCTGTTTCCCTTTTTCAATAAATAATCGTCCAGACGGAAAACCTTACGATCTTGCGCCTGCGCACTACAAACTTAACTCATTAAAGTGCTCGCCTACATATTTGCCACCCTCACTTCTACTACAATGTTTAGCTAAATCACTTAGCACTATCTTCCATCTTCCCTTTTGGACCCTTAAAGCTCACCCAAATCACATGGCGGTTAGGTTCTTCTTCCATTTTAGGCCCCTAAAACTCACCCAAACCACTTTGCGGTCATGTGAATATTCATCTCTAAATATTCCCCTTAGTTTTGTGTTAATGTATTTTGTAAATGAAATGACACTGAAACTTTTTTTTTTTTTTTGGAATACCAAATGCCATTTTTGTTTGGCCTATTTTTGAAAATGTTTTTCTGAAAATTTAACCTTTTTTTCTTCTTCATAAAATCTAAAATATTAAAATATTTAGAAAATGTTAAATTTTTAGAACTATAAAAAACTAAATACATAGCAATGGCAGGCCACAGAACATTATTCTTCAGCTGTGGTCCCCAACGAGTCGCGCTGCTCCGGCATCTCGCCCACCAACTGAAGGACCCTGACACTCAGTTGTGCCACTCTGGCACGTGTGGTCCCTGTTAAAAAACGTAAATTAAATTATTGGTATAACCTTGCTGGGGTCATACTGCAATGCTCCCCCCCCGTATGGTCCAAACACCTAATCTGGACTTCAAAAGCCAGAGGGCCCTCGCCACCACAGCCCGGGTTTTGCATAGGGCCCGATTAGAGAACTCCTGGCCCGCATTCTGCAGGCAAAGAACGGGCATCAGGAGAAAGGGCAGGAGTGGATATCCTGAATCCCCTGAAAGTATTTAAAAATACTAACATAAAATACACATTCTAAGCAACAATATTGTTTAATATGTCATCAAGGGCTAAAAACAGCCATAGTTTAACCCTTTCGCTGCCAGCCTACCTGCAGCATTTGCCACTCCCTGTTGCCAGACGATGTTTCACCATTTTGCGCTACACATATTCAACTGTCATTTTTGAAGGGATTTCCAGGGATTTCCCAGGAAAATTATATATTGTTTTTTTCAACAGAGTCTGGGCTTTAACATGAAATGTCTTGTTTGTATTTTTTAGGTGTATTCTCAATTTTTTGGGGTGAAATGTGTGAAAAAAAATAAAAAAAAAACATTTTTTTACAATTTGTAGAGTTTTTTTGTAATAAAAAATGTAAGTTTGTCAATAAAATCTTATTGCGTGAGAAACCCCAATTTCTCCCGGTTACAGCGATACCACATATGTATAGGTAGACACCCTTTCCTGCCCAGAAGCCTTTTATAGCTGCTGGATGACAAATGGTTAATTAAAAAAAAAAATGACATAGGGTCCCCCTTCCCGGGGAGGGGGACCCCATTTTTTTTTGGATTTTGAAGGGTTAAAAACCCTTCAAAATCCAAAAAAAAAAATGACGTGGGGTCCCCCTTACCCAAAGTAACCAGCCCGGGACCAGCTATGGGGGCTTGTAGGCACAGAGTGGGGGGGGCCAGCTTTGGTGGCCCCCCCACCCTGCAGCCTACGAGCCCACATAGCCTATGTGGGCCCGGGCTCTTCTGCCCCCCCTGGCCTTTGGGGAGGCAGGTAATGGGGGTGCGGGGGTTAATGGCAAGCCACCCGCTAGGGCAGGTGACTTGCCACCCCCCCAGCCTTGTGAACTGGTATAAGGGGTCTCATGGACCCCTTACCAGCTCACAAAGGGTTAATGTGAAAAAAAAACACCACACAATAATAAAAAGTATTTTATTAGAAAAAAAAAAAATTTTTTTTTACTGTACTTACCTTCGATTGCAAGCTCTTGTCCCTCGCCGCTCAGCTGACAGATGCCGGTGATCGGCATCCAGAGAAGGAGAAGGCAGGAGATCAGAGGATCTCCTGTCACCTCCTTCCCCTGTGCCGATCACCGGCATCTGAGAAGCTGAGAAAGCTGAAGCCTGAGATCGGGGCCGGGATGACTTCATAAGCCCCGCCCCCAAGGGGGCGGGGCTTAGAGGCATGATGGCGGCCGCCATCGTGAAGAAGAGAGGAGAGAGCCTCCCAGGCTCTCTCCTGAAGATCGGTAAGTCCTGGGGGGGGATCGGAGGCCCCCCAGGTGAAGAGGAGGGACAGCGGGAGCCAGCGCACACACAGGTAAGTGAATGTCATTTTTTTTTTTTTTTTTTTTACAGTTAGAAGCTGCTGCTGCAGAAGCGGGGGGGGGCGGCCTATTCCGGGGGCTCTCCTGGAGCCATCCGACCCCCCACGGGGGATCGGATGGCACCAAATTAAAGAGGAGACCCGGCCGGATCCAACAAGGGGTCAGGTGAGTATTTGTTGTTTTTACTTTTTAAACTACAAGCGAGGAAAGTCAAGCACGTAACACCTACGGGCTTGGCACTTAAGGCCCAGCCAAGCCAGCACGTAGGTGTTACGTGCTTGGCAACAAAAGGGTTAAGACATAAGTCATCAACTATATTAATTGCCATACTAACATAAAATACACATTCTAAGCAACAATATTGTTTAACATGTCATCAAGGGCTAAAAACAGCTATAGGTTAAGACATAAGTCATCAACTATATTCATTGCCATACAGTGAAAATGGATTGATGGAATGTGAGCAAACTTACCCAGGAGCCATCCACCAGATAATTCTCCTGACTCAAACTGACGAAATAAGCTGGAGCTCTGCAATTTATAAGCATCATGGACGACCCTGCAAGAACACTGAGGAATCGCATAGCTGGACCAAACACTGCTTGTATGTTGTGCGAGTGACACATCTTGCGGTTCCTGCAACCAAATATAAAATAAATACACAAAGCAAAGGTAACCAACTAAAACAACAACTCCTACAACAAATTAAGATTCAAGTTCAACAATCCAAATATAATTCACAAAGGACATACGTCTAAAAAAATATAGCAATTATATGGATGTGTGGGAAAATAAATGTTTACATGCTAAGGACTAATTAAGGTCAGCATTAAAATGCATCTAGAAGGCATACATGAAATGTATTGATTCAGGTATGCATTGCTATACAATTTATGGCCTCGGACATGCTGATACATGCAATGCCTTGGAGTTAAAGGCGCGCAGACTCCTCCACATAGCCGCAAAACATGTTCAACAATAGCAATCTGAGGCCTCAAGGGTTCTGTAAGTGGATCGCAAATGAAATGGTTTAATAGGGTGGTGGTCCCTCTGCAATCAGTTCTCTGAATCAGAAGCAAGCCCATCCCAACAACGTAAGTTATCTGAACTAACGAAAAATATCAGATTTTGTTGGGAAAATGATCCGAACTAACGCAAATGATCCCGAACACCAAAAAAAACTTTCACAGACAGCTACGGAAGTCCAGACGAATGCATCATGGCCACCGCCGACGTCAGCTCCCTTTATACAATTATACCCCATCACAAAGATCTGGAAGCAGTACAATTTTTTCTAGAAAATGACAAACTACCACAAACCCAGATACTATTCTTATTGGAATGCTTGGAATTCTCTTTAACACACAACTATTTCTGGTTCGAAAATCAATTCTTTCTTCAGAGGATTGGTGTTGTGATGGGTGGCAAATTTGCGCCCAGCATTGCCAATCTCTTCATGGCACTCTGGGAACACAAGGTACTGGCGACCATGTACCCACAAGAATTAGTATACTATAAGAGGTATATTGATGACTGCTTCTTCTTATGGAATGGCACGAAAAATTACTTGGAAACCTTCCTGAAATCCCTGAACTCAGAAGAATGGAACATCTCTTTCACATACGAAATAGCAGAACAAGAAATACATTTTTTAGATATCGCAGTATACAAAGAAAATAACCTAATCAAAACTAAGACACATTTCAAAGAAACAGACCGTAACAGCTTTATACCGGTTGACAGCTGTCACCACCCAATGTGGATCAAGAATATCCCAAAAGGACAACTAAAAAGGATAAAACGCAACTGTTCAGATGAGAAAGTATTCCAGGAACAAGCCCAACAAATCAAAACTAGATTAAAAGAAAAAGGGTACACAGAAGAAACCCTTAACCAGACAATAAAAGAGATCAATGGATACATTAGCAGGAACAACCTAGAAGAAAGCCAAAAGAAGCATTTAAAAAGTTCCACAAAAAATACATTAGATAAAGTGCCCTTCATCACCAAATTCAATAAAGATTATAAACAAGTGGAAAAGGTGATCAAAAAACACTGGAATATATTGGAAACAGATCCCATGTTGAAACAAATCATTGGACAAAAGCCTAAATTCATATATAGAAAACTGCAAATATTAGTACAACAACTAACAAGCAGCCACATCAACCCTCCAGAACAAAAAACAAATGTGACACAACTTCCAGGCTTCAATAAATGCAGAGACTGTAACCCATGCAGATTAACATCAAACAATGCCCCTTTTCCTAGGAGGCGTGCTGAATTCATAAATCCTGTATCCAATATAACGTACAGAATTAAAGACAGTACCACTTGTAATACATCTGGCGTAATCTACTGCTTACAGTGCCCTTGCGGCCTAATATATGTTGGGTGAACAAAAAGACCTTTCAAAATTAGAATATCAGAACATATCAGGAATATTAAGAAAAAATTACTGACACATAGGGCCTGATGCAGAGCCTCCTCTGAACTGCCCTTAAAACCCTCCGATTGTCCGGGTCTCCCGTTTGAATCGTGGCTCAAATGTGATGCAGAGCCTCCGTCGGAATGGCTCCCTAACTGATCCGTCAATTTCACTTTACTCGGAAAGCTTTTTTTGCTCTCTCGGGTGCCTTCAATTTGATCGGGGCTCCCGTTCACGTTCACACGGGCGGCCCGTTTTTCCCTGATTTTTCCTGGCTTTTTGAACGTACCTGCTTGGTTTCCGTCGTATTTGACCTTCCATTTTGGTGGTTTGAGCAAGTATACTTACATCTCCATGGCTCTTCAGTTGCCAATCTGGCTACACGCAAGCGCACATCCCTCAAACTCCATTGGAATATACATATGGCAACCACTGCCAATTTGACACATATTTTTTTGGGAACCATAAATTTGGGTTCTTCCTTTTTCCTTGCCATTAATGCATACCTTAATCTCCTTTGTGTTCCTTTTTCCTTGCCATTAATGCATACCTTAATTCTTTCTGATTCTTTTGGATTTATTGTACCATATCTAAACTTTTTGTGTCATGGAAATGTGTGATGATGTTGTGTGATTGTACATTTGCAGGAAACACAACTTTCTTGTTTTTTTTTTTTTTTATTTTATTCCAGCGTTTGAAATTGAATTTTTTACACAAAGTTTTTTACAAATAATTGAATCTAAATGTTTTAACAAATAAACTATTTGCTTTTTAAGCCAAATTAAAATTCTTTAGGCCTCGGTGTCTTGTGCCTGTGATTTTCTTGTATCTGTGAATGAAAAACAACATTAGTTTAGCATTGTTTATTTGGTTTGGTTGTGCGTGGTTTTTTTGGGGCCCTTTTTAAACCGGACCTTCTGCGTTTTTTACTGAAAAGGCCAAACTCTTAACCAAAGATTCCGCAGCATCTCCAAA
Organism: Gastrophryne carolinensis; assembly: GCA_027917425.1. Taxonomy (NCBI): domain Eukaryota; kingdom Metazoa; phylum Chordata; class Amphibia; order Anura; family Microhylidae; genus Gastrophryne; species Gastrophryne carolinensis. The sequence continues at coordinate 296,505,092 of CM051235.1, read as the reverse complement.
TAATAGATAGTAATTTTTTAGTCAATCAATAATTATTCTGTCCACCACTGGGCTGCAACTCAGTTCAGGAATTTAGTATACGGCCGCCGCCATCTTGACTCAGAAGCATCACACTTACTGAGGAGAGGAGAGTGGGATAAGGTACAGGGGGTGGGTTATAGCTGTGCGTTGCTCACACAGAGCAGAGACCTCTTGAAAAGGTCAGCAATCCCAGAATGCAGAGCAGCACAGTTAGAAGGCACTTCCTGTTTGCAGGCTGCCTGATAAGATGGCGGCTTCCATAATCCGCCATCTTGGATGTTGAAAGCCTCATAACATGCACTAGGTGCAGGTAGGATGATTTTGAAGGTGGGCAAACTTTATGTACAGGGTATGGGAAACATATAAGATAGACTTATTCTGAGTGAAGGTCCGCTTTAAGGGCTTTTTAGACAAAGTCTTTGTTTTTTTTTTTTGGTTTGTACATTTTGTGGCCAATGGAATTGTTGGTTCATTTACTTTGGTCCCCAAAAACGCCACTTACCATGTTTTAGGCGCATATTGCGTCAGGGGCGGAGGCTCCATTCTTGCTCCCTTGGTTGCTGCTGTGAATCTGTTTGCATGACAAAGACACTGATATTAGAGACTGTTGTTGTCTCATGTACACAAAAAGCATTAACAAGTTTGCTGGCCTAACTAAAGTCACTTTTTGAACCTCTTGCTGCCTCACATTGCCCTAGTTCTTCTATCTGCATGTAGCCTAGTTTTGAGCTGCGTACATGTGTTAAACTAAGGTGGGCTTGTATGGAACGTGAAAAACGAAGTTGTTTCAGACTATTCTGGTGTTGTTTTTTTTTTTTATTACAAGGAATGTGTGCGCGCACATAAACGCACGCGCGCATACTCACATCCATGATGATGTCGTCCTGCTCCAAGGTAAAGATTGCGGGCGCGCACCCGCTGTTGACCACGCCCACACGGAAAACATATTTAAAGCACAAGGCACTCAGCTCTGTGTTGGATACCATATCAATATGGGCAGACCTAAAGGGAGCAAAAAGAGCCAACCAAGGGCCGAGGCACATAGCAGCCGCACACATGCCTCATCCTCCACAAGACAGAAGAGCAGGCACCAGACACATGCCGAACATGCCCCCACTAAAACGGTGGATACTCCACACAAACAGGCACATTCCAAAAAACGCAGGACCAAGGGTACATTAACCCATTCACCACCACCTGCAAAAAAACCACGCACACACAAGGGTACCCCATCTAGTCAGACCATGCAGCATCCTCCACCTCCACACACCAAGCATACCCACAAATCCAAACACATAAGCAAGGGTAAGCGCATTGCCAAAACCACCACCCCACCCAGGTCACCCACCCCTCCACCTCCACCCTCTGGTTCCCCCAATTCCAGTACCTCAGATTCCACATGCAGCTCCACATCTGATAGCTCAACAGGAACCCAGACATTAAGCCAGAGAAGCACACACACAACATCCCCCTCCCCCATAAGCCAAAGAAGCACACACGACTCCCCAGATACCCAACCATCAATTTCCTCAGAGGCAGGGGAGACCACACACCCATGTGGCAGACAACTACGGCGTGGCTCACTAACTGCCCGATTTTGCGATGCTCAAAGCATGGCGGTGGCAAATGCAGTTTGCGAACATTATGATGCCCTATTTGGCCGCACCTCCAAAACAACCACAAAGCAGGCTAAGATGGAAATCTGGACTAATATTTGCAGGCAGGTCAATAGTGTGGGATCAGTCCGGAGAGATATTCAGCAAATAAAAAGGAAATTTGGGGACCTGAAATACTACAGCAAAAAAAAAATGGACATGCGCCGTCAGCAGAGGTAATGGACAATTTTTAGTCACATTGTTAAAAGGATGTAACACTTATTAGGTGTAATTTAATCTTCCCCAGCCAACAGACAGGGGGTGGAGCAGAAGTAAAGGAAAAAGTAAAATGCATTTTTTGTAACATTGTTAAAAGGATGTAACACTTATTAGGTGTGATTTAATCTTCCCCAGCCAACAGACAGGGGGTGGCTTACCCACTAAAATTATCCTTATGCCCGCCGAGGAACATGTATATATATTCATACACCCGGCCAGCATCCAGGGACTGGCAGAGGCACAAGACACAGACCGGAATGTAAGGTCCCAAGGTGAGTCTGATTTTGCCATGACCTAGTACAAAAAGTTCAAGAAGGCAGTGTTATGCTACACAACACACTGTACTTGGCCATTTACCTAATCTTCCTATCTACATACTAAGGACCAAGTCAACAGGACACACCAGGCCCCCAAACCCCTGCGTTAGCACCGAGGCCAAGGGCACACCAGGCTTCTACACCACAAACCCAAATTGTGGATTGCGATGAGGTAAGTCAATGGGCCTTGATGTGTACTTTTAACATTGATATTTGCGAGCTTGTGTGGACAGAAATAAACTAAAAGGATGCAATATTTCTTAACAGACCACAGGAAGCCCACCCATCATCGACCATATACGAGATTTGGAGGAGGACACCCCACATATGTCACTAACCACTACTGCACCAGTGGCAGCAACGCAGGCAACCCCGGCACAGCCACCACATCCACAACCACCTTCGGAACCAGAACCAACCACCCGTCCCACTGCTCCTACCCAGTCTAGACGCCATATTTCCCAAAGAAGGCAACTTCAAATTTTGGAGGAAACATGGAGGCAGGAAAATATTGCCTTTGCTGCGACAACACAGCAATTCAATGAGACTGTGTGCACCCAACTCACAAACCTCAACGCCCAAGTAGAGGTATTAAACAGCAATATCTCTGCCCTAACCAGCCATATGGCTGAGATTAATCAAATCCTGGCCCACATTGCAGCCCATTTGCAGGCACAACATCATTCCTCGTCACCATGCAACCCAACATACCACTAATTTGTGTGGAATACATTTTCTCTGCCCATGTGTAATTTTTCTTTTGGGCCCAAAAAAACAAATGACAAAACAAAATTAGTTTGAAAAATAAAAAAAATAAAAAAATTGTGGTCTCTGAAAAAACACTAAACACTAGTTGTGCACGTATGGTTTGCGCGGTGCCACTTTGGGTGCAAGAAAAAGGAGGGGTGGGGAGGGCTGAAACTAAAGGTGGTGGAGTAGCCCACAAGCCAGGATTAGGTTTAGGACCGTTGCAGGCGTCTATTGTAGTGCCCCCCCCCCAGTCACATCAAGACAACGGAACCTCATCTTCAAGAGAACAAAGCCTGGCTCCAACACAGAGCGAATCCTCCTGGGGGCAGTATTGTAGCGCTCCTCTGCCTGTGAAGATCGGTGCAGGATGGGGGTCTTCATCCAGGGGACCAAAGGATAGGCAGAGTCTCCTGCCCTAAAACCAAAAAAAATTAAAAAAAAGGTGTGCAACAATAGAAAAGAGGGACAAATAGGTGAGCGGGGTAGGGTGGGAGGAAAGGACATTTGTAATGAGACTACATGCACATCCAACCTGTACTCTGATTACAAAAGTCTGGGGAATACTACTTACATAAGAGGGCAAGAACATGACGCAATAGGGTACAATCACTTAACCCATTTAATTTGTAGATCAATAATTGGGCTCCAAATATACTACGCCAAAAGTTACCAAATAGTGTGTTACGGGAACAAACACAGTCAGAGAGGGTGGGCAACCAATACAAGTTTCAGACACATACCCAGTAGCCAGCCACCAAATAGATCGGCAGATTTGAATCGCTCATGTAGGCAGGAATTCGTAGGCAGAGAAAGCCAGAAAAACGACTCCCAAAAACCAAATCAGGGCCAGCCAGTGCCTGCACATTTATCCTATGTCCCATCTTCAAATGCCTGCACACAAACAATAAAATAAAAATGAGGGAGACCCTGTAAAAAGGATACCCAAAAAAAAACAATAAAAAATATCAAATACTCATGCCATCGATGTCCAAAGGCGTGCGGTGCAGCCTGGTTTCTGCCATACTCAGCAGGACAAGACCGCGGAGCTGGCGCCGCTGATGTGCTCCAACAGAGGACTGCATATTATTGCCCGAGTGCAAATACGGCTGCTCTGACTTGCCGTAAGTGAAGGCTCGGCGGCCCCGTTTTATTAGGGTGATTTCAATAGGAAATCAAGGCTCTGCATCACTGAAAAAAACGGACCAATGAACGAGGCGTACGTTTTCCCGGGAAACAGCCTCGTGCGAGCCGACAATCGGAAAGGCGGCTGAGCGCACACCTGAGCGCATAAACGCACACTAAAATCAACGTAGCACCCTTTCCTGACCCGATCAAAGGCCAAAACCAACGGGGGAGCTGAACGGGGAGGCTCTGCATCAAGCCAATAGTGTCTCAGCCCATTTTGCTGTCACTCATAATGGAGATCCAAAAAAGTTGGTCTATTGGATTTTAGAAAAAAATCCAGCTCATCTGGAGAGGTGCAGATATCCAGAAAGAGCTCTCAAAAAAAGAAACAAGATGGATATTCAAATTAAACTCATTAGAACCCGCCGGATTAAACATAGAAATTGACCTAAACTGCTTTCTGGATAATAAATAAATAAAACACAGTTCATATAACCTCCAGTCATAAATTAACATATAAGTGAAAATTTACCACACATCACCAAACATACATAGCATAAAAAAAAATGTAATTCATAATCTTTTTTATATACCTCGCATTGTATTATTATTCTTTTATAACATTTAACATGCCACCATCAAATGATTTAATTCACTCTCCTTTTATCTATCTGATTCCTTTATCAAACTATATTTATTTATTTACTTATCCATTTATTAAATCAATTTTAAGCTACATAAATACTCATATCTACTTTAATAATTTTTATTTATATATATAATCCAGTTTTTGGTCATTTAAAACTTCCTTTACTTTCTTCACTAGCTTTAACCCCTATATTCAGCAAGTATTAGACCAACATCACCCCATCCTTAAATACACTATTAAGTTTTTAAGTGATCTGAATTGACACACTTTCTATTTGTTCTCATTATAACGAACTCACACAGTTTTAAGCACCTATATATCTCCACGTACTCTAAAACTTCACTCCTAAGCGGTAAAAACACTTGTCATAGATTGTTTTCTTCGAAAAATATAAGAATGTAACTACTAAGCTTGTTTATACTTGTTATCAAGTCGAAACCTGCCAATACAAAGAAACTGCCCCGATGTTTTATGTTGTTCCAGTTGACAATCTGGACACCGCGCTCATTAGAGCCGAACAAGTGAATATATAACGAAACTACCAATTGAGACTACAATACCCAGAATCCTCCCTGACTATGACTGCTATAAAAGGAGACTCCTGCGCGGGCGCACCAGGGACCTTGAAAAAGTTGTAAACGAAACGCGTGTCAGATCCCAGCGAGAAGCCGCAGCAGTGACATGGACCTGTAACTGATTATACAGCGCAGCACAGCACTTTGCAAGGATTGCAACAACGGACATCTAACAGGAGGAACAAAAAAACCTCCAGCACACCATAAAAACTTTTAACCTAGGACTATCTTTTATCCTTCAGTTCAACCCTTTTACTCTATTTTATTTTATATACGTAATTTACTTTATTTTATTAATCAGCACACATCGGTGCCAAAATAAAACTTTGAAGATTACATCCAGCCACTTGGATTTTATTTAAATGGGAGCAACCACTTCCAGATGCACCACAAGAGGTGTGATACTCCGCAACCTCCGTGCAACGAACTCAGGGGCCCAGGGCGGGTTGTGTACCCCCAGGACAGGCGGGTAAGTGTCTTTCAGACATATCTTTCTCAGCCATAATTGCCTTTTCAGTAAATGTGTAACCAAAATGGCAGCAAGGTTTGATTAACCATAGACCTGCAGCCTATATTATACAATAATAGATCAGAAAAAGAGAAGGACCAATCACACAACAATTGTGACTGAGACCTTCTCCATTTCAAACAATTAGCGCACCTGTGAAAGACAAAAATGGGAACAGCAGAGGATTTAACCCCCTGCAGGCCCTCTTTTACAATCCTAGCTGGAGATTCTGTCACCCTCTGTTGCCAGACCATGTTTCACTATTTTGTGCTACATGTGTTCAACTGTGATTTTTCACAGGAAAATGATATATTGTTTTTTTCAGCAGAGTCTGGGCTTCAAACATGAAATGTCTTGTTTGGCCTTTTGTTAGTGTATTCTCAATCCTATTGGGTAAAACATTAAAAAAAAAAAAAAAATTGTACCACATATGTATTGGTAGACACCCTTTCCTGCCCAGGAAACTCCCCTAAACTGAAAAAGCGCTTTAGGAAATTTTCAGATAAAATACAATTATGCTATGTGCTCCTTGCAGTTTTTCAAGAAAAACAACCCTTTACATTTGAAATACCACCCACAAACTATATATTCTCTGGAAGTACATACCTCAAGCTTTCTAGGCGTACCAGGCTTGTTGATGTGAGTGCAGTTTTCTGGAAGTAATCCCTCAATGAATTATTTGGTTGCACAGAGTTTCCCCAAAACAAAATAAAAAAGAAGAATCAAATCCACATTTTCCTAAAAAAACAATATGCAAACAAAAAAAGTTAAATCTGAAAAAGCAACATCCCCCGAACAGAACAATACCCAATATGCATATTTCAGCTCTGCAGAAAAAGTGTGAACCTTGTGCTTTTTCTAACAAAACAACCCTTTACATTTGGAATACCCCCCACAAACCAATTACCTGAAAGTACACATGTTAAGCTTTCTAGGCGTACACAGCTTATTGCAGTGGCTTCATCTTTCTGGAAGTAATCTCTGGAAGATTTCTTAGGTTGCACAGGGTTTCCCTAAAAAAATTATAAAAAAGCAGAATAAAAAACATGTTTCCTAAAATATCAAAATGAAAATAACAAAAAACAAGGCAAAACTGAAAGCACAAGGTCCCCCCAACAGAACAATACCCAACATGCATAGCTACTTTTAACCCTTGTAATTGCCCGCCTACTTTAAGTTTTGTCATCCTCTGTTGACAGGTCATTTTTCACCATTTTGCGCTATGTTTAACTGTGATTTTTTTAAGGAATTTCCAGGGAAATTATATATATATATATATATATATATATATATATATTGCAGCAGAGTTTAGGATTGAAATTAATAAATTATTTAAAGGATTTAAATTAATAAATTATTTAAAGGATTTAAATTAGTAAATTAGTTCTCAGGCCCTGAATAACAATAATAATTTTGTATAAATAATAGTGATTAAGCTACTTCCACCCCCCTTTATTCATTTGAATTGCCATGAGCACAAGCAGGGAGGAATTCAGTCAATATGGATCTCCCCCTGTGAAGTGTTCTAAAGGGAGGCTGGCAGCTTCCCAGGAGAGTAGCTCTCAAATATTTGACTGCATTGCATGTCCCAATGTTGGGGACTCAAAATTAAGGGTAGGGACCACACTAAATACAGAGTGCCTTGTTGGGGCAGTGTGGCTTCCACATGTATCTGCAGATATATGCAATCAAATATCTGTCTTTCCACATAGCTAGACATGTTTGTTGCTTGATATTTAGATGGTGAGAGGGTTAAACTGGGCGGTAAATTAGTTCCCAGGCCCTGAATAATAATAATTTTGTATAAATAATAGTGATTGAGCTGCTCCCACCCCCCTTTATTGAGTTTAGGATTTAACATGAAAAGTCTTGATTTCATAGCTGCTGGGTGACAGAACTTAAGGGGTTAAGGGGACTCCATTTTTGTTGGAATTGTAAGGGTTAAAAATTCCCCCTCAAAAATTCCATGGGGTCCCCCCTACCCAGCATAACCGGCCCGGGACAAGCTATGCATGGCTTGTAGAATAGGGCGCAGGGGCCAGATTTGGTGGCTCCCCACCCTGTCGGCTACAAGCCCACATAGCCACTGGCAGGGCCCTTCTGCCCCCCCGGGGCATTGGGGAGGCAGGTAATTGGGGTGCCAGGGGTTAATGACAAGTCACCCGCTAGACTTGCCAGCCCCCAGCCTTGTGAACTGGTATAGGGATCTCATGGATCCCTTACCAGTTCACAAAGGCTTAAATGTAAAAATATACACACACACATATATATATATTCTTTACTTACTTCCGTTCCTCCTCTGTCCCCCGGCGATCCCTGATGACAGCTGCCACGTGCTCGGTGGAGGGAGGTTGAGGGAGGGCAAGGGGTGGGGCTAGCAGCCGTGACCCAGGAAGTGAGGGAGAGGGCCATTTCTCGCCCTCTCCTCACCACGGAACCCCCCCCCCCAGTGAAGAGGAGATCCGGCGGGAGGGATCGCGGCCGCAGGTGAGTAAATGTAATTTTACTTCTTACACTTAGTAATGGCCACGCCCGATGCGGGGGGTGGCGCTATTCCCCAGGGGGGATCGGATGGCACCAAATTGAAGAGGAGACCTGGCCGGATCGATAGAGGGGTCAGGTGAGTATATTTTTACATTTTATTTAACTAGCAGGGGGGAAAGTTAAGCATGTAACACCTACGTGCTTGGCGCTTAGGTCCTGGACAAGCCAGCACGTAGGTGTTACGTGCTTGCCACTTAAAGGGTTAAATTCCTTTCAGTTTCAGGCATTGTAACTAAGAACCGTGGAGCAGCATAAAGATACTAAGTATAAGGGACAGGGGAGATTAGAGAACTTAGATTGAGAACATAAGCATAAAATATTTTTATGATTAAAAATTATTTTAAACTTGATTAATTAAAGTTACATTAATTATACAATATTAGGAAGAGATTTCCTTTTTTTGCTGAGGTAATTTCTTTCCTCTGAATCGGTTGATTTTTTCCAACTCCAGCCAAAACTTGCTCCGGCTCCATGATTGTCAGTATAGAGCCAATTAACAAACTTCTCAAAAATTGATAATACCGTATTTTTTGCCCCACGAACCTGACCATAAAAAGCACGGTTTAGAGGAGGTAAATAAGAAAAAAAAATATTGTAAACCAAATGGTCCACTAAAATCCCCCTCATCATCCTATCACAGTCATTAGCCTTGATTCAGAGCCGCTTTCACATGCACTTTCGCATGTGTCTGTGTATTTTTTGTGAGTTTTTACATGCTTTTTCTGCTTCTATGTTACTTTTTTCATGCGAATAAGCATTTACGCTAACGCGTATACGCACTCCCGAAAAGCATATGTTTATCGTCAATTTGCTGTTATATCGGTCAACTTACGTATGGGCTGGTGGGTGATTCCGAGCCTTGATTGCTGATGACAAACCACTCAATAAAACGGGTTTACTTCCGCTGGACTTACGGGGTCATTTTGTAGGTGAAAGCAAGCTGTTAACATGTTTGAGGAGGACGTGGAGGAGTATGAGCGCCTGCAGCTGAACGGCATGCTGTGCATCGCCATGGCAGAAGCCAGATCACACCGCGCACGCATGGACATTGATGGCATGCATGATGTTGAGCTGTTCGTGCTGACCCGCCTTAACCGCATTTCCCTCCATAAATTGTATAGTGAGCTGCGGCCATGGTTAGCCCGCACCACAAGGAAGGGGCATGCAATTGCCGATATGACCAAGATGCTTGGCTGCCTGCAATTCTTAGTGAACGGCTCGTTCCAGAGGCTGGGTACCCTCTCCGTGGGGATGTCCCCGCCTACGCTGAGCCACACACTAAACACGTTTTTGGATGGCATAGCTACCCTGTGTCCAAAATACATCTATTTCCCAGACAACATGGTAGCCTGGAACGCGGTTAAGTTGGGCTTTTTTGATATAGCCGACATGCCCAACGTCATGGGTGCGATCGATTGTACCCGTGTGGCGTTAGTTTCGCCAGCCGATGAGGAATATCTTTTTAGGTTTGTATTTTAGGTCCACATTATGACTTTTATTAACTAATGGTTTTTCTGTATATTCAAAGTTAGATGATAAGCAATCATTTTCATGCATACCTTATCTAATAATTAGCATGTATGTCTGGAATACCTTATTTCATGCATACCTTAACTAATAATTAGCATGTATGTCTGGAATACCTTATTTCATGCATACCTTAACTAATAATTAGCATGTATGTCTGGAATACTTTATTTCATGCATACCTTAAAGGAGCACTATCACGAAATTGTGTAACATTAAAAATCCATATAAACACTTTAGCTAATAAGGGGAGGGGGTCACTTATACACCTGAACTGAATAAAACTCCCGCCAAGCTTGTGTTTTTTTCCCCTGGTAGGAATAAAATCCTGGGGTTGCAGGTTTAGTCTATGAGGGGTGACAGAGTCTGTCACCCGAGATGCCCTCTTCCTTCCATTAAAATAAAAAAAAAAACAAGCCTGGCTCAATATTTCTCGATATGGGTGTATAAGTGATCCCTCCTCCCGCCATCCAGCATATTTATATGGATTTTTATTATTGGGCCATTTTTTCGTGATAGCGCACCTTTAACTAATAATTATCATATATGTCTGGAATACCTAATTTCATGCATACCTTAACTAATAATTATCATGTATGTCTGGAATACCTTATTTCATGCATACCTTAACTAATAATTATGTATGTCTGGAATACCTTATTTCATGCATACCTTAAATAATTTTTTGCATGTATGTATGAACTAAATTAGTTCATGCATACCGTAATTCGTCCTTATGTATACCAGATTACACACCGACTGGTCTCAAGTATTATGTTTTTTGTAGCAATTGGGGTTGTAAATGTTCAATTTTTGCTTTAATACTAAGGATACCTTATTTGGTGTTGTGTCTTTAGGTAAATGTTTGGATAGTTTTAGTGTACTAATTACCTATATTTCAGGAGAATTGTCTGGTGGCTGGCTACTGGGTAAGTTTGTGGAATGAATAGCATTAGACTTTCAATGTCAGACTATTATTTTAGTGCCTATAAACCTGTATCAACATATGGCTGTTTTTTTCCTCTGATGACATATCCAATGTAGCTAAGAAGTGGACCCTTACTGTATTTTTTTTGTGTTTCCAGGTGATTCGGGATACCCACTACTGCCATGGCTGATGAGCCCCGTCCTGCGCCCTCAAACTCAGGCCCAGGAGGGCTATAACAGGGCCCATCGCAAGACCAGGGCTGTGGTGGAGAGGGCCTTCGGCCTGCTAAAAACCAGGTTTAGATGCCTGGATCATACCGGGGGTGCCCTGCAGTATGACTCCAACAAGGTGCTTAAGATCATAATGGCTTGCTTGTGTCCTACATAACTTTGCGTTAATGCAGCAGGTCCGGTATGTTGAAGAGTCACCCTCTCCAGCCACCACGGACATTCCAAATGAATTGTATGCAGGCACCCAGAGTGCATCTGGACAAGCCGTCCGTGAACAATTAATTTCCTCATTTTTTGAGTGATTTTTGGTTTTTTGTTTTTGTTTCTTTTCTTGCCAGCTGGTTTTGCTTTTTGCCTGAAGGTTGGTTTTTTTTTTTCTTTTTTAGCCAAAGTTTTTTTTTTTTTTTACCAAAAGTTTGGTGTATTGTTAAACCCCAAAAACATGACCATACCATCTATGTGCTTGTCATTAGATCTGTTATAGATTGGTCACTAAACCAAGATATGTCATGTATACTTTAATTTGCTTTTTAATTTTAAACTGCCAAAATTTGTTGTCACAATAAACAGAATTTGTTATTAGAAAAATAAAGACATGGGTAATAATAAGGTTACAACCAGATATGGCTGTGTGTGTCTCGTGGTTGGTTTAATTAAATTATGTTAGCCAAATGTTATTGAAATATCCTTACAATACATACCTTCGGCAATTTCAAAGTTGTCAGTGTCTTGGGCTCCTGATAAGCCCTGTAGGGCCGATGGGTGTATAAGTCCAAGTACAAGCTCCTCAGCTGCTGTGTACTGCAGTTTAGTTGGGAATCCTCCTTCTGTTTGCATCCTGAAAATACAATGTCCTATGTACAATGTTCTGCCATACAGCTCATGAAAGTGGTCCGAAACCCCACTTGCCAACGCCATGCTTTGGGGCTCACTAAAGCGCCCGCTCAACGTGCCACGGCCTAATGTTGCCCTGGATGGCTCTTCATGGGTGGGTGGAATATTGGGTGAAATTCGTGGGTGAGTTGCAGGCGTAGAATAGCCAGAAATTTCACTTATGATGGATTGTGCTGGACTTGCCTGGGGGCTGGGTGTAATCGGCTGGCTAGGGCTAGGGCTTCTAGGATGAGTCTTACCCTTGCCCTTACTAGTAGTGCCCCTTTGGGTTTTTAAAGTTGCGGTCCGGAGAGCATTCTTGCTTGAGGATGTCTCCTTCGCCTTCCGAGATAGGGCAGATTTGGAGGTGGCTGGAGTGTGTTCCACTGTATCCTTTTTGTGGCTACTGGATGTTTTGGTCGAATGGGAGCGACCACTGGTTTTGTGGGACCTAGTTGCAGGGCTAGAGGAGGGTTTTTCATGCCATTCGGCACAACGCTCATGGCGTTCCTGGGACTTGGGAGTCTTGCGAGTCTTGCGGCTACCTTTCTTTGCAGGCATAGCGATATCTGTAAAGACACTCAGCTGTTTCTCCAAGTACTTATGACTGGGTATGACGCTTTCGCGTAAGCGTGCGTACGGACGTGCGCATCCTGAAAACCGCTGGGGCACAATATATCTGGTGAGTAAGGCAATCAAAATGGCACCCACGCTCTTCACCCACGAACAGCAGGATACCATTATGCTGGTAAGTGTGGGTCAGGACGTAGATTTGCAGGCGAAATGCATGCATATGCAATTAGCCAACGCAGGATCAAACAGTGGGGGTACAATTTGAATTTAAACTGCGTCCAAAACCAAAGTTAGGGAGCACACGTGCGCAACCACGAAATGGCAGCTAGAAGGATAGCGGAACGTGAGAAATGTTATGTGGACTACTTGTTAGCAAAATAATGTAACTGTGATTGTATGATGTTGGGACTAATCACATGTGTTTCACTTTCATCTTTCAGATGATGATGGAGACCAGGTAGGACTACCTGGCGAATGACTTCCAGAAGAGGACGTTGGCCCTGGCCCCAGAAGAAAGAGGCCCCGGGTGAGGCAATTCTTTGCTCAACATTTCCCAAGTAAGTACATGACTATTACTTGTAAGCTATCCAAAAGTCCATATTTAGGCCTCTGCTTGAATGCTATTCTCGTCTAGTGAGCGAATAGGATTTCCGAATTAGACCCACCCGGAGGCGAGTTGTCCGGCCAGTGCGGGATGGATCTGGGCCTAGTGATTGGTGGTGCCTCTCCAAGGCCAAGGTCCTCCCCCTCCTCTGTAGGTGGCTCCGAGCAGCCACTAGACCTGTCTACAGAGTAGGGGCAACAGCGCATCGCCAGGGAGTCGTACCAGATGCCGGAACCACTAGACTCCGGTATGTTTGTCAGTCTAAAGCACACACAGGTACATCCACTGTCAACACACACTCATTCTCTGCTTCTATTCTTTTAGATGTCGATGTAGCAGGTGGAGAACTTCATTTGGAGAGGCCACCAGGTGCATGGCAAAGGTGGGTGTTGTCAGACTGACATTAAGAAACCAATGTTGCCTTGACATATTCTGACATTACAAGTAAACATATTTTCCTTCTTCTACAGCTTTTGTAGATCGGAACCCCCTCCCCTCTCACCCGCCCTGCGCGATCACCACCGACGGGGGGGATCGGATGCCCCCCGCAGGAAGAGGGGACCCCCAGCTACAATTTGATACCAAAGGTGTGTTTTTTATTTATTAATTTTTCACTATTTTGGGGAAATGACAGGCACGTAGTTTCTACGTGCTTGGCACTTAAGTGGAGTAGAAACAAGCACGTAGAAACTACGTGCTTGGCACTGAAGGGGTTAATTACATAGAACATAGCTTCGTTCACAGGTCTTGACAAAGTTTGCCCTAATACCTTAGCATAATGACCTATGGCCTGATCCCTAGCCTAATACATTAGCATAATGACCTATGGCCCGATCCCTAGCCTAATACCTTAGCATAATGACCTATGGCCTGATCCCTAGCCTAATACCTCAGCATAATGATCTATGGTCTCATGCCTTTGCTGTAACCTTACTAATATTTCATTCCACAGCTAGCAAACATTTATTTGGCTAGAAATAATTATTGCTTCCTTTACACAGGAACCCCACAGCAGAGACTGGAAAAGCTGACTGCGACGGTGTATCGGCTGGTGGGCGATATCCAGGAGCTGGCTGCTTCAATGGGGACCAGTCAAGACTAAATTCCTGGGGCCTGCCACATTTGTATATATGTTTGGGATATAATTTTTTTAATTTGCTATATCTTTGTTTTAAAAAAAAAAACAAAAAAAAGTTTCTTAAAAAAACATTTAAAATTTTAATTAAAAAAAAAATTACTTTTTTTCTAAAAAATAAATGTTCTGAAATTTACCCATGTTTCGAATTTATTTTATGTTAACCAAAAGACTTATTAACCCTTAACACAGGCAAAACATCACATACAGCAGAAAGTATCAAGAAGGATCCTAAACATAAGATCAGAATGAAGAACATTAGGTAAGCATGAAGGATGGGAGAACATGTTAACAGGAATTGCGAGTGAGTTAAGGTAAGCATGAAGGACGGGAGAACATTAAAAGTGGAACCGCGAGTGAGTTAAGGTAAGCATGAAGGACGGGAGAACATTAAAACAGGAACCGCGAGTGAGTTAAGGTAAGCATGAAGGACGGGAGAACACTAAAACAGGAACCGCGAGTGAGTTAAGGTAAGTATGGAAGCAGAAGTGAATGAGAGAATAGTTGAGACGGGGACATGATTGAGGGTAATATCTGCGCGCATGTGTACAAAGCAGATGTCCTTAAAAAATGCCGCTTGGACATATATTGGGAGGTAGATGCATGCAGAATATAACGGGACACGGTAAATTTTCGTGGAAAACTAAGCTCAAAAACGGTAAAAAACAAGGTTTACGGGGTAACGTATACCTTAGCCTCGTCCTGTAGAGAACGCAACGAGAGGCAGAAAATGCCATCCTCGTTGGCGTACGCAGCTACGAACAGTAAATGGAAGGCTTCCGATGGAGGCTCTGAATCATGCGTAAGCTTACACGCACACGGGAAAAAATTGTATTATACATAAAACGGCACATACGACAGGGTTTTGTGGAGTCTCTGAATCAGGCCTAGTGTGCAGAATTCAATTCAATTCAATTCAATTTATTGTTCGCCAAGTACAAGGAATTCTTTTCGGCATATACACAGTGCAATAAGAAAACAGTAGACAGATAACTACAGTTACCGTTCCAAAGGAAGGGGAACACGGAAGACAGAGATACAGAAGCAGATAATCTCTTATAAAGTCAAGGTATAATATCTTATAAAAACAGATAATCTCTTATAAAGTCAGAGTATGAAGACCAATCGGTTCCGGCGTGATCCTGGATTCCCCCCAGTAACCCCATTAACGGCAGTGAGCGGCATCCCTCATTACAGCCAGTGTGTGGCACCCCCCTATTACATGCAGTGTATAGCATCCCTCATTACAGGCAGTGTGCGGCATTCCTTATTACAGGCAGTGTTCAGCACCCCTCATTACAGGAAATGTACAGCATCCCACATTACAGCCAGTGTGCGGAATACCCCCCAAATGCATATGACACACATGCATAGACACACAACTTAAAGGCTTCTGTGCCGCTGTTAGCTTCTGTCGCTTTAGCTGGTGGGTGTCGTTTTTTTACGGCCAGTGTCTGTGGACGCGCACTGGCCATTCAGGCTGGCCAGTGTCAGCTAGGCATCGTGTCGTGGCTAGGGCATCGTGTCAGCGCTTGCAATATCCACAGAAATCGCTAGCACTAATGCAGTTGCGGTTTTGCAAATGATAACTCTTGCAATCACAACCTAATACAGTTTGATAGCAAGTGATATCACCACAAAAATGCTGCAAGCTGCTGCACTGTGGTGTGAAACAACCTATAGACTACTATGGGCAACATTTCACAACTAGTGTGAAAGTAGTCTAAGGGAGCAGCCGTAGGTATAAGATTTTAATCACAGAGGAATGACCTATTTTAGCTGTCAGAAATTACATGACTCCTGCAGCAGCCCAGGGTCCCGCCAGCACACACACACACCTTACTGGCAGTTGCTGTCACACACACACAGGCCGGCCACCACCAATGCTGACACACACACCTTAACTTACAGGCTTCTGCATTGCTGTTAGCCTCCTTCACTTTGTGGGTGGGCGTGGGCTATAAATGGCCAGTGTCCATTCACAGGCCAGGCCCACCCACCAAAGCGAAGGAGGCTAACAATGAGGCTGAAGCCTATAAGCCATACACACGGGCTTAGTGATTTATACTATTTAAACACGTGTTTAACTGGAATATGTGTGTATAATTAAGTGCCATTCCAGGCCCAAAATGGTTCACATGGTACCAGCAGTGGGACGAATGCAGCTCTGGGTTCTCTATCATTAGATTGCCATTTCTTGTGGCTATTTTTAAACAATGACAAATAAAAGTTTATTTTTAGGGAGAAGCTAGATACTTCCCTGCTGATCATCCTTTTACCCATAGACATATGTGTCGCAGTCACTTTGACATTACTAAGGCTTTGCATTAAAAAGGGATGGATACATTCCTTGAAGAAACATACATGGAGTTTGCAGCAATTGTGATTTGGGCTGAAGTTATTCAGACTTTCTATTGCTTCAGCCCTTTAGGTATGGACAGGCAGTCAGGATGGGGTTTCTGATTTCTGTCTTGTTATAGCTGCAGTCGGATTAAAGCTGTCCTGTTATTGAAATAACCACAGTGGAATTCTGGCCTGTTGCATCTCCCAGTTAATGGAAATAGTCAGCTTTACCTGTGATTAAAAAAGCCAAAGTCCTTGTAACATGCTTCCAAACGGCTGCAGCTACAAGCGCTCCCCTTGTGGCAGTAGCAACAAAGTATAAAGGTTGGCCAGAATCAAGCAGTTAAAAATCCAATCCTTTAATTCCAGTGACTAAAACCATAGTATACGAAGCAGGCAGTCTCATAAAAATAGGGAAAGAACACCTCCGAGTTTCAGACCATCTGGAACGCGTAGACGGAGGTGTTCTTTTGCTATTTATATGAGACTGGCTGATTTGTATACTACGGTTTTAGTCATTGGAATTAAAGGATTGGATTTTTAACTGCTTGATTCTGGACGGTCTTTATACTCTGTAGCATCTCCCACCAACCGTGACATAGGCAGTAATCAGAGCCTGGTGATGGCACCAAAGCAGCCCGAGTTGGGCTGCTCAATAGTTGCTGTCTGAAGCCAGGGACCCCAAGTGGTTAACAATGCAGGTGATCCAGATGTGGAAGCTGGCATGGTCAGGCATGGCGAGGTTGGCAGCAGATGTGGTAGGGTCAGCAACAGGGATTGGCAGCAGATGTGGGGACCTGTGGCAGGATCAGCAACATGACTTGGCAGCAGATGTGGTCAGACATGGCAAGGTCAGCAGTCAAGCTTCCAGGAAGAGACTCTGCCTGGCGGTTGCCACACAATGCCACCACCTGACCCCAAGGAGATTGGGTAAATTGCGAGTGAGCAAGTTGCTCGGTGTTACACTCATATATGGCCTGATGCAGAGCCTCCCCTGGACTGACCTTAAAACCTTCCGATTGTCCGGGGGTCCCGTTTGAATCGTGGCTCCAATGTGATGCAGAGCCTCCGTTGGAATGGGTCCCTAACTGATCCGTTAATTTGTCTTCAATCGGGAAGCATTTTTTGCCCCTCTCGGGAGCATGCAATTTCCTTGTGGCTTCCGTTCACGTTCACACGGGCGTTCCGTTTTTTCCTCCTTTTTCCTTGGTTTTTTAACGTACCTGCTTGCCTTCCGTCTCATTTTTCACACCAATTTTGTTGTTTTTGTCAAGTATACCTACATCTCCATGGATTTCCTGTTGTCAATCTGGGTCCACGCAAGCGCACATCTCTAAACCTCCATGTAAATGTACATATGCCACAAACTGGCACTTTGACACATACCTAAATTTAATATTAAATTATTTTTGGTTTATTTTTCCTTGCCTTTAATGCTTACCTTAATCTCTGTTTCTCCTTCTTCCTTGCCTTTAATGCTTACCTTAATCTCTGTTTCTCCTTCTGCCTTGCCTTTAATGCTTACCTTAATCTCTGTTTCTCCTTCTGCCTTGCCTTTAATGCTTACCTTAATCTCTGTTTCTCCTTCTGCCTTGCCTTTAATGTTTACCTTAATCTCTTTTTGTTTTTCTTCCTTGCCTTTAATGCTTACCTTAATCTCAGTTTCTCCTTCTGCCTTGCCTTTAATGTTTACCTTAATCTCTTTTTGTTTTTCTTCCTTGCCTTTAATGCTTACCTTAATCTCTTTTTGTTGTTCTTCCTTGCCTTTAATGCTTACCTTCATCTCTGTTTCTCCTTCTTCCTTGCCTTTAATGCTTACCTTAATCTCTTGTCTTAGTCTGTGTTTTCTTCTCCTTCTTCTTGCTATTCCTTGTCCCATATACTTACCTTTTGGGACATAAAAGGGTAACAGTATGATGATGTTGTGATAACGTACATTGCCACCAAATAAAACACACCACAATTCTTTGTAGGTTTTTTAACTTAACCTTAAAAATATCAAAACTTTAAAATTGGCGGCAAAATGGGTGGCTCCTTTATTTGCGTGGCTGTTTTCTTTGATCTGTGAAAGAAAAACATCATCATTTTTAGTGTTTTATTTAGGTGATTTTTGTTATTTGTGGGGACATGAGTTTAAACTAGTTGTCCAAAAATAAACGTACTTACATTGCTTTTGGCCAACAGGGCGTCTGTTGCGCAGCCTCCTCCCTGCGTCAACCAGTACGTGCGGCTCTGAATCTGTTTGGATCCAAAACACAAGTATATTAGTTACTCTTTGTGCCTCCTGAATGTCAGATTAGGTTGTGCTTCGAGGCATCAAATCACTCACCTTCCGCAGCCACCACTTCATCTTGGCCCCCTTCCTGGCCTCTCCCTTGGGATGGTCCTGCGATGTCAGAATCTACAAATAACAATAGTGCACATGAGTATATGTATTTCTTGCATGTATTAGCACATATGTAATTTTCTTAGTCTTACCGGAGTCAGGTTGTGGGTCTGTGAGGCTCGACTCCCTGCCGTCCGATTCCCCCTCCCCTGCATGCTGAGGTCCAGCGGTTCGTCATATTCGCTCGCAGAGGAGGGGGTTGTCGTTGTCACTGGCGGTGGACCACCTATCCCTTCACCTGATTCGCCCAACACTGGGCTGCGTGCTCTTGTCCGGGTGGGGCGGAACCGCATCTACCATTCATGCGCTTAAATAGAAACACAATCATAAAAACATGCCCAGCCAAGGCCAGTGTGATTCTTGCATGTCAAGTATACACATTTACCTGGAAAATGTTTGGCGAAGTACCGCCTCACCCGGGCCTATGCCTCCTCTTTAAATCGGACCAGTGTTGGGCGATCTGGGTGAAGGTATAGGTGGTTTGGGTTCTTCGGGGCTATCGCGTCCACCACCGCCAGCGACAACGTCCTCTTCTCAAAATCTGAAGGCAGGAAGTCGTAGCGATTCCTCAGCATCATCTGTTTGTAAAATACACAATGACCCAGCATTACTCCACAAAATACATGTCCAAGTTTCTTGCCCTACCTAAAGTCACTTTCTGAACCTCTTTCTTACTCACATTGGCCTAGTTCTACTATCTGCATGTAGGCTAGTTGTAGCTGCGTACATGTCTAAAACTAAGGTGGGCTTGTATTTAACGTTACAAAGTAAGTTGTTCCTCACTAATCTTGCGCTTTGTTTTTTTTTAATTACATGTAGTGTATGCGCGTACATAAACACAAGCTTGCCTACTCACATCCATGATGATGTCGTCCTGCTCCTGTGTATATATTGCTGACATCTTGGATGCCCTTCCGGGTATGACTATGACGTTCCCCCGCGGTGACGTACGTGCGTGCGTGCGTGCACGCAGGCACACAGGCTGCTGAACACACCCACACGGTAAAAATATTTAAAGGTCAATGCACTCAGCTCTGTGTTGGATACCATATCAATATGGGCAGACCAAAAGGGAGCAGGAAGAGCCACAAAAGCCCAGAGGCGCAGAGTAGCCGCACA
Source organism: Gastrophryne carolinensis (assembly GCA_027917425.1). Lineage (NCBI taxonomy): Eukaryota > Metazoa > Chordata > Amphibia > Anura > Microhylidae > Gastrophryne > Gastrophryne carolinensis. The sequence continues at coordinate 296,485,011 of CM051235.1, read as the reverse complement.
CAAGCATCGTCTAAAAAACAACATAAGAGCAGGCACAAGACCCATGCTGAACATGCCCCCACTAAAACGGTGGTTACGCCACAGACACAGGCACATCACAAAAAACGCAGGAGCCAGGATCCCTTGACACATTCTCCACAACCTGCAAAAATACAACACTGTGAAGTACTCACCTGTAGAGTTGGTATTATATGCAGACAGCACGTCCTGCTCCAGACATAGTTCTTACATGTGGGTATACCTCCGCCTTCAGCGCCGTGCACTGCAGAACATGAAGAAAACAAGCTCCTCCCGGCCCTACATATACCGGAGGACCTCCCACAAATCCCCAGCATTGAAAAGCAGTGAGAAGGAGAGGCCAGGAGAAACAACCACCCAAAACTGGCAAAACAAAATATCAAGTATAACAATCGCCAAACAGGGTATCCAGAACAAAGTGAAAACCAGGGTGGGGTGGAGCAGGACGTGCTGTCTGCATATAATACCAACTCTACAGGTGAGTACTTCACAGAGTTGTATTATTCTAAGCAGACAGCACGTCCTGCTCCAGACATAGTCCTTACATGTGGGACATCCAATAGCAGTGTCCGTAAAGAAGGGTGGGATCCCCAACAGAAGGCAACAGCAAGCCGTTTAAACAACTACGGCCTGCAGAACCTTGCGGCCAAACGCAGCGTTAGCTGAGGCCTTAACATCAACCTTGTAAAACTTTGTAAAGGTATGAACGGAAGACCAAGTAGCGGCCTTGCAAACTTGCTCCACAGAGGCCTGGTGCTGAAAAGCCCAAGAAGCCCCAACAGCTCTAGTAGAATGAGCAGTAAGACGAAAGGGGGGAGTCTTCCCCTTAGTAGTATAGGCTTGAACCACAGCCTGACGAATCCATTTACTGATGGTAGACTTGGCAGGAGCCAAACCTTTCCTAGGCCCGTGAGGCACAACGAAGAGAGCATCCGTCTTTCTAAATGCGTGGTATGAGTGGTAACCAGGTAAGACTTGACACACCTAACCACATCCAGGGAATGTAAAACCCTCTCTTTAGGGTTATTAGGATTAGGGGGCACAAGGAAAGAAGAACAATATCTTGATTCATATGAAACGCAGACACAACCTTAGGCAGGAAGTCTGGCTTGAAGCGAAACACCACCTTATCCCGGTGTCTCTCAAAGTAGGGAGGCTGAATAGACAAGGCAGCCAACTCAGACACACGTCTAACCGAGGTAATGGCTACCAGAAAGACCACCTTGAGCGTGAGAAAAGCAAGAGCTGCTTCATGAATAGGCTCAAAAGGAGGACCCTGTAGGGCCGACAAAACCAAATTCAGATCCCAAACAGGAACCATAGGTTTCCGAGGGGGACGCACATGAGTGACCCCCTGAAAGAAAGTCTTGATAAGAGAGTGCTGGGCAAAGGTCTTCTGAAAGAATATAGACAGGGCCGAAACCTGGCCCTTCAAGGTACTAAGCTTCCGACCTAAGTCTAGGCCATGTTGTAAAAACTCCAGCACCCTGGAGACTAAGAATTCCCAGCAGGGAAGAGACCTGGATTCACACCAGTCAATGTAGGCACGCCACACCCTATAATATATGGCAGAAGAGGTCTTCTTCCTGGCTTGGACCATGGTAGCTACTACAGAAGCGGACAAACCCTTTTCCTTTAAAATGGTGGTCTCAATAGCCAAGCCGTCAAAGCCAGAGTTAGTAAATTGGGATGGCGTAGAGACCCCTGAGTTAGGAGGTCTGGAATCTTTGGTAGATCGTACTGATCTACTGCCATTTGAACCACGTCTGCGAACCTTGGCCACCTTGGGGCCACCAGAAACGTGGGTACCCCTTCCAGGGCGATCTTGCGTAGCACTCTGCCCAGAAGGGGAAACGGTGGAAACGCATACAGGAGCCGAAACTCCTTCCAAGACATTGACAGAGCATCCGTGGCCAGAGCCAGAGGATCCTGAGACAGAGATACAAAGCTCCGTAGCTTGTGATTGTGACGGGACGCAAACAGATCCACGTCTGGGACACCCCAACGGTGACACAGGGATTGAAATACCGAGTTGGAGAGGGACCACTCCCCCTGATGGGACGACCCCCTGCTCAGGGCAACTGCTAGCAGATTTTCCACCCCCGGAATGTAAACAGCCGAGATGCATTGAACATTGGTCTCTGCCCATGATAGAATCAGAGACACCTTCTGGAGAGCACCCTTGCTCCGGGTTCCTCCCTGATGATTGATGTAGGCCACCGCCGTCCTGTTGTTTGAGCGTACCTGAATCGCCAGACCCTTCAGGTGCTATGTCAATTGTTCCAGCACCAACCTGACCGCCCTGAGTTCCAGGACATTGATGGGTAGATGGGCCTCCTGAGGACCCCACCTCCCCTGGAAACGCAGGGACCTCCAGAATCCCCCCCAGCCCGAGAGACTGGCATCTGTTGTGACCGTCTCCCAGGAGGGAGCCAGGAAGGATCTGCCCCTTGTCAAGTTCCCGTGGTCCAGCCACCACGCCAGGGATTGTCTGACCGAGGGGGGAAGCACCCAGATCTCGTCCAAGGACGCTGGGTCCTTGTTCCAAACTGATAGAAGGTGAAGCTGCAGAGTTCTCAAATGGAATTGGGCAAATGGCACCGCCTCGAAGTTTGCCACCATCGAGCCCACCAACTGCATTCCCTGCCTGATAGAGGGGTGAGGGCTCGAGAGCAGGGACCTCGCCTGCGTTGTCAGAGCTTCCACCTTCTGTGGAGGAAGGAATATCCTTGACTGAACTGAATCCAGAATCATCCCCAGAAACGGTGTCACTGAGGAAGGGGACAGAGAGGACTTTGGGTAATTGATCACCCAGCCGAAGGACTCCAGGGTGGTCACCACCAACCGCGTGTCCAGCTCTGCCTGCTGCAGAGACTGGGATGAGATAAGTATATCATCCAGGTAGGGTAACACTCGTATGCTTCTTAGTCTCAACAGAGACATTACTCCTGCCAGCACCTTGGTGAATACCCTGGGGGCTGACGTAAGTCCGAATGGCAGGGCCACAAACTGGTAATGCTGGTCGAGCAGCGCAAATCTGAGGAACCTTTGATGCCCCGGGAACACCGGAACGTGCAGGTAAGCGTCCTTGATGTCCACAGATGTCATGAAGTCCCCTGGGCGCAGTGAGGCAATGGCCGAGCGCAGAGTTTCCATACGAAAATGCCTGTTTCTGACAAATCTGTTTAAGATTTTTAAGTCCAGAATGGGTCTGACTGACCCGTCCTTTTTGGGCACCGTGAACAGGTTGGAATAAAGCCCCACGCCCCTGTCTTTTAAGGGGACCTTGCAAATGACCCCGAGGTCTAGAAGTTCCTGCACCGCAAGCGTCAAGACTTGAGCTGAGGCAGGATCCTGTGGGATTCGGGACCCGACGAACCTGGTAGGGGGCAGTACAGCAAACTCTATCTTGTAACCGGAGGACACTACCTCCTGAATCCACCGGTCTGGGACGTGGCGTCTCCAGACATGCTGAAAATGCTGTAGACATCCCCCCACCCTGACGGGCGAGGGCGCCCCTTCATGCCTGGGGGGTCTTGGGAGGGGCTTTGGCCCCCAGGAAGAGCTGGGGCGGCGTCCTCTGTTCTTGTTCCAGGAATCTGTGCAAGCTCCGGCGAAGGACACCCCTCTTCCCTGTTTAGCCCCACGGTAGGGGGTCGAGTGGGAGCTTGGGCCACGAAAGGGCCGAATCTGATGCTTGCGCTGGGGTAGCTTGCCCCCTTTAGCAAAGATATCTAACCTTTCTCCAAACAGGCGCAGTCCTTTGAAAGGAAGCCCCGTAAGGGCCTTCTTGGCTACATTGTCAGCTGCCCACTGGCGTAACCAGACCGCTCGGCGTATGGCTACCACCAGAGCAGAGGATCTAGCACTCAGCTTGATCGCATCGTCCGATGCAGACAGTATATAATTGATAAAAGTCTCACAGGTAACCAAAGCATTGGCGGCATCGGGTGGCAAGTCATCCGCCCCTTCAAGAGCAGTCTTAACCGCCGTGATGGCTGAGGCGCAAACCGGGCGGAGCGAGGCTCCCCCAAATGCAAAGGCATGACATGCCAATTGATCAACCCGTCGATCCTCCAGATCCCGCAGTGTAGTAGTGTCAGGGGAGTGCATAATCGAGGTATTGGACAGACCCAGGATCGGGGCGTCGACTTCGGGTGGCGAAGTCCAACACTTGATCAGGGCAGCAGGGAATGGATACTTCTTATCCACAGTCTTAGGAACCCCCTGGAGTTTGCTGGGATGTTCCCACTCCTTTAAGACTAGATTATTAAAATTTGTTCCGGGAATTTCAACCGCACCTTAGCGGTATGGAACAGGTCACCTCTTTGCAGAGGAGCTGCAGGCGGGGGAGAGAGGGATAACACATCAAAGATCTGGGTCAGCAAACTATCAACGTCATCCTGGGACCAAAGGCCAGAACCAGATTCATCCTGGCTCCTGGACTCATCGTCGTAGGACCCCGAGTCAGAAAACCGTTCCCCTTCCTCTGAAGGGGAGTGTGCGTAGGACAAATGTAAATCATCCGAGTCTACAGGAAGAATAGTGGCTTCAGGATTCAGGTGGCGCTTTTTATCGGTAGCCTTGCGCGCCAAGGAGCCAGCGACTAAACTTTCCACGCTAGCCAGTCTAGCGGCAAAGTCAGCATGGGAGTCCCCGCTAGGATTGGGGGTTAGACTCAGGCTTGGGGGGGTAGGAGAAACAAGGCAAGGCGCGGGCCCAGCCTCCGAAGAGGTGGGTAGGCCAGCTAGCGCCTGCTAGGCACAAGGGACGCAGACCCGTGCATTGTCACCACTGCTAGGTAGGACCCCACAAACTACACACAGACGGGCTTGTCCCGAAGGAACCCCGTTCACGATATCCTGAGATGCCTCCATATGGTGATTATTATTATTATATTTAATATGCCAGTAGGGATTGACGCTGTAAAGCAACCCTGGATGCCCCAAACACCTGCTGGGAAGTGGGAGTGATTTGATTAAAAGGTTCTGGGCCGGACTCTACAACGGGCCGGGAGAAGCCACCAAAGTCCGCGGTCTGAAAGACACAAGGGGAAAAGGGACGTCAGAGCCAAGCGCGAAGAAGTCAAGATAGGAAAGGGATCGTCCATGAGGGCACTTACCGAACAGCGAGGGGAGGACCGTCTTCACCACGCGCATGTGAGAAGGAAATGGCACCAAGCGAACCTCGAAGGGCGGGCCAGAGCGGACGATGATGCGGAGCACGCCAAACCGCACCACGCCCCCCCTGCCCCCGGAGAGCGCGAAGCTCGAAGGCGCGCAGCCTATCAGAAGCGACAGATAGTGTCAGGGAGACATCACCTCAGAGACATCTGACAGGGTGAAAAAAACAGTGACAGGACGCAAGCGTCTATAGAATAAAACTGAAGTACGCGCCAAGTAATACGTGAAGGCGCAGTAGGAAAGCAAAAGGCTGAGATTGAAGCGCAGCTCTGACTCCAAGGACCAAATAAGACAAAGGTTGACTAGTGTGATTAGGGCAAGGATTAGCTGTCGTAGACACGACCCCCCCCCCCCTCTTTTTTCCCCCACTAACGGGGAAATCTAGGGAGGAAGGTGATCCAATATACTGGGTTCACCGCTACACCGGGCAAGGGGCACTAGTGCGAGAGGGGCATCCAATAGAAGGCTCACCATACGCCTTAACCGCCTACCCTATGGAGGGGGATTGTGGTGGGGTCTAGCTCCGTAAGCACACTAGGTGCTGCCTACCTTCACCCGACCCCCGCAGCCCAGGCTGGGAGGCATTAATTCACAATGAGGACGGGTGGAAATAGTCCCGCAGGGCCTCGGACTTTAAAGCCCCGCTCGCCTGCGAGAGCGTGATACTTCATGTCTTCGCAGTTCCAGCACTGCAGAGATAACTGGGGATTTGTGGGAGGTCCTCCGGTATATGTAGGGCCGGGAGGAGCTTGTTTTCTTCATGTTCTGCAGTGCACGGCGCTGAAGGCGGAGGTATACCCACATGTAAGGACTATGTCTGGAGCAGGACGTGCTGTCTGCTTAGAATATCAACACGACCACACAAGGGTGCCAAATCTATTAAGACCCTGCAGCATCCTCCTCCTCCGCAACACACCAAGCATACACAAAAAACCAAACACACCAGCAAGGGTAAGCGTAGTGTCAAACCCTCCACCCCACCCAGGTCACCCACCCCTCCACCCCACCCAGGTCACCCATCCCTCCACCTCAACCCTCTGGGTCACAAAGTTCCACTAACTCAGAGTCCCCATCCAGCTCAACAGGTGAAAGCTCCACAGGCACCCAGACATTAACCCAGAGCAGCACACACACACCATCACACTCCCCCCTAAGCCCAAGAACCACACATGACTCCCCAGATAGCCAACCATCTATTTCAACTGATGCAGGGGACACCACACACCCATGTGGGCGCCAACTACGCCGTGGGTCACTAACAGCCCGTTTTTGCGATGCACAAAGCATGGCTGTTGCCAATGCCATTTGTGAGCATTATGATGCCCTATTTGGCCGTAATTATTATTTTATTATTAGGTGTGCTTTAATCTTCCCCAGCCTGCAGACAGGGGGTGGTTTACCAACCAAAATAATACTAACCCCAGCCGAGGAACATGTATACACATACATACACCCGGCAGCATTCAGGGCCTGCAAGAGGCACACGACACCGACCGGAATGTTAGGTCACAAGGTGAGTTTGATTTGGCCATGAGATTTTAAAATGAGGTACAAAAGCCTGTGTTACGCCAGACAACACACTGTACTTGCTGTTTAATGTAATCTAACACTCTCACTTCCAAGGACAAAGTCAACAGACCACACAAGGCCAAGCAACCCCTGGCTTATCCCCGAGGCCCATGCCACACCAGGATTCGCAAGAACGAACCCAAATTGATATTGTGGATGAGGTGAGTCAATATCAATTTGGGTTCGTTGTTGCGAGTGGACTTTTAACATTGAATTTGGATCCATTCGTTTGCCATAAGGAAACTAATATGAACCTACATTTCTTTACAGAACACAGTAAGTCCACCAATAATCGAACATATAAGAGATTTGGAGGAGGACACACATCAGATGTCACAAACCTACTACTGAGCCAGTGGCCGCAACTCAGACACCACAGGCACAACAACAACATCCACACCCTCATTCTGAATCTGAACCACCCACCCGTGCCACTGCTAGAACACAGCCAAGGCGCCATCTAAGCCAAAGAAGACAGCTGCAAATTATGGAGGAAGCCTGGCACCAGGAAAATATAGCATTTTCAGCAAGCACACAACAATTTAATGACACTGTGTGCACCCAACTAACATCCCTGAATACCCAATTAGAGGTTTTAAACAGAAATGTGTCTGCCCTAAACAGCCATATGGGGGAAATGGTGCAACAATGGCAGGACATTAACCAAAGCCTGGCACACATTGCTGCACACATGCCCCCACACCATCAATCAACTGCAACATCCTCCACAACCTACCACTAAATTGTGGTGTAATAGTATATGACCCCACGTTCAAGTTTCAGTTTTAAAAAAAAAAAAAAAATGAAAATTAACAATTTGTTTAATCACAAAGCAAAAAATAAAAAAATTTAAAAAAGCCTTGTGATTTATGAAAATACATTGGCCACAAGTTCAGCACGTATTGTGTGTGTTGTGCCACTTTGTGTACCAGAGTAAGGAGGGGTCTGCTCGTCAGAAATCGGGAAAGGTTCTGCAGCCAGGTCAGTATATCGAGCAATCCTGCTTCTAATGGCAAGGTTGTGCAGGACCCCACAAGCAATAATGAATTGGATGACCTTGCCAGGCTGATACTGAAGGGCACCCCCACTCTGATCCAGACATCGGAAACGCATCTTCAACAACCCAAAGGCACGTTCCACCACAGAGCGAGTCCTCCTATGGACTGTGTTATAGCGCTCCTGGGCCTGGGAAGATGGGTGCAGGATGGGTGTGAGCAGCCATGGTAACAAGGGATAGCCTGAGTCAACCTGCAAAAATCCAAAAGAAAAACATAAGGTGGATGCTAAAAATAAGGTTTAGCTGTGCATTGGCACATTATTAAACAGGGACAAATAGGTGAGCTAGGTATTGTTTGAGGAAATTACATTTTTGATGAGGCTACATACACATGCAACCTGTACACTCATTAAAAATGTCTGTGGAATGCTACTTAGATAAGAGGGCCATAACATAACACAATAGTGGTGAATCCCTTCACCTATTAAATTTAAATTAAAAACTAATACAAAAATTAAGTTGGCAAGTTTCATGGAAATGTATCACAGATTAGTGGTGTACTGGCAAATCCAAATTCAAACATGGGGGCCCACAACTACAACTTTAAGACACATACCCAGTAGCCATCCACCAGAAAGATCTCCAGATTGAAACCGGTGATAGGCTTGAGTTCCTCAAAATATGCGCGTCATGCGTGGACCCAGGGAAGCCTGCAAACATGCTGAAAAATTGAAGATCAGGGCCCGCCACTGCCTGAACATTGATGGAATGGCCCATCTTCCTGTTCCTGCACAAAGCCAACAAAAAGTGGAATTAGTGTGAGGCCTAAAAAATGTTTGCTTAAAAAAAAAAACAGAACCAAACCACATACCTGAACAGATACTCCAGGTCAGCAGGGGGGATCAATGAGACATGTGTGCAATCGATTGCACCAATGACGTTGGGCATGTCGGCTATGTTATAAAAGCCCAGCTTAACCGCATTCCAGGCTTCCCCTGTTTGTGGGAAAAAAATATAATTCTGTGCCAGGGTAGCCATGCCATCCAAAAACTTGGTTAGGCTGCGGCTCAGCGTAGACTGGGAGAACCCCCACGGAGAAGGCACCCAGTCTCTGGAACGAGCCGTTCACCAAAAACTGCAGGCAGCCAACCAATTTGGTCATACCTGCAATTGCATGCCCCTTTCTTGTGGTGGGGGCTAACCATGGCCGCAGCTCGCTATACAAGGCATGGAGAGAAACACGGTTAAGGCGGGTGAGCTCGAATAGGTCAACGTCATGCATGCAAACGATGTCCAATGGCGTTCGGTGCAGCCTGGTTTCTGCCATGCTCATAAGTACCAGACCGCGTAGCTGGCGTCTTTGATGTTGGCCCACAGAGGAATGCATTTCCAAAAAGCACGGAGCTCAAATACGGCTGGTCAGACTGCCCGTAAGTGAAGGCTCGGCGGCCACGTTTTATTAGGGTGATTTCAATCGGAAATCAAGGCTCTGCATCACTGAAAAAAACGGACCAATGAACGACCCGTCTGTTTTCCCGGGAAACAGCCTCTGGCGAGCCGACAATCGGAAAGGCGGCTGAGCACACACCTGAGCGCATAAACGCACACAAAAACCAACGTAGCACCCTTTCCTGACCCGATCACAGCCCAAAACCAACGGGAAAACGCACCGGATAGCTGAACGGGGAGGCTCTGCATCAAGGCAATAGACTGGGGTGTGCAGCACAATATTCCCACGAAAAGAGGAAGTGTCTCTGGAGCACGCAGCATTGCATGGGCTCCATGTCATAACCATTGTGACTTATGTGCAAACCTTCACCATTTCAATGCCCCAACATTTTGGAGCACAGCTAATCTTGGTTGCTCATCTGCTGGAATCTTGGGTGACTTCTGCTTATTTCTTTTTTTTGGTTCCAGGGTTCTGCAGCAGGTTTTTCCCAAAAGGAAGATTTTCTTCTCCAGACAGTGACAGGCTGGTTGTGTCTGATGGAGGTAATAAGCTCCTCAGTTGGTTAGCTGTATTCAGGACCCTGTGACACACTCGTCGTTGCTGCTCCAAAGTCTCGGATTAGAGAGGATTTTCGCAGACCAACAGTAAATCAGAGAAGTGTGAGAAACAGAGATGTCTACTATCAGCAATCCTGTCAAATTTACGGTGTCATGCCTGACTAACCTGAACTACCAGTCCTGGAAATTCAAGGTCAAGATGCTGCTTATAGGAGAAGGTACGTGGACATCTATTCAGGAACCTATGCCTAATCCATTACCAGATGATTGGCTATAAAAGGATCAGAAATCACAGAGCACTATCTCCCTCAGCATAGATGATAATCATATTGTGCATATATGCAAGTGTGCAACTGCAAAGGAGATGTGGGATGAATTACAGAAAGTGCATGGATGATTAAACCTCAGCAGTAAGCTTTATTTCATGAGAAAGGACACACTCTAGCAGAAGGGACAATTGAAGGTGAACTTTATCATCTAAACTGTAAATAAAGTAAAGAAAGTCTGTAATGTCTGCTTAAAAACTGTATCCATGTATGGCACAGACATCTTGGTCATAGACACCCAGAAACAATAAGGAAGCTATCAACAACAGCTTGCAGAAGAAATTACAATAGATCAATTCAGTCAAATTATGAAATGCACCAGTTGTCTAAAAGGGAAAATGTCAAGAAAATCCTTTCCTAAAAATAGCAGCACTTGATCTGCACAGCTACTGGATTTGATACATACAGATGTATGTGGTCCAATGAGTGTTCAAACCCCCAGCAAGATGAGACATTTTCTAACACAGCAAGGATGGAGTGTCACAGAAGTTTGAAGAATATCTTGCTTTAGTGTTTAACAAATTTGGAGGAATGCCAAAAGCCCTGCGTGCAGATAATGGAACCGAATATACAAGTGGTAAGGTGCTAACCATTTTGAAAAAGAAAGGAATCGTGTTCCAGACTACCGAAATGAACAAAGTCATGAGTGATGAAGGATTTCAAAGATCTCAAGCCGATGTTTATACACAAAATGTGTAGCCAAGAAATTCACTTAAGTTCTTCTATAGGTAGATGATGTAATCATCGCCCATCAAGAAGTAAGAGAAACTGCAAAACTAGGTGAAGTTCTCAACCTCACTTTGAAACAAAATACCTTGGAAATGTGATATTATATATGGGAATCCAAATCCAGAGAGAGGAAGATAGAAGTTTTCTTCTCAACCAAAGTTTTAAAATCTCCTCAGTCCTGAAGCAGTTTGGAGTGTTATAAACCAATGCTGCATCAACACCAATGGATCCATCCTACTTGAATATAGAAGGAGAAGAAGATATACTACCCAACAATGAAAGTTATCAACAATCAGTGGGGGCACATAGCAACTACTACTCACCCGGATATCACAGCCTAGTTGGTATTCTTTGTAGATATGTACACAAGCCTCACCAGAGAGTCTGGAATGCAATCAAGAGACAATATCTTAACCCTTTAAACGCCAGCCACGTAAATTTTACGTGGCTGCCTCTCCAACAGTTAAACGCCAGCCACGTAAAATTTACGTGCCTGACTTTCCCCAGACATAAAAAAAAAAGTTAAAATAAAAGACACTTACCTGACCCCTTGTTCGATCTGGCCGGGTCTCCTCTTCAGCCAGAGGGGCTCCGATCGCCCATCGGGGCTCCTCCGGCTGCAGGGGAGGGCCCGGAATAGGGTGCCCCCCCGTTTCAGCAGCCGCCCGGTTTCCTGTTAAAAAAAATAAATAAAATAAAATGACACTTACCAACCTTTGTCCCCGCCGGCTCCCGCAGGCTCTCCTCTTCACGTTTTCTGGAGGGGGCATAACAGCCCTCCTCCCTCAGCGTCTTCCGATGGCGGCCGCCATCTTGGATTCTGGCCCCGCCCATTCGGGGCGGGGCCGGTGACGTCACCGCCGGGTGTCATCGGGGCACCCGGCGGTTCAGCTGTCAGATGCCAGTGACGGCTGGACAGAGGAGGAGGGAGGTAGGCGATCGTCCGATCGCCTGCCTCCCCCCTCCTCTGCCCAGCCGTCACTGACAGCAGATCGCCACGGGACACAGGAAATGAAGATCGGAGGTGAGTAAAGTAAAACTTTTTTTTTTTTTTAATAAAGTTATTTTCATAAACGTGTGTGCCTTTTTTTTTTACCTTTTAACCCTTTGTGAACTGGTAAGGGGTCCATGTGACCCCTATACCAGTTCACAGGGCTCGGGGGTCTGGCAAGTCACCTGCGGCTGGCGGGTGACTTGCCATTAACCCCTGGCCCCCCAAATTACCTGCCTCCCCAAAGCCCAGGGGGGGGGCAGAAGAGCCGTGGCCCTATGTAGCCGCAGGGCCAGGGGCCACTAAAGCTGGCCCCTGCGCCCTGTTCTACAAGCCCCCATAGCTGGTCACAGGCTGGTTACGCTGGGTAGGGGGGACCTCACGCCATTTTTTTTGGGGATTTTTAAGGGTTTTAACCTTTAAAAATCCAAAAAAAAAATGGGGACCCTATGTCATTTTTTTTTTAAATTAACCCTTTGTTACCTGTAGCCCAGTAGGTATAAAAGGCTTCCAGCAGCAGCAGGAGAGCAGAAGCCTAAGTGATCAGCGTGGGACACAGGGATGGATGGGAGGTAAGTATTAAAAAAAAAATATTAAAAAACATTTATTTTTTTTTAATAAAGATATTTTTTAAAAAGTGTGTCTGTGTGTTTTTTTTTACTTTTAACCCTTTGTTTACTGGTAAGGGGTCCATGTGACCCCTATACCAGTTCACAAGGCTCGGGGGTCTGGCAAGTCACCTGCGACTAGCGGGTGACTTGCCATTAACCCCTGGCCCCCCAAATTACCTGCCTCCCCAAAGGGGGGGGGCAGAAGAGCCGGGGCCCTAGGCTATGACGGCTTGTAGCCGCAGGGCCAGGGGCCACTGAAGCTGGCCCCTGCGCCCTGTTCTACAAGCCCCCATAGCTGGTCACAGGCTGGTTATGCTGGGTAGGGGGGACCTCACGCCATTTTTTTTTTTGGATTTTTAAGGGTTTTAACCCTTAAAAATCCAAAAAATAAAATGGGGTCCCCCTCCCTTTGAGGGGGGACCCTATGTCATTTTTTTTTAATTAACCCTTTGTTAACTGTAACCCAGCAGGAGAGCAGAAGCCTAAGTGATCAGAGTGGGACACAGGGATGGATGGGAGGTAACTATTAAAAAAAATAATTAAAAAAATATATATTTTTTTAAAGTGTGTCTCTGTGTGTTTTTTTTTTTTTTTTACTTTTAACCCTTTGTGAACTGGTAAGGGGTCCATGTGACCCCTATACCAGTTCACAGGGCTCGGGGGTCACCTGCGGCTAGTGGGTGACTTGCCATTAACCCAGAGACCCCCCATTACCTGCCTCACAAAAAAACCTTAAAATTCCCCCAAGAAATGGTGCCCCCCCCCCCCCCCCCGTGAAGGGGGACCCCACACCAATTTTTTTTTATTTAACCCTTTATTATGTGGATAGTAGTTGTATTTTATTTGTAAATGTTATAAAATGCTCTTTTCAGTTTATGGGATCACCTGGACAGGAACGGGGGGCTACCGATACATATGTGGTATCATTGTAATCAGGAGAAATGGGGCTTTCACATGCAATATGGTTTTCTTTAATAAAATAAATGTTTTTGTTTAAAATAAAGGAGACAATTTAAAAAATATATATTTTTTTATTTTTTTATTTAAAAATATTTTAAAAAGTAGAAAAAATACAAACAAGACATTTCATGTTAAAGCCTAAACTCTGCCACAAAAAGAAAATATGCCATTTTCTTGGAAATTCCTGCAAAAATCACAGTTAAACATCACGCAAAATGGTGAAAAATATCCTGTCAGGAGAGGGTGACAAAATCTCAAGTAGACTGGCAGTCAAAAGGTTACAGGTACCTATGCATGTTGGGTATTGTTCTGCTCGGGGGACCTTGCGCTTTCAGATTTAGCTTGTTTTTTCTTATTTGCATATTGATATTTTAGGAAAATGTGTTTTTTATTCTGCTTTTTTATACATTTTTTTGTGAAACCCTGTGCAACCTAAGAATTCTTCGAGATATTACTTCCAGAAAGATGAGCCCACAACAAGCTGGGTACGCTTAGAAAGCTTAATATGTGTACTTTCAGGGAATATATGGTTTATGGGGGATATTCCAAATGTAAAGGGTTGGTTTGGTAGAAAAAGCACAAGGTGCGCACTTTGTCTGCAGAGCTGAAAATCTGAAGTAAAATTACCGTTATGCGCATGCTTTACTTTGGTGTGTTTGGCAACTCTTTCCTTGACAGAACCTATGCATGTTGGGTATCATTCTGTTTGGGGGATGTTGCTTTTTCAGATTTTCTGTTTTTTTCTGGTTTGCATATAGGTTTTTTAGGAAAATGTGGTTTTGATTCTGCTTTTTTATTCATTTTTAGGGAAACCCTGTGCAACCAAAGAATACATTGAGGGATTACTTCCAGAAAACTGCACCCATGTCAACAAGCCTGGTACGCCTAGAAAGCTTGAGGTGTGTACTTCTAGGGAATATATAGTTTGTGGGGGGTATTTCAAATGTAAAGGGTTGTTTTTCTTGAAAAACTGCAAGGTGCGCATATTGTGCACAGTTGTATTTTATCTGAAAATCTCCTAAAGCGTTGTTTCAGTTTGGGGGAGTCTCCTGGGCAGGAAAGGGTATCTACCTATACATATGTGGTACCGCTGTAACCAGGAGAAATTGGGGTTTCACACGCAATAAGATTTTATTGACAAACTTACATTTTTCATTACAAAAAAACACTACAAATTGTAAAAAATAGTTTTTTTTATTTTTTTGCACAATTTTCACCCAAAAATATTGAGAATACACTTAGAAAATGACAAACAAGACATTTCATGTTAAAGCCCAGGCTCTGCTGAAAAAAACAATATATCACTTTCCTGGGAAATCCCTGGAAATCCCTTCAAAAATCACAGTTGAACATGGGGAGCGCAAAATAGTGCAAAATGGTCTGGCAACAAAGGGTGACAAAATCTCAAGGTAGGCTGTCGGTTAAAGGGTTAAAGGCTAAATCTTAAGATATTTGCATCAGGTGATTTGACTCTCATAGGTTACTGGGCAGATTGGGCTGGGTATTCAAGTGATCGGACATCAACAAGTTAGGAGACATTTTAGTTTCCTGGTCCAGCAGAAAACAGGTGTCAGTTGTGTTCATGCAAGTCAATAAGTAATTTGCTTGAAACAACTTATGGAAGATTTCGGTAAACCACTAACCCAGCCAACAATTATCTATGCCAGCAGTGAGAAAGGCAGTGTAAGGTCTAAGCACATATTAAACATTACCACTTGTGTGATTTAGTGGCAAGCGGGTTACTTGAGTTTGTTTATTGTTAATCTGACAAAATGATAGCCGATGGCATGACAAAGCCATTATCAAGAGCCAAGTTTGAGGAATTAAGAACTGCTATGGGACTAACAAGACAAGTAGTTGTAGAGTGGGGGTGGAATAGCTTTAATGCAACAACTACATCCTGTATATGACTGTCTGCATGTTATGCTATTGATAAAATTAGTTCAAAGAACAAAACAGCTATTGCTTAACTGGGCCCCTGTACATTACTGATGTGTCTCATAGGCCCAGTGATGTTGAGCACTAGCCTGCTGCTCTGCTGCATTAGACACAACCTATCGCTTCAATATGTCCTCCATTTTCCAGGAAAAAATTGGTAGTGGCCCTTTCAATTATTATGGTGATTGCCTTGTCTGTCCTAGAACCAGTTGTGATCTTCAGTGGATTAACAGGATCACTGGACACTGTACTGTAGAAATCACAAAGTAATTTTATTCCTTTGTAGGTCTGGGGAGTTAATAAAAACTCCCTAAACCTGGCTTGCCCATCCCCCCTGCCCCTCCATTTGAGCATTTGTTTAATAAAAACTTACCTCTCCGGTTACATCTCACAACCCTCTGCTCCCTCCCCAACTTCCATAGGGCAACACCATCTTGGAAGCCTTTGGCTTCCCGACAGATACTGCACCACCCGTCAGATCTTGCGCATGCGTTGTGTCATTACATAGGCTGCAATGACAGTGGGTGCAAATGCAGATGAGATCTTGGAGCTGACTCTGTTAAGTGCTGCTTGGTAAGTGGTGAGTTAAAGCAGGAGTTAAAAAGTTACAAGCAGAAGTGCTGAAGCTGTAAGTATCTACCTTTGATTTCAGAGTGTTATTTAAGTGTTGTAAATTCTTCACTTAAAAAAGGGATTGGTGTTCCAACAAATTGATACAATAGGCTTGATTCAGAGGCACATTTGTCTGCACTTTGGTAGCTGTCTGTGAAAGTTTTTGTGTGTGTTTGTCATTTTTAGGGATGAGCGAATCGATCCGGACGAACCCAAATTCGTTCCGAATTTCAGGAAAAATTTGATTCTGAACGAATCTGAATTTTCCCGCGATTCGATCGATCGAAGTTTTCCTTTAAACTCCATTTATTTCAATTACAGGCATTCTAAAATGGTGGATGGACATGTCCAGACATATCCCCTGGGGCAAGGTATCATGGGAAAGTCACATGCAGCCTATCAGCAGCCAGGAAGCCCGGTGACGTCACCGTGCTATATAAACCGGCAGCCATTTTCCATGTTCGCAGTTCAGCGTTGTATTGCGGCCAGAGCAGAGCTGGTTACAGACAGGGGCGGTTAGAGATAGGTAGGGAGAATCAGAGAGACCGACAGAGAGGCAGAAAATACCATTTTGTGATTACTCACCTGTAAAATGGATATTATAAGTATGCCTCACACCCTGCTTCGTTAATGATTAATCACTTCTGGGTTATAGCCACTAGATGGCGCTTTTCTAGCAGAGATGGCAAAAAAAGAAGCCCCTCCCGGTCCACAAATACCTGGGACCCCCCACACATTCCCCAGGGGACCAGGAAGAGCCAATAATAAAAAATAACAACATGAACAAGGAAAACATTTCACCATAAAGAGGATCCAAGATACAACTCAGGGCGGGTCGAAGCAGGGTATGAGGCATACTTATAATATCCATTTTACAGGTGAGTAATCACAAAATGGTATTATTCCAAGTATGCCTCACACCCTGCTTCGTTAATGATTAATCACTTCTGGGACATCCAGTAGCAGTGTCCAAAAATGGGTGGGGATCCCAACAGGCAATAATGCCCAAAGTAAATCACTGCAGCTTGCAGAACTTTGCGGCCAAAAAACAGCATCCGCTGAGGCCCGCACATCAACCTCATAAAACTTGGCAAAAGTATGAACAGAAGACCAAGTACAGCACGAGTAGAATGAGCAGTGATCTGAAAAGGGGAATCCCTCCCCTTGGCAGCATAGGCCCTAAAACCTGCCTAACGAATCCAATTACTAAAGATAGACTTGACGGACGCCAAAAAACCTTCCTGGGCCCGGAGGGCACCACAACAAAAGGCGTCCGCCTTCCGGAATGGTGAAGTAGCCACCAGATAGAACCTTACACATCTAACAACATCCAGAGAGTGCAAGGCCCTCTCCTTGTCGTTGCTAGGCTTAGGACACAAGTAAGGAAGCACAATGCCCTAACTGAGTTGAAAGGCAGAGACAACCATTGGCAGAAAGTCCGGTCTAAAGCGGAAAACCACCTTGTCTTGATGTCTCTCAAAGCGGGGTCCTGAATGAACAGAGCCGCCAACTCAGAAACACGTCGAACAGAGATGATAGCCACCAAAACGGCAAATTTTTAAGGTGAAAAAGGATAGAGCAGAAACCTGCCCAGGTTCAAAAGAAGGACCCTGAAGGTCAGACAACACCAAATTTAAATCCCAAACAGGTAACCAGGGTTTGCGAGGAAGGCGCACAACAGTGACCCCCTGGAAAAAAATTGTAACCAAAAGATGAAGAGCGAAAGACCTCTGAAGAAAACCGCAAGAGCGGAAACATGCCCCTTCCGAGTGCTAAGTTGAAAACCCATGTCCAGTCCATGCTGACGGAACTCCAGAGTTCGAGGGATGGAAAAAACACCCGACAAGGAAAGACTCTATCCTCGCACCAATCAAAGTAGGTCCGCCAGGTCCTGTAGTAGATATCAGAGGAAGATTACTTCCCAGCCCTGACAAGCGTTCGGACAACAGTTTTAGACCAACCCATTTCTAGTAGAATGGAGGCTGCAGCAGCCACACTGTCAAGCCAGCATTTGTAAATTGGAGTAACAAGCTGACCTAGCGTGATCAGATCCGAAACCAGAGGCAGTCTGTACTGATCGACTGCCAACCACACGACGTCTGCGAACCACACCTGTCTTGGCCACCTCGAGGCCATCAGAATTACTGGCACACCCTCGCGAACCAGCTTGCATACCACCTTGCCCACCATGGGAAAGGGAGGAAACAGATACAGGAAACCGAGTTCCCGCCAGAACAGAGACATGGCATCCACCGCCAGAGCCAGAGGGTCCTGGGACAGAAACAAATGCAGGGAGCCTGTGATTGTGCTGAGAGGCAAACAGATCCACCTCCAGCATCCCCCACCTGCGACAGGGGAATAGAATTACCTCGTTGCTGAGGGACCATTCCCCCCGGCGAGAGAACCCCCTGCTTAGGGAGTCCGCTGCCAGGTTCTCCACCCCTGGAATGTACACTGCCGAGATGCCTGGCACATTGCTCTCGGCCCATGCAAGAATCAGAGACACCTCCCGGAGGGCACTCTTGCTGCGAGCCCCTCCTTGGCGATTGATGTAAGCAACTGCAGTCCGATAATCGGAGCGAACCAGAACCGGTACCTGGAGGTGATGTGCCACGTGCGACAGCACCAACCAAACCGCCCTCAGCTACAGAAAGTTGATGAAAGTGTAAGCCTCCTGAGGACCCCACAGCCCCTGGACCTGAAGGTCTCTCCAGAACGCAGGTCCGATCCAGGGACAGAGGACATTTATCCCAGGACGATAATAGAGGGAATTGAAGAGGTCTCATGTGAAACTGGGCAAAGGGCACTGCCTCAAAGCAAGGCACCTTCAATCCCACCAGCCTCATCCCTTGTCTGAAGGACGGACGAGGGTTGGACATAAGAAAACAAATTAGTGCATGAAGAACATCCGCCTTCGGCTGGTGAAAGAAAACCCTGAGCTGAATGGCATCCAGAGTCATGCCCAGGAATGAGAGCCACCCTTGACGGAGAGAGTGAGGACTTGGGGCAAATGAATACCCACCCGAACCTCTCCAGCGTCGTCACCACCTTCCGGATGTCCAGTTCCGCCTGGAGGAAAGAAGATGACGTAATGAGAAGGTCGTCCAGATAAGGCAAAATGCGAATGCCCTGGACTCTAAGACGGGCCAGCACGCCCGCCAACACCTTGGCGAACACCCTGGGTGCCGAGGCCAACCCAAAGAGAAGAGCCACAAACTGGTAGTGCTGATCGCCTACCGCAAACCTGAGGAACCATTGGTGTCCCGGGAAAAAACCGGCACATGAAGGTAAGCATCCCTAATGCCCATCAAGGTCAAAAAGTCCCCTGGGCATAGGAAATTGACAGCAGAGCGCATGGAATCCATGCGAAATTTTCTGGTTCAGAAGAACCGGTTGAGAATCTTTAAGTCCAAAATGGATCTTACGGAGCCATCCTTCCTGGGCACAGTAAAGAGGTTGGAAAAGTAACACAGACCTCTCTCTATGGGGGGAACTGGACAAACGACCCCCATATGCCAAAGGCTTTGCACCGCCAGAAAACAGTCCCTGAGCCGCCCGTGGGTCCTAGGAACCCTTGACCTGAGGAATCTGGGAAGAGGCCGGTAAACTCCAGCTTGTACCCGGAGGAGACCACCTCCAGGATCCAATTGTCTGTGACCTCATGAGTCCAGACCAAAGCGAAGAGCGGCAGCCGTCCCCCCACCCGCAAGGGTGAGAGCGCCCCCCCATTGCTGAGCGGGCTCGGCAGCGGATTTGGGGTTAGCACCCCAGGAAAACCCAGGTCGGGCAAGTCCTCTGCCCCTACCCCAGGCACCACTTCTGAATGCAATGAAGGATGTTCCCCTGCCCGTCCAAGAGCCACGAAAGGAGAGGTTGAAAGAGCCTGAACCACGAAGGGGCTGGTCCTGCTACTTGCGTAGAGGTAACTTGCCTCCCTTGATAACAGAATCTAGTCGATCACCAAACAGTTGCAGACCCGCGAAGGAATGCCCTGTGAGCGCCTTCTTGGCAGTGTTATCGGACGCCTACTGGCGCAACCAGACCAATCGGCGTATAGCAACCTGCAATGCCGAGGCCCTGCTACACATACGGATGGTATCATCCAAGGCTGATAAGACAAAGGCAATGAACATATCACAATGAGTCAAAGGTCTAAACTCCTCGCTGCAAGGATTAGATTGGGAACCATCCAGAAGGCCCCTAGAAAGCTCTAGTAGCCGCAGCCGTAAGAGCTGAAGCACACACCGGGCGCAAGGCCGCACCCACCAGCAAAGGCATGCGAAGCTAGTCGGACGAGACGTCGGTCTTCACTATCCCTCAAGGTAGTGAAATCCGGGGAATGCACGCCCAACGTAGTGGACAATCCCAGAACGGGAGCGTCGACCTCTGGGGATGTAGACCAATGCTTAACCACATCAACAGGGAAGGGATACTTCCTATCCCACCCTTAAGGAAAACCAGGGAGCCAGCTAGGCCATTCCCATTCCTTAAAAATCAGATAGTTAAAGTGCTTCTGATCCGGAAACTCCAAACGAGGCTCGGAGGTACCAAAAAAATTTTTCCCAATGTGCAGGGGCCTCCGCAGGAGGGGAAATGGCAAGCACTACAAAATTATGGGTAAGGAGCCTGGGAGTATCAACGGTATCCCCACGCTCCGTACCGGCATCGGAGTCAGGAAACAATTCCCCCTCCTCAAACGGGGAATAAGCCGACCAATCAAAAGGATTATAATCATTATAGTCAAGGGCCGGCGCAGCGGGCGCCAAGTGCCGTCTCATAGCTGGGGCCATCCTGGCCGCAGAGCTAGCAATCATTCTCTCAATGTTGGCCAGTCTGGCTCAGACATCGGATTGCGACTCCCCACTATTGACAACGTCACTTGGGGTCAAGACCAGGCGTGGGGGTGTAGGTGATGAGGTCAGCGGGGCCGACCTGGCCGCACGGGGCCCGGATTGCCGCACAATCGCCTGCTGTGCACATGTAACACAAATTTGCACAATGTCGCCCACAAGGAATACCCCACATATCACACACTGCCGGGGTTGCCCCGAAGGGATCCCGAGCGCGGTATGCTGGGAAGCCTCCATATGGTGATTTTTTAGGTAGTCGCATTGACCAATGGGAATTACGCTATAAGCTACCCGGGATGCCCCATAGAGTCCGTTGGTGGGAGGTTTTTAGAATTAAAAGGGAACCACAATTTGACAAGGGACCTTAATAGCCACAGTTGTCCCACCAGAAAGACACCACGGGGGGACCCCTTTAACACAACATGCATACGTCGTCTCCATAATGCATACAACAAATACATAAGGCAAAAGAGACATTCTATATCTATATATAGATATATATATAAGCATACACAGACATGTATATAGATATATGAATAGGTAAGTATACCAGGCAATATCTAAAGGCCCCCGGGGGCGCCAGCATACACTGAAAATTATATATATCATCTTAACACTAAAATGACCCCGAGGGACACTCACAAAACCGGTGAAAGATGGCGGCGCAGACCCGAGGGAAGGAAGGAGGAGGGAGGCGGGCCAAAGCGGATCGCGCCCCGCCCCCCCACTACGCGGGAAACCTACGCCACCGCGCTCCCAGCCAATAGGGCTGAGAGCCGGCCGACGCACCACAGGGAAGGGTGGGCCGTCACAGGCGCGAAGAACGCCAGGCCCCGCCCCTACCCTGACTGAGGAGAAGCGAGCCGCGCTCCCCGGCAAAGGCTGCGGAGCCGGGCACTGACAGTAAAACCGGCCCGCCGCCGCCGGAGAGCGAGCGTGCGGGCCGCGCCTATGAAAGAGAACGGCCACCTACCGTGAAACCGGCCCGCCGCCGGAGAGCGAGCGTGCGGGCCGCACCTAACAAAAGCCGGCCACTCACTGTGAAACCGGCCCGCCGCCGGAGAGCGAGCGTGCGGGCCGCGCCTAGTAACAAAAAACACACACACACACAACATGCACGCTGGCAATAGCCAGCGCATAAACAATAAAAGTGACCGTACTGCACCAAGCACACAGACCACACACTAGATAGAACAAAAATGGAGGGACAGACCCACCCCCCCTACTAACCGGGAACGGGGAGTAAATGGGGGGATACTGATAGCTACAATTGGATATGTAGCGAGGGCTTCAGAACGAACAGGGCATCCCATGTCAGGAGCACCATAACCTGACGACCGCCTACCCTTTGATGAGGGCCTTGCTAAAGGTGTCACCTACCCTCACCCAGACCCTGCAGCCATAGCTTGGAGGCGTAGGGGAATTAACAAAAAGAGTCCAGGTGGAAATAGAAAAAATAATTGGGGCCGGGTGTGCACCCGGCCTACCTGAAAGGAGAGGGAGCCATCATCTTGACTGTCGTCGCCTTCTAGCAGAGACTATACTGGGGAACGTGTGGGGGGTCCCAGGTATTTGTGGATCGGGAGGGGCTTCTTTTTTTGCCATCTCTGCTAGAAAAGTGCCATCTAGTGGCTATGACCCAGAGGTGGTTAATCATTAACGAAGCAGGGTGTGAGGCATACTTGGAATAGAGAGGTAGACAGAGCCAGGGAAAGATAGCGAAAGATAGGGAAAAAACGGAATGATCCAGACAGGGACAGCATTGAAGTGACAGGGAAAATTTTTCTTTTATTTTCATTAGCCAGATCAGTTTTCAATTCAATTTCAGTTCTTTGTGCTGTAAACCTGCCTTGCCACTGTGTATCCCATCTATGCAGTGGCATATTTAACCCGTCATCTGTTACACACAAGCATTTCTCATAACTGGATTAGTTTTAATATTTTTTTGTCTGGTTTAAATACACCAGCCAACATGGGCATCCCAAACCAGCACATGTCACCCTGTTAAACTAAATAAGTGGTGTTCAGCTTCATTTTAATTAAGCTATTGTATTTTGAATTGGTTTTTGTCCTGTTGCCAAAACACTAGGCCGCAGGGTATCCCAAACCTGCACATAGCACCCTATCTGTTATACTAAATAAGCGTTGTTCAGCCTCATTTTAATTAAGCTATTGCATTTTGAATTGGGTTTTGTCTGCTTTAAATACACCAGCCCACATGGGCATCCCAAACCAGCCCATGTCATCCTATCTGTTATACTAAATAAGCATTGTTCAGCCTCATTTTAATTAAGCTATTGCATTTTGAATTGGTTTTTGTCTGGTTTAAATACACCAGCCCACATGGGCATCCCAAACCAGCACATGTCACCCTGTTATACTAAATAAGCGTTGTTCAGCCTCATTTTAATTAAGCTATTGCATTTTGATTTGGGTTTTGTCTGGTTTAAATACACCAGCCCACATGGGCATCCCAAACCAACACGTCACCCTGTTATACTAAATAAGCGTTGTTCAGCCTCATTTTAATTAAGCTATTGCATTTTGAATTGGGTTTTGTCTGCTTTAAATACAACAGCCCACATGGGCATCCCAAACCAGCACATGTCACCCTGTTATACTAAATAAGTGTTGTTCAGCCTCATTTTAATTAAGCTATTGCATTTTGAATTGGGTTTTGTCTGCATTAAATACAACAGCCCACATGGGCATCCCAAACCAGTACGTCACCCTGTCATACTAAATAAGCATTGTTCAGCCTCATTTTAATTAAGCTATTGCATTTTGAATTGGTTTTTGTCCTGCTGCCAAAACACTAGGCCGCAGGGTATCCCAAACCTGCACGTAGCACCCTATCTGTTATACTAAATACCCTTGTTCATCCTCAGCTTAATCAAGCTATTGCATTTTGAATTGGTTTTTGTCCTGCTGCTAAAACACTAGGCCGCAAGATATCCCAAACCTGCAAGTAGCACCCTATCTGTTATACTAAATAAGCTTGTTCAGCCTCAGCGTTATTAAGCTATTGCATTTTGAATTGGTTTTTGTCCTGCTGTCAAAACACCAGGCCGCAGGGTATCCCAAACCTGCACGTTGCACCCTGTTATACTAAATAAGCTTGTTCAGCCTCAGCTTTATTAAGCTATTGCATTTTGAATTGGTTTTTGTCCTGCTTTTAAAAAAAACACCAGGCCGCAGGGTATCCCAAACCTGCACGTTGCACCCTGTTATACTAAATACGCTTGTTCAGCCTCAGCATTATTAAGCTATTGCATTATGAATTGGTTTTTGGTCTGCTGCCAAAACACTAGGCCACAGGATATCCCAAACCTGCACATAGCACCCTGTTATACTAAATATGCTTGTTCATCCTCAGCTTAATCAAGCTATCGCATTTTTAATTGGTTTTTGGTCTGCTGCCAAAACACTAGGCCGCAGGGTATCCCAAACCTGCACGTAGCACCCTGTTATACTAAATACGCTTGTTCATCCTCAGCTTAATCAAGCTATCGCATTTTGAATTGGTTTATGTCCTGCTGCCAAAACACTAGGCCACAGGGTATCCCAAACCTGCACGTAGCACCCTATCTGTTATACTAAATAAGCTTGTTCAGCCTCAGCTTTATTAAGCTATTGCATTTTGAATTGGTTTTTGTCCTGCTGCCAAAACACTAGGCCACAGGGTATCCCAAACCTGCACGTAGCACCCTATCTGTTATACTAAATAAGCTTGTTCAGCCTCAGCTTTATTAAGCTATAGCATTTTGAATTGGTTTTTGTCCTGCTGTCAAAACACCAGGCCACAGGGTATCCCAAACCTGCATGTTGGACCCTATCTGTTATACTAAATAAGCTTGTTCAGCCTCAGCTTTATTAAGCTATTGCATTTTGAATTGTTTTTTGTCCTGCTGTCAGAACACCAGGCCGCAGGGTATCCCAAACCTGCATGTTGCACCCTGTTATACTAAATAAGCTTGTTCAGCCTCAGCTTTACTAAGCTATTGCATTTTGAATTGGTTTTTGTCCTGCTGTCAAAACACCAGGCTGCAGGGTATCCCATATTGCCAATTTTCATAGTATCTGGTGCAGAGAAGCAGTTCCTCACTTAATTTAGCTTCTGCTTTTTAAAGTAAACACATTTTTTAAAGTACCTATTGCGCATTTCAAATACATAAAAATGTCAGGCAGACAAGTGCCAGGATGTTCTTGGCAGAGGCCAAGATTCAGCAGGCAGAGGTCGCAGCAGACTAGGGGTGAGTGGCAGCAGGAGTCACGGTGAGAGACATGATCTGCCAGTATCTGCTAGCGGTCGTGTCTCCACCAATAACGCATCTGCCGTGGAAGATTGGTTAACGAGGTCATCCACATCATCACAAGTTACATCTGAGACCCCCAGTCTAGGGTCGGTAGGTTCCTCTGACACAACCCTGAGTTGGCATGCCCCGAGAGCAGTCCCTGTCCTCCCATTGCCTCTGTCCTACGCCGTTCCCTCCCCCAGCGACGCATCCTATGCTTTGGGTTCAGCTCCACTCTTTAGTGAGGAGGACGATCAGATAGAGGACAGTCAGCAGCTAGTGCCCAGCCAAGAAATGGAGGTGGCTTCTTTAGCTAGGCAGACAAATAGTGATGTGGAGAGTGTCGTGGGTGTTGCGAGCGTTCCAGCTCCTGCGCCAGACACTGTTGAGGAAACCGAGAACATCAGTGACATGCAGCCACAACTCGGTGATGATGATGATGAAGAAGGCGATCGCACTTGGGAGCCGGGTGCAGAAGGGGCTTCATCATCAGGAGAAGAGGGGCGCAGGTTGCCCCGGAGTCAGCAGCTGAGGCAGCAAGGTGTTAGCAGCATGGTTGGCAGTCAGCATGGGGGCAGAATTGTAAAGCCTGGAGCCAAACGGGTCCGGGGCCGAGGTAGAGCACCTGCTGCACGGCAGGCTACCTTATCGGAACGTAGTGGAGCAGGGGATCCTGGAGTTGGCGACAGTAGCAGTGAATCAGTGCGGGCTGTTGGTGGGAAAAATAGCTACTCGGCAGTGTGGCAGTTTTTCCTCAAGCATCCGCAGAAAAGTAACATGGCCACATGCAAGATATGTAGGCAGAAGGTGAAGCGTGGCCAGGGCCCAAATGTTGGCACCACGGCCCTGCGTCAACATATGATGCGTCACCATAAAGCGGCCTGGGAGAACCGAGGCTCCGAAGAGGTGGTCCAGCCTGCTTCCTCACCAAGTGGCACGCCGCTCCCAATTTCTGCCAGGCAAGGCTCCAGCACCTCAGCCGAAGGCAGCTGTGCGTCATACCCATCCTCTGTCGCTCCTGATGCTCCTGCTCCTCCTCCTCCAAGTCATGCATCCCGTCAGCAATCCATCAGCAAAGCCATGTCCAAGAGACAGCAGTATGCGCCCACTCATCCTACGGCGCAGAAGCTGAATGTGCTCCTGTCCAAGTTGCTGGTGCTGCAGTCGCTCCCTTTTCAGGTGGTGGACTCTGCACCTTTCAGAGAACTGATGGCTTGTGCCGAGCCGAGGTGGAGAGTCCCAAGCAGTCATTTCTTTGCCAAGAAGGCAGTACCAGCGCTGCACACTTTTGTTGAACAGAAGGTGGGCCAGTCCTTGAGCCTGTGGGTGTGTAGCAAAGTGCATACAAAAGTCTTAAAGGAGCCACAGCACTCAACCCTGTTAGCTTGCAGGCCAGCCTATAATCTGTCTCTAAACTTGGTTAAAAACAGAGGACTCGGTCACACACATCTGCAGAAGTATGCTTAAGCTGCACCACTACGCCAAAGTGCCTCTGTGGGGTGCAGTGTAGCAAAGTGCATGGCAGAGCCGACGTCTGGAGCTGTAACTACGGTCATGGACAGTACATGTAATTTACGGCCCACTGGGTGAATGTGGTCCCTTTGCAGCAGCAGCAACTTGGACAGGTCATGCCGCTTCGGCCTCCGCGCTCCCTGGCCGTTGTGCCTGTGACACAGTGCAACTTGGCCTCCTCATCCTCCGCCATCTCCTCACCCTCCACTGTAGGCTCAAGTCTCAGTGCCCCTCCAGTCTACCATGTGTGCAGGGCACGGAAGTGTCACGCAGTGCTTAACATGGTTTGTCTTGGCGAACTGAGTCACACAGGGGAGGAACCTCTTAAATTTATTCATCACGAAATCCAAACATGGCTTACTCCAAGAAAACTTAAAATGGGAATCATGGTTACCGACAATGGGAAGAACATTTTGTCTGCACTGCGACAAGGAAGCCTGACCCATGCGCCCTGCATGGCTCACATCTTCAATCTGGTTGTCAAGTGGTTTCTGAAGTGTTCCCCCAATCTGCAAGACATCCTAACAACTTCAAGGAAACTTTGCATGCACTTCAGCCACTCATACACCGCCAAACACACCCTTCTTGAGCTACAGCGTCAGAACGGTATCCCCCAACATAGTCTGATTTGCGATGTTTCCACCCGTTGGAATTCCACCCTTCACACGTTGGACCGATTATATGAACAGAGAAAAGCCATCACGGATTTCCTGATGATCCAAGCGGATAGGGGGACTCCCCTGTGTAACTTCAAAGTCAACCAGTGGCAGCTCATACGTGACACCTGCCGTTTGCTCAGGCCCTTTGAGGAAGCCACTTTATTTGTCAGTTGGCAGGATTACGGGATGAACGATGTGATTCCACTGCTTCATGTACTACAGCACATGTTGGAAACCATGGCTGGTCAGGGCACTGGAGACATGGCGTCTACATCTTACGGCCACATGAACCCCGTTGGAGCTGAACTGGAGGAGGAGGAGGAAGAGGAGGAAAAGTGGCCCAGTGATGCACAGTTTAGGCTTGGCGAAATGGCTGGTTTATCTAGTCAGCGGACAGGAGAGGAGGAGCAGGAGCAGCCAGAGGAGCTAGAGGGTTGTGAGGAAGGCGAGACAGAGGACCCAGACACACCGTGGCAGTATGCAGTGAAGATGGAAACAGGTAGTCCCTCCGAGTCACTTGCGCAAATGGCAGGAAGCATGCTCACGTGCTTGCGTAGTGACCCCAGAATTGTTTCCATTTGTCAGCGGGATGACTTCTGGCTCTCCACCTTATTGGACCCCCGCTTCCGGCACAAAATGGGGGCATTTTTTAAACACGCCGAGAGGGAGGACAAACTGAACTACTACAAAGACATTCTACGTAGTCAGTTGGCCGATGCCTATCTGCGCCATGGTCCATACTCTGCCATGGCTGCTGGGGGGGTTGGCAGAAGCAGCAGCAGCAGCTCCATCAGCAGCAGCCTCGGTCTTCAGTTGCTAATGAGTAGCTTTCTACACCCGCATAGTGAGGCTACTCATGAGCAGAAGGAAGACCTGGAGCAGGACCTGAACCAGCAGGTCATGTCATACCTTGACATGACCATGCCAACACACCTTGAGGATCCGCTGGACTTCTGGGCAGCCCTGGAAAAGCTGTCCTGCCCGGCAAGTAGCGTGCCATCTGAGCGGGTGTTTAGTTACGGTGAGGAGAACTCGTCTGTCAACTAAAAATGTGGCGAGACTCACCTTTGTGAAAATGAATCAGGGATGGATCAGCCAGGATTTCCTCCCACCAATGGCTGATGCATGCGACTAGATTCAGCATGGTGCCACGTTTTACACTTTCCAAATGGTGCAAAACATATTTATGTGTTTAGGCTAATTTTTGGGCTCCTGCTGATGCCAACTTCAGGGTGTGCCTTTCAGCCAATTTTGGGCCTCCTGCTGCAGCTGCTGCCAACTGCAGTGTGGCTTTCAAGCTATGTTTGGGCTCCTGCTGCTGCTTGCAACTCCAGGGTGTGATTCATCCAATTTTTGGGCTCCTGAAGCCAACTCCAGTGTCTCTTTAAAGCAATGTTTGGGCTCCTGCTGCTGCCTGCAACTCCAGGGTGTGATTCATCCAATTTTTGGGCTCCTGCTGCCAACTCCAGTGTCTCTTTCAAGCTATGTTTGGGCTCCTGCTGCTTGCAACTCCAGGGTGTGATTCATCCAATTTTTGGGCTCCTG
Source organism: Gastrophryne carolinensis (assembly GCA_027917425.1). Classification (NCBI taxonomy): domain Eukaryota; kingdom Metazoa; phylum Chordata; class Amphibia; order Anura; family Microhylidae; genus Gastrophryne; species Gastrophryne carolinensis. The sequence goes on along the minus strand of CM051235.1, from coordinate 296,456,209 downwards.
AAGCCAACTGCAGTGTCTCTTTCAAGCAATGTTTGGGCTCCTGCTGCTGCTGCTTGCAACTCCAGGGTGTGATTCATCCAATTTTTGGGCTCCTGCAGCCAACTCCAGTGTGTTTTTCAAGCTATGTTTGGGCTCCTGCTGCTGCTGCTTGCAACTCCAGGGTGTGATTCATCCAATTTTTAGGGCTCCTGCAGCCAACTCCAGTGTCTTTTTCACGCAATGTTTGGGCTCCTGCTGCTTGCAACTCCAGGGTGTGATTCATCTAATTTTTGGGCTCCTGCAGCCAAATCCAGTGTCTCTTTAAAGCAATGTTTGGGCTCCTGCTGCTGCTTGCAACTCCAGGGTGTGATTCATCCAATTTTTGGGCTCCTGCAGCCAACTCCAGTGTCTCTTTCAAGCTATGTTTGGGCTCCTGCTGCTGCTGCTTGCAACTCCAGGGTGTGATTCATCCAATTTTTGGGCTGCTGCAGCCAACTCCAGTGTCTCTTTCAAGCTATGTTCGGGCTCCTGCTGCTGCTTGCAACTCCAGGGTGTGATTCATCCAATTTTTGGGCTCCTGCATCAACTCCAGTATCTCTTTACAGTAATGTTTGGGCTTCTGCTGCTGCTTGCAACTCCAGGGTGTGATTCATCCAATTTTTGGGCTCCTGCTGCCAACTCCAGTGTCTCTTTAAAGCAATGTTTGGGCTCCTGCTGCTGCCTTGCAACTCCAGGGTGTGATTCAGCCAATTTTTGCGCTCCTGCTGCCAACTCCAGTGTCTCTTTCAAGCTATGTTTGGGCTCCTGCTGCTGCTTGCAACTCCAGGGTGTGATTCAGCCAATTTTTGGGCTCCTGCTGCCAACTCCAGTGTCTCTGTCAAGCTATGTTTGAGCTGCTGCTGCTGCTTGCGACTCCAGGGTGTGATTCATCCAATTTTTGGGCTCCTGCAGCCAACTCCAGTGTCTCTGTCAAGCTATGTTTGGGCTCCTGCTGCTGCTGCTTGCAACTCCAGGGCGTCATTCAGCCAATTTTTGGGCTCCTGCTGCTAACTCCAGTGTCTCTTTCAAGCTATGTTTGGGCTCCTGCTGCTTGAACTCCAGGGTGTGATTCATCCAATTTTTGGGCTCCTGCAGCCAACTCCAGTGTATCTTCCAAGCTATGTTTGGGCTCCTGCTGCTTGCAACTCCAGGGTGTGATTCATCCAATTTTTGTCCTCCTGCTGCCAACTCCAGTGTCTCTTTAAAGCAATGTTTGGGCTCCTGCTGCTGCTTGCAACTCAAGGGTGTGGTTCATCCAATTTTTGGGCTCCTGCTGCCAACTCCAGTGTCTCTTTAAAGCAATGTTTGGGCTTCTGCTGCTGCCTGCAATTCCAGGGTGTGATTCATCCAATTTTTGGGCTCCTGCTGCCAACTCCAGTGTCTCTTTCAAGCTATGTTTGGGCTCCTGCTGCTGCTGCTGCTTGCGACTCCAGGGTGTCATTCAGCCAATTTTTGGGCTCCTGCTGCCAACTCCAGTGTCTCTTTCAAGCTATGTTTGGGCTCCTGCTGCTGCTGCTTGCAACTCCAGGGTGTGATTCATCCGAATTTGGGCTCCTGCAGCCAACTCCAGTGTCTCTTTCACGCAATGTTTGGGCTCCTGCTGCTTGCAACTCCAGGGTGTGATTCAGCCAATTTATGGCCTCCTGCTGCTAACTCCAGTGTCTCTTTCAAGCTATGTTTGGGCTCCTGCTGCTTGAACTCCAGGGTGTGATTCATCCAATTTTTGGGCTCCTGCAGCCAACTCCAGTGTCTCTTCCAAGCTATGTTTGGGCTCCTGCTGCTTGCAACTCCAGGGTGTGATTCATCCAATTTTTGTCCTCCTGCAGCCAACTCCAGTGTCTCTTTAAAGCAATGTTTGGGCTCCTGCTGCTGCTTGCAACTCCAGGGTGTGGTTCATCCAATTTTTGGGCTCCTGCTGCCAACTCCAGTGTCTCTTTAAAGCAATGTTTGGGCTTCTGCTGCTGCCTGCAATTCCAGGGTGTGATTCATCCAATTTTTGGGCTCCTGCTGCCAACTCCAGTGTCTCTTTAAAGCAATGTTTGGGCTCCTGCTGCTGCTTGCGACTCCAGGGTGTGATTCAGCCAATTTTTGGGCTCCTGCTGCCAACTCCAGTGTGTCTTTCAAGCTATGTTTGGGCTGCTGCTGCTGCTGCTTGCAACTCCAGGGTGTGATTCATCCAATTTTTGGGCTCCTGCAGCCAACTCCAGTATCTCTTTACAGTAATATTTGGGCTCCTGCTGCTGCTTGCGACTCCAGGGTGTCATTCAGCCAATTTTTGGGCTTCTGCTGCCAACTCCAGTGTCTCTTTCAAGCTATGTTTGGGCTTCTGCTGCTGCTGCTTGCAACTCCAGGGTGTGATTCATCCAATTTTTGGGCTCCTGCAGCCAACTCCAGTGTCTCTTTCACGCAATGTTTGGGCTCCTGCTGCTGCTGCTTGCAACTCCAGGGTGTGATTCAGCCAATTTATGGCCTCCTGCTGCTAACTCCAGTGTCTCTTTCAAGCTATGTTTGGGCTCCTGCTGCTTGTAACTCCAGGGTGTGATTCATCCAATTTTTGGGCTCCTGCAGCCAACTCCAGTGTCTCTTCCAAGCTATGTTTGGGCTCCTGCTGCTTGCAACTCCAGGGTGTGATTCATCCAATTTTTGTCCTCCTGCTGCCAACTCCAGTGTCTCTTTAAAGCAATGTTTGGGCTCCTGCTGCTGCTTGCAACTCCAGGGTGTGGTTCATCCAATTTTTGGGCCCCTGCTGCCAACTCCAGTGTCTCTTTAAAGCAATGTTTGGGCTTCTGCTGCTGCCTGCAACTCCAGGGTGTGATTCATCCAATTTTTGGGCTCCTGCTGCCAACTCCAGTGTCTCTTTAAAGCAATGTTTGGGCTCCTGCTGCTGCTTCTTGTGACTCCAGTGTGTCATTCAGCCAATTTTTGGGCTCCTGCTGCCAACTCCAGTGTCTCTTTCAAGCTATGTTTGGGCTCCTGCTGCTGCTTGCGACGCCAGGGTGTAATTTAGCCAATTTTTGGGCTCCTGCTGCCAACTCCAGTGTGTCTTTCAAGCTATGTTTGGGCTGCTGCTGCTTGCAACTCCAGGGTGTGATTCATCCAATTTTTGGGCTCCTGCAGCCAACTCCAGTGTCTCTTTAAAGCAATGTTTGGGCTCCTGCTGCTGCTTCCAACTCCAGGGTGTGATTCAGCCAATTTTTGGGCTCCTGCTGCCAACTCCAGTGTCTCTTTCAAGCTATGTTTAGGCTCCTGCTGCTTGCGACTCCAGGGTGTCATTCAGCCAATTTTTGGGCTCCTGCTGCCAACTCCAGTGTCTCTTTCAAGCTATGTTTGGGCTCCTGCTGCTGCTTGCAACTCCAGGGTGTGATTCATCCAATTTTTGGGCTCCTGCAGCCAATTCCAGTGTCTCTTTCACGCAATGTTTGGGCTCCTGCTGCTTGCAACTCCAGGGTGTGATTCAGCCAATTTATGGCCTCCTGCTGCTAACTCCAGTGTCTCTTTCAAGCTATGTTTGGGCTCCTGCTGCTTGCAACTCCAGGGTGTGATTCATCCAATTTTTGTCCTCCTGCTGCCAACTCCAGTGTCTCTTTAAAGCAATGATTGGGCTCCTGCTGCTGCTTGCAACTCCAGGGTGTGATTCATCCAATTTTTGGGCTCCTGCTGCCAACTCCAGTGTCTCTTTAAAGCAATGTTTGCGCTCCTGCTGCTGCTGCTTGCAACTCCAGTGTGTCAGTCAGCCAATTTTTGGGCTCCTGCTGCCAACTCCAGTGTCTCTTTCAAGCTATGTTTGGGCTCCTGCTGCTGCTTGCGACTCTAGGGTGTGATTCAGCCAATTTTTGGGCTCCTGCAGCCAACTCCAGTGTGTCTTTCAAGCTATGTTTGGACTGCTGCTGCTTGCAACTCCGGGGTGTGATTCATCCAATTTTTGGGCTCCTGCTGTCAACTCCAGTGTCTCTTTAAAGCAATGTTTGGGCTCCTGCTGCTGCTTGCAACTCCAGGGTGTGATTCAGCCAATTTTTGGGCTCCTGCTGCCAACTCCAGTGTCTCTTTCAAGCTATGTTTGGGCTCCTGCTGCTGCTTGCAACTCCAGGGTGTGATTCAGCCAATTTTTGGGGTCCTGCTGCCAACTCCAGTGTCTCTTTCAAGCTATGTTTGGGCTCCTGCTGCTTGTAACTCCAGGGTGTGATTCATCCAATTTTTGCGCTCTTGCAGCCAACTCCAGTGTCTCTTCCAAGCTATGTTTGGGCTCCTGCTGCTTGCAACTCCAGGGTGTGATTCATCCAAATTTTGTCCTCCTGCTGCCAACTCCAGTGTCTCTTTAAAGCAATGTTTGGGCTCCTGCTGCTGCTTGCAACTCCAGGGTGTGGTTCATCCAATTTTTAGGCTCCTGCTGCCAACTCCAGTGTCTCTTTAAAGCAATGTTTGGGCTTCTGCTGCTGCCTGCCACTCCAGGGTGTGATTCATCCAATTTTTGGGCTCCTGCTGCCAACTCCAGTGTCTCTTTCAAGCTATGTTTGGGCTCCTGCTGCTGCTTGCGACTCCAGGGTGTCATTCAGACAATGTTTGGGCTCCTGCTGCCAACTCCAGTGTCTCTTTCAAGCTATGGTTGGGCTCCTGCTCCTGCTGCTTGCAACTCCAGGGTGTGATTCAGCCAATTTATGGCCTCCTGCAGCCAACTCCAGTGTCTCTTTCACGCAATGTTTGGGCTCCTGCTGCTTGCAACTCCAGGGTGTGGTTCATCCAATTTTTGGGCTCCTGCAGCCAACGCCAGTGTCTCTTCCAAGCTATGTTTGGGCTCCTGCTGCTTGCAACTCCAGGGTGTGATTCATCCAATTTTTGTCCTCCTGCTGCCAACTTCAGTGTCTCTTTAAAGTAATGTTTGGGCTCCTGCTGCTGCTTGCAACTCCAGGGTGTGATTTAGCCAATTTTTGGGCTCCTGCTGCCAACTCCAGTGTCTCTTTCAAGCTATGTGTGGGCTCCTGCTGCTGCTTGCGACTCCAGTGTGTCATTCAGCCAATTTTTGGGCTCCTACTGCCAACTCCAGTGTCTCTTTCAAGCTATGTTTGGGCTGCTGCTGCTTGCAACTCCAGGGTTTGATTCATCCAATTTTTGGGCTCCTGCTGCCAACTCCAGTGTCTCTTTCAAGCTATGTTTGGGCTCCTGCTGCTGCTGTTGCAACTCCAAGGTTTGATTCATCCAATTTTTGGGCTCCTGCTGCCAACTCCAGTGTCTCTTTCAAGCTATGTTTGGCCTCCTGCTGCTGCTGCTTGCAACTCCAGGGTGTGATTCATCCATTTTTTGGGCTCCTGCTGCCAACTCCAGTGTCTCTTTCAAGCTATGTTTGGGCTGCTGCTGCTTGCAACTCCAGGGTGTGATTCGCGGCATGCATGACGTTGGGCTGTTCGAGCTCACCAGGCTTAAATTGCGCTTCCCTCCATAAATTGTATAGTGAGCTGCGGCCATGGTTAGCCCGCACCACAAGGAAGGGGTAAGCAATTTCAGGTATGACCAAGATGCTTAGCTGCCTGCAATTTTTGGTGAATGGCTTGTTCCAGAGGCTGGGTGCCCTCTCCGTGGGGATCTCCCAGCCTACGCTGAGCCGCGCGCTATCCAAGTTTTAGGAAGGCATGGCTACCATTAGTCAGAAATATATTTGTTTTCCTGACGACATGGTAGCCAGGAACGCGATTAAGCTGGCATTTTATAACATCGCCGACATGCCCAATGCCATGGGTGCCATCGATTGCACCCAGGTTGCCCTGGTGCCTCCGGCAGCCGACGAGTACATCTATAGGCAAGTACAATCTGTCATTTTTTAATATAGTTTACCTAAATGTTATTTTAAATATCTCTTAATCCCTCCTTGTAAATAGTCCCTGTGAAATAGCATACAATAGTCCCTGTGAAATAGCATACAATGTATCTCTGTTAATCCCTCCTTGTAAATAGTCCCTGTGAAATAGCATACCATGTATCTCTGTTAATCCCTCCTTGTAAATAGTCCCTGTGAAACATTGGCCCGTATTTAGCTTATACAATGTTTTTCCTGATGGCCAAAGGAAAACATTTTCATGTGGACCTTAACTAGGCAATTTAAAGTTAATCTTTACTTGATCCAACATACCTATCCTTTTTTTGGCCCCAAAATACTTATGTACTTAGTGTTATTTATATTGGCCAACAGGTTTTTGGGAGGGTGTTAGGAATTAGTGTTTGAGTAGTTTACCTTGCCTTGCTAATTTTGTTTTTTTTTATTTTATCCCAGGAACCGCAAAATGGGCCACTCACTGAATGTCCAAGCAGTGGTGGGCCGAACATGCGGTGACTTAGTGTTCTCGCGGGTTTTCCAGGCTCATCCCATGACGTGTACATTTTGCGTCTATCTGGATTGTACTGTCGGTTTGAGTCTGGAGAATTCTCAGGTGGATGGCTCCTTGGTAAGTTGACGCCAATAACGTCATTCACTTTTCAATGTATGCCTCTGAATATAGTTTATGACCCATGTCTGAAACTATGGCTGGTTTATTACATGTTAAACCGGACCTTAACCATTATAATTTGCAAACCACAAACCCTTTACAAATGTTGGACCAGCATTTCCAAAGAGGACCTTTTCTACTAAATTACTTATTATTCTTCCCCACACTCAGCTGCAATTGTGTTCTTGACTTTATGATCTGGTCTGCGCCATCTTTGCTGAGAAGCATGACACTTACTGAGTAGAGGAGAGTAGGATAAAGTGCAGGGGGCGGGTTAGAGCTGTGCTTGGCTCAGACAAAGCAGATATGGGGTCCGGAAAAGGTAAGACATCCAAGAATGCTGAGCAGCACAGTCCTAAACCAATACCTGTTAGCAGTCTGCCTGATTTGCCCTCATCCACCATCTTGGAGGTTTTAAAGGTCCGAATGGTCCGAACATGCATTAGATGGTGTTAGGCTGTTTTTTTAGCAGAGCAATCTGTATGTTCAGGGTGTGGCTCAAATGTTACATAGCCTCTTAGTCATGTTGAAGGACCGTTTTTTGGTTTCAATTTAGGGAGTAATGTGTAATTAATGTTATTTTTGTCTAATGTTTTCAGGGGATTCCGGCTATCCACTGCTTCCCTGGCTGCTGACGCCCGTCCTTCGGCCACAGAATGCGCAACAGGACGCCTGCAATCGGCCCACCGGAAGACCGGGGCCGTTGTTGAGAGGGCGTTTGGGCGATTTAAAACCCGCTTCCATTGCTTGGACCATACCGGGGGGGGGGCACTACAATATGCCCCCAAGAAGGTCATACTGTAGATATCATTCTTGCGTGTGCTGTGTTACATAACTATGCCATCATGCAGAGTGTCCCCCGGTATTTGGATCTGTCCCCCTCTCCACCCAGCCAGGACCCCGAAGACCACTACCGTGGCACACCTTCGGTTCGGGCCAATTTGATTTGTACCCATTTTTTCTAAATTTGTTGTGCCTGTGTTTGTTTTGTGCCTGTTTTTTTAATTTCTTAATCTAATTTTGCTTTGTTTTTTTATTTATGTTTTGTACTGTGACAACTAGTAATAATGAAATTAATAAAAAATTCACACATGATCTGAGACTCATGCCTTTTTTTTGGCCCAGTTTGGGCAAACCTTAAGTAATCTAAAAAACACCTAAACATTAAGGCATCAACTTAGTCAACATCAGGTCAAGTCAGATTCATTTGTAAAGTAAAAATTGGAGTGGATGGTCACTCCCATACTTCATGTAGATACATGGTAAAACAACCAATTCAATTAGTGACAAATCATGGCACCTAGCAATTGGCCACAGGCAGGAGTTTGAAAGTAATGCACTCCAGGCCGAAGTTTACATCCCAAAGAAAATACACACACATATGGAGCAAGCATTGGCAAGTCAATATTTTTGGCTCAAAGAAATAGGGACACATACACACCCTCTGCTGATTGGCCACATTTGCCACAGGCACAGGTGGAAAGCAGCCATACCTATGCCACATCTACGCCTGTAAGTCAGTGGCCCACCCAAACAAGAAGCCTTAGTCCGAATCCAAGTCCAGTCCAATTTCTGCCAGGGTTCAAGGTAGTAGTTTGCCAGGGCAAAATGTCCCCCAATCATGCCTACAAGGATGAGACAGAAGCAATGTAATTAGGCCAAAGCCTGCAGCGCAACAGCTTGAGTGGCAGGTTCAGTGAGGCTTGAGCTCAGGCATTGGCTAGTGGGCTATCTCAGCACTCTAATGAGCTATATGGGTGCAAATCCAAAGCATACAAGCAAAGCCATACCAAAAGGCTATATTGGTAGGGCTCACCAGACAGGTCAATACAGTGGGTATGTAGAGCAAAGGTGTGTAGCAGATACAGGGCAAATAGGGGTTAAAATGTTTGATGCCCATAAAACCCTGGTGGTGGGCCTTGGAGGTGGCCCATCACCTGGGCATGTGTGGCATTCCTAAACTGCAACTGTTCCAACATGTTTCTATTGGTTGTTCGAACTTCCTCAAGCATGGCACTGAAATTAGTACTTAAGGTGGCCATGTTGGTGTTGCTAGTTCGTACTGCAGCCAGCATGGCACTGAAATTAGTACTTAAGGTGGCCATGTGTGTGTTGCGAGTTCGAACTTCCTTAAGCATGGCACTGAAATTATTAGATAAGGTGGCCATGTGGCTGTTGGTGGACCTCTGTCAGCATGGTGTTTAATGTATTATTTAAGGTCTCTAATTGTGCATGATGCTGCTATTTCTTTGATTTTGTTGGCGAAATAAACGCCTCTCATGGTGCCATGCTGACTCCATAATCGACACGCGCCTCCCCTGGGAAACTGGGCGACGTAGCTGACTATGCCTCCCAATTCCCCGGGTTGGGGCGCGTGCAGATGATGGTCCTCTAGTTCGACCAACAGCCACAGATGTGCTTGGCAAATCCTCTGCAGCAGACCTACCACTGGGGACTTTAGGCTCAGTCTCTGCATGTTGCCCACGATGGGCTGGCAGCATGCAGGCAGCTTCACTCTGCTGCAGAGGATTTGGTGTAGAAACATGTTGCGACAGTTGCAGATCATGTTCCAGGGGGGGACTGTAGTGAAGGTCCCATCAAGGTGCCATCCTCCTCCAGCTCCTGGAGTTCCTCCATCAGTGTGTGGGTCTGTTGGGACATGTGAAAAAAAAGTTCAGTTTGGCCACTAAATATTTTATTAGGCCAAATTAATCATGTTAATTCACATGCATCAGCAGATTCTGAAAAATACACTTACCGTATATATCGGATCATGGCTCCTAGGCAGCACGGAAGTTGACTGTGTGGTAAAACTGGATGAGGCTTCCACACTAGCTGAGGGATGATGCTGGGCTGCATTGTTTAAAAAAATGCATGTAAACACACAACTATGCATTGTTGATCTGTATTACTACATATGCTTCACTAAAACACGTGGGCAAGCAGGAACGGGAACTCCCCCAACGGTCCAAGCTGTCCCTCACTATGAATGTCCTTATCTGTTAGATGTATTAATTAACATGTACATACACATTGGTCACCTTAAATAAAACAAACATGTATGTAGTGGGTGTTATGAGGCTTCACACATCCCTAAAGGGCCATTAGGGGCCCACACTCAGCTTGCAAATAGCATTTGGCTTAAGAGTATGCTGGTTGCCATTCTTCCTATGTAGACCTTTCCCTGACCCCAGATCAAGTATTTGAGACCAAAGCACAGCTCCAACCCAAGTGGCCTAAAGATAAAGATGGAAGTGTTGGATCTGATTGATTATATTCACAAAACAGGCAGTCCTTTGCTAATATAAATACTTTAATAGTGTCCATAAATACTCTCAAAGGGCATGTATGGCCAAGTAAATTAGAACATTAACATTCCACAGACATGACACACCCTGCTAAAAATGAAACCTCCACTACAAGGCACTCCCTAGGGGCATGTGTTCATATATACCTTGGAGCCTCATTTTACACGTTGCAAACATTTCACATACACATTAACATTACTAACCTGCAGGAATAGTAGAGATGTCCGTGTCCCGTCGCCCCGAGTGTCCCTCTAAGGCCACGGGATGTATCAGGCCCAGCACCATCTCCTCAGCTTGGGTAAGTTGAAGTTTAGTGGGGAAGCCTCCGCCAGTTTGTAAGCTGAAAAAGATAGTTTGGCAAATGTAGCAAAATGTTGACGATACAAGAAGCAGAAAAATCCACAAAGTAGATATGTACCTATAATTTCGACATTTATTTTCTTTCTTCCGTGCTGCATACTTCAGGTCCGATATTTTGCGTTGAATCTGCTCCACATCTTTGAGCTCATCCCCCGATGCATTGACCTGTCTGGTGAGCTCCTCTAAAATTTCTACTTTCTGCATTTTGCTGGTTGCTTTAGATCTGCGCCCATATAGTTCATCATAATGTAAGGTGAGCCCACTAGCCAATGGCAGAGTTTGGGCCTCCCCAAACCTGCCACTCAAGTGGCCTCGGTGCAATGTGCACCCTGTTGCTTGAGGTTCTGTCTCCTCATTGTTTGCAGGCAAACCGGGGGACATTCTGGCCTGGCTGTGTTGGGGTGAAATGTATGACAGCTGGCTGGCTTCAGATTGGACAGGACTTGGATAGGGACTGGGCGTTCGTGGCTGGGTGGCCACTGAGCTAGCAGGCGTAGATGTGGCATATGGAGAGTGCCTTGCCACCTGTGCCGGTGGCAAATGTGGCCGAGGAGGAGAGGGTGTGCTGGATGAAGTAGGGCTTCTTGGCCTGTGCCAATGTGGCCCCTTCAGAGTTGCATGCCCCTGGAAGGTTGTGGGACGTGCCTGGGGTGATGGCGACCTTGGGCTTCTTGCGCGATGGCTTAGCCTCTTGCCATGGGATTTTTCACCATGTGGGGGTGGTGATGGCGACCTTGGGCTTCTTGCCCGATGGCTTAGCCTCTTGCCATGGGATTTTTCACCATGTGGGGGTGGTGATGGTGAGCTTGGGCTTCTTGCCCGATGGCTTAGCCTCTTGCCATGGGATTTTTCACCATGCGGGGGTGGTGATGGCGACCTTGGGCTTCTTGTTCGGTGTCTTGGCCTCTTGCCATGGGAGGTTTGGCCACGTGGGTGTGGTGATGGCGACCTTGGGCTGCTGGGGCTTCTTGCCCGGTGGGTTCTCCTCTTGGCATGGGAGTTTTTCCCACCTGGGTGGGGTCATGGTGACCTTGGGGGGCTGGGGCTTTGCACCCTCTTGGTTGTTTTTGTAGCGGCCGTAGATGTGTTTTTGCTGGCCTGGGGCTTCCTCTTTGCCGCTGCCTCCTTTTCTTTGGTGGTTGTTGGTGCCTTGGCCTGAGCACTGCGTGTTGCCCGCACCTTACCTTTAGGCATTTGTGAGCGAGTGGTGGGGTCTGCAGAAGCCTCCTCACGCTTCTGTGGGTGTTTGCTGCTGTTGCCCTCCTTTGCTGTGGCTTTTTTGGGTGCCATGATTCACACACTCTCAAAGAGAATGAGCTGTGTGTCCAGGACCCTTTAAATAATAATGCCTGGGTATGACGCTTACGCGCTCGAGTACGCGTGCGTACGGCGGTTCGTCCGGCTGTGCGGAGCCCGGAAACCACTGGGGCATTACTTATCTGCTGCAGACAAGAAGAAAGATGGCGCCCACAATCTTCACCCGCCAGCAAGAAGAGATCCTTATGCTTGTAAGTGTATTTTCCTGCCTTTTATTTGCCATCTAAATGCATGCCTAGCATTTAAGGAAGCGCAGGAAGAAACGGTTTGTTTGAAAAGTTTCTAAAACTCAGTGCCAAACCGAAGTTAGGGCCCACATGTGCGAACCAAGTCTACTACATCTAGAAGGATAGTTTTAGCCTAGAAATGTGTCTGGTAATGTCATTTAGTCAAATGATTGATTTGTGACCGATATTTGTATGCAGTTTGATCTAAATCCTATGTTTCTTTTGTGTTTTGAAGACGATGCTGGAGCGCAGGTACGACTACCTGCCCAACTCATTTGAGAAGAGGACCGTCACCCTGGAGATCGTTTCCAGGATTCAACACCAGACGGACACCACCTTCACCCACACGCACATCATGCAGCATTGGTCGGACCTGAAACGGCTGCACATGCCCCGGGTGCGGCGCTTTTTTGGACTCCATTTCCCAAGTAAGTACATAGCGATTGCATGCTAGATGTAAGTAATACAGAAGGTAGGCCTTTATTTAGAAATGCTTCTCTTTTCTAGTGTTGGAAATGGAGTACCGAATCCGAAGCACCCGGAGGCGCACAGGCCAACCAGTGCTGCATGAATCTGCAGCTGGAAGTGAAGGTGGTGGATCTCCAGGGCAACGGTCCTACCCCTCCTCTGTAGGGTCCTCCGACCAGCCCCTGGACCTTTCGACAGAGGAAGGGCGGCACGGTGTGGGCAGGCAGTCGTCCCCAGCGATGCAGCCAGTAGCCTCTGGTATGTGACTCTTCATGTAACCGCACACACATACATGCTATTTCAAACAAAGCTGATTTTGATGTAGCGGGTGAAGAATCTGTGGAGTCTGCAGCAGATCAGGCCCAGGAGGCACATGGAGAAGCTGGGTGATGTGACACACATATTGAAATTGACATTTTCTTACTGTTGACTAAGACATTATAAGTGACCCTATTTGCCATGTCTCTACAGCCTCAACTTCACAGCAGTGGCAGGGCCCAGAACGGAGGGTGGTCCCCGACGACGCAAACGTTGGCCACCTACGAAGTAAGTTGTAATGTCATTCTTCTGAGTATGTGGTAATTGACATGATCACCAAGATACATAAAGCCATAGTCAATGGCATTAGCATAATGTCATATGCCCACTTCCTTAAATTAATTACTTAGCATAATGACATATGTCGTCATGAGTTAGGTTGCCAACTAACAAACATTCCATCCACAGGTGAGAAACATGTATTTGTCTGAAAATAATGTATTTTTTGTTTTTTGATACAGGGACCACAAGTGCAAGAGTAGAAGCGATGAATCAAAGGGTCCTTCAGTTGGTGGCCGACGTGCAGCAGCTGCGTGACTCGTTGGGGACCACAGAAGAAGACTAGTGTTCTGGGTCCTGCCATTGTTTTGTATATAGTTTAAAATCTGGTTTTATCAAAAATATTATATTTTTTTAAAATTTTACAATTTTTATATGAACCACAAAAAAAAAGTTTGGACATTTTATCAAAAAACAAAAATGCCATTGTGTTAAAAAAATGACATTGGATTTTTTTTTTTTTTTTTATACCAAAATACATTAACACAAAACGAATGGGCAAATAAATATTTAGAGATGAAGATTCAGATAACCGCGAAGTGGTTTGGGTAAGTTTTAGGGGTCTAAAATGGAAGAAGAACCTAACCACGAATTGGTTTGGGTAAGTTTTAGGAGTCTAAAATGGAAGAACCACCTAACAGCAAAGTGGTTTGGGTGAGTTTTAGGGGTGTAAAATGGAAGAAGAACCTAACCGCGAACTGGTTTGGATAAGTTTTAGGGCTGTAAAATGGAAGAACCTAACCGCGAAGTGGTTTGGGTAAGTTTTAGGGGCCTAAAATGGAAGAAGAACCTAACCGCAAAGTGGTTTGGGTGATTTTTAGGGGTCTAAAATGGAAGAAGAACCTAACCACGAATTGGTTTGGGTAAGTTTTAGGAGTCTAAAATGGAAGAACCACCTAACAGCAAAGTGGTTTGGGTGAGTTTTAGGGGTGTAAAATGGAAGAAGAAAACCGCGAACTGGTTTGGATAAGTTTTAGGGCTGTAAAATGGAAGAACCTAACCGCGAAGTGGTTTGGGTAAGTTTTAGGGGCCTAAAATGGAAGAAGAACCTAACCGCAAAGTGGTTTGGGTGATTTTTAGGGGTCTAAAATGGAAGAAGAACCTAACCACGAATTGGTTTGGGTAAGTTTTAGGAGTCTAAAATGGAAGAACCACCTAACAGCAAAGTAGTTTGGGTGAGTTTTAGGGGTGTAAAATGGAAGAAGAACCTAACCGCGAACTGGTTTGGATAAGTTTTAGGGCTGTAAAATGGAAGAACCTAACCGCGAAGTGGTTTGGGTAAGTTTTAGGGGCCTAAAATGGAAGAAGAACCTAACCGCAAAGTGGTTTGGGTGATTTTTAGGGGTCTAAAATGGAAGAAGAACCTAACCGCAAAGTGGTTTGGGTGAGTTTTAGGGGTGAAACATGGAAGATGTAGGAATGCGCAAAGTGGTTTGGGTCAGTTTTAGGGGTCAAACATGGAAGATGTAGGAAAGCGCAAAGTGATTTAGCTAAGGATTGTAGTAGAAGTGAGTGACCCAAATATGTAGGCGAGCACTTTAATGAGTTAAGTTTGTAGTGCGCAGGTGCAAGATCGTAAGGGTTTACGTCCAGACGATTATTTATTGAAAAAGGGAAAAATGACATCCTCGTACTCTTACTCTGCCGTACGAACAGACGAAAACTTTACAGAAGGATTGCAATGCATGCATAGAAACACTCATACGAGAGAGGGAAAATTAAACAAAAGTCTTTTTTTGTGTCTCTGAATCATGTCTAATGTGTTCCATTCCTAACAATGCTGTCCAGTGTACATCTTGTGCTATGTATGCACTTTTTGATCAATTGGTCGATGGTGGATACTTATGTCCCAGATGTGTGCGAATTGCAGATTTGGAAGCCGTCATTTACGATCTAAAGAAGCAATTGGCAAGAGAGACATTGGTATCATGGAAAAGAGTCTGGAGCTCACTGAGCTTGTACTCTCTGGTTCAGGGGAGGGGGAGGGTGTTAGGATGGGGGGAGAGGAAAAGCAGGAAAATGAGGCAGCTAGCTGGATAACAGTTATAAGGCAGGGTAGGGGTAAAAGTTACAGAGAGGCTAGCCCTGAACAAGCACCTCCAAACAAGTTTGCCGGTTGGCAGATGAGGATGTTAGCTCCAGTAAGAAAGGGAAGGGAAATGGAAGAACAGGGCAGACAAGACAGGTGCTGGTAGTGGGTGACTCTTATTAGGGGAACAGACAGGGCAATCTGTCACAAAGGCCGGGATCACCGAACAGTGTGTTGCCTTCCTGGGGCAAGAGTACGGCATGTCGCAGAGCGGGCTGACAGATTAATGGGAGGGGCTGGCGTGAACCCAGAAGTCATGGTGCATATTGGAACAAATGACATAGGAAGAAGTAGGTGGAAGGTCCTTAACAATGATTTCAGGGACTTAGGCCGTAAGCTTAAGGCAAGGACCTCAACTGTGGTATTCTCAGAAATACTACTAGTACCAAGAGCCACACCAGAGAGGCATGCTGGCAAATGCTAGAAGCTTGACTAATAAAATGGATGAACTAGAACTGATAATAACAGAAGAACAATATGACTGGATGAAAGCTATGACTGGGCAGTAAATCTACAGGGCTACTGTGTGTTTAGGAGGGACCATAACAAATGAAACAGGGTGGAGTCTGCTTAATTGTAAAATCCTCTCTACAACCCGCTCTGCAGGAGGATATATATGAGGGGAATGACCATGTGGAGTCTGTATGGGTAGAAATACATGGAGGGAGAAACAAAAATAAAATACTGATGGGGGTTTGCTACAAACCTCTAGATATATCCGAATCCACAGAAAATATGATGCTAAGGCAAATAGATAAAGCCACTAAACTAAATGAGGTAGTGATTGTGGGGGACTTTAACTACCCAGATATAGACTAGGACGCTGAAATATGTGGTTCCCAAAAAAGTAATAGTTTTTTATCTAGAACAAAAGATGGCTACCTTTTCCAACAAGTACAAGCTCCAACAAGGGGGAGAGCCATATTGGACCTAATACTTACCAATGTACCAAACAAAGTAATAAAGGTACAGGCTGGGGGACCCCTTGGAAGCAGTGATCATAATATCATTAATTTCCACTTAGCAGTCACTAGTGTGCCTTATGAAGGAGCCACAAAACGCGGAACTTCAAAAAGGCAAAGTTTGACCAGCTTAGAGATGCCCTAAACTGCATTGACTGGGAAAATGTCCTTAAAAACAAAAGCATAGACAGTAAATAGGATACTTTCAAAGAAATCCTAAATGTTCATTGTGATAGATCTATACCTTACAGGAATAAAACTGTTAGACACGTGTAAACCTAATGCAGGAAGGGATAGCGGAAGTGTTAAAAAATTATAAAGAAGAAAATAAACAATGTAAACAAAAGATAAGGGCAGCTAAGCCGGAGACAGAAAATACAATTCTGTGAAATACTCACCTGTAGAATTGATATTATACGCATACAGTACGTCCTGCTCCAATATAATACTTACACGTAATCCTCCGCCAGAGGGCGCTGTTCACTGCAGACATGCAAAAACAGGCTCCTCCCGGCCCTTCATATACCCAGGGACCTCCCACAAATCCCCAGTATTGAAAAGCAGTGAGAAAAGAAGCCGGGAGAAACCAACCACCAAACTGGTAACAAATAGTAATGATAACAATCACCATACAGGGGATCCAGAAAATGTAAAACCAGGGTGGGGTGGAACAGGACGTACTGTATGCGAATAATATCAATTCTACAGGTGAGTATTTCACAGAATTGTATTATTCTAAGCATACAGTACGTCCTGCTCCAATATAATACTTACAGGTGGGACATCCAATAGCAGTGTCCATAACGTAGGGTGGGATCCCCAACAAAAAAGGCACAGCAGACAGTAAAGGCGCTGTCACCTGCAAAACTTTGCTACCAAGTACGACATGAGCTCTAACATCAATATCATAACAAAACCTTTGAAGAGGTATGAACAGACACAAGCAGCGGTCTAGTACTTATTCAACAGAAAACCTAGTGCTGAAGGGCCAAAGGTACCCAAACACCAATGGACGGAATAAAAAGAGAGGGAGATTCTTCCCCCTTAAAGGAATAGGTCAGTGTAACGGCCTAACCAGCCCAAGGGCAACAGAAGCCTCGGTTAAACTTAGAACTCTCCCCAACGGGGAATTGAGAACTGGTCTCCCACCAGACAGGCGGGGATACTGACCCCTTCACTAACAAGGATCAGCAAGAAACCGAAACCTTACTCAGGACCAGGAAGGCAAACCATCCAAGTAAGATCAGTCCAAAGGGCGCATAGACCCTGGCAGCAAACGAGATCAGGCGCATACCAATGGAGGCGCCCGCAGACCCCAAAGGGCATCAGTCCCCCTAAGGGACAAGAATCAACCAGGAAAATTTCAAGACCTGGTGAGGGAATGTAGACCCCTTACTTCAGCATTTTTAAAAATAAGGCCCATAGGCAGACTAAAAAGACCTAAATAATGATCATAAAACACCACCTTGGACAAAAGGGTCCGGCGTAAGGCGGAATACCACCGTATCATGGTGTGCATATATATACGTATAAGGAACGAGGGCTAAGTAATCAGAGCCACTTACACATGCACACATCTGACTGAAGTAACAGCCCCCAGAAGGGCGACTTGAACTACAAAACAGCTCAGACAGCATCCAGAATAAGTCCCAAGGGAACAATCCGCAGGGCAAACAGAATGAAAATTGATCCCAACAGGGAACATAGGACTACTTGGGAGATGCCCCTGAGCAATCCCCAATAGAACTCCTCACAAGGAAGACTGAACCAGACTTCTACAGGAAGGCAGACAGGACAGAACCTGAGCCTGTAGAGTACCGAGATGGGGAGCCAACCCCAACCTATGCTGTAAAAGTTCTAGAACCCTGGGAACCGAGAAACATCCCACAGGAGAGAGACCAAGACTCACGCCAATCAATATGGGTACACCATAACCCACAATCGACGGAGGAAGAGGAAGCCAAGGAAGCTTGCTCCTAGCCCCCCCATAGACCAAATCACCCAGAAGATAAACCCGTCTCCAAGGGGGTGAATGAATCAGCTGTCAAGCCCTCAGACTAGAGTCTGTAGATTGGGACGAAATAAGAAGGAGCCTGACAAGGGCAGAACCGCACTCCTGAGAGAGCGTACAGGTCCGCTGACCTCAGCAGAAGCATCTGCCAACCACACTAGGCCACCCAGGGGCCATCAATCTCACGGGTCTCTTTATCAGCACGACCGTGCGCAGAACCCCACATAGCAGAGTGAATGAAGAGAAGACATATAAAAAGTCTATACCTAAATTTACTAAGCCCCCATGACCAGAGTCAGAAGATTCTGGGGCAGTAAAAACAAGGGCAGAGCCCCTGTGATATTAGCGAGACCCAACAGAGCCACCCTAGTTGGCTCTCAGAGGGACACCAGGATAGCACAACCTGCCACTGAAAGACAGCCATTGGAGCGAATACCACTGAGGAGCAGGGGACGTAGACCCCCACCCAGATCAGGATCCGGAACCTTCCAGGAGAACCATCCTGCTTGAAGCTCCATAACAGTAATAAAACAGGCCATTGTCTGCCGACAGGCCAAGAGTCCCCAACTAGACAGGTCCTGAAGAGGAGAAGTCCAGCAAGATAGAGCCAACTGAAGGCTCACTATTTTAACAAAAGCAGTAGGTAAGATGGACCCTCTACGGGACCCTACCTAGGAACCGTGGGTTTTTTTTTGGAAGAAAATCCCCCCCCCCTGCCAACCTGCGAGACTTGGCACCAAGGTGACCAATCACAGGAAGATGCAAGCAAGGAAGGGGGTGCCCCCTGACAGGGTCCTTGAATGTAACCAGCTCAAGAGGAACCACGGTACCAAGGGGGAATGAGCACAGACCTAGCTCCAGGGGTGCTGGAACCCCATCTAGGATCAATTACCTACTGTGCCGAAGAGACCAAGGGCTCTGTATATAAGGGACATCATCTGATACGCCACCAACGGGTCCACCAGCTGCAATCCTGCCTGGTGAAAGTAAGGTGTCAGTAAAGAGGGACAGAGCCCCTGTGACCAGGAGTCCACTTATTGCCAAGGAGGAAGGCTCAAGCCTGAACCGAATCCAAGGAATGGAGATAGCTAATAAGGGACCATGAGGGATTGAGGTGACTGAGAACCCATCCAAATAACTCCCAGAGGACACCGCCGGCCGACTAACCCACTCAGCCTGACCTAGAGATTGGGAAGTAAGGAAGGACGCTCTGGTAGATCCTAGTGAGGACGCCCCACAGGCATGTCCGAGACATCACCCCCATCCGCGCCATGGCGAGTAGCCTGGGAGCTGGAGAGAGGCCAAAAACAAGGCCCCAATCCGCAGGGTTGGTCCTGCAACCCTGACTAGTAACAGTCTTGGTGTCCGGAAGACACTGGGGGAACTAAAAGGATCTAGAATTCCACAGGAGGCCAGAAGCCCCCCTTGCACAGGGCGCCTGTATCCCAAGACAGGGACTACCAGTGAGTGAAGAATTGCCAAGCCTACCATAGGCCAGCATGGCCCAGACTGCCTCATCATAATGAGGGAAAGAGAAAGGTTAACATAGAGGCCATCGCCCCATTCTGTCAAGGGCAACCTGCAAGTAAGCCCAGACCCTGCAGGCCGAGTATGGCCTGCACCAACTCCTGAGGGGAAAACAGGGGCTAGAAGCACCCTGACAACCTCTGAGAGGGACCGCCCAGCAAATTCTATCCTGTGTCCAGGGGAACTACCTCCTGGAACCACCCGAAGGAGAAGATACGCTCCCAGATAGGAGCCAGGTGCTGTGGCAGTCCACTCGCCCAGAAGGGCGAGGGCGTCCCTTCATGCTTGGGAAGTCTTGGCAGATTTGGACTTAGTCATGCCAGATGGCCCAGGGCGTTGACTGCCCACCCCGTGGCGAAAATCCACTCCGAAAAGTTGGAAGCACACCTCAGGTTCGTGTTTGACACTAACGTAGGGAGGGGGAGGGGTGTCCCTGCCCGAGGAGGCCGAGACGGCCTTCTGCGCAGGGGTGCCTTACCCTTTTTTCCAAAAAGGTCCAGACGGGCCCCAAATAGACGCTGTCCTCTGAAGGGAAGACCAGTGAGAGCCTTTTTCGTATCATCGTCGGCACCCCACTGTCGCAGCCAGACCAGGCGGCGAATAGCTACCACAAGGGCAGAGGTTCTAGCACACATCTTAATGGTGTCATCCAGCGCTGAGAGGATAAACCTCACAAACACATCACAGTCTGAGAGTGCATTAAATACCTCCCAGGGGAGGTCCTCAGGTCGGTGATCCAGTAGTTTTCTAATGAGAGTCCTGGCGGCCACCGCAGTGATGGTCTCGGCGCAGACCGGGCGAAGAGCCGTCCCTGCACACAAAAAGGCGCGGGAAGCCAATCTGTCAAGGCGCCGGTCCTCAGCATCCCGAAGGGTACGGTAATAAGGAGCAGTCATGAAGGGGGGTTAGTAACCCCTATAATCGGTGCATCCACCACAGGAGGTGCTGACCAAAAATTAACCACATCAGGAGGGAAAGGGTACTTCCCATCCCAGACCCCTGGGACCCCTTTAAGTTTACAAGGCGATTCCTATTCTTGGGATATAAGATTCTGGAAATGCTCCTGTTCCAGGAATTCCAAGCGCGGCGGCGCTGTGTGGAAACTCTCTCTTGGGCTTGGGAGCCTCTCCAGGAGGGGAAATAGACAAAACCTCAAAGATCTTAATAAGTAGTTCATCTGTGTCACACAGGCCCCAAGAACCGGGCCCAGAATCATCACGGCTCCAGGGCATCTCATCCGAGGAGCCTGAATCGGAGAATAGCTCACCTTCATCAGAAGGGTCAAGGTCCTGCATAGCAGCAGATTCATCAGTATCATTAGGAACCGGAGAACCAGGCGGCGTCAGGAACCGCTTCTTTCCAGGGCCCAAGCGCTCCGCCAAACTAGACAGCACCTGCTCAGCCGTAGGCAGCCTGCGCGGCACGACTTGCTGGTCATCCCCGCTCGAGTGAGACTCATCAGGAGTGAGATTTAGGTCCAGGGAGACAGGTGTATTGAAGAGCGGTGCAGCCACTGGCAAACCTGATTGCAGGGTCAGTGCCTGTTCAGCACACGGTCCGCAGACCCTTGCTCTGTCAGCGTCAGCATGGGGTTGACCACACACTGTACACAGCCGGTCATGTCCCAGAGGGACCCCGGGTACATAATTCTGAGATGCCTCCATATGGTGATTATCTGAGCAGTATGCCCACAGGGATTTACGCAATAGGCAACCCTGGATGCCCCAAGACCCGCTAGGAATGTGGGAGAATTTTTTATGTGAACCCGCTATAATATATGTCAGGCCGGGAGAAGCCACCGAAATCTTGGCGTCTGAAAGACATAAAGGGGATAAGAGGGGGGTGTCAGTGCCATGAGCAGCTGAATAAAAAAATCATAGGAACAAAAACCGCCCAGGAGGGCACTTACATGACCAAGGGAGGAGGCGGATCGCAACCACGCGCGCAGACCGTCAAAATGGCGCCAAGCGAACCTCGAGGGGCAGGCCTGATCTGGCCGTGACGCGGGGCGCATCATGCCAAGTCCCCGCCTCCCCCAAAGAGCGCAAAGCTCTAACCAGCGCAACGTCCATGACAGTAGTGGATAGGACACACATACAGAGTGTAAATGAAGAGATTGCTCTCAACACTAGGGAATGATGCTGCCGCCCGGGCTGCACACTTCATGTAATGAAAGGACACACACGCGCACAACCAGACAAGGTTTATGTGGGGCAAGGAGCGCGGCACTGACACCCAAGTTTAAATGAAAAGTCAACGGCCATAACGTGTTAACATTACGCTGGGACCGCCACACACATACCCCCCCCCTTTCTTTTCCCCCGAGCTGAGGGAGGAAGCGAGGGAGAAGCGGACCTGCACCCAGGGTCCATCGCTATGAGGGGCACGGGCAACAGTGCGGGAGGGGCATCTATTGGAGGCTCACCATCGGCCTAAACCGCCTACCCTATGGTGGTGGATTGCGGTGGAGCGTAGCTCTGTGAGCACACGAGGTGCTGCCTACCTTCACCCGACCAGCGCAGCCCAGGCTGGGAGGCACATCTTATCGAAGAGGACGGGTGGTAATAGTCCTGCAGGGCCGCAGGCTGTAAAAGCCCCGCTCACCTGCGAAAGAGTTGATACTTCATGTCTTCGCAGTCAGCACTGCAGAGAAATCTGGGGATTTGTGGGAGGTCCCTGGGTATATGAAGGGCCTGGAGGAGCCAGTTTTTGCATGTCTGCAGTGAACAGCGCCCTCTGGCGGAGGATTACCCACGTGTAAGTATTATATTGGAGCAGGAAGTACTGTATGCTTAGAATAGACTGATTGCGAAAGAGTAAAACTAACCCCAAATTATTCTTTAGATACATAAACTGTAAAAGGTACAAACCTGAGGGTGTGGGCCCCCTGAAAAGCAAGGAGGGGACACCTATAGAGGGGAATGAGGAGAAAGCAAATTTACTAAACAACTTCTTTGCATTTATATTCACAAAAGAATGTGACATATCAAGTGAAATGCAGGGGAATAACCGAAGCCCTCCATTAACCCTTCTAGTGCCAGCTACCTGATTCTCACGTAGCTGCCTCTCCAACCGTTAAGTGCCAGCTACGTGAGACTCACGTAGCGGACTTTAGAGCCCCATAAAAAAAAATAACAAAGATACAGACTTACCTGACCCCTCGTTTGAAAGTGCCAGCGATTCTCTTCAAGCATCACCTGTTCGATTTCCCCCAGGCCTCTGATCTTTAGGAGGGGGCCCGGAATAGCCCCCCCCCCTGCTTCCGGCGCGCCATCTGAAAGAAAAAAAAAAATTAAAAATGACACAAACTCACCTGACAGCCCGATCGCTCCTCCGATGTCTTCTCTTCACCAGGGGGGGGCTCCGATCCCCCCCCCCCGGACTTGCCACGCTTCGGGTGAGGACCCAGCAACGGGCCCTCACAATCCTCTTGGGGCGGCGCTGGCCCCGCCCCTAGCCCTGCCCACTTGTCGGAGGAGCGGGATGACGTCATCCCGCTCCTCGTATACCGGCACCCGGCTCCAATCTGTCACTTGTCGGTAGCGATCGGAGCAGGCAGGGTGGGAGGCAGGGAGGCTCCGATCACCACCGACAACTGTCATCTGCAGCGGCGCGAGACACTGGATGGGAGGTAAGTATAAGTGAAAAAAATAATAAAATATTTTTTGTCTGGTGTCTTTTTTACTTTTAACTATTTGTGAACTGGTAAGGGGTCCATTAGACCCCTTTACCAGTTCACAAGGCTCTGGGGCTGGCAATCCCCTGCGGCTAGCGGGTGACTTGCCATAACCCCCAGCCCCCCATTACCTGCCTCCCCAACAGCCGGGGGGGGGGGCAGAAGGGCCTGGGCCACTTAGTGGCTATGTGGGCTAGTAGCCTGCAGGGCCAGGGGCCACCAACGCTGGCCCCTGCGCCCTATTCTACAAGCCCCTATAGCTGGTCCGGGTCGGTAATGCTGGGTAAGGGGGACCCTACCTCATTTTTTGGGGGGCACCCTATGTCTTTTTTTTTTTTTACATTAACCCCTTACAACTATGCAATCATATTGCATAGTTGTATCCTATCTGAAATCTCCTAAACTGCTGTTTCAGTTTGGGGTTGTCTCCTGGGCAGGAAAGGGTGTCTACCAATACATATGTGGTACCGTTGTAACCGGGAGAAATAGGGCTTTCACACGCAATAAGATTTTATTAACAAACTTACATTTTTTATTACAAAAAAATACTACAAATTGTAAAAAATAGATAAATAATACCTTCAGTATAGGACCCTGAGTTCTCCATTGGGCAGATGCTCTGGTCTGATCACGCTCCTCTTTTCTTGGCCCTCCAAACCCAGCTGTGACCCCCAAGCAGTACACTTGGCGTCTTAATGATAACCTGCTAAAAGATATCCCATGTTTAATGGAGATTAAAGCCGCCTTGGCTAACTTTCTTCTTGATCATTGTAGCGATAGCACCCCATTGCCATTGCAGTGGGAGGCGCTCAAGTGTGTGCTGCGGGGGGTCTTCATTAAAGTGCAGAAGGGGGTTGATTCTCTCCTTGGGGAGGGGACCAGGGTGCGCCTGTTTTTTCACCCTATGTTACAATGAGATTTCCACTGTGTAGATATGTACAGTTTGTACCATTTATTAGTGCAATTCATTAATATGTGTTTTCACATTTTTACCAATTCACATATATTTACACATTTTTTCCACCACATTTTTATCACATTTTTACCAATTCACATATATTTACACACGTGGTTAATTCCGATAACGAACGAGACTCCCGCATGCTAAATAGCTACGCGACCCCCGGCAACACTGGACACCTTGCTACAAACGGGGTCCCCCAACATTACATGGAAAAAGGATCTATGGAAAGTGGAAAGGCACACAGTGGCCCCCCTCTTTCCTCCCAATAAGACCTACTAAACAAACTTATGGACTATTAGCTAAAAGTCAGTCTAACGACTGAACGCAAGCTGAAACCACCAGGAGTGGAAAAAATGTGTAAATATATGTGAATTGGTAAAAATGTGATAAAAATGTGGTGTAAAAAATGTGTAAATATATGTGAATTGGTAAAAATGTGATAAAAATGTCCCATACCCCCGGAGGAAGGTGAAGCTTTGGAAGACCCCATTAAGTTGGAGGAGGTGACTGGGGCTATAGGGGGAACCCCCGCAGGGAAAAGCCGGATGGGTTTACCCCCAGGTTTTATAAAACGCTGGGGCCTCTGATCCCCCCTTCCTAATGAAGGTGTTAAATTCATTATCCCGTCTTCACCTCTTCCTGAGACAGGCCTTGGAAGCGCACATTGTGGTCATCCCGAAGCCCGGCAAGGATGGAATCTTAGCGGGCAACTTTGGACCAATTTCGTTGATTAATATAGACGTCCAATTGTATGCCAAAATTATTGCTAACAGAATCCAGCCTCTGCTTCCCTCGCTAGTTAACAATGACCAGGTGGGGTTTGTCACGGGGCAGGAAGCTAGGGATAATGCATTTTGCCCAGGAACATGAGATTCTCTGCTGCCTACTGGCAGTGGACACAGAAAAAGCCTTCGACTAAGTGCACTGGGGGTTCCTGAGAGCCATGCTGATCCAGGCAGTCATAGGACCAGTAATGCTGGAGAGAATTATTGCCTTATACCACTGCATGGGTCAAAATCAATGCCACTCTCTCAGACTCATTTATTTGGTGGGGGGAGGGGGGGGAATATAAGCTCTCTCTTATCACGGACGATCTTGTATATAACCTCTCCACACTCTTCCCTGCCCTCTATTGTTGGGGAGTTTGATCGTTTCAGTAAGCTTAGTCATTTTAAGGTTAACCTATCCAAAACAGAGATCTTAAATGTCTCCCTGGAAGCGCAAACTCGCCAGCTACTGCAGGCGAATTTCCCATTTAAGTGGTAGGGAAGGGATTGCTGGAGATACAACAAGGCTCTAGGGACTTAGGCCCATATCTGGTGTGAATACACTAGGACTTTTTGGGAGGGGTGTTGAGAATTTTCGAATTCCTGACACACAAAAGCGTCCCTAACTCACCACCAGTGGCTCTTTTTTCAATGATCTCAGGATCGGTGGCAGAAGGTGGGAAGGGATTGTTAAGGCACCTGCTTACTGTGGCCAGGTCAGTGATCCCTCGTTATTGGCACACAAATGCCACCGCCTCCCAGTTGGAATGGTGCGGGGAAGTGGAGAACATAAGGATGGAAAAACTGGCATCAGAAAGGGTGGAGGGGGGGGCTCAGAAGCAGGGCCGGTTCCAGGTTTATGTGGGCCCTCGGACGGCATGGTCTCAGTGGGCCCCTTTGCGGTGGATAGTAGCTTGCCCTCCGACCCCCTATTGGAGCTATTTTTTTTAGTTTGGCCCCACATGAATGGGGAAGTATTGAGGAAGAGAGAAGCTGAGGGAACATAGATGAATGGGACAGAGCTAAGAGAACAAGGATAGATAGGTCAGAGCTCAGGGGATAGAGTTGGATGGGGCAAGGCTGAGTGGATAGGGCTCAAGGGATAGGGATGAATGGGTCAGGGCTCAGGATAGGGATGGATGAGGCAGAGGTGACATACAACCAATGGGGCAGAGCTGAAGAGACAAGGATGGATGGAGCAGAGAGACAGAGAAAGGAAGTGTGTGCAGTTCTCTAACCACATTGTGCCAGCTGTCAGTGGGCCCCCCCCTGATGGGTGGGGCCCTCGGCAGCTGACCGGGCTTGCCAGGTGCTGATGCCGGCCCTGCTCAGAAGTAATCTGTGAAACAAAGATATCGGCAGGTGGCACACACACTATTGTATTATAAATGATCTATATACACCCGGTGCGCTGCCCAAACAAGGACCCTACTGCATATGCATCCTATATGAAACTATTTATGGAATGTCCTCCTGACCATTCCTACCTGGGGCCCCTGGGGACTGACCCTCGCACTCCAAAGAATTTAATCTCCAAAATTAATTGATTCAATGCTTTATTATAAATGACAATTTAAAACCATATTTACAAATAACAGCAATTCATGGTGCCATACCGTGAATAACCACATGGGGGAGCCAACCGGCCAGACCTATAATTATAATGTGCTAAAATACATGGTGATAACCTATATACTAATCAATCTAATAAAGTGCTAAGTGCTTGTGACCAAATTACATCAATTCAATCCAGCAGGACCCTGAACAAGAGACAGGCCCAACAAGAAACAAAGGTGCAAGGTAAACAATGAAACAATATACAAAAAGATCTTAAATGAACAATCTTACTGTGTTACTGGCCAGAGAGGATCCCCACGGCAAGCCCACGCGTTCCGAGCCTACTGAGGCTCTTTATCAAGGCTGTATAGTGATGGGGAGCTAAGTCCCCCACTCATCTTATATACCCCGCCTCACCATCTGTCCCTCCATGTCCGCACGTGTGCTGGACCGGCCCCCACACGCTCCGGCCGGAAGCGCGCGGGGCCGGAACTGGAAGTGATCCTGCGCTCCAGCTTGGAGCGCAGGGCTTCCTAGATGTCATAACAAGGACGCGACGCAGCGCTCTACCCCGCACACGCGTCCCCCCCTACAAAGGCGGGGGCAAGGCGCAAGCAGAGGGAAGAAAGCGCTGCGCCGCCCCAAGCAGCACAGAAGTGGCAGACTGGGACAACGGGAAGGTGAGTATGTCTCGTAAGGCACTAAACATTTACTGTTAAAAACACAAAAGGAAACATAAAACCAACATATATTACAGTGTGCAGTGATCAATAATATATTTACACTGATTCCATCTTTTGTAGCACAATATTACATGTTTTACACCCATGGCTAATACTGAATCATATTCATGAGGCTAGGCTCGATTCTATGGGCATAGACAACAATATAAAGCCCCTAAATGATATGAAGCATGTTATATATTAAGCATTTTTAGCCCCTAAATGATATGAAGCATGTTATATATTAAGCATTCTTAGCGCATGACTCCCGAGTTTAGGGTCCAGGTCAAGCTTTAACTGGTCCCCAAAGTGGTCCCCTATGACAATAGTAATCCCATTCACATCTCAAAAGGGATGCTCAAAAGTCCAATCCATATCCGCCCCCCCCCCCCCCCCTTTAATTGCTTAGGGGTGATATGGACCAGATAATTGCTAGACAGAATAACCCCAAACCCACCTACCCCCCACCCCCCCAAACCCCCCCACCCCCAGAACAAAGGACCGCACTGTCCCCATATACCCAACAATGGTTCAGTGCACGATTCAGACAAAATAATATGGTAAAACACACTGTGGCCAACTGTTGACCTCGCTCGGCCCACACATATACAGGTGCATAGATGGCCGGCTTGGGATCCCCATGAGGTGCAATCATCTTCTCGTTCAAATGCTCTTCATCCTAAGTGACAACACTCAGATAGAGGGAGGCAAAGGAGGAATCTTCAAATCCAAATCTTCTCAGACTCCTGATTTTATCGGGGACAAGATGTCTATTCCTAAGAGGACTGGCCAATGTGAGAATAATGTTTTAATAATGCAGATCTAAACTAAAATGGTGAAAAAGTAATGAAAAACGTGCCACACACACCGTGCTCCAAACCCCAGTGCATGATGATGAAAAAGTATCACCAAGTGAAAACATGCAAAATTAAAGCGTGACCCGAGTGCAACTGAAATTATAATCCAACAGTGCTCACATGACAAAATACAAAATACATACTTACCTAGTCATCCCACGTGACCGTGCACCTCAAAACAACCCTAAATCTCCGTCCTAATATACTCACCCCAAAGCAAAAAAACCTTAACCCAAAAATGGTGAAAACGCCACATCCTCATTTAAACCCCAAGGAGATTGTGTATCTAATGCATACATCCACCTAAGCTCTTTCTGTTGCAGAAGTCTTTTAATGCCCCCCCCCCCTGGGTCCCAAACTGACTCTCTCCAATGCCGTCACTCTAAGTCCCTCCATGCTGCCCTGATGTTTGTCGAGGAAATGTGCCGCAACCGGGGGTATGACTCTGCCCATGTCACGGTTGCGCCTGGCGAGTCGTATTAAAGATAAATGCCCTTGGATCCGGGCCTTCAGGGTGTTCTTGGTTTCACCCACATAGCCCTTAGGCAACCACAGGTGATTAGGTAAACCACTCCCACAGTGCGACAGTTAATGAATTGCTGAATGGGATAACTTCTACCCATCCTGATATTGGTCACACCCCTAGTAGTGTTAACCAAGGGGCAAATGGAACAGGTACCACAAGGGTGGCAGCCCTTGACTCTATTACTCACCTGTCCACAATCTAGTTCCGGGAAGTGGCTCCGACAAACCCTATCACATAGACTGGGTGCCCGTTGGGCCACCATCAGTGGTCCCCTGCGTACCCATCTAGCTAATGTGGGGTCACTTTTCAAGATCCCCCAATGTTTTCTGAGAAGGCCTCTCAATTGTGTCCAATTAGTGTTGTATTGTGAAATGAATCTTACCTCTCCTCCACTGTTGGATGTATTCCTTGGTATCAATAGTGCATCTCTAGGGGTCTAGCTAGCTCTCTTCATTGCCCGTCGCACAACTGGTTTGGGATATCCGCGTCTATGAAATCTCTCCTTCAATGCCTTAGACTGTTTGGCGAACTCCCTCGGTGAGGAACAATTGCGTTTTAACCGCAAAAACTGGCCTATAGGTATGGCATCCCTAGTTCTCTTCTCATGAAAACTAGTGTAATGCAGTAAACTGTTAACTGCCGTCGGTTTTCTGTACAAGGTGGTGTCCAGAGTGCCCCCCTCGTTCAAGGAGATGGTCAAATCCAGAAATTCGACACTGCTGTGAGAGACCTGTGATGTCAAATAGATGTTACATGGGTTAGCATTCAGAGTGTTTAAAAAATCAATGCAGATATCCCCCGGGCCACCCCACAGCAATAGGATGTCATCAATGAACCTGTACCAGCCCAAAATGTAGGGCTGGTACAGGCTCATCTTGGTCCCAAAAACCGTTTCCCTCTCCCACCAACCCAAAAAGAGATTGGCGACAGAGGGGGCACATCGTGCACCCATGGCCACTCCCCTCGTCTGTCGATAATATTCTCCATCAAATGTGAAGAAGTTGTGCTTGAGCACAAAATCTAACAGTCTCAGAACGAATTCCTGCTTTTCCTGGTCAGCTGTACCTGCTCAGAAGTATTCCAGAACTTGGACAGTGTGAGAGGTCTCTGGGGAATCTCCGTGATTCCGGGTTCTTCTGGAGAAGAACTAAGGTGACGAGGGATGGAGGGTAGGCCTAAGACGGAAGCAATGTGGTTCGGGGCTGGAGGGTGGGGACCTTGGATTTGTATCTCCTTAGTTTTTTCTATTCTGCTCATTATTTTCTCTTCGCTGCCCTCCCTTTCTATCTCTCTTCTCAGGGGGGGGGGGGGGTATGGTGGTGCAGATGTGGCAGTGCATGATCTGGGTGCAGTCCAGGGGGGACGGCCATGGCTGGAAAGAGGTCAGGGATGTCTCAGCGATCCTGAGGGGAATATAAGGCTGGCTTTTATACCTGGAAGCGTATCCTCCATGGAATCTAATTGCTGACATCACAGAAGGGGACATGCCTAGAGGAGATATTCCTGTTCCAACCCACTAGTCTGCTCCCCTTAATTGACATCAGGGAGATTGCAAAGAGACCCCATTTCCTGCCGCTCCCCATCATCCACTTAGCAGACTGTATAGCAGAACAACACCCACCATCCCTATAGCAGAATGTATGTCAAAACAACCCCCATCATCCCTATAGCAGACTGCTGCAGAACAACCGCCATCATCTGCTTTGCAGACTGTGTTGCAGAACAACCCTCATTATCCCTATAGCAGAATGTGTGGCAGAACAACACCCATCATGCCTATAGCAGAATGTGTGGCAGAACAACACCCATCATCCCTATAGCAGAATGTGTGGCAGAACAACCCCATTATCCCCTTAGCAGACTGTGTTGCAGAATAGTAGAATGTGTGGCAGAACAAACCCCATTATCCCCTTAGCAGACTATGTTGCCAAACAACCCCATCATCCCTATAGCAGACTGTGTTGCAGAACAACCCCTGTCATCGCTATAACAGACTGTGTGGCAGAATACCCCCATCCTCCCAATAGCAGAATGTGTGGCAGAACAACTACCATCACCCCCATAGCAGAATGTGTGGTAGAGCAACCCCCATCATCACCATCGCAGACTGTGTATCAAAACAACCCCCATCATCACCATAGCAGAATGTGGGGGGGGGGGTATGGCGGTGCAGATGTGGCAGTGCATGATCTGGGTGCAGTCCAGGGGGGACGGCCATGGCTGGAAAGAGGTCAGGGATGTCTCGGCGATCCTGAGGGGAATATAAGGCTGGCTTTTATACCTGGAAGCGTATGCTCCATGGAATCTAATTGCTGACATCACAGAAGGGGACATGCCTAGAGGAGATATTCCTGTTCCAACCCACTAGTCCGCTCCCCTTAATTGACATCAGGGAGATTGCAAAGAGACCCCATTTCCTGCCACTCCCCATCATCCACTTAGCAGACTGTATAGCAGAACAACACCCACCATCCCTATAGCAGAATGTATGTCAAAACAACCCTATAGCAGAATGTGTGGCAGAACAACACCCATCATCCCTATAGCAGAATGTGTGGCAGAACAACCCCTTATCCCCTTAGCAGACTGTGTTGCAGAATAGTAGAATGTGTGGCAGAACAAACCCAATTATCCCCTTAGCAGACTATGTTGCCAAACAACCCCATCATCCCTATAGCAGACTGTGTTGCAGAACAACCCCTGTCATCGCTATAACAGACTGTGTGGCAGAATACCCCCATCCTCCCAATAGCAGAATGTGTGGCAGAACAACTACCATCACCCCCATAGCAGAATGTGTGGTAGAGCAACCCCCATCATCACCATAGCAGACTGTGTATCAAAACAACCCCCATCATCACCATAGCAGAATGTGTGGCAGAACAACCCCCATCATCCCCCTAGCAGACCGTGACAAAGCCCCCCATCTTACATAACAGACTGTGACAGAGCCCTCCATCATCTTCCATAGCAGACTGTGGCAGAGCCCCCCCCCCCCATTTTCCATAACAGATTGTGACAGAGCCCCCCATCATCTTCTATAGTAGACTGTGTGACAGAGCCCCCATCAGCTTCCATAGCAGACTGTGACAAAGCCCCCCATTTTCCGTAGCAGACTGTGACAGAGCCTCCCATTATCTT
This sequence comes from Gastrophryne carolinensis, assembly GCA_027917425.1. Taxonomy (NCBI): domain Eukaryota; kingdom Metazoa; phylum Chordata; class Amphibia; order Anura; family Microhylidae; genus Gastrophryne; species Gastrophryne carolinensis. Next base: position 296,424,639 of record CM051235.1, on the reverse strand, counting down.
CTATAGAAGACTGTGACAAAGCCTGCCATCTTCTATAGCAGACTGTGACAAAGCCCCCCATCATCTTCCATAGCAGACTGTGTGACAGAGCCCCTCATCATCTTCCATAGCAGACTGTGTGACGGAGCCCCCCATCAACTTCCATAGCAGACTGTGTGACAGAGCCCCCCCTTTTTCACAGTAGACTGTGACAGAGCCTCCCATTATCTTCCATAGCAGACTGTGACAGAGCCCCCCCATCTTCTATAACAGCCTATGATAAAGCCCTCCATCTTACATAGCACACTGTGACAAAGCCGCCCATCTTCCACAGCTGACTGTGACAAAGCCCCCCACCTTTTATAGCAATCTGAGCCCCCCTCTTGCATAGCAAACTGTGACAAAGCCTTCCATCTTCCATAGCAGACTGTGACAAAGCCCCCCATCTTCTATAACAGGCTATGATAAAGCCCTCCATAGCACACTGTGACAAAGCTGCCCATCTTCCACAGCAGACTGTGACAAAGCCCCCCATCTTTTATAGCAATCTGAGCCCCCCTTCTTGCATAGCAAACTGTGACAAAGCCTCCCATCTTCCATAGCAGACTGTGACAAACCCCCCATCTTCCATAGCAAACTATGACAGAGCCCCCCCATTTTCCATAGTAGACTGTGACAGGGCCTCCCATCATCTTCCATAGCACACTGACTGAGCAGATCCGAGCACGCTGATTGGACGAGAGGCCACACATGTCATAGGACTGGGGAAAGGTGAGTTAGACTGGGCGAACTGGGGGGTTTCAAACAGCAGGGCATCCAGGATCGGGGTGCCCCGGGGCAAGGACCAAACCCCGTAATAGTCAAAATCCTGGGTTTTGGTCCACTTGAAAGAATGATCTGAAATCTTAGGAGACAAAACATTTCTTTAGGTGCAAGTTTGAAGAATTCTCTGCATAATTTTACTATCGAAAAAATAGACAAAATTGCCTCTGTTAAAAGCCAGATGCAATCCCAGCTAATACCAGGCATCCAGTCATAAAGAAAAATCTTATAGAACAGTACAGGACTTTAAGCAGAACAAAACCCAACAGGGCCGGCCCTAGAATATTAAAGATTCCAGGGCCAGCCCCTGGCCATCACCTGGCACATCCCAAATCAGAATGCCTTGCTGCATGAAACCCCCCTGGGGTGCCTCGAAACGCTTCTTCCCTAAATATCAGCAGCGGCAAGCACAGCATCTTTGGGTTGTGCAAATGCTCATTACCCTAGCTGCTGGGGATGTGGTCAATCGTGCTCCCAATTGCCATAAACAGGGCTATTTGCTGAGCATTAAAGTGGACCAACACCCAGTCTGTTCGATACAATCCCTCCCCGCGGGGCATCCAAAATTGAGATGCCCCGCTGTGTGAAACCCCCCAGGATGCCCACAAACCTTACCTGGATCCCGATCCAATGGCGCATGCCCGAGCCACGGCCGCATCTCACGCTTCTCTCTAGCAGGGCACGTGCCTGCGCTGGCCATTTGTGAATGGCCAGTGCAGGCGAGCTCCCAGTTAGAGGGAAGCACGAGATACGGCCTCCAGCGTGCTCGGAGCCGCTGAGCTTTGACGCGCATACCACAGCGGCTCCGAGCGCACTGATTGGACCAGCGGCCGTGCATGCGCCGTAGGAGCGGGGTGAGGTGAGTTGTAACTTGCGATCTGGGGGGGGGGCAGGGTTCACGTAGCGGGGCAACCCCCGATCAGGATGCCCCGGGGAAGTGGACCAAAATCCAGGATAGTCAAAATCCTGGGTGTTGGTCCACTTTAAATATGCACAGCAAACGTCTCCTGCACATGTACCAAAGAACAAGGTAAAGTAAGTAAAGGAAAGGTAAGTTTTCTGGACAATCTTGGAGGTTTCAGTGGGGGCATTCCAAAACACATATATAACAGCTTGAGGTTTTTTAATCAAAAATACATAAATTAACCCTCATTATCACCACCTTTTGAGATAATCCCCAGATAACCCTAGAGAAGATCTGTTGGCAAACAGGGTTATGGACGAGCTGTGGGTCTAAACTTAAACTAGAGAGAAGTAAATACTCTTTTCCTCTGAACTTTGACTGAAACCTTCTTTTTTTTAGGTTAAACACTCTGTACCGGAAACTTTACCTCCCTTATAGTATTTATCTAGAACTGATTGTAGCTCTGAATGGAAGATGAGATTGGCCTCCAAAGTGGATCCCAGGGAGAACTTCGGTCAGGACAGGTGTCAACTGGCTTCCCCTCTTACTAAGTTAAAGCGGACCTTCACCCTGAATAAGTGTATATCTTTTATGTTTCCCCCACCCTGTTCATATAGATTCCCCACATTAAAAACCATCCTACCTGCATCTACTGCATTTTATGAGCCTTTAAACATCCAAGATGGTGGCTCATGGAGCATCAGGCTGTCTGCAAACAGGAAGTGTCTTCTGACTGTGTCGCTCTGCATTCTGGGATTGCTGTCCTTTCCCTGACCCCAGCTCTGCTCTGTTTGTGCAAAGCAAAGCTATAACCCCGCCCCTGCACTTTTGACCCCTCTCGTCTCCTCAGTATGTGATGCTTCTGAAGCAAAATATAATAATTTTAGCTGCTGGGGAATAGTTTTTAAGGGTTTGGGCTTTTCATTAAATCATGCTGAAGGTCTAAGTGTGGTACTCAGACTGGGACATAAATCGGACAGTCTGTGCTATCAGTTCTTATAGTGCCTGGCCAGCATTGTGTCATGTGAATATGGTAAGACTGTGCAATCACACATATTTAAGTGTACAATCAGATTGTGCAATGTATGCCCTGCATTGCATTAAAAGGTTAAACCGGACCTTCACCATGATTTATTGAAAATCCCAAACCCTTAAAAAACGATTCCCCAGCATCTAAAGTTGAAATATTTTAAGTTTTTAGTCGCTTACTTATTATTCTTTCCCCCACCGGGCTGTAACTCTGTTTAGGACTTTAGGATACGGGCGCCGCCATCTTGACTCAGCAGCATCACACTTACTGAGGAGAGTGGGATAAAGTACATGGGGGCGGGTTATAGTTGTGCTTTGCTCAGACAGAGCAGAGCTGGGGTCAGGAAAAGGTCAGCAATCCCAGAATGCAGAGCAGCACAGTCAGAAGGCACTTCCTGTTTGCAGGCTGCCTGATGTTCCATGAGCCGCCATCTTGGATGTTTAAAGGCTTATAGCATGCAGTAGATGCAGGTAGGATGATTTTTAATGTGAGCAATCTGTATGTACAGGGTATGGGAAATATATTGGATTGTACAATCCGATGCAGCAAATGGGCAGTTCTAGACTGCCTGGCTGCCATGCTGGAGTTTCTTCTACGACAGGTTTTCTTTTGCAATGGCATTGTCTCACTCCCTGACCTTTGTGCATGGGGTTAGCCTGTGGTTGTGTTAGCTATACCCCCAGCACATCTCCTGCTCAGTAAGGGTCGTGGTAGGGCTGCCTGTCCGGGGCCGATAGCTGCAAGGTCCTTGTTTGTGTCAGCGGAGCTAGTTTCTTGCTACTTGGCCAGGTCAACAGCAACTGGTCCTGGTTGGTGGTGGCTTAGCCTTGTTGGTCACTGCCAGCTTGTCCATAGTGGGGCATAGTTTCTGTAGGACTGGCCCCAGTCATCAATAGTGGGACTTGGTTGGTGGCAGCTTGGTGGATTGGCCGTGGTCATCAACAGATGGGCCTGTTTGCTGGAGTTTGTCCCAGGGTGGCATCAGCAGGCCCTGGTTGCTGACAGCTTGGCCCAGGTATGGTGCAGGGGTCCTGGCTGCTGGTCCTGGATGGTGGTGGGGCCTGTTGCTGATATGTTGGTACTGGAGGGGGGTTGGAGCGTGGTTTTTGGTGACTTGTTCCTAAATGGTATTAGAAGGCCCTGGTTGCTCAGCTGCAATTGGGCCTGTTTGCTAGTGGCTTTGGCCTAGGTGGTGGCGGAGCCATGTTGCTGGTAGCTTATCCCTGGTCAGCGGTGGGGACTGGTTGCTGGGTCCTGTTTTTTTGTGGCAGGGTCTGTTTGGTGGCTTTGGGACCATGTTAGGTGGCTGTGACACCTGGCTGCTTTGGTCCCCCTCCCAGTTTGGTGGCTGAGTAGGAGCATTCAGGCTGTTGATAGTTCCCACCTGAGCAGCGGCCGTTGTGGGGCCAGGCTGCTGTGGGCCCCCCACCATTGCATAGCCATTGGGCCAGGCAGCTATGGGGCTCTGCTACATAAGGGGCCCCATAGCAGCCTAGCCCTGTGGCTGCTGCACAGGGGGTCCCATAGTAGTCTGGTCCAATGGTTACATAATGGTGGGGGTTGACAGCAGTCTGGCCTTGCTTACTCCAAACAGCCCGCTGCATGGGGGTTGCAATGATTGCAATGTTTTCTTCAGCGCTCTGTTAGGCCATGTTGTTTAATTACCCATTATAAATGCAATGCAAGTGCAACACATGCCTTTTACATGTGCTTGCATTGGGCTCCCATAGACCTCTATGAGGTTGAGGTGTATTACGATTGAAACGCTGTATGCAGGACTCTTCCTAGTGCAATGCTGTAATGTGAATGTTTTTTTTTTTGTTTTGTAGGTAATGTACAAAGCACATTTAGGTTTGAAAGGGCAGCCAAATTTGCAGATGGAAGCCAGTAGCACCTGGTAACCCTGTTTGGCTCCTAGGCATCCAGATTTAGTATATATGTGGCCAAGCATGAGCATACTTTCCAAACTTTCAGAGTGGGAAAGAGGGACAATTGCTAAATAAAGCCACACCCTTTATTGAGAGATGGAGAGGACATAGGTTGTAACAGTTACAAGAATATAAACGCTTTAACTAGGCAAAAACTTAAGTTAGGTACCTGGTAACTTATTTTCTAAACATCCGAAAGGGCAGCATACGCCTGAGACCTCCGGGCTCCTCCTACCAATCTGGAACACCTGACCACCAGACAGAATAAAATCTTGACTCCTCCTCCTATTCCCCAGTTGTTGTAGAGATCTGAAAGAGAGAAAAGAAACAGACCCACAACTCCAACATATAATCAATACATATTCCAACTCCACATAAGAAGTGAGGGAAGCTGGCGTATGCTGCCCTTTCAGATGTTTAGAAAATAAGTTACCAGGTACCTAACTTAAGTTTTCTCAAAACCTCCTTCGGGTACAGCATACGCCTGAGAGATAGGCGAGTACTACCTCGTTGGGTGGGAAGAATAGAAAGGAGGATACTACTGCCACAAGACTGATCCCACTAGGACAGCAGATCTAATCAAGAGAGTTCAGCAAAAAAACACATCTTTCTGAGGACCAAGAGGCTGCAATAGCTCGCCTATTTAGCCCAAGATGTAGCATCACTTCCCGTCAATAAGATGTGATACCATAAAGCCTGATTTAACCCTTTAAATGCCAGCCACGTAAAATTTACGTGGTTGCCTCTCAGTCACTTAAGTGCCAGCCATGTAAAATTTACGTGCCTGGCATTTACCCCTGCTAGCGGGCAAAAAAAAAAACACTCACCTGACCCCGCGTTGGATCCGGCCGGGTCTCCTCTTTAATTTGGTGCCATCCGATCCCCCGCGTGGGGTCGGATGGCTCCAGGAGAGCCCCCGGAATAGGCCGCCCCCCTCCCCGCTTCTGCAGCAGCAGCTGCTAACTGTAAAAAAAAAAAATAAAATAAAAATGACATTCACTTACCTGCGTGTGCGCTGGCTCCTGCTGTCCCTCCTCTTCACCTGGGGGCCTCCAATCCCCCCCCCCCAGGACTTACGGATCTTCAGGAGAGAGCCCGGGAGGCTCTCTCTCCCCTTTCCTCCTCGATGGCGGCCGCCATCTTGCCGCTAAGCCCCACCGCCTTAGGGCGGGGCTAATGACGTCATCCTGGCCCCGATCTCAGGCTTCAGCCTTCTCAGCTGTCAGATGCCGGTGATCGGTGCCGGGGAAGGAGGTGGCAGGAGATCCTCTGATCTCCTGCCTCCCCCTTCTCTGGATGCCGATCACCGGCATCTGTCATCAGAGCGGTGAGGGACAAGAGCTTACAATCGAAGGTAAGTACAGTAAAACATTTTTTTTTTTTTTTTAATAAAATACTTTTTATTAATGTGTGTTGTTTTTTTTTTTTTTTAACAGTTAACCCTTTGTGAGCTGATAAGGGGTCCATGAGACCCCCTTATACCAGTTCACAAGGCTCTGGGTCTGGCAAATCACCTGCAGCTTGCAGTTAGGGGGGTCTCCTGGGCAGGAACAGGGGGCTACCGATAAATATGTGGTACCGTTCTAATCGGTAGAAATGGGGCTTTCACATGCAATATGGTTTTCCCTAATAAAATAAATTTTTTATTTAAAATAAAGGAGGCAATTTTCTAAAAACTTTTTTACTTAATAAATAAAATGAATAATAAATAAAATTTACAAACAAGACATTTCATGTTAAAGCCTAAACTCTGCTGCTAAATATATATATATAATTTTCCTGAAAATTCCAGCAACAATGTCGCAAAACATGGTGCAAAATGGGGAAAAATGACCCGTCAACAGAGGGGAACATGTTGGGTATTGTTCTGTTCGGGGCACCTTGCGCTTTCAGACTTAGCTTGCTTTTTCTTGTTTGCATATTTATATTTTAGGAAAAGGTGTTTTTTATTCAGCTTTTTTATACATTTTTTAGGGAAACCCTGCGCAACCAAAGAATTCTTTGAGGGATCAATTCCAGAAAGATGAGCCCACTACAACAAGCTGGGTACACTTAGAAAGCTTAACATGTGTACTTTCAGGGAATATATGGTTTATGGGGGATATTCCAAATGTAAAGGGTTGTTTTGGCTGAAAAATCGCAAGGTGCGCACTTTGTCTGCAGAGCTGAAATTTTCAAGTAAAATTACCGTTATGCGCATGCTTTACTTTGGGGTGTTTGGCAACTCTTCCCTTCACAGTAGCTATTCATGTTGGGTATCGTTCTGTTCGGGGGATGTTGCTTTTTCAGATTATACTTGTTTTTTCTTGTTTGTATATAGATTTTTTAGGAAAATGTGGCTTTGATTCTGCTTTTTTATCCTTTTTTTAGGGAAACTCTTTGCAACCAAAGAATACATTGAGGGATTACTTCTAGAAAACTGTGGCCACATCAACAAGCCTGGTACAAATAGAAAGCCTGAGGTGTGTACTTCCAGAGAATATATAGTTTGTGGGGGGTATTTCAAATGTAAAGGGTTGTTTTTCTGGAAAAACTGCAAGGTGCGCATAGCGCATATCACAGTTGTATTTTTTCTGAAAATCCCCTAAAGCTCTGTTTCAGTTTGGGGGAGTCTCCTGGGCAGGAAAGAGTGTCTACCTATACATATGTGGTACCGCTGTAACCGAGAGAAATTGGGATTTCACACGCAATAAGATTTTATTGACAAACTTACATTTTTTATTACAAAAAAATACTACAAATTGTAAAAAATAGATTTTTTTTTATTTTTTTGCACATATTTCGCCAAAAAATATTGAGAATACACCTAAAAATTACAAGACATTTCATGTTAAAGCTCAGACTCTGCTGAAAAAAACAATATATCATTTTCCTGGGAAATCCCTGGAAATCTCTTCAAAAATCACATTTGAACATGGGGAGCGCAAAATAGTGCAAAATGGTCTGGCAACAGAGTATGACAAAAACTAGAAAAAAAAAGGTACTTCCCAAATGTGTATAAGAATATAAAAGGAAGCTTCCTCAGCACTGGTAGAAGAATCATTCTAAGCATCTAAGAAAATCCGATGAGATAAAAAAATAGCAAGGTTCCAAGTATGGGTATAAGAAAGAACTAGACCAGAGTTAGGGTCAACCCAGGGCTAGAGATATCTTTAGTGTCTAGAGGCAGCCTAGAACTAGAGACAGCCCGTGGGCCCAAGACAGCCCAGGGCCCCCAGCCTAAGACCACACACAGCTAGAAAAAAAGCCCCGGACCTAGAGATGGCCCTGGGTTGGAGGCCCTATAGGTTTAAAGGCCAGCTAGGGTTAAAAAAAGGCCAGCTAGGGTTAAAAAAAGGCCAGCTAGGGTTAAAAGGCCAGCTATAGGAAAAAATAGGAAAAAAAGAGCACCCAGACAAGAGGTGGCCTAGGGACCTAAATGGATAGTCCCTCTAACTGTAAAGTGCATAGGCTAGAGTAGAATACCGTTCAAGGGCTGAGGTCCTAATTGCTGAAGCAAAAAAAAGTAGATCTGTTAGAAGACCCTCAGGAACTACTCCGGACATGCACATCATAGTACTTAAAGCAAGTGACATTACCTCACCCGGAAGAGTGCAATGTCAACCATTCTAATACCCTAATGGCTATTGATATTGGAGGTGCCGAACCGGCACAAGGAATCATTATTTCCTGAAGGGCCAAAATCCTCTGGGAAAGGAAAAAGAGTCTGAAGAAGTTGTTGACTTTTTGACCATAAATCATTAACCAAGAGGGAATCCCAAAAGGTTTAAAATCCAACCGAGCTGAACACAGCTCTACACATGAGACTGGAAACCAAAGGCATTTTTGTCCCTGAAGTGAACAAAAAAGGTAGCAGATGGTTCAGGTCAGCCGCCACCGATCTCTCTCAGTCTCCGATAAGTCTGAAGTCTATGCCCCAAAAATCAATCTTTAGTAGAATTCTCAGACTGAAACCAGCATAAAGGGAACAAACAATATCCAGCCCTGTCTTTACTGCTAAAACAACCTAGGGGTTGTTAGAATCTGAAACAAGACAGAGCCCAAGCTCATTGGAAACTGCCAGGCATTTCCCAGATCTGTTAAGATCATGAAAAAAAAACCTTGTGGAAGCATGCTTCTCCCTAATAAATGTCTAAAACCATTCTAAATATCTGATTGAACATAGAGACAGATACTCTATAAACAGAATAAATCTCTCTCCAAAGCCTCCACCACCAGAAAGATTTCTGCTGGTGAAGGGAACTGGGATATTACTCGCCTGGCTTCTAAGGTTAGCAACTTCAGAATAATACCATTTTGTGAAATACTCACCTGTAAAATGGGTATTATAAGTATGTCACACACCCCGCTTCAAGATATCTATAACATGTGGGTAATACCGACCTGAAGTGGGCGTTCCTGCAGAGATGATAGCAAAAAAGAAAGCCCCTCCCTGATCCATAAATACCTGGGACCTCCCACTCATTACCCAGTATATATAAGCAGTAAGGTAAGGGACCAGGAAGAGGCAAATATAAGTCATAACAACGCAAAGTTCACAAAATAAAGGATCCAGAATACAAGAAGGGCGGGTGAAGCGGGGTGTGTGACATACTTATAATACCCATTTTACAGGTGAGTATTTCACAAAATGGTATTATTCTAAGTATGTCACACACCCCGCTTCAAGATATCCATAACATGTGGGACATCCAATAGCAGTGTCCATAAAAAGGCGGGGATCCAAAACAAGGCAACAATGCACAACTTAAACCACAACAGCTTGTAGAACTTTGCGGCCAAAAACAGCATCCGCTGAGGCCCGAACATCGACCTTGTAAAACTTGGAAAAAGTGTGAACAGAGGACCAAGTAGCGGCCTTACAAACTTGCTCAACAGAGGCCTGGTGCTGGAAAGCCCAGGACGCTCCAACCGCACGAGTAGAATGAGCAGTAACACGAAAAGGGAGACTCCTCCCCTTGGCAGAATAGGCCCCAATGATGGCCTGACGAATCCATTTACTAATGGAAGATTTGGCAGGAGCCAAACCTTTCCTAGGCCCAAAAGGCACCACAAAAAAAGCATCAGTCTTACGAAAGGAAGACGTAACCACCAGATAATATTTCACAACACGAACCACATCCAAGGAATGCAGCGCCCTTTCCTTGTCGTTGCTGGGATTAGGACATAGAGAAGGCAGAACAATGTCCTGATTCAGATGAAAAGCAGAGACCACCTAAGGAAGAAAATCCGGCTTGAAACGAAAGACAACCTTATCCTGATGCCTTTCGAAGTACGGAGCTTTAATGGATAAAGCTGCCAACTCAGAAACACGCCGAACTGAAGTGATAGCCACCAAAAAGGCCACCTTTTGAGCAAGAGAAGACAAAGCAACCTCATTCAAGGGCTCAAACGGAGGACCCTGAAGAGCAGAAAGAACCAGGTTCAAATCCCAAACTGGAACAAAAGGCTTCCTAGGAGGCCGTACATGCGTAACTCCTTGGAAAAAGGTCTTGACTAAGGGATGAAGTGCAAAGGACCTTTGAAAGAACACTGCCAGGGCAGAAACCTGCCCCTTCAAGGTACTAAGTTGAAGCCCCAAATCCAGACCATGTTGAAGAAACTCCAGGATTCTGGAAATGGAAAACTCCCGACAAGAGAAAGACCTACTTTCACACCAGTCAATATAGGACCTCCAAGTCCTATAGTAAATAGTAGAGGAAGAGCGCTTCCTGGCGCTAATAAGAGTCTGAACCACCGCGTCAGAAAGACCTTCTTCCTTCAAGATGGCGGTTTCAGCAGCCACGCCGTCAAAGCCAGCGAAGGTAAATTGGGATAGCGCAGCCGACCCTGGGTGAGCAGGTCCGGCAGAAGAAGCAGAACGAACTGATCCTCTGCCAGTCTTACCAGGTCTGCGAACCAAACCTGCCTTGGCCACCTTGGTGCCACTAGAATCGCCGACGCGCCCTCCAGAGTCAGCTTGCGCACCACTCTGGCTACCATTGGAAACGGAGGGAACAGGTAAAGAAACCCCAGATCCCTCCAGTTCAGAGACATGGCATCCACTGCCAGAGCCAGAGGATCCTGCGAGAGAGACACAAAGACTGGAAGCTTGTGATTGTGACGAGAGGCAAAGAGGTCCACCGCTGGGAACCCCCACCTGAGACATATCGAACGAAACACCATGGGACTGAGAGACCACTCCCCCTGATGAGAGGAGGCTCTGCTCAGCAAGTCCGCCTCCGTGTTCTCCACTCCCGGAATGTAGACTGCTGAGATACACGGGACGTGACTCTCCGCCCAGTCCAGAATCAAAGACACTTCCCTGAGGGCACTCCTGCTGCGAGTCCCCCCTTGGTGATTGATGTAAGCAACCGCCGTCCTGTTGTCCGACCGGACCTGAACTGGCAGGCCTCTCAACTGATGAGTCAAGCGAAACCGAACCAACCTGATGGCTCTCAACTCCAGAACATTGATGGGCTCGTGAGCCTCCTGGGGGCCTCACAGACCCTGAAACTGGAGGTCCTTCCAAACACCCCCCCAACCTGACAGACTGGCATCCGTGGTGACTGTTTCCCAACACGGAGCCAGAAAAGATCTGCCCTTCGACAGATTGACCGACCCCAGCCACCATTGCAGGGATCAACGAACTCGGGGAGTCATCAGGAAGGACTGATCCAACGATAGAGGAGACTTGTCCCAAACCTTCAACAGATGAAGCTGAAGCGTCCTTGTATGAAACTGCGCAAAGGGAACTGCCTCGAATGAGGCCACCATTAACCCCACCAGCCTCATCCCTAGCCGGATGGCCGGACGAGGGGCCGACAAGAGAAGCCGAGCTAATTCCTGAATCAAAAGAATCTTGGCCTGGGGCAGAAATACCCTGGCCTGCGAAGTGTCCAGAGACATTCCCAGAAAGGTCACTACTCTCGACGGAGAGAGAGAAGACTTGGGGTGGTTGACCACCCAACCGAACCTCTCCAGGGTGGACACCACCATTCTGGTGTCCAACTCCGCTTGGTTGAAAGAAGAGGCCATGATCAGAAGATCGTCCAAATAGGGCACAATGCGGATACCCTGAACCCTTAGCAGAGCCATCACCCCCGCTAGCACCTTGGTGAACACCCGAGGGGCCGAGGTGAGACCGAAAGGGAGTGCTACAAACTGAAAATGCCGATCCTCCACCACGAACCTGAGAAACCTCTGGTGTGCTGGAAAAATTGGAACGTGTAGATAAGTGTCACGCTCCCGGAACCACGATTTACCACTTGGACAACTCCAGCTCTCTTAGTAAGGACCTCAACCCCCAATCTCCGCAGCCAGCTTCACCTATAGGAGCCCCCGCTTGCCGAGACGCAGAACACGCCTGCTCGGGATCGGTTGCCCCCAGGACTTTATGGCTCAAAGGATGAGGTCTTACGGTACAGAGAACTGGAGAGCCCGCGGCTGGAAGTGGAATCGGGTAGCCGGTATGTGAGCGTAAGGTGGAAGTCCAACAGACAGGCAAGGGTCGGCAACAGGAGTGGAGATCGAGGATGGTCAAAGGCAAGCAAGGGTCGGCAACAGGAGTGGAGATCGAGGATGGTCAAACAAGCGAGGGTCGGCAACAGGAGTGGAGATCGGGGATGGTCAAAGCAAGCGAGGGTCGGCAACAGGAGTGGAGATCGAGGATGGTCAAGGCAAGCACGGGTCGGCAACAGGAGTGGAGATCGAGGATGGTCAAACAAGCGAGGGTCGGCAACAGGAGTGGAGATCGAGGATGGTCAAGGCAAGCACGGGTCGGCAACAGGAATCAGGATCAATCTCAGGGATAAGCAAATACTAGGGTCTAGGCGCTATAACAGGCAATGACCAACTGGCTGAAGAGGGGTTATATAGGAAGCAGGTATGATTGGGCCAGGGAAGAGAGCCTGATGATTGGTGCAACTAGGATCTTTAATTTAATAGGATGACACAGGGCGTCCCGCCCAGGAGTCTGAAAGGGCTGATAGGAGCAAACAGAATTCAGAGGGAGATTGGCCAGTAAAAAGAACACCCCTGACACAACTGAAGCTAATTAACTCTCCTCCGGCGGCCGTGCTGGGAGCAGCGCCGCCGGAGGGTATAAGTGAAGATCTAGAGCCGGGGCCGCCGGCCGACGCAGGCAGAGGCGCGTGTACGCCGGGCGGAAGAGAGGCCGCCGCCTGCCGCGGCCGCCGCTCAGACAGCCGTGCGGCGGGACGGGGAGCACCGCAGGAACGGGACGCAGGTAAGTGGATACTGACAATAAGCATCCTTGATGTCTATGGACGTCAGAAAGTCTCCCTGACAAAGAGAGTGAATGGCCGAACGTAGCGTTTCCATGCGGAATTTCCGTGGCCGGATGAACCTGTTGAGAAACTTCAGATCCAAGATGGGTCGGACCGATCCGTCCTTCTTGGGTACCGTGAACTGATTGGAATAAAAACCCCTGCCCTGATCCGAAGGGGGCACTGGGCAAATGACAGCCATATCCAGAAGGTTCTGTACTGCCAACAGGAGCCCCTGCGCCGCTAGAGGTTCCGAAGGCATCCGAGACCTGAAAAATCTGGAAGGGGGGCGGAGCTCGAACTCCAGCTTGTAACCGGAAGACACCACTTCCCGGATCCATCTGTCCGAGACCTCTTGATCCCAGATCTGGGAGAAGTGTCGCAGCCGTCCCCCCACCCGCATGGGTGAGGGCGCCCCCTCATTGCTGAGCCGGCTTGGCAGCCGGCTTGGGCTTAGAGCCCCAACTGTATCCTGGACGGGCACGTCCTCTGCCCCTGCTCCCAGAATCTCCTCTGGAAGAGGGGAATGCAAATCCCCTGCCAGATCTGGCCCCACGAAAGGAGGGGGTAAAGGAAGGCACCCCTCGAAAGGGGCGGCGTTGTTTCTTGCGTTGGGGTAACCTACCACCCTTGGTAACGGAGTCCAATGTCTCTCCAAAAAGCCGTAATCCAACAAAAGGCAGAGCCGTTAGCGACTTCTTGGACATAAAATCTGCTGCCCACTGGCGCAGCCAAACCGAGCGCCGAATAGTGACCAGCAGAGCCGATGTCCTACCACACATCATCAAAGTGTCATCCAAGGCTGTCAACACAAAGGATAAAAACAACTCACACCGCTTAAGGCTAAGGAACTCAGCACTAGCAAGACGCAGCCCGGAAGAGGTCAACAGGTCCTTGACCACGGACCTGGCAGCCAACACCATTAGAGCCGAGGCGCACACGGGCCGCATGGCTGACCCAACACTAGCGAAACCATGACAAGCCATCTGGTCAATACGTTTATCCTCTCCATCCTTGAGAATGGAACAATCAGGTCTATTTAAAACCGAGGAATTGGACAACCCCAACACCGGGGCATCCACCTCGGGGGGAGATGCCCAGCGCTTAATCACCTCCGAAGGAAAAGGATATTTCCTATCCCACCCCTGAGGGATGCCAGGGAGCCGAGCCGGCCTGTCCCATTCCTTAGCAATGATTTTGTCAAAATGCCGTTGTGTAGGGAATTCCAAGCGCGGCCTGGATTCCTCAAACAATTCACCCTTCTGCTGTGACACCTCCTCAGGAGGAGAAATATTCAGAACCTCTAACATAAGAGCCAGAGCATGAGGAGTATCGGAGGATCTCCCCAATTCACCAAGCTCAGGATCAGCACCAAAGGACTGCTCATCGTCCGAAATATCAGAATCCTCATAAACTTCCCCTTCCTCTAGCGGGGAATAATCAGACCAATCCAGATTATTAACATCCTCCTGGTCCTCCACCAGCGGAGCCAGCGACAAATGCTTTCTCTTAGTCGGGGCCTTACGGGCAACCGAGCTGGAGATAATTTTTTCAAGGTTAGCCAATCTTGCACACATCTCAGATTGCAGCTCCCGGCCCATGACAACGTCACATGGGTTGCGTGTCAAGGTGGGAGGAGGAGATGAAGCGACCGGCGGTGCAGACCCAGACGCCTGGGGTTTGGACTGCCGCGTAATAGTCTGCTGTGCACATGGAATACACAGAAGTACATCGTCCCCAGAAATGGACACCCCACACAACATACACTTTCGGGGATGCCCCGAGGGGGCCCCGAGCCCAGTATCCGGGGATGCCTCCATAAGGTGAACTTTTATAGGTATAGTCGCAATGACCCAGGGAATTACGCCACTAGACAACCCGGGATGCCCCTTTAATGTCCCGAGTGGGAGGATTTATGGACAATAATGAACCCAGTGATTAAGGATCGGGAGATCCCTAAATGCTAATGGAGAACCTCCTGAACCACCACCTGGAAGACAGAAAGGAAGGGCTAATAAGACTAATGAAGCACAGACACTCTTACATACAGAGGATGAGCAAAAAGGAGATGGCCAGAGGCCACTTACAGAACCGACAGCCAGTAATGGAGACCGTGAGGTAATCCACCGGAGTTTGCAGCCAGAAGGGGAGAAGGGGGCGTGGTCAGCGCGGGACGCGCGTGACGCCGAGCAACGCCCCCCTTCCCCTCTCTCACACAGGCAGAGCTCCGCAGCGGCGCCAGAGAAGGATGGGGGCGGGCAGCGGTGACGCGCCGCCGCACCGGCCCCGCCCCCCCAGTCAAGCATGAAGACGGAGTCTCAGAATCACCTCACAGAAAAAGGCGGCAAGAGCCGGCCGGCGCCGCAGTGTGAAGTGCGGCCGCCGCACCCGGCTCAGAATAAGACACAGGCACACACACATTTAAACATGTGAAACAGGAGGGACGAGCCCCGGCCCCGCACCGACGGTCCGGACCCGCCCCCCCCCCCCTCCAGAAGGACAGTATACATGGCGTGAGGTAAATACCTCCGCCATTATAACAGTGAAACACCAGCTGAGGGAAGATGGGGGGAAAAAAGACAGGTACAGCACCGCACAGGCCCTGTAAAACGGCTGCGGCGGTGACACAATTAAAGAGACACACAACACCCAAAACGGAACAAGTTAGCGATTAAATAAAGAAGGGACCCACACTCCCCAACCCCACCTGTGGAAAGGGGATCCTGGGAGGGCCACTAAATGTTAATTAAGGGACAGGGCATCCCAAACCGGGGTCACCAACCCGGAACAACCGCCTACCCTCTCATATAGGGTCTCACGGTGGAGCATAGCTCCTGAGCACCTAAGGTGCCGATATACCCTCGCCTGGACCCTCAGCCGAGGCTGGGAGGCATATGGATTTCTGGGGAGAAAAAGGTCCAAACGGAAATAAAGGAATAGTGGGCCGGGAGTCATCCCGGCTACCTGAAATCCCCCTGTGCAAGGAGGAGCCATCATCTTCTGACTTGCTCACCGTCTGCAGAGATGGAAAACTGGGTAATGAGTGGGAGGTCCCAGGTATTTATGGATCAGGGAGGGGCTTTCTTTTTTGCTATCATCTCTGCAGGAACGCCCACTTCAGGTCGGTATTACCCACATGTTATGGATATCTTGAAGCGGGGTGTGTGACATACTTAGAATAACTTATCTTACCTCCAACCCACTGGTATAGGAGAGACCAAGAATCTGACTGAGGGGTACAAGTATTTTCTACGTGAAACCCTCATTTAATGCCCCTGGAATGGAGAGGGCAACACAAAGTATTCAGGCACCAACCTAACATGGCATCATAGCTCAGTGGGTTTGGGCAAGTAGATTCCAGGAATTCCAGAAAGGAGCATCTTAAAAGAAGGAGCTCCAATGAGAATTCTCTTCAACAGGCGGCCCAGATCACTACCTACCACACAACCTACACTTATTGGCGTATTCACAAATCCACCCAAAAAGTAATATTCCCAAAAGAATATTGCACAAGGCTCACTCTGACCTAGAATCCTCAGTCCAGGATCTCAGAGAATGCTGTGAACTGAATATGTAACAGCCATGTTTTCTTGTTCCCCCAAAAAAATCTCATGGCATTTGTCACTAACCGCCAAAGCTGAAGGAAGGATATAACAAAACCCCCGGACAAGTCCTATTCAACAGACAGTCCTTATATTGTAGAAGCAGAAGGTAAACTTCCCATCACACAATGAACGCCCATAGGTCTAAAATATTAAGATTCCACTTGCCAAACCAGTTAAGGTAGTGAATCAATATGCTTATTTAGGAGATAGCAAAAAGGCTAATCCTGCCTCCTAAAGAATTTGGCACAAGGATCTCCAACTTAGGGCAATTTCCCCTGCCCAGGACCCAAATATTGACCGGGCCCGATACTGCCATAATCCGAACAGATGAGAGCAGCCGCACCAAGGGTGTCGTGAACATAGGTTAAGCAAAAAATACTTCTGGAATAAGAAAGGGAATGAACGAGAAGAGTCAGTAGCCAAATCAGAATAAAGCCCAACCTAATTACACTTTGGGTCTGAATCCTTTATCTCAAGGGTCAAAACAACATAAGAAAGGAAGGGTAAATGTCCCAGAGGGAATAGTACCTTCCTATGTTTAACCCTTTAAGTGCCAGCCTACCTGGAGTTTTTGTTACGCTTTGTTGCCAGACCATTTTTCACTATTTTGCACTATGCATGTTCAACTGTGATTTTTGAAGGGATTTCCAGGGATTTCCCAGAAAAATTGTATATTGTTTTTTTCAGCAGAGTCTGGGCTTTAACTTGTTTGTCATTTTTTAAGTGTATTCTTAATATTTTGGGGTGAGATATGTGCAAAAAAATAAAAAAAAATCTATTTTTTACAATTTGTAGTGTTTTTTGTAATAAAAAATGTAAGTTTGTCAATAAAATCTTATTGCGTGTGAAATCCCAATTTCTCCCGGTTACAACGGCACCACATATGTATAGGTAGACACCCTTTCCTGCCCAGGAGACTCCCCCAAACTGAAACAGCGCTTTAGGGGATTTTCAGATCAAATACAGCTATGCTAAGCACTATGTGCACCTTGCAGTTTTTCAATAAAAACAACCCTTTACATTTGAAATACCCCCCACAAACTATATATTCTCTGGAAGTACACACCTCAAGCTTTTTAGGCATACCAGGCTTGTTGATGTTGCCACAATTTTCTGGAAGTTCTCCCTCAATGTATTCTTTGGTTACACAAAACTTCCCTAAAAAAGGATAAAAAAGCAGAATCAAAGCCACATTTTTCTAAAGAAAACTATAAGCAAACAAGAAAAAACAGGTTAATCTAAAAAAGCAACATCCCCCGAACAGAACGATACCCAACATGCATAGCTACTGTCAAGGGAAGAGTTGCCAAACACCCCAAAGTAAAGCTTGGGGAGACGGTAATTTTGCTTGAAAATTTCAGCTCTGCAGACAAAGTGGCACCTTGCGCTTTTTCTACCAAGACAACCCTTTACATTTGGAATACCCGCCACAAACCATATATTTTCTGAAAGTACACATGATAAGCTTTCTAAGCATACCCAGCATGTTGTAGTGGGCCCATCTTTCTGGAAGTAATCCCTCAAAGAATTCGTTGGTCGCACAGGGTTTCCTTAAAGTGGACCAACACCCAGGATTTTGACTATCCTGGGTTTTGGTCCACTTCGGCGGGGCACCCCGATCGGGACTGGACGGTGACTGGACGGTCCAATCCCCGCCAACGTCCAGGCGGGGATCAGGAACGTCCAAGCGGCTGCCGCCGCCGCCGCCTCCCTCGCGTCACTTTCGGCGCGCGCGCGCCCCCGCCGGCCATTCGCAGACGGCCGGCGCGGGCGCGAGCACGCCTACAGGGGCGCGAGGGAGGCGGCGGCGGCCGCCCGCCGCCGAAGATCAGGTAAGGTGTTTGGGGGTTTTTTGGGGGGTTTCACCCCGCGGGACATCCCGATCTCGGATGTCCCGCGGGGTGGGAGGTGATCGGCCCGGGAATCTTATAGATTTCCGGGCCGATCACCTCTCGGTGTTGGTCCACTTTAAAAAATGTATAATAAAGCAGAATAAAAAATGAGTTTTTCTAAAATATCAATATGCAAACAAGAAAAAACAAGCTAAATCTGAAAGCGCAAAATACCCCGAGCAGAACGATACCCAACATGCATAGGTACTACTAACCCTTTTAACTGCCAGCCTACTTTAGGCTTTGTCACCCTCTCTTGACAGGTCATTTTTCACCATTTTGCGCTATGCTTAACTGTGATTTTTGCAGGAATTTCCAGGAAAATCATATATTTTTTTTTGCGGCAGAGTTTAGGCTTTAACATGAAATGTCTTGTTTGTAATTTTTTTACTGTTTTTTTTTAAATATTTTTGAGTAAATTAAACAAAACAAAATAAAAAAATTTTTTTTAGAAAATTATCTCCTTTATTTCAAATAAAACATTTGTTTTATTAAAGAAAACCATATTGCATGTGAAAGCCCCATTTCTCCCGATTACAACGGTACCACATGTGTATCGGTAGCCCCCTGTTACTGTTCAGAAGACCCCCCCAAACTGAAAAAACATTTTATAACATGTAAAAATAAAATACAACTACAATCCACACTATAAAGGGTTAAATCAAGAAAAAAAATCGGTGTGGGGTTCCCCTTCCTGGGGGGGAGGTAACCCCCATTTTTTTTATTTTAAGGGTTAAAAACCCTTAATAATTCCCATAAAAATGACATGGGGTCCCCCCTATCCAGCATAAGTAGCCCAGGGATCAGCTATGTAGGGATTGTAGAACAGGGCGCAGGGGCCAGCTTTGGTGTCCCCCCGCCCTGCCAAGTACAAGCCAGCACCGCCTAAATCAGCCCGGGCCCTTCTGCCCCCCCTGGGCTTCGGGAGGCAGGTAATAGGGGGGCCGGGGTTAATGGCAAGTCACCCGCTAGCCGCAGGTCACTTGACAGCCCTCGAGCCTTGTGAACTGGTACAGGGGTCTCATGGACTCCTTACAAGTTCACAATGGGTTAAAGTGGACCAACACCCAGGGCTGATCGGCCCCGGAATCTATAAGATTCCTGGACCGTTCTATTCCCTCCCCCTGGGGCATCCAAAATTGGGATGCCCCCCTGTGTGAAACCCCCCGGAACACCTGCTACCACTTACTTGAATCCGGTCCTACGGCGCATGCGCGGGCCGCATCCCCGCTATCCCTCTAGCAGGACGCGTGCCCAGGCCGACTATTTATGAATGGCCGGCGCGGGCACGCTCCCTGTTAGAGGGAAGTGGGGGATGCGGCCGCCAGCGCGCTCAGAGCGGCTGAGCTTAGATGTCTCTTAGACGTCCATAACTCAGCCGCTCTGAGCGCGCTGATTGGATGAGCGGCCGCGCATGCGCCGTAGGACCCGGGTAAGGTGAGTTATTGTGGGTGATCGGGGGGGTTTTACGCAGCGGGGCATCCCCAATCGGGATGCCCCAGGGGAAAGGACCAATACCCAGAAAAGTCAAAATCCTGGGTGTTGATCCACTTAAAATGTAAAAAAAAAAAACACACCACACCACAAAATGCTGGAAGCATTTATTACCAGCTGGGTGACAGGACATAAGGGGTTAATTTAAAAAAAATTGACATAGGGTCCCCCCTCCCAGGGTGGGGGACCCCTTTTTTTTTGGAATTTTAAGGGTTAAAAACCCTTAAAAATCCAAAAAAAAAAATGACGTAGGGTCCCCCCTACCCAGCGTTACCGACCTGGGCCAGCTATGGGGGCTTGTAGAACAGGCCCACATAGCCATAGTGGCCCGGGCCCTTCTGCCCCCCCCTGGCCTTTGGGGAGGCAGGTAATGGGGGCTGGGGGTTAATGGCAAGTCACCCGCTAGCCCGCAGGTGACTTTGCCAGACCCAGAGCCTTGTGAGCTGGTACAGGGGTCTGATAGAGCACACCATCTTAAAGGGGAGACCCGGCCGAATCAAACGAGGGGTCAGGTGAGTGTCTTTTTTTTTTTTTTTGGCCAGTTAGCAGGGGGGAAAGCCAGGTACGTAAAATTTACGTAGCTGGCGTTTAATGACAGGAGAGGCAGCTACGTGAATTTTACGTAGCTGGCGTTTAAAGGGTTAAAGCCATTAAACCGCCCTGACCTTCCCTACACCCCCCCCCCCCGAGACCGGATAATAGGCGGGATCAAAATGGGAGCTGAAAATCTGGAAAACACAACCTGGTTACCCGAACTCTCTGCAACCTTGTGATCCCAAGGTGAGGGAGGCATTTGGTCTAATCCGACCTACAAAGATAGTAATAACATTATCCAACACGTCTGGACAATATTGGAAGAGGGGTTATGTCTAGTAATGTAAAAGGCGCAGTATCTCCTGGGGACCACTTCTACTCTTCTTACGGGAAATAGGTCTGGAAGAAGAAGATTTAGGTATACTTCAAATGAGCTTAGTCTGTGGTCAAAGACTAAGATACATAAGCAAAACAAGGGCGATACCCATGTCAAAATTTAATTAAACATGCCCATAAATAGACACTATTAATAAATAAAAGTGACTTACCGGCCAAAACTTGGCCCCCTCCTTCCAGAATCGGCAGCTGATGGAATACAGGATGAATCCTGGTTGACATGATGTATACTTGTGGAGGAAACTACAGTAGTATCGATATAAATGTCATCCTTATGGTCTGCCAGGCTTCTGGTTATGAGGCACCAATGGATTTGCTTCCTGAGCCCGTCAAAATAGGGTAGGAGCTAAATCCCATATCACAATATTAACCCTTCATATCAAGAATAGAAGGGGAGGCCATAATATATATAATTCCAAAAACACTGTGCTGTCCCTTTAAGAAAAAAAACACACGTTTGGAAAAAAGGCAGGTAATTCCCAAGGGCGCTGGGATGTGACGTCAGCAGCCCTGGGAGAAAGAGACCTGGGATCGAAATTTTTGGGAAATTAAACCGGATCCAAAGGATAATATAATAAATAAAATATCTGTGCTGTTTATAAACTAAACAGCATTTTCCCACAGTAATGGCTGCCTGTGAATCTGCCAGAATCCGGCAGATTGAAGCTTAATGAGAGACAAACAAGCAGCATGTGTCTCTAATCACCGGGAGAGCAGGGCTGTAAGTGTGAAACCACTAAAGGTTGT
Source organism: Gastrophryne carolinensis (assembly GCA_027917425.1). Classification (NCBI taxonomy): domain Eukaryota; kingdom Metazoa; phylum Chordata; class Amphibia; order Anura; family Microhylidae; genus Gastrophryne; species Gastrophryne carolinensis. Next base: position 296,403,041 of record CM051235.1, on the reverse strand, counting down.
CTGGATGGGGGAGGGGTGCCCTTAATTTACCATTAGCTCAGCACACCTGCCTCGTAATGTTGACAGCAAAATCAAACAGGCACATAGACTCATATCTTCCTTTCTGGGCAGTGTGTGTAGCCAATCCATCGGGATCTTTCGTCTGATCCCAAAAAAGAAAAATTAGATCCCAAAAAAGAAATTCCAAGTATGGGGTCCGGTCACCCCGGCTCCTAGAACTCATCGTCAGTTAGAGGGCAACATAACACTTACCCCCCTTTGATATAATCAAAGAATGGGGTTTGGCCAATAACCCCATAGGGTATCCCGGGCTCCAGGCAGAAGGATTGCCTTCGGGACCGAGAAATGGACCCCCTGCTCAGGCCCATAGTACCGGAATATACTTACCTGAACCATCGGTCCAGGAGCTAGTGGTCATGTTCCTCTTCCTGGAGGAACACGGAAACAACTGGGGAATAGGAGGAGGAGTCAAGATTTTATTCTGTCTGGTGGTCAGGTGTTCCAGATTGGTAGGAGGAGCCCGGAGGTCTCAGGCGTATGCTGCCCGAAGGATGTTTTGAGAAATAATCATTTAATGATGCAGATCTGCATATTGAACCTCAAAGAGGGACTAATGAGGGACAGGGGGACAAGGACTCAAACGAGGGACAGTCCCTCCAAATCAGGGACAGTCCCTCCAAATCAGGGACAGTAGGGAGGTATGCATGAGGCACAATTTTAGAACAATATCAATAATTTGGGCTTAAAGGACAGCTATTATTAAACACCTGTGAAAATGAAATGCCATTACATGATAGGCTACAGACAAAGACATATCGACTAATATACTTTATTCACACTTGATGTGAAAAAAAGTCAGCAGAAAGTGATGGATGTCAGCAGTGACCAGGCTGAGCAGGGGGAAGTGAAACCTTTCAAGTCTGTGCTATGCCTTAAAGAGGCTCAAAACCCTTTTTGTCTAGCCCTAAAGCCTATTAAAGTGGACCAAAACCCAGGACTTTGACTATCCTGGGTGTTGGCCCTCAAACCTGTGTGACGCTCCCCAGGTGGCCTGATCTAACTCGCCTTTCCAGGTCCTACGTCGCATGTGCGGCCTCTTCTCCAGTCAGTGCGCTACGATCTGCTCACTTCCCTTCGTCTAAGAGCTAAGGCGAGCAGATCTGAGCATGCTGACGGGCGCATCCCCCACTACCCTCTAACAGGGAGCGTGCCCATGCCGGCCATTCACAAATTCCTGGCATGGGCATTCGCTCATGCATGCGCTGTATGCGCTCAACAAAGTTGAGTTTTCAAGTGACCTGGTTTCACACAGCGGGGCACCTCCCATTCTGGATGTCCCGGGGGGGAGGGAATCTAGCGACCCTGGATTCTTATAGATTCCAGGGCCGTCAGGGCGTGGCTTTAAGACTCTGTCCCTGGGGCGAAGGTCCTAAGTAGTAGTAAAGTGGACGGTGGACCTAAACCTTTTCTTAGGGGCACTAAAATAACCTAACCTATCCCCTCATGCCATCATTGAGCTCTGCATTAGAGGCATACTTAACTCTCCCTAGTGCAACTCCTTGCAATAAGGGGGTGTTGGGAAATGGCTGTGCCTCTCTAATAGAACTTTGTATAAAGAACCAGCACTCCAGACGCAATTCCGTCAAAGATATTGTCAATCCATAAAATAAACAAAGTTCAAATAATAAATTCCAACGGTCATAGGTCGACGTTTCGGGGTGCGCGAGGGCCCCCTTCCTCAGGACCAACAGTTAGCAATTGGCGTATTTGCAGTAATACTAATATTTGCAGAAAGGTTCCCCACAAGAAAGGGAGCGCCCTGAGCGGGGTAAGTAGGACACTGCAATATTTTTATTATTCTTGCTTTATTTCTTCTTCTTTATTCGGCTTATAATATCATGGCTTTATTCTAATGACATTACAGCGACGATGACGTCACTGGTGACGTCAGGCGCGGATTTTACACTTCCCGGGGCATTTTTGGCCCCATAGTGTTACTTGTTTTTTTAAAGGCATAGGCAATCAGCCTCTGATGTTTGATCTGATACTGCAAATATGCCAATTGCTAACTGTTGGTCCTGAAGAAGGGGGCCCTCGTGCACCCCTAAACGTCGACCTATGACCGTTGGACTTTATTGTTTGAGCTCGGATTGTGCGGCGTCACCGCGAACTGTGCACCCATCTATGGAAACCTAGGTAAGAGTACGGCAGTCCCCCCAAAAAACGTTGTCCCCTCTAGTACAAGACATGCTTCCTTGCAGTGTGCAGCTGTTTCCTGTACCCTGTAATGCAGGGCTCCGTGTCTGATTTGAACATCTTACAAGTGATTATTAAAAAGGATTTGTTAATTTTAGGCATTTCACAGACCCATGTTTATCACTAGACACACAGTGGCCCGCGCCACAGCTACACACAGTAAGCACTCCACCCCCACTGTCTGCATTAAACCTGTTATGCTTCAGTGCAAAATTTGTATTTAACCCCTTGCGCCCCTTCATGGTCTGCATTTAACCAACTCTTCCCCACACACACAGTGCTGACTGGACAACTTAATTAAAAAATGGGGGGCATGGGCCCTAAAAGTGCCTACGGCAGCATGAACATTAACTACGGCCCTGGGTAAATTTGATTAAAACTCCTATCCGGCAGCTTCCTTGGCTGTCAGATTCCTTATCTGGGATGCCCTGCTGTGTGAAACCCCCTGGGTTCACCTGTATACTCACCTCGCCTGCAATCCTATTGTGCGGGGCACATCGCCAGCATCCCACAGCTGATGACAGGCACTGGAGCGCATGCGTCAGCTAGAGGGGGTCATGGTGCGGGGGTGGGGGGTTTCTGCATGCCAGGCTCTGTCATCAAACAGACCTCTATGCCATAAATTAAGTAAGACATAGAGCACTGATTGGCTGAGAGCACATACACCAGGGTTTACCAGAGAGGTGAATATACAAATAGTTCACACATCAGGGCATCCCAAATCGAGATGCCCCTGGGAATGGCACATTTCTGGGTTAAGGTCTACTTTAAATGTAAACACTGTGGGGGGAGGGCATAAACCCCACCCTCTAGCTGCACCAGCCGTGCCATTAGTGCATTCCTTGGTAGGAGTACAGTATGCTGCAGGGTTTGTGGAAGAGGTGACGTGGTTTAACACAGTGGTGCATCTCAATTTGGGATGCTCCATAAAGAGATAGAGTGGTTGATACTCGTCTTTAAATGCAGATAGTGCGGGGAGCAGGCAGAGGGGGTGACAACGGGGGGCGCAGGTCTACACAGAGGTGGGAGTCAGATGTTTTTACTACGGGTCCCTATACATAAAGTTATCAAATGCTACACACATTTATATCTTTACATACTATCTACTTAAGAGCAAATTGTGTGACACTATTAACATGTGTCTAAGCAATATTAAGAGATGGTATAACTTATTTGTGCAAATTCTCCTCGGTTCTGATAACTGACACGGTTTTAACAACTGGTTCTGCATGGAGAACCTTCCGAATCCCTGCCCCTGAGTTTACCTGGCTAAACACGTCCACCCTGCTCTCTCGCCCACATGAATCTGAATGCACATGGAAGTGTGTTAGAATATAACTGAGTGCTCACTAGGTGGCGCATTGCGTGACTGGATACATCCTGTTTCGATTGCTTATGCCTTGGCGCTTGGTGTATGAGCAGAGGTCAAACATGGCTGCGCTTGGAAGTCCGCTGCAAACATTTCATGGGCTTTTGCGTGAACTGCGCCATCTCCATGGTGCAGGCGTCTACCGGAACACTGCTGCCTACTCCTATATTCGAAACGGGTTCAGGCAGAACCAGGTACATTCTAATTGATTTCCTTATTTGTGTGATGCGAATGATCTTTTCTCAGTCTCCCTTATGGATGAGCCACCGCCATTTTTGTGAAATGCAGTTTGGGGGCTGCAAGAGAGTACAAGCAGATGAGGGAGGGGAGGCCATGAGGCAGACCTGGGTGTGTGAGGATTCCAGAGGAATGGGGACAAGGGCTAGTCTATAAGACTCTTGGCGGGTTGGTCTACCTTATGATAGGGTATCCGCAATTGGGATGCCCCACTATGTCCCCAGCACACGTGTGGCAGGTCTATCTGAATGACTGGCACAGACATGCCCACAGCAATAGATGGGAGCAGGGATGCGAGTAGTGGCGCTCCCTGCATTCAGATTTCCTTGTCACACTGCACACACCATGCATGTGCTGGATCCCAGAGGATACATACAGCAGGGCATCCCAAATTGGGATTACATTTTTGGATGGTGTTCCTCTCATCCCAAATTTCACTCTCCTGGATAGCTACCTGTCTGTCAGATTAGTAAGTCAATTGGGATGCCCCAGAAAGTAGGTATTGGCCAGCCAGCAAGACACCCACCCAACCCCCGGCCCAAGTACCTCTGGTGATGCTGCTGTTCAAGTTTTAAAAACAAAAATGGGGTTTTCCGCCACCAAGGCCCTGGCAATGAGGCAGCCGGCCACCACAGTGTCGCAGGAGTCGCCGGTAAAGGTGAGATTACTGGCTACCCTGGGGGTTTCATACATCCCACTATAGGGAGCAGTCTAGTGGCCGGCCCTGGAGTCTTTTGATCTGCTTTAAATGCTGTCCGAGGAAGAGCTGGGGGGGGGGGGGGTTGTGCGAGGGAACGCTGGAATGCCCAATATACATACCTTGCTGGGGTTCTTTTGGCCATTCATATAAATGTGCAGCTAAAGAAATTGAATGGAGCCTGCATCCACAGACCTAGAAGAATATGAGAGAGAGAGTGTCGTGAGTTTGATTGCAAGTAAACTATATGATGCCACTGGCGGTTTTTCATGGCCAGTCGGTTCCACTGATGGCTAATCTGCCGTGTGGCACTGAAAGAAGCCCAGTGCGTCGCTGGCCACATTCCCCGCTCACCTCCTAGCCGCCACGTGCCCCCCATTCAGAAAGGCTGGGCTTGAGGCTAGAGGTGAGCCCGGGAAGCAGACGCAGCAAGGGCTCTGGGAAAAGGTGAGTGAAACGGGGCTTCTGGGGGGTGGGGACTCGGATGGCCCGCAGTCTTTTAGACTCCATGGTCTTCCTCTTTAATAGGATCGTTTGGTAAATGATTAATCAATACATCACAATTCTGGGTTTAATCCTATGTTAAAGAGGAACATCATGGATGGTTAAAACCTCTCCCAAACCTTCCCGGACTGCTGCCCCCTCCTCCAGTTTCAGCTTTTGGCAGTTTGTACTCACCTTGCGGGGGCATCCATTTTCTGGGTCCCTCGGATTGCGGCTGAAGCTGTGCTGTCAAGTTGCGACGGCTAAGCCGGTGGATGAGGGGGTCAGAGGATCAGGCCCTAAAGCAGCCAGATGTCGCCGCATGAGGCGGCTGGGACATCCAAAATGTAAGTGGGGTCCGATGTGCCTCTTCAATTGATTTCACCTGCTGAATTTATTGTAAATCTTTTCATTTGTGTCTAAGATGTAACCATCTATATTTGCAATGGAATATCCACTTTAAGTGAACTTTGCCAACAAGCCCTGGGGCAAAAGTGCCAATAGTCTGGATTCACACCCCCGCTGTGTGAACCCCCCCCCCCCAGGTCGGCTGGAAACTCGCCTTCTTTCCCGGTCCAATGGCGCATGCGCGAGCTGCGGAAGCATCACTGCTATCCCGCTAGCAGGGTGCGTGCCTGTGGCAGGCATTTTTAAATGGTTGGTGAGGGCCGCACTCCCTGTTATATGGTAGCAGGGGATGTGGCCGCCAGTGTGCTCGGATCTATTCACATTAGACGATCCAGTGGGCATGAGCGGATTTGAAAATGCTGATTGGGCTAGCGTCTGCGCATGCATCGTAGGACCTTGAGGAGGCAAGTTTGTTTGGGTGACCAGAGAGGGATTCACACAGCAAGGAGGTGTTTCACTTTAAGGCATGAGGCTCGCCTGCTTAGCAGTTCAAGAGGAGGTCTGATGGCAAGGTGGGGTGATTCTGGAGTATAAGTCCAGGGGCTCCTTATTCGCAATAGGCTCCTTAAGCTGGTCCCAAATTCTGGCATATACATCCCTTGATACTGAAGGCAAATGTGCAGAGAGATCAAGTGACCAGGCTCCAGGGAGAGCAATGGTCACTTCAGGTAACCAGGGGAAGCTAACCACTTCATTGTATGATTTCCGGTAACCAATTGGGCTTGAACATGAAACCTGAATAGTTGCTGGTGTTCAAATAATTGAGTGAATGAGGAAGTTGCAAGCATTTGCTGAATTTCGTTACTCTTTAACAGTGGTTCTGCTCTGGGGTCTATTTGGGGAAGTCCACCAAAGTGGCGTTCCTTTGACCTACAGCATAAAATGCATTAGTTTTTTAAGACTTGTTAAATAATAGTTGTATTGGAATATTTATCTTTTACAGGTAACCAGTGAGAAGTTCTGTCTGGCTCAACAAGAACTTCACTTCCAGGCCTCTACGTATTTATGCCTCCTGCAAAGTGTCAGAAATCACCTGATGTTCCACGAGGAGTACCATGGTAAAGGAGAGCGCTCCACTGAGGAGGTGGCCAGTCTTGTGGGGCTTCGGTTACCACAGCAACCTGGTGGAAAGGGCTGGCAAACATAAACTGATTGCTTATGTCGTCATGTCAACCAAATATTTTCATATACTACTTTTGTTAGAAAAATAAACTGTTCACTCTGATATAAAGGTTTCCTTTTAAAAATAACTAGCCAAAATAAAAGGCAATATTAAGTTGGGTTTTAAAGCTATCAGGTACATTTGAACCATTAGAAATTTAATATGTAGGGTGGAAATAACAGAATACACATGCACCTCCCTATGTCAACACAAGACATACATTTTAAAGTGGCAAAGTAGGAATATCTGTAAGTGCTGCAAATATAAGAAGCTTAAATAAAAAGCCAAATGCATTAGGAGTGGTTGTTTTTTATTATATTATTTATTGCCACCCTTAAAGTGGACCAAAACTCAGGAATTTGATCGGGGATGCCCTGCTGTGTGCTGTGATGCCCCATCGCCCGATCTCACTCGCCCTTCCTTGGTCCTACGGCGCATGCGCAGCCTCTCATCCAGTCGGCGCGCTCGGATCAGCCTCTGCCCCTTCGTCTGAGGCGAGCAGATCCTAGCTTGCTGACGGCCGCATCCCCCACTACCCCTTAACAGGGAGTGTGCCCACGCCGGCCATTCACAAATGGAATTCACTAAAGGGATAGCGGGGATGCGGCCTTGGGCCTGGAATGAAGGTGAGTTTTTGTGTGACCTGGGGGGTTTTACAGCGGGGGCATCCCCGATTGGGGTGCCCTGGGGGCAAGCACCAAAACCCAGGATAGTCAAATTCCTAGGTTCTGATCCACTTTAAAAATACTTTAGGTTCTCACATTCCTGGCAGCATTGGGGTATTTAGGATATCCTGCTGTGCATCCCCTCAGCTGCCTGAGACCGGACAAGACCCACTTCCACAACACAGTATATTGGTGATAAACACCAAAAGATTTTTTTTTTATCCACACAGAAAATCCTAAAATAAGTCAATAAAAGTCCTGAAGTTCCAGGCTGTATCCCACAAGCCCAATAAAGTCATTAGACAGAAGTATCCAAAACTGTCTCAGCCCTGAGTTCAAGCTCAGAGTGATGAAATGCAGTGGGCGGAGCTAGACAGCATGACGCCAGGATGCTAGCGAGAGGAAGGGAGTGGGAGGTTTACCGCCCGGAGCTGCACTGTATTGCTCTTCCCCTGCCCGGTAACAGCTGCCGCCTGCAGTAAGGGGGTGTGAGGATTATGATTGATTATGGATACCAGGTTTGGCTAATTTGTAAGTATATTTGACTTCTGAATTTGGTGAGTGTCCCTGAATAAATGCCCAGGAGGGGTGACCCTATGTTGTTTTTTTTTAATTAACCCCTTATATTTATAGTGTGGATAGTATTTTATTTGTAAATGTTATACAGTGCTCTTTTCAGTTTGGGGGATCTCCTGGGCAAGAATGGTGGGGGCTACCAATACATATGTGGTACCGTTGTAATCGGGAGAAATGGGGCTTTCACGTGCAATATGGTTTTCATTAATAAAAGAAATGTTTTATTTAAGATAAAGGAGACAATTGTCTGAAAAATATTTATTTTTTTCGTTTTTTTTATGCAAAAATATTTTAAGAAACAGTAGAAAAATTGCAAACATGACATTTCATGCTAAAGCCTAAACTCTGCTGCAAAATATATGTATATATAATTTTCCCGGAAATTCCGGCAAAAATCACGGTTAAACATGGTGCAAAATGGGGAAAAATGACCTGTCAACAGAGGGTGACAAAACTTCAATTAGGCTGGCAATTAAAAGGGTTAACAGCTATGCATGTTGGATATTGTTCTGCTTGTGCGTTCGGATATAGCTTGTTTTTTCTTGTTTGCATATTGATACTGGGGATCGGGGAGAAGATGAGTTTACTGGGCACAGCCGCGCATCCCAAATCTGGATTCCCCAGGGGGGAGGCTACTTTAAACTGGCCAAGAATCTAAAAATCGGGCTAAAATTCTGGCAGGGGGGTGGTGGGTGTAAGTCTTATTGCTGCTGGGAAGGGGGCATAGGACCAAAGTTTTTGGGGGATGAGGCTGATCCTAAGGGGTGTTAAAGATGGTTGCTGCTGGGGGCAGGGCTGGCTCCAGGGTTTTGTGGGCCCCTGGGAAACCGAGCCTTAGTGGGCCCCTTGTGTCAAAAAACATGCCCCAAAGTGAAAAGGAAATGTAAAAAGGACAAGAGAAATAGATTGAGGGAGAAATAAAAGAAAGAAAAAGAGACAAAAAGGGAGAAAGCAGGGTAGAAAGAGAGAAAATAGAGGGATAACATGAGGAGAGGGAGAAAGAAAAGGAAATAAAAGGGAGAAAAAAAAAAAATTATATAGAGAGAGAGAGAGAAAGTGAGAAAGAAAGAAGTGAAGAGGAAGATAAAAGAAGGAAGAGGGAATAGGTAAGAAGGAAAGAGAGAGAGAGAGAAAAAAAAGGAATAAAGAAGAAATAATGAAAAAAAATGAGGTAAAGAAAGAAGAAAAAGTGTGATGGAGAGTGAGAGAAAAGAGGAAGGAATGGAGGAATGAAAGGAAGAGGATATTGAGATGGGGAGCAAATAATTAAGAAATAAAACGAGAGAGAGAAATTAGAAGGGCAGTAGGGAGAGAGGGAAGGAGGTAGGAAGGCAATAAGGGACATAAGGAAGGAAGGAAGAAAGAAGAGCTAGGAGAGTGGATAAGAAAATGCAAGGGATTGGCAGAAAAAAAGGAAGGAGGCAGTAGAAAAGAGGGAGAAAGAGAGCGAGAGAGAGAAAGCAATGTAATTAAGGAAGAAAAGCTGACAATGGGAGGAAGGAAGGAGTAAGGGAGAGGAGAGGAAAAAAGATAGAAAGGAGAAAAGGACAAAAGAAGTAGAGAGGGAAGGGGAGGAGGAAGGTAGAGAAAATAGAAAGGGAGGGGAAAGAACGCAAGGCAGAAAAAAGGGAGAATAAAAGCAAGACAAGGACACAAAGAGGTGGAGAGGAAGGAAGAAAGATGAAGAAACAAATTAAAAGGGAGGGAAAAAGAAGCAAATGGAGAAGTAAAAGGAGGAAGAGAGGCCAAGAGAAGGAAAGAAGAGAGAGAGAAATTAAGAGAGACAGAAAGATAGAGAGAACGAGAAGGGACAGCTCTCAGGGGCACAGAAGTGCAGCATGTATAGAAGGGGATAAGGCAGCCGATCTCGGGCACCATGTCATGACCTGGCACAGGCACTCGGCTCGCCTCAATCCCCATCAAGTGTGTATTCCTGGAGCTTGCATTCTGGCTGCTGATCTTGTACCTGCTGCCGCTGTTCGGGCCCTAACCCCACCGATTGTGTTGAGGCCCCGGACGGCCTTGTGTGTCACTCCTGCCAGCGAGACCATGCCCCCCTTCCGCTCGCTGTTAAGACGCTGCTCCTCCTCCTGTTATAGGAAGGAGACAGGCGGCAGCTGATGGGAGGCAGGGAGTGACACCAGGTAAAGGATGGGTGCACAAGATGGCAGCGCAGCACGGAGCAGCTGTGGGGGAAATGTGTAGAGTTTTTTATGCCATTTCCTGGACAGGACATTCCAGACAAAGGGTTAAATTAGCCTGTTTCTGCTGTCTCCATGCTAAATGTGAGGGGCTGCTTCTTTTTTATCTGCATGCTTTATATTTCTTTATAAGACCTAATAAAGTCCTTCCTTCTGCTGGGTCTCTTTAGCAGCAGATGATGACTCATCCATGCATTCTTTAGTGTTACAGTCCCCTCCAAAGTGAATTCATATTGTGCAGCAGGGTTTATCAGGAAATGCAAAGTGCTGGTGAATGAAAGATGCTGCCACCGACAGACAGCCCTTTTCTTGGATTCTCCCTAGAGATGAGCAAACTTTTGAAAAATTCGTTTCGGCCGATGTACCGGATTTTCCGCGAAAAATCGTTTCGGTCCAAATTTATTTGCGACGAATCGCTATTAAAAATGCCTATTTTTCTGGCCGTCTAAGAGCCTCCATAGGGTTGCAGAACGTTGCTTGGCTGTAACATGCATAGGATGCATGCTGGGTTAGTGAAATAATATTGTAAAGAAGTATGACATGCAGATCAGAGGCATCGCTATTAGATTCGCTGTCGCAGAGTGGCACAATTACAGAGCCTTGAGGTGGCATCAGCATGATGAGCCCATATATTGCCTGAAAGACACACCCAGGAGTTGGCAGCAGCATAGGGAGCCCATATATTGCCTGAAAGACACACCCAGGAGTTGGCAGCAGCATAGGGAGCCCATATATTGCCTGAAAAACACATTGGAGTTGGCAGCAGCATAGGGAGCCCATATATTGCCTGAAAGACACACCCAGGAGTTGGCAGCAGCATAGGGAGCCCATATATTGCCTGAAAGACACACTCAGGAGTTGGCAGCAGCATAGGGAGCCCATATATTGACTGAAAGACACACCCAGGAGTTGGAAGCAGCATAGGGAGCCCATATATTGCCTGAAAAACACATTGGAGTTGGCAGCAGCATAGGGAGCTCATATATTGCCTGAGACACACCCAGGAGTTGGCAGCAGCATAGGGAGCCCATATATTGACTAAAAGAGACACTGGAGTTGGCAGCAGCATTAGGAGCCCATATATTGCCTGAAAGACACACTCTGGACTTGGCAGCAGCATAGGGAGCCCATATATTGCATGAAAGACACACCCAGGAGTTGGCAGCAGCATAGGGAGCCCATATATTGCCTGAAAGACACACCCAGGAGTTGGCAGCAGCATAGGGAGCCCATAAATTGCCTGAAAGACACACCCAGGAGTTGGCAGCAGCATACGAAGCCCATATATTGACTGAAAGACACACCCAGGAGTTGACAGCAGCATAGGGAGCCCATATATTGCCTGAAAGACACACCCAGGAGTTGGCAGCAGCATAGGGAGCTCATATATTGCCTGAAAGACACACCCAGGAGTTGGCAGCAGCATAGGGAGCTCATATATTGCCTGAAAGACACACCCAGGAGTTGGCAGCAGCATTAGGAGCCCATAAATTGCCTGAAAGACACACCCAGGAGTTGGCAGCAGCATACGGAGCCCATATATTGACTGAAAGACACACCCAGGAGTTGGCAGCAGCATAGGGAGCCCATATATTGCCTGAAAGACACACCCAGGAGTTGGCAGCAGCATAGGGAGCTCATATATTGCCTGAAAGACGCACCCAGGAGTTGGCAGCAGCATTAGTAGCCCATATATTGCCTGAAAGACACACCCAGGAGTTGGCAGCAGCATAGGGAGCCCATATATTGCCTGAAAAACACATTGGAGTTGGCAGCAGCATAGGGAGCTCATATATTGCCTAAAAGACACACCCAGGAGTTGGCAGCAGCATTAGGAGCTCATATATTGCCTGAAAAACACATTGGAGTTGGCAGCAGCATTAGGAGCCCATATATTGCCTGAAAAACACATTGGAGTTGGCAGCAGCATAGGGAGCTCATATATTGCCTGAGACACACCCAGGAGTTGGCAGCAGCATAGGGAGCCCATATATTGACTAAAAGAGACACTGGAGTTGGCAGCAGCATTAGGAGCCCATATATTGCCTGAAAGACACACTCTGGACTTGGCAGCAGCATAGGGAGCCCATATATTGCATGAAAGACACACCCAGGAGTTGGCAGCAGCATAGGGAGCCCATATATTGCCTGAAAGACACACCCAGGAGTTGGCAGCAGCATAGGGAGCCCATAAATTGCCTGAAAGACACACCCAGGAGTTGGCAGCAGCATACGAAGCCCATATATTGACTGAAAGACACACCCAGGAGTTGGCAGCAGCATAGGGAGCCCATATATTGCCTGAAAGACACACCCAGGAGTTGGCAGCAGCATAGGGAGCTCATATATTGCCTGAAAGACACACCCAGGAGTTGGCAGCAGCATAGGGAGCTCATATATTGCCTGAAAGACACACCCAGGAGTTGGCAGCAGCATTAGGAGCCCATAAATTGCCTGAAAGACACACCCAGGAGTTGGCAGCAGCATACGGAGCCCATATATTGACTGAAAGACACACCCAGGAGTTGGCAGCAGCATAGGGAGCCCATATATTGCCTGAAAGACACACCCAGGAGTTGGCAGCAGCATAGGGAGCTCATATATTGCCTGAAAGACGCACCCAGGAGTTGGCAGCAGCATAGGGAGCTCATATATTGCCTGAAAGACACACCCAGGAGTTGGCAGCAGCATTAGTAGCCCATATATTGCCTGAAAGACACACCCAGGAGTTGGCAGCAGCATAGGGAGCCCATATATTGCCTGAAAAACACATTGGAGTTGGCAGCAGCATAGGGAGCTCATATATTGCCTAAAAGACACACCCAGGAGTTGGCAGCAGCATTAGGAGCTCATATATTGCCTGAAAAACACATTGGAGTTGGCAGCAGCATTAGGAGCCCATATATTGCCTGAAAGACACACCCAGGAGTTGGCAGCAGCATTCGGAGCCCATATATTGCCTGAAAGACCCACCCTGGAGTTGGCAGCAGCATGAAGAGAACATATACAGATTGTGGGCACATATATCTTATCCAAAGAATATTAATAAAAATTAAGATTAACGTAAAGCATTTCCTCAATAATTACGTGTGGTCTGATGCGGAGGAATGTCTGTAACTGGAGAGCAGCGCCTTAACCCTTTAACCGCCAGCCTACCTTGAGATTTTGTCACCCTTTGTTGCCAGACCATTTTGCACTATTTTGCGCTCCCCATGTCCAACTGTGATTTTTGAAGGGATTTCCAGGGATTTCCCAGGAAAGTAATATATTGTTTTTTTCAGCAGAGCCTGGACTTTAACATGAAATGTCTTGTTAGTGTATTCTACATAGAAGTGTATTCTCAATATTTTGGGGTGAAAATTGTGCAAAAAAAAAAAAAAAAAAACTTTTTTACAATTTGTAGTGTTTTTTTGTAATAAAAAATGTAAGTTTGTCAAAAAAATCTTATTGTCAAATGTTATTGTATTAAAGGTTTGATCTTAAATATATTTGGATAAGTGAGCTACGGACAGCTACACCTCCCTTGTGTGTTTACCTATGTTGTACACCCTGTTACCTTGTAAAACAAAAATAAAGAATTATAAAAAAAAAAAAAAAATATTGTCTGTGAAACCCCAATTTCTTCTGGTTACAGCGGTACCACATATGTATAGGTAGACACCCTTTCCTGCCCAGGAAACTCTCCCAAACTGAAACAATGCTTTAGGAGATTTTCAGATAAAATACAACTATGCTATGCAATATGCGCACCTTGCAGGTTTTCAAGAAAAACAACCCTTTACATTTGAAATACCCCCAACAAACTATATATTCCCTAGAAGTACACACCTCAGGCTTTCTAGGCGTACCAGGCTTGTTGACATAGGTGCAGTTTTCTGGAAGTAATCCCTCAATGTATTTTTTGGTTGCACAGGGTTTCCCTAAAAATGAATAAAAAAGCAGAATCAAAACCACATCTTCCTAAAAAAAAACTATATACAAACCAGAAAAAAACTGAAAATCTGAAAAAGCAACATCCCCCAAACAGAACAATACCCAACATGCATAGGTTCTGTCAAGAAGAGAGTTGCCAAACACACCAAAGTAAAGCATGCGCATAATGGTAATTTTACTTCAAAATTTCAGCTCTGCAGACAAAGTGCGCACCTTGTGCTTTTTCTACCAAAACAACCCTTTATATTTGGAATATCCCCAATAAACCATATATTCCCTGAAAATACACATGTTAAGCTTTCTAAGCGTACCCAGCTTGTTGTAGTGGGCTCATCTTTCTGGAAGTAATATCTCGATGAATTCTTAGGTTGCACAGGGTTTCACAAAAAAATGTATAAAAAAGCAGAATAAAAAACACCTTTTCCTAAAATATCAATATGCCAATAAGAAAAAACAAGCTAAATCTGAATCCTTAGATTGCTCAGATTTGTCCTCACCCACAACTTCTTTCTCTTCGACAGCCAGCTCTACCATCAGGTACAGGGTACGGCGATGGGGACTACGTGTGCCCCATCGTACGCCAACCTGTACCTAGGCCGTTGGGAGAGGGAGTTGTGGGGAGAGGACAACCTCGCGATGTACCTGTGCCACATTCTTACGTGGCACATCGACGACATCTTTGTGCTATGGACTGGTCCCAGACACTTATTGGAGGAATTTATTCAAATTCTAAACTGTAACAAACTAAACCTTAGGTTCACACATGAAGTCAGTGAACACAGAATTAACTTCTTGGACCTGACAGTCTCTTTCGATGCACAGGGGCAACTACATTCAGATTTTTTTAGGAAGACCTCAGCAGCCAATACAATTTTTTAAGGGCTACAAGTTTTCACCCTTATGGAGAATATCTACGGACACGTAGAAATTGTACTAATGACTGTGACTTTAAAAAGGCAGCAGATGGGATTAGGGCCAGATTGACCGAAAGAGGATACAGTAAAAAAACACTTTCGACTGCATATAAAAAAAGCCCTTGTGAGGCCTAGAATGGAAATACTGTATAAACCCAAGTCGAAATCAGAGGAACGACCTTTGGCCATTACCCTTACGTACTCGGCACATCATCATACACTTAAAAATATCTTCCAACGCCATTGGCATATACTAATGAATGACCAGAATCTTAGAAAGATTCTACCAACTGAACCACAATTTATTTTTAGAAGGGCTAAAAACCTTAGGGACAAATTGGTCAATAGCCATTATACTGAGAGGGGTCGTAGAAAATGTTGTAAGACCACTGGCACCTACCAATGTCAAAAAAGGTGTAGCTGTTGTCAGTTTATTAAATCAGGTAGAACTATATTAAATCAGGTAGAACTATCAACATACCTGGACAGGCACCTATCCAATCCCAACATTTTGTTAATTGTGAAACTTCCCACGTGGTATATGTACTAACATGCCCATGTGGGGGTTTCTATATTGGAAAAACCAATAGACCCTTGAAAAAGAGGGTTTATGAACACCAGTATGACATACGTACAGCCAATGTAAAGACACCTATAGGACGACATTTTGTCCGTTGTCACAATCGGGAACCTAAAGGCCTGATGGTCCAGGGATTAGATCGGATCCACCCACATATGAGGGGTGGTAATATAGAAAGAATTACCCTCCAGAGGGAAACCCGCTGGATCAGTAAAACTAAAGCCTATGAACACCCTGGCCTTAATGAGACGAGGAGACTTTTAATATTAGGGGTTAATTTCCTTTTTTTTTTTGTGACTTCAATGATGTTGATCATATTAGATTATTGTTCCTGACTAGAGTCAGGCTATCGATTTATTGTTTAGCACCATGTGACAGGTCTGAAATAGCAAAGTGGGTTTACTTATCTTTAAGTTTCCCCTTTTTTCTATCGTGAATTCAAATGATGCTGCACTTGCTGGATCAGTTTCCCTGATTACTGGCTGCCTGGAGTGCCATGGGGATGCTTACCTGGAACGATCTTGCATGATGGGAATCTCATCGTTGCTAATTAGAGGCATTGGGCCATGTATTCTGGCAGACCAGAACAGGGAACGGATGTGGTGGTGGGGGGTGCCGGCGGGTCTCTATTGGCGGCGTTATGGCTGGCCGTCTTGGTTTCCCGCGGGCTGGGTGGGGGGGTTGGTCTCGGGGGGGTTATTCTGGGGGGGGTGCCGTTGCCATCCGCCGGACATCATATTTGCCCGTTGACGGCCCTTGGCCCTGTGTGGTCGCTGGGGCCCAGGCGGGCACCATCTGGGCGCGGAGCGCCTCCGCCTGCCCGAGGGGATTCCCTTGGTAGCTTGGTGGGGGGGGCGGACCGCTGCTAGGCTTTGCCGATTACCTCTGGTTCAGCTGCCTGATGCCGGTCGGGGGGCGGGGCACCCTCCTCTCGCGCCGGCCCTCTCTCTCCTCCCCCCCTGGCCTGACACCCTCCATCATGGGAGGGCGGCACTACCGGGTATGACGGGTGACGTCAGCGGCGGTCCGTCGGCCCCGGAAGGAGTCCGCGCTCTCAGGAGGACGCTGACGCAGCCGACTTCAAAGGCGCGCCGTTGACATCCTCCACATCCGGGCTGTGAGGGGAATCCGTCAGCGTTGTGACTCGGATGGTGCCACACCAGCCTCCCTACAGCCATTCCACTCGCTGAACTATGGAGGCACCGACTGTTCCCCCCTCTGTACTACAGCCACTGAACCAATAGTAAGTGCAATATCTTTCTTTTATATATACGTGGATTTACATCCAAATAAATAGAGAGGGTATTAATAACCTAACATGCTTTGCTGACTAGGTGCTTGGCGCACACTACTTGATACTATTGATGGGGATGAGGCAATTAGGACTGTATTTCCGTTCTCCAGCCTGCTGACATTCAATCAGCTTATAGAGACCACATGGGATCTTCAGGTACCTATATGTACACATAGAAATTTTGGCTAAACAGACTACTATGATTATGTCAACTAAATTGTGACTGTTGGATGTTTTTCTTTTTCCCCTGCTGTCCCTCTTGCTGTCCCTTTGTTTGCACTATTTAGGTATAACTGTATGAGCACTGTAATCAAGGTGACATTAAATTTTAACCCTTTGAGTGCCGGCCTACCGAGATTTTTTGTCACAATCTGTTGCCAGACGACTTTTCACGTTTTTGCGCTACACGTGTGCAACCTTGATTTTTGAAGGGATTTCCAGGGATTTCAATGAAAATTATATATTGTTTTTTTCAGCAGAGTCTGGGCTTCAACATGAAATGTCTTGTTTGGCCCTTTTTTAGTGTATTCTCAATACTTTTGGGTGAAATATGTGCAAAAAAATGAAAAAAAACAATTTTTGACAATTTGTAGTGTTTTTTTTTGTAATAAAAAATGTAAGTTTGTTAATAAAATATTATTGCATGTGAAAGCCCTATTTCTCCCGGTTACAATGGTACCACATATGTATAGGTATATCCCCTTTCCTGAAACAGCAGTTTAGGAGATTCCAGATAGGATACAACTGTGCAATATGATTGCATAGTTGTAAGGGGTTAATAAAAAAAAAAAAAAAAAATGACATGGGGTTCCCCCTCCCGGGGGGGGGGGGGACCTCATTTCTTTTTTGGAATTCTAAGGGTTAAAAACCCTTAAAATCCCCCCCAAAAATGACATAGGGTCCCCCTTACCCAGCATTACTGACCCGGACCAGCTATGGGGGCTTGTAGAACAGGGCGCAGGGGCCAGCGTTGGTGGCCTCTGGCCCTGCAGGCTACTAGCCCACATAGCCACGTGGCCCGGGCCCTTCTGCCCCCCCTGGCCGTTGGGGAGGCAGGTAATGGGGGGCTGGGGGTTATGGCAAGTCACCCGCTTGCCGCAGGTTACCTGCCATACCCAGAGCCTGGTGAACTGGTATAAGGGGTCTCATGGACCCCTTACCAGTTCACAAAGGGTTAAGTTAAAAAAAAGACACCAGACAAATATTTTATTATTCTATTTTCACTTATACTTACCTCCCATCCAGTGTCCCACGCTGCTGCAGATGACAGTTGTCGGTAGTGACCAGAGCAGGGAGGGTGGCAGGCAGGGAGATCAGAGCCACCCTGCCTGCCACCCTCCCTGCTCCGATCGCTGCTGACAACTGACAGATCGGAGCCTGGGTGCCAGTAACCCGAGGAGCGGGATGACGTCATCAAGTGGGCGGAGTTAGGGGCGGGGCCAGTGCCGGTCGAAGAGGATGGTGATGGCCCGTTTCTGGGCCCTCACAAGCAGCGTAGAAAGCCCAGGGGGGGGGATCGGAGCCCCCCCTGGTGAAGAAAAGACCAGGGGAGAGCCATCGCGCTGCCAGGTGAGTAAATGTCATTTACTGTTTTGTTTTTTTTTAGATGTCGGCGCCGGCGGGGGGGGGCCTATTCCAGGCCCCCTCCTGAAGATCAGAGGCCTGGGGGCGGAAATCTAACAGCGGTTTCTTGTACAGAATCGCTGGCCCTTTCAAATGAGGGGTAAGTCTGTATGTTTTTTACTTTTTGTTTTATGGGCCTCTAAAGTCAGCTACGTGACTCTCACGTAGCTGGCACTTAACGGTTGGAGAGGCAGCTACGTGAGTCACGTAGCTGGCACTAGAAGGGTTAAAGGAACTGAGGTGCAGAGGAAGCCCCTATTAGGGCGAAACTAGTCCACCTCCACTGCTAAACAGGATTACCTTCTAACAATGATATGAGTCTAATGGTATAGTTTTGTTCCTACTGTATCAAAAAACCTGTCCCTAGCTTTATATTTTTGGTCAGGCCCATATGTTGTGAGGGCTTGCCTAATGTTGTTTAATGTTGTTTATACATTGCACTGATTTCTACAATATCTGGTATGTAATGATCAGAGATATGTGACCTTTATCAAAAAAAAGGGGGGAGGAACGGCTTAATTGCCCCATTTCCCCTTTTATTGAATGCTAACAAGCACTAATAAAAATTTGTATCTATTTTTTATACTTTTGGATCAACTTGTTTTCTGTTAATGGCGTGGTCACATATGGAGGTCCAACCAATCTGGGGTTGACCTATACCCAGCTCTTCTTTCTTTCTATTTTAAATCTGAAAGCGCAAGGTCCCCCGAGCAGAACAATACCCAACATGCATAGGTACCTGTAACCTTTTAACTGCCAGCCTACTTGAGATTTTGTCACCCTCTGCTGACAGGTCATTTTTCACCATTTTGCGTGATGTTTAACTGTGATTTTTGCAGGAATTTCCAAGAAAATGGCATATTTTCTTTTTGTGGCAGAGTTTAGACTTTAACATGAAATCTCTTGTTTGTATTTTTTCTACTTTTTTTATATATTTTTAAGTAAATAAGTAAAAAAAAATAAAAAAATATATTCTTTAAATTGTCTCCTTTATTTTAACAAAAACATTTATTTTATTAAAGAAAATCATATTGCACGTTAAAGCCCTATTTCTCCCGATTACAATTATACCACATATGTATCGGTAGTCCCCCGTTCCTGTCCAGGTGATCCCCTAAACTGAAAAGAGCACTTTATAACATTTACAAATAAAATACAACTACAATCCACATAATAAAGGGTTAAATAAAAAAAAATTGGTGTGTGTTCCCCCTTCACAGGGGGGGGGGGGGGGGGGACACCATTTCTTGGGGGAATATAAGGGTTTTTTTGGGAGGCAGGTAATGGGGGGTCTCGGGGTTAATGGCAAGTCACCCACTAGCCGCAGGTGACTTGCCAGACCCAGAGCCTTGTGAACTGGTATAGGGGTCTCATAGATCCCTTACCAGTTCACAAAGGGTTAAAAGTAAAAAAAACACACACAGAGACACACTTTAAAAATAACTTTATTAAAAAAAATATATATATATATTATTTTTTTTTAATACTCCCATCCATCCCTGTGTCCCACGCTGATCACTTAGGCTTCTGCTCTCCTGCTGCTGCTGGAAGCCTGTGACAGACTCTCTGCCCCTTTGGACTTTACACAGGTTCATTACTTTCCTTTTCTTAAGCATGTTAGAGGCTGCCAGTGTATTGATTGATTACGTTATTCATTGTTCTGACTGCCATTGTATTGATTGATTACGTTATTCATTGTTCTGACTGCCATTGTATTGATTGATTACGTCACAGACAATGGCATTGTTCGTATTGAGTGTATTACAGACGTCTATTGTATTGCTGATTGCGTCACCGGCAGAGTTGAGGGATTGTGTGCCCTGCTGCTATTGGTCGGTGTGTGTGTCATGCAATGGAGACTTGTGTATATAAGGCCTAGTGTGGCACTAATAAAGTACACTTCACCTTCACCCTCAATACTGAAGTTCTGTCTCTTATTGGGGGAAACGCTATATTACAATTCACTAGCCCTTGTAAGGGCTGTTCCTGTTTCCTCACGGACGACTCTGGAATTCCAGCAGCACCTCTTACGATTGGGAAAAGGACGTTATCGCTACAAAGCCTTTTATACCTACTGGGTTACAGGTAACATAGGGTTAATTAAAAAAAATAAATGAGGGGGACCCCATTTTTTGGGGGAATTTTTAAGGGTTAAAACCCTTGAAAATAAAAAAAAAAAATGGCACGAGGTCCCCCTTACCCAGCATAACCAGCCAGTGACCAGCTATGGGGGCTTGTAGAACAGGGCGCAGGGGCCAGCTTTAGTCATAGCCTAGGGCCACCTTCTGCCCCCCCCTGGGCTTTGGGGAGGTAGGTAATTTGGGTGGCCAGGGGTTAATGGCAAGTCACCCACTAGTTGCAGATGACTTGCCAGACCCCCGAGCCTTGTGAACTAGTATAGGGGTCACATGGACCCCTTACCAGTTCACAAAGTGTTAAAAGTAAAAAAACACACAGACACACTCTTTCAAACAAACTTTATTAGAAAAAAAATATTTTTTTTTTTACTTTACTCACCTCCTATCTGCATCTCCTGTGTCCCGCGGCGATCATATGCAGGTGACGGCTGGGCAGAGGAGGGGGGAGGCAGGCGATCGGAGGATCGCCTACCTCCCTCCTCCTCTGTCCAGCCCTCACTGGCATCTGAAAGCTGAACTGCCGGGTGCCCCTACGACACCCGGCGGTGACGTCATCCAAGATGGCGGCCGCCATCGGAAGCTGCGGAGGGAGGAGGGCTGTTATGCCGGGGAGTGATCGGAGCCCCCCCGTGAAGAGGACAGCCGGCGGGCACGAAGGTAAGTAACTGTCTTTTTTTTTTTTTTTTGCAGGCAATCCCGGCGGCTGCTGAAACGGGGGGGCACCCTATTTTGGGCACTCCCCTGCAGCCGGAGGAGCCCCAATCGGTGATCGGAGCCCCTCTGGCTGAAAAGGAGACCCGGCCGGATCGAACGAGGGGTCAGGTAAGTGACTTTTTTTAAAACTTTTTTTACTATTAGTGGGGAAAGTCAGGCACGTAAAATTTACGTGGCTGGCAGTTAACTGCAGGGGAGGCAGCCACGTAAATTTTACGTGGCTGGCGTTTAAAGGGTTAAATTTGTTTTGCACTATCCATATTTCTTTAGTGTTGGTCTGGCACCATGATCAATCTACTCTGATACATCAGGCATTGGTGGGTGGGAATCTTGGCTGATCCATGCCCGATTTATTTCCACGCAGGTGAGTCCGATTCATTTCCACGCAGGCGATTCTCTCAAAAAAACATTTTTCAAGCATACTGGAGCACATTGAATTGCCCTCATCAGAGCATCACATATGCACAGCTAAGAGTTTCATCACTTTAGGCTTGATTCAGAGAGACAAAAAAAACTTTTTAGTGCCGATCTGTTTTTTTTTTGTGAAATGTTTCCACTCTCGTATGAGTGTACGAGCGATTCTATGCTTGCATTGCAATCCTTCTGTAAAGTTTCCGTCCGTTCGTACAGCAGATTACGAATACGAGGATGTTATTTTCCAGCGTGACTTTTCCGTTTCATTTTCACATGTTACAACGTAGGCTTTCGTTTTTGCCCTTTTGCCATCGTATCCTCCCACGAATCCTTTACATTTCCCGTTAGATTCTGTTTGCCTTTTTCAATAAATATTCGTCCATACGGAAAACCTTACGATCTTGCACCTGCCCACTACAAACTTAACTCATTAAAATGCTCGCCCACATATTTGCCACCCTCACTTCTACTACAATGTTTAGCTAAATCACTTAGCACTATCCTCCATCTTCCCTTTTGGACCCTTAAAGCTCACCCAAACCACTTAGAACTATCCTCCATCTTCCCTTTTGGACCCTTAAAGCTCACTCAAACCACTTCACAGTTAGGTTCTTCTTCCATTTTAGCCCCCTAAAACTTACCCAAATCACTTCTCGGTCATGTGAATATTCATCTTTAAATATTTCTGGGCCCATTAGTTTTGTGTTAATGTATTTTGTAAATGAAATGACACTGTAACATTTTTTTTTATTCCATCATAAAATATAAAAATTTAAACAATTTTGAAAATTTCACATTTTTACAACTATAAAAAACAAAATACATAGCAATGGCAGGCCACAGAACATTATTCTTCAGCTGTGGTCCCCAACGAGTTGCGCAGCTCCTGCATCTCGCCCACCAACTGAAGGACCCTGACACTCAGTTGTGCCACTCTGGCACGTGTGGTCCCTGTTAAAAAAGCTTAAATTAAAATATTGGTATAACACGATCATCCACTTCATCACAAGTGACATCTGACACCCCCAGTCAACTGTCACTTATATCTTATGCTTTGGGCTCAGCTCCACTATTCAGTGAGGACGATCTGATAATCAGAAAAATCAGCAGCTACTGCCCAGCCAAGACTCGCCGCTTCTTCCACTAGGCGGGCAAGTAGTGATGAGAGAGAGTGGCGTGGGAGGTGGTGTTGCAAGCGTTTTGGCTTCTTAAGCAGACACTGTTGAGGAACCTGAGGAGGACATCAGTAAATTTTGAGGGCACATTTAACCCTTTAACCGCCAGCCTACCTTGAGATTTTGTCACCCTTTGTTGCCAGACCATTTTGCACTATTTTGTGCTCCCCATGTTCAACTGTGATTTTTGAAGGGATTTCCAGGGATTTCCCCAGGAAAGTGATATTTTTTTTCAGCAGAGTTTGGGCTTTAACATGAAATGTCTTGTTTGTCATTGGTGTATTCTCAATATTTTTGGATGAAATATGTGCAAAAAAAAACTATTTTTTACAATTTGTAGTGTTTTTTTGTAATAAAAAATGGAAGTTTGTCAATAAAATCTTATTTCGTGTAAAACCCCAATTTCTCCCGGTTACAGCGGTACCACATATGTATTGGTAGACACCCTTTCCTGCCCAGAAGACTCCCCCAAACTGAAACAACGCTTTAGGAGATTTTCTGATAAAATACAACTATGCTATGCAATATGCGCACCTTGCAGTTTTTCAAGAAAAACAACCCTTTACATTTGAAATACCCCCAACAAACTATATATTCTCTGGAAGTACACACCTCAAGCTTTCTAGGCGTACCAGGCTTGTTGACATGGGTGCAGTTTTCTGGAAGTAATCACTCAATGTATTCTTTGCACAGGGTTTCCCTAAAAAAAGAATTAAAAAGCAGAATCAAAACCACATTTTCCTAAAAAAAACTATATGCAAACAAGAAAAAAACAGAAAATCTGAAAAAGCAACATTCCCCGAACAGAACAATACCCAGCATGCATAGCTACTGTCAAGGGAAGAGTTGCCAAACACACTAAAGCATGTGCGTAACGGTAATTTTACTTCAAAATTTCAGCTCTGCAGACAAAGTGCGCACATTATGCTTTTTCTACCAAAACAAGCCTTTACCTTTGGAATATACCCCATATACCATATATTCCCTGAAAGTACACATTTTAATCTTTCTAAGCATACCCAGCTTGTTGCAGTGGGCTCATCTTTCTGGGAGTAATCCCTTGAAGAATTCTTAGGTTGCACAGGGTTTCACAAAAAATGTATAAAAAAGTAGAATAAAAAACACCTTTTCCTAAAATATCAATGTGCAAATAAGAAAAAGACAAGCTAAATCTGAAAGCGCAAGGTCCCTCGAGCAGAACAATACCCAACAATGCATAGGTACTATTAACCCTTTTAATTGCCAGCCTACTTGAAGTTTTGTCACCCTCTGTTGACAGGTCATTTTTCCCCATTTTGCGCCATGTTTCACTGTGATTTTTGCCGGAATTTCCAGGAAAATATATATATATTTTTTTTGCAGCAGAGTTTAGGCTTTAACATGAAATGTCTTGTTTGTAATTTTTCTACAGTTTTTAAAATATTTTTGCGTAAAAAACAAAAAAATAAATAAAATAATTTTATTTAGACAATTGTCTCCTTTATTTTAAATAAAACATTTGTTTTATTAATGAAAACCATATTGCATGTGAAAGCCCCATTTCTCCCGATTACAACGGTACCACATATGTATCAATAGCCCAGGAGCCCAGGAGACCCCCCAAACTGAAAAGAGCACTTTATAACATTTACAAATAAAATACTACTATCCACACTATAAACATAAGGGGTTAATTTAAAAATAAAATGACAGGGGGATGGGGGACCCCATTTTTTTGGAATTTTAAGGGTTAAAAACCCTTAAAAAAATGATGTATGGTCCCCCCTACCCAAAATAACCAGCCTGGGACCAGCTATGGAGGCTTGTAGAAAAGGGTGCAGGGGCCAGCTCTGGTGGCACCCCCACCCTGCAGCCTACAAGCCCACATACCCTGTGTGGGCCCAGGCTCTTCTGCCCCCCCCCCCCCGGGCTTTGGGGAGGCAGGTAATTGGTGTGCCGGGGGTTAATGTAAGATATCCGCTAGCGCAAGTGACTTGCCAGCCCCCAGCCTTGTGAACTGGTATAGGGGTCTCATGGACCCCTTACCAGTTCACAAGGGGTTAAGTGTAAAAAAAACACACAGACACATGGAGAAAAAAAAAATATATATATATTCTAAGCATACAGTACGTCCTGCTCCATATATAATACTTACACGTGGGTAATCCTCCGCCAGAGGGCGCTGTTCACTGCAGACATGCAAAAACAGGCTCCTCCCGCCCTTCAAATACCCAGGGACCTCCCACAAATCCCCAGATTTCTCTGCAGTGCTGACTGCGAAGACATGAAGTATCACTCTCTCGCAGGTGAGCGGGGCTTTACAGCCTGCGGCCCTGCAGGACTATAACCACCCGACCTCTTCGATGATGTGCCTCCCAGCCTGGGCTGCGCTGGTCGGGTGAAGGTAGGCAGCACCATGTGTGCTCACGGAGCTACGCTCCACCGCAGTCCCCCACCATAGGGTAGGTGGTTTAGGCTGATGGTGAGCCTCCAATAGATGCCCCTCCCGCATTATTGCCCCTTGCCCCTCGTAGCGATGAACCCTGGGTGAAAGGTCGCCTTTTCCCTCGTTTCCCCCTGTAGATCGGGGGAAAAGAAAGGGTGGGTATGCGTGTCGCGGTCTCATGGTAATGTTCTACACGTTTTTGGCCGTTGTTTTGTCTTTGAACTGGGTGTCAGAGCCACGCTCCTTGATCCACATAACCCTTGTCAGGTTGCGTGCGTGTGTGTTTTTTTTCCCTTACTGAAGTGTGCGGCCTGGGCTGCAGCGTCATTCACTAGTTTTGGCGGTTCCCTTAGCTAAACTCTAACTGTGTGGTTTATCCACTGCTGGTCATGTACGTTACCGCTGGTTGGAGCTTCGCGCTCTTTGGGGGAGGCGGGGACTTGGCATGACGTGCCCCGCGTCACGGCCAGATCGGGCCCGCCCCTCGAGGTTCGCTTGGCGCCATTTTGATGGTCTTCGCGTGTGCGTGGTTGCGATCCTCCTCCTCCCTTGGTCATGTAAGTGCCCTCCTGGGCGGTTTTGTTCCTATGATCTTTTGTTCAGCTGCACATGGCTCTGACACCCCCCTTATTCTCTTTATGTCTTTCAGACGCCAAGATTTGAAGAGTCTGCTGCTATGCAGGACCTTGCTCCTTCTGAAGAAGGTGAGCTATTCTCCGATTCGGGCTCCTCGGACGAGATGCCTTGGAGCCGTGATGATTCTGGACCCGGTTCTTGGGGCCTGTGTGACACTGATGAACTACTTATTAAGATCTTTGAGGTTTTGTCAATCTCTCCTCCTGGAGAGGCTCCCAAGCCTAAGAGGGAGAGTTTCCACACAGCGACACCGCGCTTGGAATTTCTGGAACAGGAGCATTTCCAGGCTCTTATATCCAAAGAATGGGAATCGCCTTGTAAACTTAAAGGGGTTCCAGGGGTCTGGGATTGGAATTACCCTTTTCCCCCTGATGTGGTTAACTTTTGGTCAGCACCTCCCGTGGTGGATGCACCGATTATAGGGGTTACTAACCCCCCCTTCATGATTGCTCCTAATTACCGCACCCTTCGGGATGCTGAGGACCGGCGCATTGACAGACTGGCTTCCCACGCCTTTTCGTGTGCAGGGACAGCTCTGCGCCCGGTCTGTGCTGCGGCCATCACTGCGGTGGCCGCCAGGACCCTCATTAGAAAGCTACTTGATCACCAACCTAAGGATCTCCCCTGGGAGGTCTTTAATGCACTCTCAGATTGTGATGTGTTTGTGAGGTTTATCCTCTCAGTGCTGGATGACACCATTAAGATGTGTGCTAGAACCTCTGCCCTTGTGGTAGCTATTCGCCGCCTGGTCTGGCTGCGACAGTGGGGTGCCGACGATGATACGAAAAAGGCTCTCACTGGCCTTCCCTTCAGAGGATGGCGCCAATTTGGGGCCCGTTTGGACCTTTTTGGAAAAAAAGGGTAAGGCACCCCTACGCAGAAGGCCGTCTCGGCCTCCTCAGGGCAGGGACACCCCTCCCCCTCCCTACATTAGTGTCAAACACGAACCAGAGGTGTGCTTCCAACTTTGCGGCGTAGATTACCACTCCAGGGTGGGCAGGCAATGTCCTGGGCCCTCTGGCAGGACAAATCTGCCAAGACCTCCCAAGCATGAAGGGACGCCCTCGCCCTTCTGGGCGAGGGGACTGCCGCAGCGCCTGGCTCCTATCTGGGAGCGTCTCGCCTCCTTCTGGTGGATCCAGGAGGTAGTTCCCCTGGATACAGGATAGAGTTTGCTGGGCGGTCCCTTTCCGAGGTTGTCAGGGTGCTTCTAGTCCCTGTTTTCTCTTCAGGAGTTGGTGCAGGCCTGCAGAGTCTGGGCTCACTTGCAGGGTGCCCTTAACAGGCTGGGGCGATGGCCTCTACGTTAACCTTCCTCTCTCCCTCAAAAGGATGAGGCAGTCTGGGCCATGCTGGCCTATTGTAGGCTTGGCAATTCTACACTCACAGGTAGTGCCTACATGATATCTCTGTGTTGGGCCACAGGCGCCCTGTGCAAGGGGGGCCTCTTGCCACCTGTGGAGATCTAAGATCCTTTTAGTTTCCCCTGTGTCTTCTGGACACCGAGACCTTTACAGGTCAGTGTTGAAGGACCAACCCTGTGGATTGGGGCCTTGTTTTTGGCCTCTCTTCTGCTCCCAGGCTGCTCGCCAAGGCGCGGATGGGGGTGATGTCTCCGACATGCCCGTGGGGCGTCCGCACTAGGATCTACCGGATCGTCCTTCTTTACTTCCCAATCTCCACGTCAGGCCGAGTGGGTTAGTCGGCCGGCGGTGTCTTCTGGGAGTTATTTGGATTGGTGCTCAGTCACCTCAATCCCTCATTGTCCCTTATTCGCTATCTCCGTTCCTTGGATTCGGTTCAGGCTTGAACCTTCTTCCTTGGCAATAAGGGGACTCCTGGTTACATGGGCTCTGTCCCTCTTTGCTGTCACCTTACTTTCACCAGGCAGGATTGCAGCTGGTGGGCCCGTTGGTGGCGGATCAGATGATGTCCCTTATATTCAGAGCCCTTGGGCTCTTCGGCACAGTAGGTTATTAATCCTGGATGGGGTTCCAGCACCCCTGGAGCTAGGTCTGTGCTCATTCCCCCTTGGTACGGTGGTTCCTCTTGAGCTGGTTAAATTCAAGGACCCTGTCAGGGGGCACCCCCTCCTTTTCTTGCATCTTCCTGTTGATGGTCACCTTGGGTACGAAGTCTCGCCTTTTTGGGGGGGGGGGGGGGATTTTCTTCTAAAATCCCCCACGGTTCCTAGGTAGGGGCCCTTCGAGGGTCCATTTTCCTACTGATTTTGTTAAAACAGTGAGCCTTCAGTTGGCTCTATCTTGCTGGACTACTCCTCTTCAGGACCATAGCCTCGATTCAGAGAGACACCAAAAAACTTCCGTTTTCGTGCCGATCTGTTTTTTGTGTGAAATGTTTCCGTTCTCGTATGAGCGTTCAAGTGATTCAATGTATGCATTGAAAACCTTCTGTAAAGTTTCCGTCCATTCGTATGGCAGATTACGAATTACGAGGATGTCATTTTCCATCCAGACTTTTCCGTTTCATTTTCACATGTTACAACGTAGGCTTTCGTTTTTGCCCTTTTCCCATCGTATCCTCCAACGAATCCTTTACGTTTCCCGTTAGTTTCTGTTTCCCTTTTTCAATAAATATTCGTCCATACGGAAATCCTTACCATTTTGCGCCTGCGCACTACAAACTTAACTCATTAAAGTGCTTGCCTACATATTTGCCACCCTCACTTCTACTACAATGTTTAGCTAAATCACTTAGCACTCTCCTCCATCTTCTCTTTTGGACCCTTAAAGCTCACCCAAACCACTTAGCACTCTCCTCCATCTTCCCTTTTGGACCCTTAAAGCTCACCCAAACCACTTCTCGGTTAGGTTCTTCTTCCATTTTAGCCCCCTAAAACTTACCCAAATCACTTCTCGGTCATGTGAATATTCATCTTTAAATATTTCTGGGCCCATTCGTTTTGTGTTAATGTATTTTGTAAATGAAATGACAATGTAACATTTTTTTTATACCATCATAAAATGTAAAAAATTTTTGAAAATGTAAAATTTACTACTATAAAAAACAAAATACATAGCAATGGCAGGCCACTGAACATTATTCTTCATCTGTGGTCCCCAACGGGTTGCACAGCTCCTGCATCTCGGCCACCAACTGAAGGACCCTGACACTCAGTTGTGCCACTCTGGCACGTGTGGTCCCTGTTAAAAAACGTAAATTAAAATTTTTGTATAACCTTGTTGGGGTCATGCTGCATTGCCCCAACCCCCCCCCCCCCCCGTATGGTCCAAACACCTAAATCTGGACTTCAAAAGCCAGAGGGCCCTTGCCACCACAGCCCGGGTTTTAATAGTGCCCGATTAGAGAACCCCTGGCCCGCATTCTGCTGGCAAAGAACGGGCATCAGGAGCAAGGGCGAGTGGCACATCTTGCGGTTCCTGCAACCAAATATAAAATAATTACACAAAGCAAAAGGTAACCAACTTAAACAATAACTCCTACAACAAATTAAGATTCAAGTTCAACAATCCTAATATAATTCACAAAGGACATAAGTCTAAAGAAATATAGCAATTATATGGATGTGTGGGAAAATAAATGTTTACATGCTAAGGACTAATTTAGGTCAGCATTAAAATGCATCTATAAGGCATACATGAAATGTATTGATTCAGGTATGCATTGCTATACAATTTATGGTCTCGGCCATGCTGATACCTTTAAATATGTGAATTGAGACCTTTAAATATGTGAAAGGATTGAATAAGGTTCAGGAGGGAAGTGTTTTTAAGAAGAAGCTTAATGATAGAACAAGGGGGCACAACCTGAAGCTAGTCGGGGGGAAGATCAGGAGCAATGTTAGAAAATATTATTTTACAGAAAGTGTAGTAGATGCTTGGAACAAACTTCCAGCAGAGGTAGTTGAAAAATCAACAGTCACTGAATTTAAACATGCCTGGGATAAGCACACATCTATCCTAAGATAAAGAGTACATACAGTATACACATAAGGGCAGACAAGATGGACCGTATGGTCTCCTTCTGCCGTCAACCTTCTATGTTTCTATGTTTCTATGATACATGCAATGCCTTGGTGCTAAAGGCGCGCAGACTCTTCCACATAGCCACAAAACATGTTCAACAATAGCAATCCGAGCCCTCAAAGGTCTCGTAAGTGGATCGGAATTGAAACGGATTTATAGGGTGGAGATCCGTCGGAAATCAGCTCTCTGAATCTCTGAATCAGACAGAAACCATCCCAACAACGGAAGTTATCTGAACGAACTGAAAATTTCCGATTTTGTTTGGAAATGTTCCGATTTGCTTCCGTTCATCGAAAGAGCATATACACATTTTCCCAAACGTTCATGCGAGTAGAAAATGGATGAAAAAAAGCAAAAAAATGACAAACACCCACCAAAACTTTCACAGACAGCTACGGAAGTCCGGACGAATGTGTCTCTGAATCGAGGCTCATGTCTATTTGGGGACTCTTGGCCTGTCGGAGGACAGTGGCCTGTATTTATTATCAGTCTGGAACTTGGAGCAGGATGATTCTCCTGGAAGGTTTCTGATCCTGATCTAGGTGGGGGTCAACGTTCCCTGCATCTCAGTGGTATTCGCTCCTATGGATGTCCTTCAGTGGCAGTTTGTGCTATCCTGGTGTCCCTCTGAGAGCCAACTAGGGTGGCTCTGTTGGGTCCCGTTAATATCACAGGGGCTCTGCCCTTGTTTTTACTGCCCCAGAATATTCTGACTCTGGTCATGGGGGCTTATTAATTTTATGTCTGGACATTCTATTTTATGTTTTTTCTTCATTCCCCCTGCTAGGCGGGGTTCTGCGTAAGATTGCGCTGATAAGGGGACCCGTGATACTGATGGCCCCTGGGTGGCCTAGTGGACTGTGGTTCGCAGATGTTTCTGCTGAAGACAGTGGACCTGTACGCTCTCTCAGGAGTGCGGTTCTGCCCTTTTCAGGCTCCTTCTTATGTCGCCCCAATCTAGTCTGATGGCTTGACAGTTGATTCATTCACCCTTTTGGAGACGGGTTTATCTTCTGGGTGACTTTGTCTATGGGGGGCTAGGAGCAAGCTTCTTCTTCCTCCGTCTATTATAGGGTATGGTGTAACCATATTGATTGGCGTGAGTCTTGGTCTCTCCCCTGTTGGACGTTCTCTGTTCCCAGGGTTCTAGAGTTATTACAGTATGGGTTGGGGTTGGCTCCCCATCTCGGTACTCTGAAGGTTCAGGTTCTGCCCTGTCCCGTAGAAGTCTTGTTCAGTCTTCCTTGTTAAGCGTTCTTTTGGGGATTGCTCAGGTGCATCTGCCAAGTAGTTCTATGGTCCCTGTTGGGATTAATTTTTATTCTGTTTGCCTTGTGGGTTGTTCCCTTTGAACCTATTCCGGATGCTGTCTGAACTGTTATTACTTCAAGTTGCCCTTCCGGGGGCTGTTGTTTCAGTCAGACGTGTGCCTGAGAAGGTGGCTCTGTTTAGTTATCCCTTGTTCATTATATATACACCATGATGTGGTGGTATTCCGCCTTACGCCGGACCTTATGCCCAAGGTGGTTTCTTATGCTCATTTATTCAAGTCCTTTTGTCTGCCTCTGGGCCTTATTCTTAGTAATGCTGAAGTAAGGGGGTCTACATTCCCTCAACAGGTGTTGAAGTTTTCCTGGTTTGTTTCTTGTCCCTTAGGGGGACTGATGCCCCTTGGGGTTTGCGGGCGCCTCCACACGTATGCGCCTGATCTCATCTGCTTCCAGGGGTTATGCGCCCTTTGGACTGGTCTTGCTTGGATGGATTGTCCTTTCTGGTCCCAGGTAAGGGTGTTGGCTTTTTGCTGATCCTTGTTAGTGTAGTGGTCAGTATCCCCGCCTGTCGTGCGGGAGACCAGTTTTCATTTTCCCCGATGGGGGAAGCTCTGAGTTTTACCGAGGCTACTGTTGCATTTGGACTGGTCAGGATGTTACTCTGGCCTATTCCTTTAAGGGGAAGAATCTTCTTCTCTTTTTTTTAAACATACTCAATTTTTATTGATGAGTTCAGTACAACAAAGGGAAATACAGGGCATACATAAAGTGTCTGCATCTAACAATCCAGCAGGAATGCATAAAAGTACAGCATATATCCAGTACAGAATAGGCATGGTAAGCAGGGTTAAAATAAATGACTACTGTTGAGAGCCAAACAATGTAATATACAGTATAACACAGTGTAATCTAATATACTCTCTGGGGTCCCAAACAGAGGAATGGAGAGGGGGGGATATCCCCTCACCACCCCCCATCCCGGCACACAGTAAGCCGCCCAGCCCAGGGTATCTCTCCTCTCTCTCTCCCTGCATCTCTTACCCGTGTTAAATTAGCCAAGCCAGGCCCCAATTCTACAGACCGGCCTTTAACCACCATGCTGGGTGTTTAACATAGGACATGTGAATGAGGAGACACATCACAGTTAACATATTTACCACAAAAGCCGCCCAGCCCCAGAATTAGGGCGATTAGGGGGGGACTCGTGAGGGGGGTGGGGAGACAAAGGGGGGCAAGGAAGAAGGAAAGGGAGAGCGGGTTGGGGAAGAAAGAGAAGCCCGTCTAAGCAGATGTAGCGGGCCCATATAGGATCCCCGGGGGGGGGGGGCGGGCGCGAGACAGGGGACAGCTCCTTATACTATATTCACTCAACATGATTGATTTGCCTGAACCAGTCTTTGATTGAGGGGGGGTTTTGGATCTCCAGTTTCTTGGAATCAGGACCTTAGCCGCGTTTAAGAGGTGTCGACCCAGGGGAGACCCTCCCGCCACCCCCTTGCCATCCGGTGACCATCCCAGGAGGACGCTCTCCACACTCCAATCGATAGGCTCCCCCAGTATCTGACAACAGACTTCTCTAACCTGATCCCAGTAGTCCCTCATCCCCGAGCAAGACCACCAGATGTGAACCAACGAGGCGCCACCCTTGCCACATCTCCAGTACACGTCTGGAACAGAGGGGAAGATAGAGTGTAGGAATTTCGGGGTCCGGTACCATCGTGTAATCAGTTTGTAGTTTGCTTCCTGCATTGAGCTACTTACTAATCCCTTATGTGCATTTCTATAGATGTTGCACCAGTCTTCATCTGAGAGGGGTCTTCCTATATCAGCCTCCCATTTCCCTTCCCAGGGTCTAGCTTCCATCTTCCCCATTCCTCGGATCAATCCATACGCCCAGGACAGAAGGTGAGCTTTGGGCCCGTGCCCCAGACATGCCTTTTCAAACTCTGTTAAACCTTTCTTCAAGCTCTCCCTCACAGCCCCAGCAGCAAAGAAATGCCTTAACTGTAAGTATGTGAAAGTTGAGATCTCCCCCTCAAGCAACTCTTGCAGACTCTGTTTATCCCTAAACGTCCCGCAACTCTGTAGGTGAAAGATCCTTAGGGGCTTTGGGCCGCCACATTCGTGCAGCTTGGAGAGCTGTCTTCCCGGGGGGAAGGCCGGGTTACCTAAAATTGGCGTCAGAGGGCCCGGGAATGAGGTCAAAGCTTTTTTCCCTTTGCAGAGAGAGTCCAGCACTAACAGGGAGGACCCAACATATGGATGGTTTTTGGCGCCCATCGGGATCTCCCACCTACGTAGGCTGCAGACGGTATCCAATCCCCCCCCAGTGGCTGCCTCTCCCTCAATTCTCACCCAATCTTTCTGAGAGCCATTAACCTGCCAATCGACAACTCTGCCCACATGGGCTGCCAGATAGTATGATCTTATGCACGGCAGTCCCGAGCCACCTTGGTCCTTTGGAAGCAAAAGGAGGTTACGCCTGATCCTGGGTGGCTTGCCCGCCCAAACAAATGCCCGGAAAGCTTTTGATATAGATTTGAAGAAGTAGTCTGGTATTTTAATTGGTATGCACTGTAATAAATACAAAATTCTCGGTAGAATATTCATTTTTAGAACTGCCATACGCCCAAACCAGGACAATTGCAGCCTGTTCCATCTCTCTAGGTCCCTTTTAATCCTAGATCCAATAGGCACAAAATTCAGTTGAAAGAGGTTGGAGGGAGTGGCCGGTAGCTGAACTCCCAAATATTTAAGACCTTTACTTTCCCAGTTAAAGGGAAATAAACTCTGGAGGGCTTCCACCTCAGGTTTTGATAATGAGATATTCATGGCACTAGATTTGCTAAAATTAATCTTCAGGTTCGATAGTCTCCCATATACCTCAAATTCCTTTAATAGGTTCGGGACCGACACCCTTGGGGAACTCAGGAAAAAAAGCATATCGTCTGCATATGCAGCCACTTTTCGTTCTCTAACTCCGATCTGAACACCACTGATACCGCCATTCAGATCAATTTTCCTCAAGAAGGGCTCCAGGGAGAGGGTGAAAATCATTGGGGACAGCGGACACCCCTGCCTCATGCCGTTCTTAATGTGGAAAACAGGGGAGGAGCAGTTATTCACTTTCACTCTCGCTATGGGGTCTGAGTACAGAGCTAATATCCTATTTCTTGCCGCCTCACCTAATCCAATAAACGCTAACACCTTTTCTATCCAGCCCCAGTCTACCCGATCAAATGCCTTTTCGGCATCGGTGGAAAGCATCACAGCTTGCACCTTCTTAGCTCTAGCCCACCACTGTATGTTTAGTGCCTTTAACACGTTGTCCCGGGCCTCTCTACCTGGGATGAATCCTACTTGGTCCTGTCCAATCAAGGCCGGCAATAAGTCTCCCATTCTCCCGGCTAAGACCTTTGCAAAACATCTACGTTCAAGAGGGAGATCGGTCTATAATTCCGGCAGTCGGTTGTATCTTTCCCCTCCTTCGGGATCACAGCAATTTGGGCCTCTAGAGCTGTGCTGGGTAGAGTACGCGAGGAGGCCGTGGATTCAAAAGCTCGAGCCATAAGTGGGGCCAGTTGGTCAGAGAAGAGTTTGTAGAACTGGGTTGGAAAACCATCCGGACCGGGGGCCCTACCTGGCTTAGATGATTTGATGGCTTTCTGTATTTCCAGTACTGACACCGGGGCTTCCAGCTGCTCCACCACCTCCTCGGGCAGAGACGGCATCCTGGATTCTCTGAGATAGGCCTCCATCATGCCGTCTCGGTCTGCCGCCCTCCCGTGGCCTGGTAAGTTATATAGGGACGAGTAATATCTGCTAAATGCTTCTGCAATGTCTTTGTTCTTCTGGTGTAAAACCCCGTCTGGGCCCCTGATTCCCTCAACTCTGGACCGGGCACATCTGGGGTGCAGCGCTCTAGCCAGTAGGCGGCCCGTCTTGTTTCCCTGTTCGTAGAACAAGCCACATCGCCTAGTGAAGAGCCTGCCCGACTCTCTAGTTAAGAGGTCTCGCATCTCCTGTCTTTTAGATTCTAATTCCTTTAAAAGCCCCACCTGAAGTGACTGTTTGTGCTGTGATTCTAGGTCTGCTATCTGCCGGGCCAACCGGTCTAGGTTCATCCCCCTCTCCCTTTTGAGTCTCGCCCCCTCCTGGATCAGGACCCCTCGTAACGTGCATTTTTGGGCCTCCCAGAGTATAACCGGGTCCACGGCACCCGTGTCATTTTCCCTAATGTAATGCGAGATGGACTCTCTCAGTTTTTCTACTACTGTAGGGTCTTTCAAAATGCCTTCATTCAATCTCCAATTCCACTCCCTCCATTCCCTGTACGGCAAGGCCAGGGAAAGAAGGACCGGAGCATGATCAGAAAAAGAAATATTTCCAATCCGTACCGCCTCAACCCTCTCCAGGTCCCTCTGTGACAAGAAGATGTAATCAATTCTGGAGTATTTTGCGTGTATGGGTGAGTAGTAGGTGAAATCTTTATCAGATAGGTGCATCATGCGCCAAGTGTCTACTAGCGCTAGGTCCTGTAGTGCCCTTTTTATTTGTTTCAGGGCCCTATAAGATATAGCTGTTTTGGCATCTGAGGTATCTAGTAGGGGGTTAAGAGTGCAGTTCACATCCCCTCCCAGGATCAGGATCCCCTCCTGAAATCTCCCCAAACACCCAAGAACTTTCCTGCAAAAGGTCTGTTGGTCTCTATTCGGGGCGTATATGTTTGCGAAAGTAACCACCTGCCCATTAGGGAGTTTCCCTTTCAGGAAAATATATCTCCCCTCTTGGTCTTTCTCGATCGCTAGCTTTGAGGTCCACTCCCTGAGCGAGCAGGATTGCAACCCCCTTACTCTTGTTGTTAGGGGATGGGGCAGAGTGACATGACGTGTAGGTCCTATTCCCCAAGTATGGTGTCTTGTTTCTTTGGAAGTGGGTCTCCTGTACCAGGGCGACATGCGCCTGGAAAGATTTAAGCTCTCTGAGCAACGCATGCCGTTTCTGGGGAGAGTTCAGGCCTTTGGCATTTATGGACAGGACGTTTAGACAGAGAGGCCCCATGTTAAAACTTTTTGGTCAGGTTGTCCCCAGTCCCCGCTCCAGCCCCCCAAGCCACCGGACCCACCAGATCCTGCTCCCGCACACAGCGGGTGAGAGAGAGGAAAAGTAAGAAGGGATAGGAGAGGGGGATGCAGGAAGATGAGGGAGGGATGGACAACAAGGGGGCAAAGACACACCACGGGTTGACACAGACAAAAACAGGGGCAAACCTAAGTAACTAATGAAGAATATGAGGAGGGCCTAGAGGAGATCAGCTCACTCTTAGAATCGGTGGAAGCTACTGGGATAACTATTCACAGGGAGGACGAACCTCTCCAGTTACCCCCCCACACCTTGGGCGAGACACCAAGGCTCTAGTGGGATGAGAGTGTCCCGACGGATTCCCTCCCACTCCACCCAAAACAGAGACCCTTCAGGGGGGAAACGAGGAGGGCCGAAGAGCGGCACCCCAACGCTCTGAACGAGCCAAGTACTACTAGTACAGCCCAGGTATGGTCGGCGGAGTCCCCACCATAGATGCCCATAGGAACCTCTCCCAATACCAGGACCCGGACTATGTGGGAAGTGCTGCCGCCACCCCCATCTCGCCTAGCTAAGTCAGTTAGCTCTAGGCAGCACAGGGTCCTACCAGCATGCCGTAAGAACAGGGTGCGCGCCAGGCAGTACGTAACACAGTAATATGAGGCTCCTCTCCCCACCGAGTAGCAGCAGACCGCTATGTTGGGCGGATGTTTTCCCATCAGCATTAGTGGGCCCCCCTCATAATTGCATAGCCCAATTTACCTAACCCAACATGTTTGCAGCTTGTCCCGGAGCTGAGAACCAAACCCGTGGGCCCCAGCCCTCGGGAGAAGCGCAGGAGCTTGGGTAAGACATAGACAGAGATGATCCACAAGAAATAGGCACAGCAGCTGTGGTGCGGCTACTAGAGCAAATACTGTACAAATCAACATAGGCGCAGAAGCCTGCCGACGAGGCGCAAATGTGCTTGTTTCTAAATATCTATGTTCCGACCCGGTAGGGCAGCATCAGCCGCTATGAGCTTAGCAGGCGTTTTTCAGATAGCATTAATAATAGGCTTCCCGCTTAATTGCTTAGCCCAATCTACTTAACAAAACATATTTGAGGCTTGTCCCGATTCTGAAAGCCAAAGCTGTGGGCCCCAGCCCTCGGGAGGAGCACAGGAACTAAAATAACATAAATACTGATCCACTGAACCACGTGAAAATAACTTAGCAGCCGCGGCCTCGCTACTCGAGCAAATACCGTCTGCCCCCCGATCAGAGATCTGCTGTCCCTACAGTCCACTCGGCAGCGCCCATGCCAACTATGTGGGATAGGGGTACACCGCCTAGGGGGCTGGGTGAGAGCGTCCCAGATGGAGGTTCTCTACACATTAGATTATCTAAAACATTAACATAAGAACAGGTGTTTACAGTGACTACAGTGAACAGATAGGCTTATCTCTATGCGTCGGCCCGGCCGGGGTGCAGTCGTCGCTCAGCTCCGAGATCTCGACCGGCTCCGTTCTCTGCCAAAGCGTGGAGGGGGGGTTTCCAGGACCCTTCGCGGGGAAGCGTCACCACGATCCGGCCGTCCCGTTCTCTGGATCAGTTGGGGGATCGAGAAGTCACCAAGCCAGTCTGGGAGGGAGATCTGAGGGAGCCGCAACAGCTCGCAAAACTCCGAGAGGTCCTCTGGCATCCGGAGGACACCTGTGCTGCCATTGCTGGTCGCGGAGAGAGCAAAAGGGAAGCGTCATCTGTAAGGTATGCCCCGTTCTCTCAGGACTGCTGTAAGGGGTCGCAGGGCTCGGCGGTGTTGTAGTGTAATTTCAGACAGGTCTTGGTAGAGCTGAACTTCACTGTTGTTAAAGATGATGGCTTCTGTGCTTCTAGCTTTGGCAAGAATCTCTTCCTTAAGCTGGAAACTCTGCAGGCAACAGATGATATCACGTGGGGAAGATTCCCCCATGCTCCGCGGGCGGATCGCCCTGTGTGCCCATACAAAGTCTATTGGGGTGTCTGGAGGTCTCTCAAGGAGGGAGTTAAAAATAGACGTTAGGGCCTCCTGGGTTTGGTCTGGCGCAACCGCTTCTGGGACCCCTCTCACTCTGACGTTACACCGCCTGTTTCGATTGTCCAAATCCTCTAGGTGTCGGTGAAAATTCAGGAGATGTCTATTATGTGCCAAAATGACCTCTTTAACCTCCGAGAGCCTGGAGCTGGTGCTAGTGCTAGTCCCCTCCCGCTCGATCTTGTCCACGCGGTGGGAGAGGGAACGCATATCCTCCTTAAGGTCTGCTATCGCCTCGGCGATGGAGGATTTTATTTCTCCTGCAAACTTGGCCAGTTCGCTGTGGGTGGGCAGTTGGCTGAGCTGTGCAAACAGGCCCTGTTCCTCTCCGTCTGAAGCCTCCTCCTCTCTCCTGCCCGGAGAGCCGCGTGGGGGGGAAGCGACCGCCATCTTGGGCCCATGGGTAGTCGAGTCCTCCAGACGATGGCTAGAAAACATCTCTGGTAGGTTTCTGGTTCCCGTCTTTGGGGTCTGCGAAGGTCTGGGGGTCTTAGTGATTTGTTTATGCGGCCCATCTCCAAGCTGGAGCGCTGAAGTAGCTGCGTTGGTGGAGACTCCGCCGAGAGCACACAAACTAAGCTGCCATCTCGCTCCTCGGCCAAGCCACGCCCCCCTTCTTCTCTTTTTATTCTGTTTCTACTTGTGCTTGGGTACCTTGGGCCTTTCAGCACCAGTTTTCTGTTAATCAGGTTTTTGCTAGACCGCTGCCTGTTTTCTTTTCATGCCTTTCAAAGGTTTTTTAGGAGGTTGACGTTAGAGCCTTTTCTCATGTCGCTCTTGGTAGCAAGGTTTGCAGGTGACAGCGCCTTTACTGTCTGCTGTGCCTTTTTTGATGGGGATCCCACCCTGCTTTATGGACACTGCTATTGGATGTCCCACGTGTAAGTATTATATATGGAGCAGGACGTACTGTATGCTTAGAATAATACAATTCTGTGAAATACTCACCTGTAGAATTGGTATTATACGCATACAGTACGTCCTGCTCCACCCCACCCTGGTTTTACATTTTTCTGGATCCCCTGTATGGTGATTGTTATCATTGCTATTGTTACCAGTTTGGTGGTTGGGTTTCTCCCGGCTTCTTTTCTCACTGCTTTTCAATGCTGGGGATTTGTGGGAGGTCCCTGGGTATATGAAGGGCCGGGAGGAGCCTGTTTTTGCATGTCTGCAGTGAACAGCACCCTCTGGCGGAGGATTACCCACGTGTAAGTATTATATATGGAGCAGGACGTACTGTATGCGTATAATACCAATTCTACAGGTGAGTATTTCACAGAATTGTATTTTTTTTTATACTTACCTCCCATTCATCCCTGGGCACTGTGTCCCATGCTGATCAATCTGGCTAGCTACAGGTGTTTGCCAGCCCCAGAGCCTTGTGAACTGGTATAAGGGGTCTCATGGACCCCTTACCAGTTCACAAATAGTTAAAAGTAAAAAAAGACACAGACACAAAATTCTTTATTATTCTTGTTTTTACTTATACTTACCTCTGATCCCGTGTCCCGCGCCGCTGCAGATGACACTTGTCGGTAGTGATCGGAGCAGGGAGATCAGAGCCTCCCTGCCTGCCACCCTCCCTGCTCCGATCGCTACCGACAAGTGACAGTCTGAGCCTGGGTGCGGGTATAGAGGAGCTGAATGACGTCATCCAGCTCCTCCCATGCGTGGGCGGGGCTAGGGGCGGGGCCAGCACCGGACAGAGAGGACGGTGAGGGCCCGTTGCTGGGTCCTCACCCGAAGAGTGGTAAGTCCAGGTAAGGGGATCAGAGCCCCCCCTGGTGAAGAGAAGACCCAGGGAGGCGAGTTTGTGTCATTATTTGTTTTTTTACTTTCAGATGGCGCAGGGGGGGCCTATTCCAGGCCCCCTCCTGAAGATCAGAGGCCCGGGGGCGAAAAACAAACAGCTGATTCTTGAAGAGAATCGCTGGAACTATCAAACGAGGGGTCAGGTAAGTCTGTATCTTTTATAGTTTTTTTTATGGGGGTTTAAAGTCAGCTACGTGAGTCTCACGTAGCTGGCACTTAACGGTTGGAGAGGCAGCTACGCGAGACTCACGTAGCTGGCACTAGAAGGGTTAAGGCCCACTGGGTGATTGTGGTTCCTGCTCAACCACAACAGCAACTTGAACAGGTCCCTCCGCTGTGGCCTCCACGCTGCTAGGCTGTTGTGCCTGTGACAGTGCACTTGCACTTAGCAATGGTGTCACAGAAAAAAGTGCCTAATTGTCAATTACATATTAATTGTTAACATTTGTCTTATTTGAACACATTTATAATAGTAACATATAACATAATTAAAATAACATATAACATAATAACAATAACATATAAAATGTATCACTTTTTTTTTGGTTAATTTTGTATTTTTTTTTTCATTTTCTTTTTTTTTATATTTTGTATTTTTTAAAAATATATATTTTAAATTTTTTTTAATATTTATTCTTAGTATACAGTACGTCCTGCTCCAGATAAGAATCATTACACTTGGGTATTACTCCGCCAGATGGCGCTGGACTACCCTGGACCTCCCACAAATCCCCAGAATTTCTCTGCAGTATGGACTGCGAAGGACAAGAAGATGGCTCTCTCTTCTCGCAGGTGAGTGGGGCTATTAGCCTGCGGCCCTGTAGGACTATTCCCACCCGTTCCTTCTTTAATGTGCCTGCGAGCCTTGGCTGCGCTGGTCCGGGTGATGGTAGGCAGCACCGCTGTCAGGTGCTTAGGAACGCTGCTCCACCGCAGGCCCCCATGAAAGGGTAGGCGGTATAGGCATATGGTGAGCCTCTATTGCCCCTTGCCCCTGTCTATCGGTGGGCCCTATGTTAAGTGACCGCTGCCCTCCCTCGCAGCTCTCGTGGGGGGGTGTGTGTGTGTATATGCCTTGGTGCTTCACTGTGTTATGTGCTTCTGGTTGGTGTCAGTCTCCGTGCTGACTTGGTTGCACTGGTTGCGTTTTTGAATATGCCGCGCGCGCTTCCACTGTGCTCCGCGGTTGGCGGCGGCATTACCTCAGGCGCTGGTGCGCTGTTATTGCCTGCTTGTCACGTGTGCTGCTTTGCGCTCTTCAGGGGGGGTGGGCCCGCAGATGGTGCGTTCCGCGTCACTGTCTCCGCGGACCGCCCCTCAAGGTATACCCGGCACCATTTTTCTCTGCATTCGGCTGCTGCGTGGCTGGCATCTACCTACCGTGGTCCGTGAGTGCCCTCACGGGCGGCTTTATTTACCCTATGTCATTATACATGTCACTTATGGGGTTCTCTTCGCTTATGTCTTTCAGACGGGTCGAACTCTATTGGTTTCTCCCGGCCCTACTCCATCTATTTAGTTATTAAACTTGTGAGGCCTAGTGTGTAAATTACTCCTACTTCCCTAGCGGGCTATTGGGGCATCCCGGGTTGCTTTTATAGCATGAATCCCTTTCGGCCTATTGTGCCGCTATAATCACCATATGGAGGCGTCTCAGGATAATGTGCTTGGGGTTCCTTCAGGACAAGCCCGGCTGTGTGTAGCTTGTGGGGTGTCCCCTACTAGTGCTGACAATGTACGGGTCTGTGTACCTTGTGCCCAGCAGGTGCTTGCACTGCAGCCTGGTTTACCAGTAGCTGGGCCTGCGCCTCGTATGGCGTCACCTACTCCCCCAAGCTTAAATTTGACTCCCATTGAGTTGCATACCAGTGGGAATTCTCAGCCTGATGTGTCTTCCAGACTGGCTAGTGTTGAGAAGTTGCTTGCTAATACCTTGGCTCGTAAGGCCTCTGCTAAGAAGCGGCACTTGACGCCTGATGTCACTCTTTTCCCTATGGAGGCTGATGAGTTCTTGGAACTGTCTGGTTATACCCCTTTGGAAGAAGGGGAGTTATTCTCTGACTCGGAGTCATCTGATGAGAAGCCCAGGGGTCATGATGATTCTGGCTCTGACCCCTGGGCCCCAGATGATACTGATTAGCTGTTGATTTTTGAGGTACTGTCTATCTCTCCCCTGGTTGCGGCCCCCAGGCAGCAGGGGGAATTGTTTCATACTGCTAAGCCACGTATAGAGTTTCCTGAGCAAGCCCATTTTAGTAATCTCGTGCTCAAGGAATGGGAGCATCCCAGCAGGTTTCCCGGCGTCCCTAAGAGTTGGGATAAGAGATATCCCTTTCCTGCTGATGTGGTGAAGCGTTGGTCATCCCCTCCAGAGGTGGAGGCCCCGGTCCTAGGGTTATCTAACACCTCTGTCATGCATTCCCCTGACTCTACTACGCTGCGGGATGGTGAGGACCGGCGTATTGATCAGCTAGCGTCCCATGCCTTTGCCTGTGTGGGGACGACGTTCGGTCTGTGCCTTTGCCATTACGGCTGTGGCTATTAGGACCCTGCTTAGAAGTGTCCTAGATGGTGCTCCTGATGATGTGAGGAGTTTAATGCACTCTCTCGTTGTGAGGTTTTTGTGACTTATGTCCTCTCTGCCTTGGATGATACCATTAGGATGTGTGGCAGAACCTCTGCCCTTGTGGTGGCTATACGCTGCTCGGTTTGGCTGCGCCAGTGGGCTGCTGACAACGCTGCCAAGAAATCTCTCACTGGGTTTCCCTTCAAAGGACTATGCCTGTTAGGGGACTGCCTGGACCAGTTTGCTAAGGGAGGCAGGTTACCCCAGCGCAGGCAGCAGTCTCGGCCCTTTCGGGGACAGGGCTCCTTTTCTTCCCCCTACCGTGGAGCCAGACAGGGGAAGGGGGTCTCCCTTACCGGGGCCCGAGGAGATTTCTGGGGTAGGGGCAGAGGACGTGGACACCCTGGCTCATCCTGGGGCTCCAAGCCTAAGTCTTCTCCCAAGCCCCCTCAGGCATGAAGGGGCGCCCTCACCCATCCGGGTGGGGGGACGGCTTCAGCATTTTGCTCACGTCTGGAGGCTTCATGTCTCAGACCGGTGGATTCAGGAGGTAGTGTCCTCCAGTTACAAGATAGAGTTTGCTGCCTGGCCGCCCCCAAGATTCATCAGATCCCAGATCTCTCAGGACCCTGTGTCAGCTCAGGCTCTAGTTCCCCGGCCTTCTGGAGCTGGGGGTCATCTGTCAAGTCCCCTTACGAGAAAGGGGCAAGGGTTTCTAGTACAACCTTTTCACCGCGCCCAAAAGAGATGGGCCAGTCAGCCCATCCTGGACTTGAAGACCCCCAAAAATGTGTCAGGTGCAGACACTTTCGCATAGAAACTTTGCGCTCTGCCATCAGTTCCCTGCGTCCAGGGGATTTCATGACCTCTGTGGACATCAAGGATGCTTACCTTCATATTCCTGTTTTTTTAGGTCATCAAAGGTTCCTCAGGTTTGCTCTGGAGGATCAGCACTACCAATTTGTGGCATTGCCCTTCGGTCTCACTTCAGCTCCCAGAGTGTTCACCAAGGTGCTGGCAGGAATGATGTCTCTGCTCAGGTCTCAGGGCATTCGCGTGCTGCCCTATTTGGACGACATTCTCATCACTTCTCAGTCCCTCCAACAGGCAGAGCCGGATAGTCAGCTAGTAGTGTCCACTCTGGAGTCACTTGGCTGGGTGATCAACCATCCCAAATCTTCACTGTCTCCCTCCTTGGTGACACCCTTCCTGGGAATAAATCTGGATACAGTTCAGGCAAGAATTTTTCTTCCTCAGCAGAAGGTGGACAGTCTGCTAGCGCAGGTTCACTTCCTGCTATCTTGCCCTCATCCCTCCATCAGGCAGGGAATGCAGCTGGTGGGCCTGATGGTGTCGTGCTTCGAGGCGGTCCCTTATGCCCAGTTTCACATGAGGCCTCTGCAACTCCACCTCTTGTCAGTATGGGACAAGGATCCTGCGTCCCTGGACCAGGTCCTTGTGCTGTCCCCCCTAGTCAGGCGGTCCCTCTCGTGGTGGCTGGACTCCAGGAACCTGTTGGTGGGCAGATCCTTTCTGGCCCCCTGCTGGGAGACAGTCACCACGGATGCCAGTCTGGCAGGTTGGGGGGGGGTTCTGGAAGTCCCGGCAGTTCCAAGGGCGGTGGGGCCTTCAGGAGACCCACACACCTATCAACATTCTGG
Source organism: Gastrophryne carolinensis (assembly GCA_027917425.1). Lineage (NCBI taxonomy): Eukaryota > Metazoa > Chordata > Amphibia > Anura > Microhylidae > Gastrophryne > Gastrophryne carolinensis. The sequence goes on along the minus strand of CM051235.1, from coordinate 296,358,687 downwards.
AACTGAGGGCGATCAGGTTGGTTCTGGCTCAGTTGACTACTCACCTTCGGGGCCTGCCTGTTCAGGTACGCTCGGACAACCAGACGGCAGTTGCCTACATCAATCATCAGGGAGGGACCCGGAGCAAGGGGGCCTTCCAGGAAGTGTCTCTGATCCTGACCTGGGCGGAGACCAATGTTCCCTGCATATCAGCTGTGTACATCCCGGGGGTGGAAAATTTCCTGGCAGAGCAGTATCCCCCAACATCAGTCTGATTTGCGATGTTGGATCGACTATACGAACAGAGAAAAGACATCACTGATTTCTTGATGATCCAAGCGGATGGGGGGAACCCCCTGGGTAACTTCAATGTAAATCAGTGGCAGCTCATACGTGACACCTGTCGTTTGCTATTAGTCAGTCGCCAGGACTACGGGATGAACAATGTGATTCCACTGCTTCATGTACTACAACACATGTTGGAAACCATGGCTGGTCAGGGCACTGGAGACATGGCGCCTACATTTCACGGCCACATGAAGCCTGTGGGGGCTGAAGTGGAGGAGGAGGAGGGGGTAGGGCACAGCGAAGCACAGTTTAGGTTTGACAAAATGGCCATTTTATCTAGTCATCTGACAGGAGAGGAGGAGCAGCCAGAGGAGCTAGAGGGTTGTGACCCAGACACACCGTGGCAGTATGCAGTGGAGATGGAGACAAGTAGTCCCTCCGAGTCGCTTGCACAAATGGCATGATGCATGCTCACGTGCTTGCGTAGTGACCGCAGAATTGTCTCCATTTGTCAGCGGGATGACTTCTGGTTCTCCACCTTATTGGACCCTCGCTACCGGCACAAAATGGGGGCATTTTTTACACCCACTGAGAGGGAGGACAAATTGACCTACTACAGAGACATTCTACGTAGTCAGTTGGCCGATGCCTATCTGCGCCATGGTCCATACTGTGATGCCCAGTGGGACACCAGCCTTCTTTAAGCAGGCAGCCCCCAATCTCCACCGCCGCTTCTGCCTATAGTCAAGCCCCCGTTTGCCGGGACGCTAGGTACGCCTCACCGGACACGGTTGCCCCCAGGTCTTAATAGGCGCAAAGGATGGCTGCTTACGGTGAAGGCCGATGAACCACAAGGGTATCCCGAAGCCAAGGTTGTCCACAGGTAGTCAATCCGGAGGGTGCGTCAGAGTACAGGGATGAGACAGGTGCGTAGTCAGGGGTAGCCAAAGGGTCAAGCCAGGAGGTTACAGATCGTGGGGTATCCAGAGGGGCAGGCAGGTTCGTGGTCAGACAAAGCAGAGGTCGGTACAGGCAGCAGACAGGAATGGTCGATCAAGCCGGGTCGGAATCAGATAACAACTAACAGAATCACACTCTAATCACAAGTGACTATCATGGGCACTGAGTGCTGGGCTGACTCCATATTTATTGGAGAATCGACCAATGGCCACCCTGGGGGGGAGTGTATGTGCTGATTGGTGCAACATACAACACTGTGAGTGATTGGACACACTATCCAGGGGCTGGTCAGTCTTGGCTGCAAGGCTGATCAGCCCCTGATTCCCATCAGGTGTGGAACAAGACTATGCGCTGCCTGCCACTCAAGGCACAGCGAGATTTACAGACTGCGGGACACGCGCCTGCACAGCTAGAGAGGGGCGAGGGAGGCTGCCAGAGTGACGCGCCGCGCTCCCAGCAGCAGGAGCGCCGCCGGCCCCCTGCCAGAGGTAAGTCCCTTACACATACTCTCGCGGGTCTGACTCGGGGGGACCTCTGTGCTCACCTTCCACTGCCATGGCTGCTGGGGGGGGTGGCAGAAGCAGCAGCTCCATCAGCAGCAGCCTGAGTCTTCAGTCGCTAATGAGTAGCTTTCTTCACCCGCATAGTGAGGCTAATCATGAGCAGCAGAAAGACCTGGAGCAGGCCCTGAACCAGCAGGTAGTGTCATACCTTGACATGACCATGCCAACGCACCTTGAGGATCCGCTGGACTTCTGGCCAGCCAAACTTGACTTGTGGCCACAACTGGCAGAGTTTCCCTGGGAAAACTGTCCTGCCCAGCGAGTAGTGTGCCATCTGAGCGGGTGTTTAGTGCGGCGGGGGCCATAGTCATGCCAAGGAGAACTCGTTTGTCCACGAAAAATGTGGAGAGACTCACCTTAGTGAAGATGAATCAGGCATGGATCAGCCAGGATTTTCAGCCACCAATGGCTGATCCAGTGTAGTAGCTGATGCATGGTAGCTCCTTACGCTGCTGCCAACTCCAGGGTGTGTCTTTCAGGCAGTATATGGGCACCCTATGCTGCTGCTGCTGCTGCCAGCTTATATGTGTGTCTTCCAGGCAATATAGGGGCTCCTAATGCTGCTGCTGCCAACTTCAATGTGTGCACTCTTAAAATACACATGCTAGCATATTTGGGATGCCCCACCCCCCAGTTAAAGCCAATGGCTGCTGGCATTTTGACAATGTGACTTTCTTTACAAAATGCAACCAGTTAATAGTCAGGTAATCTTGAAATATTAATGCTAGTGTTTGGGATGCCCTCTCCTCACATACAGAGATTGGCTCCTTTGATTCTGGTAAAGTGACATTGATTACAAAATACAACCAGCAAATAGACAGGTAGTCTTGAAATATTTATGCTAGTGTTTGGGATGCCCCCTCCTCACATACAGAGGTTGGCTCCTTTGAATCTGGAAAAGTGACGTTGATTACAAAATGCAACCAGTTAATAGACAGGTAGTCTTGAAATATTTATGCTAGTGTTCGGGAGGCCCCCTCCTCACATACAGAGGCTGGCTCCTTTCATAGTGGTAAAGTGACATTTATTACAAAATCCAACCAGTTAATAGACAAGTGGTCTTGAAATATTTATGCTAGTGTTTGGGATGCCCCCTCCTCACATACACAGGTTGGCTCCTTTTATAGTGGTAAAGTGACATTGATTACAAAATGCAAACAGGTAATAGACAGGTAGTCTTGAAATATTTATGCTAGTGTTTGGGATGCCCCCTCCTCACATACAGAGGTTGGTTCCTTTGATTATGGAAAAGTGACGTTAATTACAAAATGCAACCAGTTAATAAACAAGTAGTCTTGAAATATTTATGCTAGTGTTTGGGATGCCCCCTCCTCACATACAGAGGTTGGCTCCTTCTATAGTGGTAAAGTGACATTGATTACAAAATGCAACCAGTTAATAGACAGGTAGTCTTGAAATATTTATGCTAGTGGTTGGGATGCCCCCTCCTCACATACAGAGGTTGGCTCCTTTTATAGTGGTAAAGTGACATTGATTACAAAATCCAACTAGCTAATAGACAGGTAGTCTTGAAATATTTATGCTAGTGTTTGGGATGCCCCCTCCTCACATACAGAGGTTGGCTCCTTTTATAGTGGTAAAGTGACATTGATTACAAAATCCAACTAGCTAATAGACAGGTAGTCTTGAAATATTTATGCTAGTGTTTGGGATGCCCCCTCCTCACATACAGAGGTTGGCTCCTTCTAAAGTGACATTGATTACAAAATCTAACCAGTTAATAGACAGGTAGTCTTGAAATATTTATGCTAGTGTTTGGGATGCCCCCTCCTCACATACAGAGGTTGGCTCCTTTGATAGTGGTAAAGTGACGTTGATTACAAAATGCAACCAGTTAATAGACAAGTAGTCTTGAAATATTTATGCTAGTGTTTGGGATGCCCCCTCCTCACATACAGAGGTTGGCTCCTTTGATTTTGGTAAAGTGACGTTGATTACAAAATGCAACCAGTTAATAGACAGGTAGTCTTGAAATATTTATGCTAGTGTTTGGGATGCCCCCTCCTCACATACAGAGGTTGGCTCCTTCTATAGTGGTAAAGTGACATTGATTACAAAATGCAACCAGTTAATAGACAGGTAGTCTTGAAATATTTATACTAGTGTTTGGGATGCCCCCTCCTCAAATACAGAGGTTGGCTCCTTCTATAGTGGTAAAGTGACATTGATTACAAAATGCAACCAGTTAATAGACAGGTAGTCTTGAAATATTTATACTAGTGTTTGGGATGCCCCCTCCTCACATACAGAGGTTGGCTCCTTCTATAGTGGTAAAGTGACATTGATTACAAAATGCAACCAGTTAATAGACAGGTAGTCTTGAAATATTTATGCTAGTGTTTGGGATGCCCCCTCCTCACATACAGAGGTTGGCTCCTTCTATAGTGGTAAAGTGACATTGATTACAAAATGCAACCAGTTAATAGACAGGTAGTCTTGAAATATTTATGCTAGTGTTTGGGATGCCCCCTCCTCACATACAGAGGTTGGCTCCCTTGATTGTGGAAAAGTGACATTGATTACAAAATCTAACCAGTTAATAGACAGGTAGTCTTGAAATATTTATGCTAGTGCTTGGGATGCCCCCTCCTCACATACAGAGGTTGGCTCCTTTTATAGTGGTAAAGTGACGTTGATTACAAATTGCAACCAGTTAATAGACAAGTAGTCTTGAAATATTTTTGCTAGTGTTTGGGATGCCCCCTCCTCACATCCAGAGGTTGGCTCCTTTTATAGTGGTAAATTGACATTGATTACAAAATGCAACCAGTTAATAGACAGGTAGTCTTGAAAATACCATTTTGTGAGTTATCACCTGAAAAATGGATATTGTTGGTGTGCCACACACCCCGCTTCACTTTTAATATTCTTCACTTATTGGGTTAACTCACCGCCAGGTGACGCTGTGCAGAGAGGAAGTCTTGTAACGAGCCCCCTTCCGGCCTACATATACCTGGTACCTCCCATTAATCACCAGTATATTAAAAAGCAGAAAGACAAGGTACCAGTATTTTACCGGTAACCTCAAAATCAATTTGATATAAATAAAAGCTTCACCATATAAAGGCTTCGGAATACCGAAAAGGGTGGGAGTGAAGCGGGGTGTGTGGCACACCAACAATATCCATTTTTCAGGTGAGTACTCACAAAATGGTATTATTCTTGGTGTGCCACACACCCCGCTTCACTTTTAATATTCTTCACTTATTGGGACATCCAAAAGCAGTGTCCACAAGGGATGGGCAACACAAGGCCAGGTGAAGCATAACTTAAATGACTGCAGTCTGCAGAACCTTGCGGCCAAAAACAGCATCCGCTGAGGCCCGCACATCAACTTTGTAAAACTTAGAAAAAGTATGAACAGAAGACCAAGTGGCGGCCTTACAAACCTGTTCAACAGAAGCTTGGTGCTGAAATGCCCAAGACGCCCCAATGGCGCGAGTAGAATGAGCAGTGATACGAAAAGGGGGAACTCTTCCCTTAGCAGAATAGGCCGCAGTAACGGCCTGACGTATCCACTTGCTAATGGCAGATTTGGCTGGTGCCAAACCCTTCTTAGGCCCATAGGGCACAACAAAAAAGGAATCCGTCCTACGAAAAGGAGACGTGATAATCAAGTAGTACTTAACACAGCGTACTACATCCAAACAATGCAAAACCCTCTCTTTGTCATTCTTAGGATTAGGACATAAGGAGGGAAGAACAATGTCTTGGTTCAAATGAAAAGCAGAAACAACCTTGGGAAGAAAGTCTGGCTTGAACCGAAAGACCACTTTATCCTGATGCCTCTCAAAGTAAGGCGCCTGGATAGACAAGGCCGCCAACTCCGAGACACGCCGGACCGAAGTGATCGCTACCAAGAAGACAATCTTCTGAGTCAGGGTAGACAAAGCAATATCTTGCAAAGGCTCAAAAGGAGGAGCCTGAAGAGCAGAAAGAACCAAATTCAAATCCCAAACCGGGAGTAATGGTTTCCTGGGAGGCCGCACATGCGTAACCCCCTGGAAAAAAGTTTTAACTAAAGGCTGAAGCGCAACACGCTTCTGAAAAAAGATAGATAAGGCAGAAACTTGCCCTTTCAACGTACTTAGCTGAAGACCAGAGTCCAGCCCTGATTGTAAAAACTCCAGAATCCTGGAGACCGAAAAGACCCTACAAGGAAAAGATCTTATCTCACACCAAGCGATATAGGCTTTCCAAGTCCTATAGTAGATGATAGAAGAAGACCTCTTCCGGGCACTGATCAGAGTCTTAACGACTGAATCAGAAAGACCCTCCTCCTTCAGGATGGAGGTTTCAGCAGCCAGGCCGTCAAACCCAGCGCTGGTAAATTGGGGTAACACAATCGACCCTGAGTGAGCAGTTCGGGCCGAAGAGGCAGAACGAACTGGTCCACCGCCAGCCGAACGATGTCTGCGAACCACACTCACCTTGGCCACCTTGGGGCCACGAGAACGGCGGACACCTTTTCCAGAGCCAACTTCCGAAGCACCCTGCCCAGCATGGGTATTGGAGGAAACAGGTATAGAAATCCCAGAACCCCCCAGCTCAGGGACATGGCGTCCACTGCCAGAGCCAGAGGATCCTGGGAGAGCGACACGAAGTTCGGGAGCCTGTGATTGTGACGAGAGGCAAACAGGTCCACCTCCGGGGTCCCCCATTGGAGACACAGTGAGCGAAACACCCGAGGATGGAGAGCCCATTCTCCCAGACGGGGAAAGCCCCTGCTCAACCGGTCCGCTTCCTGCTTCTCCACTCCTGGAATGTATACCACCGAGAGACAAGGAACATGGGCCTCCGCCCAGGTCAGGATCCGGGACACTTCTCTGAGAGCACTCAGACTGCGAGTCCCTCCCTGATGATTGATGTAAGCAACCGCTGTTTGATTGTCTGAACGCACCTGGACCGGAAGGCCCAGAACGTGCTGAGTCAGGAAAGCAAGCACCCGATGGATGGTTCTTAATTCCAGAATATTGATGGGTAAGTGGGCCTCTTGAGGTCCCCACTGCCCCTGAAACTGCAGCTCCTTCCAGAATCCGCCCCATCCCGACAGACTGGCGTCCGTGGTGACAATTTCCCAAAGGGGGGTCAGGAAAGACCTGCCCTACACAAGATTGGTCGAGACCAACCACCACAGGAGGGACTGCCGGACCCGGGAGGACAACTGGAAGGACTGATCCAGCGACCGAGGCTGCTGGTCCCAAGACGCCGACAGAAAAAGCTGAAGCGTTCTCGTGTGAATTTGACCAAAAGGAAGAAACACTCTGTGTTGATGAGAGTCCAGGCCGGGACGAACTGACCCATCTTTCTTGGGGACTGCGAAAAGATTGGAGTAGAAACCGAGGCCCATCTCTAAGCGCGGTACCGGCCGGATGACCGCCATCTCTAACAGATTCTTTACCGACGCCAGGAGCCCCTGCGCGGCCAAAGGATCGATGGGCACCCGAGACCGAAAGAACCGTGAAGGAGGGCGAGACTCGAATTCCAGCTTGTAACCGGACGACACCACTTCCTGGATCCATCTGTCTGGAACCTCTTGGTTCCAAACCTGGGAGAAGTGTCGCAATAGTCCCCCCACCCGCACGGGTGAGGGCAGCCCCTCATTGCTGAGCGGGCTTATCAGCAGGCTTGGGCTTGGTGCCCCAGGACTGAGTGGGCCGGCCACGGCCCCTCCCCCGAGTCCAACCTGCACCTCTGGTAGCGGGAAAGGAAGCCCCCCTACCCGCTCTGAATCCTCGAAAGGAAGGCCTACCGGAACTTGCCCCCCTAAAGGGACCGTGAGGCCTCTTGCGTTGTGGCATCTTACCACCCTTTGCGACTGAATCAGTTTTCTCCCCAAACAGACGCAACCCCAAAAAGGGGAGAGCTGTGAGCACTTTTTTAGAAACTGAGTCCGCCGACCACTGACGCAGCCATACCGACCGGCGAATAGCCACCAGCATAGCCGCTGTCTTGCTACTCATAGCCAGCGCATCGTCCTGAGCGGATAGGACATAGGACACAAAAGATTCACACTGCTTAAGCGCAGTAAACTCTTTACAAGCGGGATTGAGATCCTCATATAGCCCCTGAATTACAGACCTAATCGCCAATAGAAGAAGGGCTGAAGCACACACCGGGCGCATCGCTGACCCGGCATAAATAAAACCATGGAGAGCGTACTGGTCAATCCGACGATCTTCCCCATCTTTAGGGACAGTGGTCTCAGCAGACTGTACTATAGCCGTGCTGGAGAGCCCTAGCACAGGGGTATCGACGTCAGGAGGGACAGACCAAAGCTTCACCAACTCTGGCGGAAAAGGATAACGCTTTTCCCAACTGGAAGGGATTCCAGATAACCGCGTGGGATGTTCCCATTCCTTAAGGACCACCCTCTCAAAGTGGTGCTGTCTGGGAAAAACCCAACGCGGCTGAGGCTCTTTAAACAACTGACCCTTTGGCAGGGTGACAGCCTCAGGCAGATCTAAATTCAAAATTTTAAACATTTGAGCCAGAATGGAGGGGGGTTTCAAAAGCAACCCCCACCGACCAATCGCCAATCGCATCAGCCTCAAGCTGATCTGCAGGCTCATCTGACTCCAACAGGAATTCTTCCTCGTCCGGGGATCCATCGGACCATTCCACAGGCTCACATAACTCGTCCTGTGGAGCCGAAGGTAACGGAGTCAGGTGCTTCCGTTTTGCAGCGGCCTTTAACCCTGCTTTAACGGGCACTACTTTCTGGGGGCTGGCCGACCGTGCCGCCACCTCGGATTGCGAATCCCCACTTTTGACAGTGTCATGCGGGGTCCGGAACAGGGAGGGAGAGGTAGGAGATGATGAAGGTTGCGACGGGCCAGCAGCTGAAGCAACAGACTGACGCGCAATGCTCTGCTTTGCACAAGGAATGCAAATAAAGACATCATCAGCTGGGAGCAGAGCCCCACAACTTATGCACCCCCCGGATGGCTCAGAAGAACCGTTTCCGGCAATAACGGAAGCCTCCATATGGTAATTTATGGTATTCGCAATTTTTTTGGGCTTTAAGGCATAAGCCAACCCGGGATGCCCCCTTATTGTAAATGTCCCGGAAGGAAGGATTTTTTTTTTTTTTTTTTTTTTAAAAAGGAAGGTCCCCCTTAATAATCTATATATATAGATTATATATGTACATTTTTAAATATAAAAATATCCCAATATTCTTTTTTTTTTTTTTTTTAAAAGAAAGACTAGCCAGGTAACAGAGCCGGAGGGCCACTATAAACAGGGATCCCGGGATCTGTAAGGAAAAGAAAAACCACAATCAGATCCCCACATGCGTGTAACAAGCCAAAAACATATCTATGCATGGCACCAAAGTGCCTTTAAATGAGCTAAAAAGACCACAACCTTGCCCCTTAATAAATCCAAAAAATGATGCCTCCTTAACAAAACACTCGCCCCCATATCTACACATTATAGATATTTAACTCCCACTCAACGGCCCCACCAGGGTGGGGCCGCTTACCTGAAAAGACCGAGAGCAGCAACCGGAGGGACGATGCAGCAGCCAGCAGCAGCAAAGGTAAATACAACCATGTGCGGCAGCGCGCCCCCCCCCACGTGACTTCCTTTAAACCTGAAAGGAAGTGAAGCTGGGGCCGGCCGCATGACGCTACCACCGGCGCCACGCCCCCGTCACCGCGACCCGCCCCCTAAGCTCGATCAGTGCGGCCAAATCATCCAGGAATTAAAACCAGATGAGCCGCTACACGCGCACAACAAGGCAGGAGGCGGAGGAGGGGGGAGACGAAGGAGGGGGGAGAAGGAGAGGAAACAGCATAGCGCAGCCATACCGACAGAAAACCTGCCATACAGTGGCCGCAAGGAGACCAGCGGGGAGGAGAGGCGGGAGGGGGCTGTGGAAACTCAGGCGGCAAGCCAACCTGCCCAGCGCGGTCCGCCCCAGCCGCCCCCCAAGCTGACCTAAACACACAAGCCGGCCAGTACTATAAAAACAGACCTGGCCGAGGAAGCTCCCAAGAGGGAAAAGAGTCCACACTTGCTGTGCAATCTGCTCAATGCATAAAGTAAAACACATGTTATAATAAAGTTATACTGTGAAAAACACATACATAATACACAACCCTCTAACCCCCCCCCCCCATAGTGAAGGGAGAAGGGACCATAACGGGAGAGTAAGGGGCTACGGGGACCCTCGGGACAGGGGCATCCCATTTCCGGATCACCATGCCGGATAGCCGCATTGCCCCCAAAAGAGGGGGTTGAGCGGAGGAGATAAGCTCCTAGGCACCTATAGTGCCATCTACCATTTGCCCAGTGAGCAGCCTAGGCTGGGAGGCTTCCATTCCACCATCAAGGTATAAACAATCAAACCGGGCAGAAATAGACCAAAAGGGGGGTGCCGGGGTAAGACCCCGGCTACCTGTAAGCAGGAGACTTCGATCTTCTGTCTTGTCGTCAAGCAGAGAGAAAAATACTGGTGATTAATGGGAGGTACCAGGTATATGTAGGCCGGAAGGGGGCTCATTACAAGACTTCCTCTCTGCACAGCGTCACCTGGCGGTGAGTTAACCCAATAAGTGAAGAATATTAAAAGTGAAGCGGGGTGTGTGGCACACCAAGAATATATTTATGCTAGTGTTTGGGATGCCCCCTCCTCACATACAGAGGTTGGCTCCTTTGATAGTGGTAAAGTGACGTTGATTACAAAATGCAACCAGTTAATAGACAAGTAGTCTTGAAATATTTATGCTAGTGTTTGGGATGCCCCCTCCTCACATACAGAGGTTGACCCCTTGGATTGTGGAAAAGTGACGTTGATTACAAAGTGCATCCAGTTAATAGACAGGTAGTCTTGAAATATTTATGCTAGTGTTTGGGATACCCCCTCCTCACATACAGAGGTTGGCTCCTTTGATTGTGGAAAAGTGACATTGATTACAAAATGCAACCAGTTAATAGACAGGTAGTCTTGAAATATTTATGCTAGTGTTTGGGATGCCCCCTCCTCCCATACAGAGGTTGGCTCCTTTGATTGTTGAAAAGTGACGTTGATTACAAAATGCAACCAGTTAATAGACAAGTAGTCTTAAAATATTTATGCTAGTGTTTGGGATGCCCCCTCCTCACATACAGAGGTTGGCTCCTTTTATAGTGGTAAAGTGACGTTGATTACAAAATACAACCTGTTTGTCTGTCCCTGATGAAGGTGGCTGCTCCCCTGAAACGTTGGAATTCAGGACACTGCTTACCATTTGACCTAATATGGACTTTGCACACTTCGTTATATAATTTCACCAAGTGTATCATAGAAAGACAAATGTGGTATGAAACATCCATCACAGAGTGCTGGTCATTTGTACAGATTGGATTCACAGCGGAGCCACCGCTGACCTGGCACCCACGCACAACTAGTAAGCGTGCACCAGCAACTTGGTTTATTCTCTCACATACAGAGGTTGGCTCCTTCTATTGTGGTAAAGTGATGTTGATTACAAAATGCAACCAGTTAATAGACAGGTAGTCTTGAAATATTTATGCTAGTGTTTGGAATGCCCCCTCCTCACATACAGAGGTTGGCTCCTTTGTTTGCACTTTGTAATCAACGTCACTTTACCACTATAAAAGGAGCCAACCTCTGTATGTGAAGAGGGGGCATCCCAAACACTAGCATAAATATTTCAAGACTACCTGTCTATTAACTGGTTGCACTTTGTAATCAACGTCACTTTTCCACAACCAGTTAATAGACAGGTAGTCTTGAAATATTTATGCTAGTGTTTGGGATGCCCCCTCCTCACATACAGAGGTTGGCTCCTTTTATAGTGGTAAAGTGACGATTACAAAATGCAACCAGCTAATAGATAGGTAGCCTTGAAATATTTATGCTAGTGTTTGGGATGCCCCCTCACATACAGAGGTTGGCTCCTTTGATTCTGGAAAAGTGACGTTGATTACAAAATGCAACCAGCTAATAGGTAGTCTTGAAATATTTATGCTAGTGTTTGGGATGCCCCCTCCTCCTTTTATAGTGGTAAAGTGACATTGATTACAAAATCCAACCAGGTAATATGGAGGTAGTCTTGAAATATTTATGCTAGTGTTTGGGATGCCCTCTCCTCACATATAGAGGTTGCCTCATTTTATAGTGGAAAAGTGACGTTGATTACAAAATGCAACCAGTTAATAGACAGGTAGTCTTGAAATATTTATGCTAGATATTTATGCTATGGCAGAAACCTGACCCTTCAGAGTGCTGAGTTGGAGCCCCATCTACAACCCATGCTGCAGGAACTCAAGAATACTGGGAATAGAGAACACACGACAGGGAAGAGACTTAGACTCACACCAGTCAATGTAGGCACGCCAAACCCTGTAATAAATGGAAGAGGAAGACTTCTTCCTAGCTTTAATCAAAGTATCCACAACCGAGGAAGACAGCCCCTTCTCCATCAAGATGGAGGTTTCAGCAGCCAAGCCGTCAAAGCCAGAGTTTGTAAATTGGGATGGCGTAGTGAGCCCTGAGTGATCAGATCTGGCACCAAGGGCAGAGCGCATTGATATACTGCCAGCTGTACCACGTCTGTGAACCACACTCTTCTTGGCCACCTGGGGGCCACCAGAATTGCTGGCACCCCTTCCAGAGCAATCTTGCGCAGAACCCTGCCCAGCAGGGGGATTGGAGGGAAGACATACAGGAACTGAAAGTCCCTCCATGACATTGCTAGCGCATCCGAGGTCAGGGCCAGAGGATCCCTGGACAGAGAGACAAAAGCTGGGAGCTTGTGATTGTGGCGGGGCGCAAACAGATCCACATCTGGTTGGCCCCAACGGTGACACAAAGATTGAAACACCCTGCTGCATAGGGACCATTCTCCCTGGCGAGAGGCCCCCTGCTCAGAGAGTCCGCCAGACGATTTTCCACCCCCCGGGATGTACACAGCTGAAATGCAGGGGACATTGGCCTCCGCCAAGAGACGCTTCCTGGAGGGCTCCCTTGCTCCGGGTCCCTCCCTGATGATTGATGTAGGCAACTGCCGTCTGGTTGTCCGAGCGCACCTGAACAGGCAGGCCCCCAAGATGAGTAGTCAAGAGAGCAACGAACCTGATCGCCCGCAGCTCCAAGACATTGATAGGTGTGTGGGCCTCCTGAGGGCCCCACCTCCCCTGGAACCGCAGGGACTTTCAGAACCCCCCCCCCAACCTGACAGACTGGCACGCTGGGTCCTTGTCCCATATTGACAAAAGGTGAAGTTGCAGAGGCCTCAAGTGGAAATGAGCATAAGGGACCGCTTCAAAGCATGCCACCATCAGGCCCACCAGCTGCATCCCCTGCCTGATGGAGGGATAGGGACAAGCTAGGAGGGACCGAGCCTGTGCAATCAGACTGTCCACCTTCTGCTGAGGAAGGAAGATCCTTGCCTGAACTGTATCCAGATTCATTCCTAGTAATGGAGTTACCAAGGAAGGGGACAGTGAGGACTTGGGGTGATTGATCACCCATCCAAATGACTCCAGAGTGGACACCACCAGCTGAGTATCCAACTCTGCCTGATGTAGAGACTGGGAAGTGATGAGGATGTCGTCCAGATGGGGAAGCACGCGGACGCCCTGACATCTGAGCAGAGACATCACGCCAGCCAGCACCTTGGTGCACACCCTGGGAGCTGAAGTGAGGCCGAAGGGCAAGGCCACAAACTGGTAGTGTTGATCCATCAGAGCGAACCTGAGGAACCTTTGATGACCTGGGAACACAGGAATATGAAGGTAAGCATCTTTGATGTCCACTGAAGTCATGAAATCCTCTTGGTGCAGGGAACTGATGGCAGAGCGCAGAGTTTCCATGCGAAAGCGCCTGCCCCTGACAAACTTGTTGAGGATCTTCAAGTCCAGGATGGTCCTGACAGAACCATCCTTTTTGGGTACTGTGAATAGGTTGGAATAAAAGCCCTTGCCTTTTTCTCTTAAGGGGACCTGGCAGATGGGGACCCCAGCTCCAGGAGGCCTTGCACTGCTTGCACTAGCTTCTGAGCTGACACAGGGTCCTGAGGAATCAGGGATCTGATGAATCTTGAAGGGGGGTCGGCAGCAAACTCCAACTTTTAACCGAGGACACTACCTCCTGAATCCACCGGTCTGAGACATGAAGCCTCCAGACGTGAGCGAAGTGCTGCAGCCGTCCCCCCACCCGGATGGGTGAGGGCGCCCCATCATGCCTGAGGGGGCTTGGGAGAGGATTTAACTTTGGGACCCCAGGAGGAGCCAGGACGTCCACGCCCTCTGCCTCTACCCCAGAAATCTCCCTGGGAAAGAACGCCCCCTTCCCTGTCTTGCACCACGGTAAGGGGAGGAGAAGGAACCCTGACCCCGAAAGGGCCGAGATTGCCACCTGCGTTGGGGTAACCTGCCTCCCTTGGCAGAAAGGTCCAGGCGGTCCCCAAACATGCGCAGTCCTTTAAAGGGAAAACCAGTGAGGGCCTTCTTGGCAGCGTTGTCAGCAGCCCACTGGTGCAGCCAAACCAAGCGGCGTGTAGCCACCACGAGGGCAGAAGTTCTGGCACACATTCTGATGGGGTCATCCAATGCTGATAGGACAAAATTTACAAAAACATCACAACTGGAGAGTGCATTAAACACCTCACAAGGCAAATCATCAGGGGCACTATCAAGCATATTTCTGATAAGGGTTCTAGTGGCCACAGCAGTAATGGCGAAGGCACAGACCGGGCGCAGCGCCGTCCCAGCACATGCAAAGGCGTGGGATGCCAGCTGATCAATACGCCGGCCTTCAGCATCCCGCAGGGTAGTAGAATCAGGGGAATGCATGACAGAGGTGTTAGATAGCCCTAGGATTGGGGCATCCACCTCGGGGGGGGGGGGGGGATGACCGACATTTAACCACCTCAGCAGGAAAGGGATACTTCCTATCCCAACTTGAGCACAAGGTTATGGAAATGTGCCTGCTCGGGAAATTCCAAACGTGATTTTGCTGTATGGAAAAGCTCCCCTCTTTGCCTGGGAGCCTCATCAGGGAGAGAGATAGACAGAACCTCAAAAATCTGGGTCAATAATCTGTCAGTGTCATCCGGGGCCCAGGGGTCAGAGCCAGAATCGTCATGACCCCTTGGTCTCTCATCAGACGAGCCTGAATCAGAAAAGAGCTCCCCTTCATCAGGCGGGGTATAGCCACACAGATTCCAAAACTCCTCAGTTCCCATACGGAACAGTAACATTAGGCATCAAATTAGCAGGAGCTTTACGCGCTAAGGACTTCGCAATCAACTGTTCAACAGTAGCCAGTCTAGAAGACACATCAGGCTGAGAATCCCCACTAGTATGCAACTCAACAGGAGTGAGATTTAAGCTTGGGGGAGTAGGTGAACTGAAACGAGGTGCAGCCACTGGCAGGCCAGATTGCAATGCAAGCACCTGCTCAGCACAGGGTACACAGACCCATGCCTTGTCAGCGTCAGCATGAGGCTTCCCACACGCTACACACAGCCGGTCTTGTCCTGAAGGCACCCCAGTCACATTATCCTGGGATGCCTCCATATGGTGATTTTAGCGGCGCTATACACAGATAGGGAATAACGCTATATAGCAACCCTGGATGCCCCAATAACCCGCTAGAGAAGTGGGAGTATAATTTTTACAAGGCCTACAAGTAATATACTAAAAACAGGGCCGGGAGAAGCCAAGAAGGGTTCGTCCCGCCTGAAAGACATAAGCAGACAAGACCTTAAGTACATCGTAACAAAAGTGAAGGATATAAAGCCACCCGCGAGGGCACTTACGGACCACGGTAGGTAGGAGTCCGTCGCGCATAGGCCAACGAAGCAGGAAAGATGGCGTCGGTATACCTCGAGGGGCGGGCCAGTAACAGCGATGACACGGAACGCGCCCCACCCCCCTGAAGAGCGCGAAGCCAGAACGGCAAGTAGCCAATGAGGGCGCACCAGCGCCTGAGGTAATGCCGCTGCCAAGCGCGGAACCAAGTCAGCGTGCGGCGGCAATTTTAAAAATGCAGTAAAGACAAGTCAGCGCGGCGGCTGACACAAGAATAAAGGCATGTGAAAAGAGAGTGTAAAGCACAGAATGCATAACGTACATATCTATACACATACACACACACCCCCCTCTTTTCCCCTGAAGACTACAAGGAGGATGAGGGAGGACAGCGACCACTTAAATAGGGCCCACTGATAGGCAGGGGCAAGGGCACTAGTGCGGGAGGGGCATCCCATATAGGCTCACCATAAGCCTGAACCGCCTACCCTTTGGTGGGGGATTGCGGTGGAGCAGCGCTCCTAAGCACCTTACAGCGGTGCTGCCTACCCTCACCCGACCAGCGCAGCCAAGGCTGGGAGGCAGGTTAATAACCCCGCTCACCTGCGAGTAGAGAGCCAATTTCTCGTCCTTCGCAGCCAGACTGCAGAGAAATTCTGGGGATTTGTGGGAGGTGCCCAGATATTTGAGGGGCCGGGAGGAGCCTATTTTCGATGTCTCAGCAGTCCAGCACCATCTTGTGGAGTATAATCCAACTGTAAGTATTAGATTTGGAGCAGGACGTACTGTATACTAAGAATAAAATAAAATATTTTGTTCTCTGTGTGCTTTTTTACATTTAACCCTTTGTGAACAGGTAAGGGATCTATGAGACCCCTATACCAGTTCACAAGGTTCTGGGAAGTCAGGCTCTGGGAAGTCAGCTGCGGCTAGCGGGTGACTTGCCATTAACCCCGAGCCCCCCCCCATTACCTGCCTCGCAAAGGCGGGGAAAGAAGAGCTCAGAGATATTAAGCTTCAGGGCTTGAAGCAACCAAAGCTGGCCCCTGCATCCTGTTCTACAAGCCCCCAAAGCTGGTCCCCAGACTGGTTTTGCTGGATAGAGGGAACTTCACACCATTTTTTTTAAATTGGACTTTTAGGGGTTTTTAACCAATAAAATTCCAAAAAAAGCAGGTCCTGGGAAGGGGGACCCCACACCAATTTTTTTTTAAATTAACCCTTTCTAGCGTGTATAGTAGTTGTATTTTATTTGTAAGTGTTATAAAGTGCTCTTTTCAGTTTGGGTGGGGGGGGCTCCTGGAAATGGTGAAAAATTACTTGTCAACAGAGGGTGACAAAATCTCAAGTAGGCTGGCAATCAAAAGAGCTAAAAGTACCTATGCAGCTTAGGTATTGTTCTGTGCGAGGGACCTTGCTTTTTCAGATTTAGCTTGTTTTTTCGTATTTGTATATTGATATTTAAGAAAAAGCTGTTATTTTATTCTGCTTTTTTATACATTTTTTAGGGAAACCCTGTGCAACCTAAGAATTCTTTGAGGGATTACTTTCAGAAAGATGAGCCCACTACAACAACCTTGGTACGCTTAGAAAGCTTAATGTGTGTATTTCTGGGAATATATGCTTCGTGGGGGATATTCCAAATGTAAAGGTTGTTTTGTTAGAAAAAGTGCAAGTTGCGCACTTTGCAGAGCTGAAATTTTCAAGTAAAATTACTGTTACGAGCAGGTTTACTTTGGGGTGTTTGGCAACTCTTACCTTGACAGTAGCTATGCATGTTGGGTATTGTTCTGTGCGGGGGATGTTTTATTTTGTTTACATATAGATGTTTTTAGGAAAATGTGGCTTTGATTCGGTTTTTTTTTTTTTTTTTTTTTTTTTGGGAAACCATGTGCAACCAAAGAATTAAATGAGAGATTGCATCCAGAAAACTGCACCCACATCAACAAGCTTGGTACACCTAGATAGCTTGAGGTGTGTACTTCCAGAAAATATATGTAGGGGGTATTTCAAATGTAAAGGGTTTTTCTTGAAAAACTGCAAGATGCGCATAGCGTCTAGCACAGTTGTATTTTATCTGAAAATCTCCTAAAGCGCCATTTCAGTTTGGGGGAAGTCTCCTGGGCAGGAAAGGGTGTCAAACAATACATATGTGGTACCACTATAAGTGGGAGAAATTGGGATTTCACAAGCAATAAGATTTTATTGACACTTACAATTTGTAGTGTTTTTTTGTAATAAAAAAATGTAACAATTGGATTTTAATTTTCTTACACATTTCATCTAAAAATATTGGAGAATACACCTAAAAAATTACAAACAAGACATTTCCTGTTAAAGCCCAGATTCTGCTTTAAAAAAAATATATATATATATAATTATCTTGGGAAATCTCTTCAAAAATCAGTTGAACATGTGAAAAGCAAAATAGTGCAAGTTGATCTGGCAACAAGGGGTGACAAAAACTCCAGGTAGGCTGGCAGCAAAAGGATTATAGTGGCAAAGTGAGAGAAATGCAAGCCAATCCCACTATCTGCCATTATATGTGCCCTGATTTCAGAGCAAAAAATACAACTCTTGTGAAGTACTCACCTGTAGAGTTGATATTATATACATACAGCACGTCCTGCTCCAGTAATAGTAATAACATGTGGGTAATCCTCCGACGCCGTGCACTGCAGACATGTAGAAAATAAGCTCGCTCCTCCCGGCCCTACATATACCGAGGGACCTCCCACAAATCCCCAGCATTGAAAAGCAGTGAGAAAGAGGCCAGGAGAAACAACCACCCAAAACTGGCAATAATATCAAAGATAACAATCACCAAACAGGGGATCCAGAACAAGGTGAAAACAGGGTGGGGTGGAGTAGGATGTGCTGTATGCATATAATATCAACTCTACAGGCGAGTACTTCACAGAGTTGTATTATTCTAAGCATACAGCACGTCCTGCTCCAGTAGGAGTAATAACATGTGGGACATCCAATAGCAGTGTCCATAAAGAAGGGTGGGATCCCCAACAGAAGGCAACAGCAAGCAGTCTAAACTACTGCCGCCTGCAAAACCTTGCGGCCAAACACAGCGTCAGCTGAGGCCCTAACATCAACCTTGTAAAACTTTGTAAAGGTATGAACGGAAGACCAAGTAGCGGCCTTGCAAACTTGCTCCACAGAGGCCTGGTGCTGAAAAGCCCAAGAAGCCCCAACAGCTCTAGTAGAATGAGCAGTAAGACGAAAGGGGGGAGTCTTCCCCTTAGTAGTATAGGCTTGAACCACAGCCTGACGAATCCATTTACTGATGGTAGACTTGGCGGGAGCCAAACCCTTCCTAGGCCCATGAGGCACAACGAAGAGAACATCCGTCTTCCTAAAGGCCTGAGTGGTAACCAGGTAAGACTTGACACACCTAACCACATCCAAGGAATGCAAAACCCTTTCCTTAGGGTTACTAGGATTAGGGCACAAGGAAGGAAGTACAATATCTTGATTCAAATGAAATGCAGACACAACCTTAGGCAGGAAGTCTGGCTTGAAGCGAAACACCACCTTATCCCGGTGTCTCTCAAAGTAGGGAGGCTGAATAGACAAAGCAGCCAACTCAGACACACGTCTAACCGAAGTGATAGCTACCAGGAAGACAACCTTGAGCGTGATCGGCCTCATGAATAGGCTAAAAAGGCGCCCCCTGCAGGGCCGACAACACCAAGTTCAGATCCCAAACAGGAACCATAGGTTTCTGAGGAGGACGCACATGAGTGACCCCCTGAAAGAAGGTCTTGATAAGAGGGTGCTGGGCAAAGGTCTTCTGAAAGAAGATAGACAGGGCCGAAACCTGGCCCTTCAAGGTACTAAGCTTAAGACCTAAGTCTAGACCATGTTGTAAAAACTCCAGCACCCTGGAGACTAAGAATTCCCGGCAGGGAAGAGACCTGGATTCACACCAGTCAATGTAAGCATACCATACTCTATAATAGATAGCAGCCGAAGTCTTCTTCCTGGCTTGCACCATAGTAGCCACAACAGATGCAGACAAACCCTTTTCCATTAAGATGGAGGTTTCAATAGCCAAGCCGTCAAAGCCAGAGTTAGTAAATTGGGATGGCGTAGAGACCCCTGAGTTAGAAGATCTGGCAACCTTGGCAGATCGTACTGATCTACTGCCATTTGAACCACATCTGCGAACCACACTCTTCTTGGCCACCTTGGGGCCACCAGAATCGCGGGTACCCCTTCCAGAGCGACCTTGCGCAGCACTCTGCCCAGAAGGGGAATTGGTGGAAACACATACAGGAGCCGAAACTCCCTCCAAGACATTGACAGGGCATCCGTGGCCAGAGCCAGAGGATCCTGAGACAGGGATACAAAGCTCGGTAGCTTGTGATTGTGATGTGACGCAAAGAGATCCACGTCTGGCACACCCCAACGGTGACACAGGGACTGAAATACCCTGTCGCAGAGGGACCATTCCCCCTGACGGGACGACCCCCTGCTCAGAGCATCTGCTAGCAGATTCTCCGCCCCCGGAATGTAGACAGCCGAGATGCATTGTACATTGGTCTCTGCCCATGTTAGAATCAGAGACACCTCCTGGAGAGCACCCTTGCTCCGGGTTCCTCCCTGATTGATGTAGGCAACCGCCGTCCTGTTGTCTGAGCGTACCTGAACCGCCAGACCCTTCAGGAGCTGGGTCAATTATTCCAGCACCAATCGGACCGCCCTGAGTTCCAGGACATTGATAGGAAGATGGGCCTCCTGAGGGCCCCACCTCCCCTGGAAGCGCAGGGAATACCAGAATCCCCCCCAGCCTGAAAGACTGCCATCCGTTGTGACCATCTCCCAAGAGGGAGCCAGGAAGGATCTGCCCCTTGTCAAGTTCCTGTGGTCCAACCACCACGCAAGGGATTGTCTGACCGAGGGGGGAATCACCCAGCTGTCGTCCAAGGACGCTGGGTCCTTGTTTCATACTGACAGAAGGTGAAGCTGCAGGGTTCTCTAATGAAACTGGGCAAAGGGCACCGCCTCGAAGCTTGCCACCATCGAGCCCACCAACTGCATTCCCTGCCGGATGGAGGGATGAGGGTTCGCGAGCAGGGACCTCGCCTGCGTTGTCAGAGCTTCCACCTTCTGCGGAGGAAGGAATATCCTTGACTGAACCGAGTCCAGAATCATCCCCAGAAACGGGGTCACTGAGGAGGGGGACAGAGAGGACTTTGGGTAATTGATCACCCAGCCGAAGGACTCCAGGGTGGACACCACCAACCGAGTGTCCAGCTCTGCCTGCCGCAGAGACCGAGAGGTGATGAGTATATCGTCCAGGTAGGGCAACACGCGTATGCCCTTTAGTCTTAAGAGAGACATCACCCCTGCCAGCACCTTGGTGAACACCCTGGGAGCCGACGTAAGGCCGAATGGCAGGGCCACGGACTGATAATGCTGATCCAACAGCGCAAATCTGGTGCCCTGGGAACACCGGAACGTGCAGGTAAGCGTCCTTGATGTCCACAGATGTCATGAAGTCCCCTGGACGCAGCGAGGCAATGGCCGAGCGCAGAGTTTCCATACGAAAATGCCTGTTTCTGACAAATCTGTTTAGGATTTTCAAATCCAGAATGGGTCTGACTGACCCGTCCTTTTTGGGCACCGTGAACAGGTTGGAATAAAACCCCATGCCCCTATCTCTTAAAGGGACTTCGCAGATGACCCAGAGCTCCAGAAGGTCCTGCACAGCCAGCATCAAGACTCGAGCTGAGGCAGGATCCTGTGGGATCCGAGACCCAACAAACCTGGTAGGGGGCAGTACAGCAAATTCTACCTTGTAACCGGAGGACACTACCTCCTGAATCCACTGGTCTGGGACAAGGCATCTCCAGACATGCTCGAAGTGCTGTAGACGTCCCCCCACCCTGATGGGCGAGGGCGCCCCTTCATGCTTGGGGGGGGGTCTTTGGGCTTGGGCCCCTAGGAGGAGCCAGGACGGCGTCCTCTGTTCTTGTTCCAGGACTCGCGAGACCCAGCGAAGGACACCCCTCTACCCTGCTTGGCCCCACGGTAGGGGGTTGAATGGGAGCTTGGGCCACGAAAGGGCCGAATCTGACGCTTGCTCTGGGGCAACTTGCCACCCTTGGCAAAGATATCTAACCTTTCTCCAAACAGGCGCAGCCCTTTAAATGGAAGCCCCGTAAGGGCCTTCTTGCGACGTTGTCAGCAGCCCACTGGCTTAACCAGATCGCGCGGCGTATGGCCACCACCAGAGCAGAGGATCTAGCGCTCAGCTTAATAGCATCGTCTGATGCAGATAGGATATAATTCACAAAGGTCTCACAGGTGGGCAGAGCGTTGGCGGCCTCAGAGGGCAAGTCATCCGCCCCTTCCAGGGCAGTCTTAACCACCGTCCTGAGCGCCACCGCCGTGATGGCTAAGGCGCAAACCAGGCGGAGCGACGCTCCCCCAAATGCAAAGGCATGACATGCCAATTGATCAACTCGCCGATCCTCTAAATCCCGCAGCGTAGTAGTGTCAGGGGAGTGCATAATAGAGGTGTTGGACAGACTCAGAATCGGGGCATCGACCTCGGGCGGCGATGTCCAACACTTAACCAGGTCGGCAGGAACTTTAGGAATCCCCTGGAGTTTGCTGGGATGTTCCCATTCTTTCAGCACTAGGCTATTAAAATGAGTTTGTTCGGGAAACTCCAACCGCATCCTAGCGGTATGAAACAGATCACCCCTTTGCCGAGGGGCCGCGGGAGGGGGAGAGAGGGATAACACATCAAAGATCTGGGACAGCAGTCTATCAATGTCGTCCTGGGACCAATGATCAGAACCAGACGACTCCTGACTCCTGGACTCCTCCTCGTAGGACCCTGAGTCAGAGAGCAGTTCCCCTTCCTCTGATGGGGAATGTGCATAGGAAAGCAGTAAATCATCAGATTCTACAGGGAGAATAGTAGATTCAGGATTCAAATGACGCCTCTTGGCAGTAGCCTTGCGCGCCAAGGAGCCAGCGATGAAGTTTTCCACACTAGCCAATCTAGAGGCCAAATCAGCGTGAGAATCCCCACTAGTATTGGGGGTTAGGCTCAAGCTTGGGGGAGTAGGGGAAGTAAGGCGTGGTGCGGGCCCAGCCTCGGAAGAGGTGGGGAGACCAACTAGCGCCTGCTGGGCACAAGGGACGCAGACCCGTGCATTGTCACCGCTGCTAGGAAAAAACCCCAAAAGCTACACACAGACGGGCTTGTCTCAAGGGGACCCCGTTCACAATATCCTGGGATGCCTCCATATGGTGATTATTAAATTCAATATGCCAGTAGGGATTGACGCTTTAAGCAACCCTGGATGCTCCAATAACCCGCTGGGAAGTGGGAGTAATTTCTGAAAAATGGTCTGGACCGGGCGCTACGTCGGGCCGAGAGAAGCCACAGAGGACCGCTGTCTGAAAGACACAAGGGGAACAGGGATGTCAGAGCCGAGCGCGAAGAAGCAAGCTAGGGAAAAGATCGCCCATGAGGGCACTTACAGGTCTGCGAGGGGAGGACCGTCTTCACCACGCGCATGCGAGAAGGAAATGGCGCCCAGCGAACCACGAAGGGCGGGCCAGAGCGGGCGGTGACGCGGAACGCGCCAGACCGAACCACGCCCGCGCAGCCAATCAGGAGAGAACAGTAGATACGTCAGCATCACTTCAGAGAAAACGTCTGACAGAGTGAATAAGGAGATAGAAAACGCTGTAGCTTCCCCGAACAGGGCTGCCGTATGCGCCATAGAGAACAGTAAAACGCTGCGGTTAGTTAAAAACTAAAAAGTGAAGCGCACTCTGACATCCGGTAGCGGTAAAGCCATCTATAGTGTAATTAGGGCAAGGATAGGCCATTAAACACACAACCCCCCCCCCCTCTTTTTCTCCCCACTAACGGGGGAATCTGGGGAGGAAGGTGACCCGAATAGAGGGTTCACCGTTAGATGGGACATAGGGGCACTGGTGCGGGAGGGGCATCCAACTGAAGGCTCACCATTCGCCTTAACCGCCTACCCTATGGTGGGGGATTGCGGTGGAGACTAGCTCCATAAGCACACTAGGTGCTGCCTACCTTCACCCGACCAACGCAGCCCAGGCTGGGAGGCATTAATTCACAATGAGGACAGGTGGAAATAGTCCCGCAGGGCCTCGGGCTGTCAAGCCCCGCTCGCCTGCGAGAGCGTGATACTTCATGTCTTCGCAGTTCCAGCACTACAGAGAAATCTGGGGATTTGTGGGAGGTCCCTCGGTATATGTAGGGCCGGGAGGAGCTTGTTTTCTACAAGTCTGGAGTGCACGGTGCCGGAGGCGGAGGATTACCCAAATGTTATTACTATTACTGGAGCAGGACGTGCTGTATGCTTAGAATAGATAAACACAAGATCAGAAAGGTGAAAAATCACTTTCCAAGCTGAGCATGTCTAACATAGTGGAGCACTCCGATATGTATTGGTAATATGGGGATAAAAATATATTAAATATATAATATAAATATATTTTGAATATAAGCTAGTCTATTAAGGAAACACAGATACGGTGTAGGTAAAAGAATGTGGATCATTAAGTAAATCTTTTATAAAGACGATTAAATAACAATGTGGACCAAACACCTCCTTGTCGGGCCTGGAGTCTAAAATGCTTCAGGGGCCGGACGATCAAGAAATCTTGGTGCATTCCATTTTTTGATGTTCAAGCCTCCCAGATCACCCCGCATTCACTAACCATGCCACACCTGCTGGACGTATCCCCGACAACCCTGTAGCTGAGACGTAGTCCCACGCCCGGCCAGATAGGGCAAGGACCAAAACCCGGGATAGTGAAAATCCCTGGTTTTGGTGCACTTTAAAGCAGACCAAAAAATGAACTTCCTCTAGTCCTGGAGTCGACTCCCAAGGCTGTGTGAAAACCCTTAGTTTCACCATATACTTCCCTCTAGCTTAAATCCCACAACACATGCATGGGTTCTGGCAGCATCCTCAGCACACCTCCATCCCATGTGTGCTCCCTTGCCAACATATTTTAAAATCGCTGGCAGGAATGCTTGCAGCACAATGGCTTGTGACCCAGCAATCCAATTCATTAGAATAGATTGCCAATGTATTATATGTACTGCAATATTTTCTGATTGGATGAGAGCCTGCATATGTGCTGTAGGAGTGTGGAGCGAGGTAAGCAATCTGGTGTTCCATGGGATTTTACACAAAGGGGCTTTGGGTTTTAATCAGTTTTATGGAAGTTTCCCTTCAGAGGAGGGCTAATAAACAGGGCAGCGCTAAGCCTTTATTAGGCTGCACATGCTCCAAAATGTTATGCAAATGACCAGCTGGCTGGCCCTGTGAACGGTTAAGGGGTCTACTTACCTCTTCTGCATCACCGATCACTGTCCTGTGTCACACTTTTCAATTACAGCAGGAAGTGAACAGCAGAAGAAAGATGTGGGGGACGCAGATCGGAGCTCCCTGAGAGGGTCTTTTATAGTGGCAGAGTGAGATTACATGATATAGTGGGATCTGATACTCCCCTGGCAGATGAGGAGACACCTGGCACTGGATCCTAGGTGAGGGCAACTTCTTTTTTGCCCCATGCAAGCCCATGGAAATGTCAAGAACATAGATTTTACTTGCTTGTCAGTTGACTGCAGGAGAAACAAGCACATATAATCTAAAATGCTTCACAGTTAAAGGATTAAAAGGAGATCAAAAGAAGGGCCTGGTGCTCTAAAAAGCGATAGTCAAGCATGGACCACTTTTATTCCCAGTTCCAAATGAAAGATAAGGTAGCGCAAATCAGATATACCATTTTCTATGATATTCATTCACGGTCATTCACACCTTTATACAGTATGTCACAGTGGGAAAGAAACATTGGAGAGGAATTCATGGTGGGAATAATTGACGGAAGCAAAACTTAAGACTATATAATGAGGTGCTATCTGGTTCCATCAAAATTAGCGAGAATGTACCCTGGCATTTCTGCGGGACATGATGCATGTATGGTGGCTCTGCCCATGAGCTGAAAAACATTGGTACAGGGGGTATGGCCTCATCAGGAAAACTATAAAAACAGATTTATATTGTGACATTAGGACCAACTTAATTGGCTAGAATCCATCATAAAACAACAGAGACCAAATGGAAATTAGTAATTATTCTAAATGCAGCAAGAAGGACTATCGCCAGTTCCTGGTACAATATTTTGATACCATTTCTGGAAACCCCCAGTACATATATTCACCACTAAAAGGGATCACAGATGCACACCATATACATGAAAATATGTAAAACATGAACTGTATTTAGGCTGCAGTGCCTGGCATGTGTAACAAGATGAACTGATTCAGATCTAATACAATAGGGTTGATTTAGAGCCAGGTAAGCAATCTCACTCTTTTTGGAGAGAAAACGGCCATTCATTTTCAATGTCTACCGGCTGTAAATTTTCACCTGGCTCTGAATCATCCCCAAGGTAGACAATAGAAGTCTTCTAAAAAGGAGTAAGAATTCTCACCTGGCTCTGAATAGACCCCAATATATAGCTCAAAATTCACACTCTGGTATTATTATACTTACAAGTAGTTTCTCTGCTATGGATTTTAATATCCAAAGAAGGAAAAGACTCTATATATTCTTTTTACAACTGCACATCTGACCCCATCAGGGTTAAATAAGGTGGCAACATACAGGGATAACAAGTCGCTAACGCAGGGATATGCCGCCTATTTAC
Source organism: Gastrophryne carolinensis (assembly GCA_027917425.1). Lineage (NCBI taxonomy): Eukaryota > Metazoa > Chordata > Amphibia > Anura > Microhylidae > Gastrophryne > Gastrophryne carolinensis. Next base: position 296,332,372 of record CM051235.1, on the reverse strand, counting down.
ATCTCCAACACTTAATATGCCTGATTAGGGGATGATAATTGCATATATGAAGGTCCAATTGCTGTAAAAACTCACCTTTGCTGTCCAATCAATGCTTTATGCTGTGTAACCACTCACCTAACCCTTCAACCTTTGCCGCTGTCCACCACTCATCTAGCCCCTCCACTCCTGCCATTGGCCTCTGCCAATCACCTAACCCATCCACCAGTCGCTGTCCTCTACTGCTCACCTAACGTCTCCACCCTCTGCCACTGTCCTATTCCCCTCACCTAACCCCTTCCACCCTGCTGCTGTCCTCTACCACTCAACTAACCTCTCCATCACCTGCTTCTGTTCTCTACCACTTACCTTTTACTTCAACCCCGTTACTGTCCTCCACTGCTCACCTAACCCCGCCACCCCCTGCCACTGACCTCTACCACTCTCTTAACCCTTCTATCCCCTGCCACTGTCCTCCACTGCTCACCTAACCCTACCACCTCCTGTAGCTATCACTTCTATCCCCTGTAGCTGTCCTCTATTGCTCACCTAACCTCTTCACTGCTTACCACTCTGCTCTACCACTTGCCTAACCTCCCCATATTTGCCACTTTCCTTTAACACTCACTTAACCCCTCCACTCCCTGCCGCTGTCCACTATCACTCACCTATTCCTTCTCACTGACCCAACTTAGCAGAAGGCTAAGCAACAGGAAAGACCCATCAGCAGCAGAGTCAGCTAAAGGTAGAGGACCAGACAGGGGCAGAAAGTGGCAAGTCTGACATCACAGTGGCTTAGTAAAAAGGAATAAAGCATGATCGGCTGCTTGCTTCCCATTGGTTGTGCGTACCCATGCAAACATTTAGAAATGCCTAGTGTGGGTATCTGCATCAGCCAGCGGGAAGCTAGAGGTGGCAGTGCAGCCCTCATGGTGACTACTAGGCAATCTGGAGCATATCACACAGCGGGGCATCCCAATTTGTAAAAGAAAGAAAGAATTCTCACCTGAAGAATTGTTTTCTATTTTAACTCCAGGGTGTCAGGCAATCAAGTCACGTTTGGCTCCTCCTGGGCCTATATACTTCCCACTGCTTTTCGATTACTACATTGTGGAAGTGCAGCTGGAACAGCCCCCCGGGAATAAAGCCTCCCTTTATCTTTGTTAGAGACAAAAGGGGAGACAAGATAAACTTCCCTCTACTATTTTCCATTTTTTTTCTTTTTATTATGCTGATCAACTAAGTACATATATACACATCTCCCCTAGCATTAGGCATCCAAAGAATGGATATAGTAACCTAGCAGACAGGGACATAAAGTAGAAGAAAAATAAATTCTACAGGTGAGAAGCACAGAATTGTATTTTCTCTCCAATTTTACTCCAGGCCGTCAGGCAATCATTATCGATTGGGACATCAAAAAGCAGTACCCTTTTTCAGCATGGGGTCCCAAATAAAAAAAACCTCCGTTACTTACCGGTAACGTCCTTTTTAGGAATCCTTCAGCTTGACCACGTGGAGAGATTATGCACCACCCCCTGGGAGGAAACACAAAACAGGATCAGAGTTTAAAAGCCCCACCCCTTCCTCCCCACTTCAGTTATAGAACAGTAACCGTACTCAAACCCTTGACTACTGGGCTTTTTCCCAAGTCATCCTTCAGCTTGACCACGTGGAGAGGATTAGGCAAGTAATTATACCTTAGGGATGGGATGCTGCAAGGAGTACACTTCTTCCAAAGAACTGATGTTTTGCAGACAGTAGGTCAAGTCTATAGTGTTTAAGGAAGGTGTGGGGCGAAGACCACATGGCAGCTTTACATATTTCCTCAATAGAAGCCCCAGTTCTTTCTGCCCAGGATGCGGCCATAGCCCTTGTTGAGTGAGCTAAAACTTCAGGAGGCGTCACTCCCTTAATTTCATATGTTTTTGCAATAGTTTGTTTCATCCATCTTGCAATAGTAGCCTTAGAGGCTGCTGGCCCCTTATTTTTCCCACTAAAAGTTATTAGCATTTGTTCTGCTAGGCGCCAGTCTTTTGATCTTTCCAGATATATAATCAGTGCTCTTTGACATCAAGTGGCTAAAGATCTTCCTCCTTCCCAGCTGCATTAGGCAGTGTCGGGAGAACCATCTCTTGTGACCCGCTGTCTGAAGTTACTACTTTAGGTAAAAACATTGGATTGGGTCTAAGGATTACCTTATCTGGTAGTATAGCACAATAAGGTTCTTTGATAGATAGTGCTTGAAGCTCACTTACCCTTCTTGCAGATGTTATCACTATCAAGAAACAAAATTTCAACCATTTTTCTGAAACCTCTTCTAGAGGTTCAAATGGAGGCTCCAACAAGCCTTTTAGAACTATCGACAAGTCCTAGGTAGGAAAGCCTTTAAATGTAGCTGGCCTTTTACGTACAATAGATTTGAATAGATTTGAATAGGTTAACGAGTTCATTTTGTCTAAGTTTACATTCCAGGAAAACCGATAACGCAGAGGCTCGACTCTTTAGGGTGCTTACTGCCAGTCCCTTTTCAAATCCTTCTTGCAGAAATTCTAGCACTGAAGCTATATCCTTTCCCTTCAGATTGTTAACTTCACAAAAAGAAGAAAATGTTTTCCATACCTTTCCGTAAGTCTTTCTTGTAGTTAACTTACGGCTTTGAAGTAACGTTTCTATTACTCTGTGTGAACATCCCTTTTTTTCTCAGAAGTGCCCTTTCAGGATCCATGCTGTCATTTGAAGCTTCGTCGAGTTTGGTTGAAGTATTGATTGTTGATGTAGGATGTCTGGGACTTCCGGTAATTTCCAAGGACCTTTTACCGCCATTCTGGTCAATTCTGCAAACCATACTCTTCTTGGCCAGTATGGAGCTATGAGTATCACATTTGCTCTTTCTTGAGCCACCTCCTGGATCACTTGAGGCAGGATTCTGAAGGGTGGAAAAGCATAGGCAAGGTGAAAGTTCCAAATTTGAGCAAGTGCATCTATTGCTACTGCACCTTCCTCCTTCACTAGGGAGAAAAACCTTTGACATTTGGTTATTCTCCTTGGTTGCAAACAGGTCTATTTGGAAGTTGACCCAAAACACTTGTGATCAAATCGAATATGTCTTGCTTCAGACACCATTCCATTTGATGCACCTTTCCCTCGACTTAGGGAGTCTGCTAGCGTGTTTAGAGTTCCCCTCAAATGAACTGCCGTCAGGGATTTTATTTGACTTTGCAAGGGAATCAACAGATCTAATGCTAGTGCTGCCAGTACCTTTGATTTTGTCCCCCCTTGATGGTTTAGGTAAGCCACTGTCGTTGCATTGTCTGATCTTACTTGTACCTCCTTTCCCCATATTTTCATCTGAAAATAGTTTAGTGCTAGTTTTACAGCCAGAAGTTACCTGAAGTTTGAAATAACTTTTGACCATTTTTCCTGGGCTTGGTGAACCCCTAAATGTGCGCCCCAACCCCATCTGCTTGCATCCGTGGTTAATACCACTGGATTGGTCTGTCTCCATTCTCTCCCTTTTACTAGATTTGTGGTCTCTGTCCACCAGAGTAGTTTAACCGTTGAGTTTAACTTCACTAACTGGTCCAGTGACTTTTGATTTTTGTCCCACTTTTCTAACAGGAACCCCTGCAGTGTTCTCATCTGTAGCTGAGCCCAGTTTACTGCTGGAATTGTTGCTATCATTAACCCTAGCACCTTCATTATTCCCCTTAGGGATGCCTTTGGTTCTTTTACCAATGTTATCACCTCGTTTTTTATCTTTAGAGCCTTTTCCTCTGGCAGAATTATCTTTCCCTGGGTACTGTCTATTAGGAACCCCAGAAACTTGCACTGCTGTGAGGGCACTATACTGGATTTCTCCAGGTTTACTATCCAACCCAGATTTCTTTTTCTTTACCTTTATCGCTTTTTCCAAATGCACCAACAGAGACTCTCTGGAATTGCTTAGAATCAGCCGATCGTCCAAGTATGGTACGATGTTGATTCCCAATTGCCTTTGGCTCTACTAGTATCTTTGTAAAAATTCTGGGGGAGGATGACAGGCTGAAAAGAAGCGCCCTGTACTGGAGATACAAGGTTCTGTGGCCTAGCTCTACTGCAAACCTCAAGTATTTGCGGTGAGCTTCCAGAATTGGAATGTGCAGATATACATCCTGAAGATCCAGATTGGCCATCAGGGCATCTTGAATCAGGGTGCGTCTCATCGAGTAAATTGACTCCATTCTAAATCTTTTGTACCGAATGAATCTGTTTAATCTTTTCAGATTCAGAATCATCCTGTACTTTCCCGACGGCTTTATCACTAGAAAAACATGAGTGTAATAGCCCTCCAGAAATCGACTTGGTGGAACTATTTCTATCACCTCTTTCTGTAAGAGTTCCTGCAACACTAATGGGAAAGCACTCCTTTGTTTGGGATCTTTTGATAACTTTGTCACTAAGAAGGCAAATGGGGGGAAGGATTTAGAAAATTCTAAATGATACCCTTCTTCCAGTGTTTTTAATACAAACTGATCTCGGGTAATGTCTTTCCAAGCGGGTACAAACCTGGCAAGTCTTCCCCCCACCTGAAGAAGGTTGTCAGGACTGCTGCCTAGGTCCTTCCAGAGCCTTGTTCACCAAGGAATATTTCCTTTGTGGCCTAGGCTGCACCCAGCGTTTCTTTGTGTCTGCCTTTCTGTGGGTCTGACTAGTAGTTGGTCTGCCCTTATTAGCCGACCTAAAGGAGTAAGTCTTTTTAGTAGGAAACTTCTTTCCTGATTCTGTGGACCTTGACAGAATATTATCTAGGTCTTCCCCAAACAAGCGTCCTCCTTGAAAAGGGATTTCACATAGCCTATTTTTAGAACTATTGTCCCCAGACCAGGTTTTCAACCAAACTGCTCGGCGGGCACAGGCTATTAAAGCACAGGACTACATCTGATGCCATGGCTGGTTTAAATTAAAAAAGAGTAGCATCCCAAGCTCTTCTTAAAATATGCTCCCCTCTGCGATCCATAGGATCACGTAGCGAACCCATGTCCTCAAAACTTAAATCTGAGGTTTTAGACATTTGACCAACAGGTGCGTCCACTTTAGGGCACTTTGTCCAAAAATCCATAATGGGATCTTTAAAAGGGTATTTTCTTTTTAAGGCTCTAGGCAGAAAAAAATTTATTTCCGGGTTATCCCATTCAGTCTTAACCATATCCTTTAAAACCGAATGGATTGGAAAAGCTCTGATTTTTTAATCAATACTTCTCTGTACATTTCATCCTGCTGTGAAAAGGTTGTCTCCTCCTGCGGGATGCCCCATGTATCATAGATATCTTTCAATAATAATTCTAAGTTCTCAGAAAGAGAGCTTGTACTAACATGCCCCCTCTCTGGCTGACTTTCCTCATCCAGTGAATCCTGAGAGGACTCTGGGTCTTCCCCTTCTTCCCCCGGATCTGAAGTAACTTCAATTTGTATAGGGGGTAAGGTACCAGTTTCATTATTTAACCCCACTAATGAAACCCCCCTATCTTGGCTCTCTGTACTGATATTAGGAATGGGTGCTGTAGCAAGTGACCATTGATCATGGGTTACAAATCCCCTTTGGGCATTTTCCATTGAAGCTAATTGTTGCTTCAAGGTAAAAATTTCCCTGAGGATAGAAGCCGAATCATTTTCTCTTTTGGCTTTATCACACCCCATAGACAGAGCCAACTGCAGAGAATCCGGAAGTGTGGTACTACAAACTTCACATCTTTTGGTTTTCTTGGTAGAATTAACATGCTTTTTATCTTCAGATTTAGACTCTCTCTAAAACAAGTTAAAACAGCATAGCCGGACCCCTTCCACTGCAAGCATATATAAATATGCATAAATATCCACACAATCATATCATTAATATATCATTAATATATATATATATATATATATATATATATATATATATATATATATATATATATATCACACATACCCATGTATATTCATAGATATGTAATATACAGTGATATACAAATACCCATATAATGCATAAGGAAAAAATATTTGTATGCATATAGACCAACAAAAGCAATAACTAAACAATACCTAAATATATATATACATACATACACATACATACACATATATCACACATATGGCAAAAATGCATACTATCCCTGCATTATACACATACAATACATCACTATACATGCTGGCAGGTATCTCCTACCGCATGCTGGCTTCCGTCGGGTGTCTCCGACATGACTGCCTCCACTGCAGTGTCCGCCTCAGCGTTGGTGGGTCCGTGGGAGCTCGGCTGGATGCTGCTGCTGTTGCTGCCGCCGCTGTCCCTGAAATTAAACTGATCCGACGCTACCTGCACCGGTTCAGTTTAACCACGCTGGTTGCATTTCCGGCTTCCTGACGAAAACCGGAAAATGACGCATGCGACGTCACTGCCACAGCTCCGCATTTGAAAAAATGGAGGGAAATAGTTCGCAAATAGCGAACTATTTCCCCAAACCGCAACCTTTCTCAGGGATTACTCCCAGAGCGGCACATCACTCAGCGCACCTGCTTCCAATATGGAGCAGGATTTAAAAAGGGAATTTTGCACTATCTGTGCTATTCCCATAGACTATGAGGGATATAGCCCCAGGTGCATCCAGTCTCCAACAGGGTCTCCTGTGTGTTATATCTGGTGCAGCTGGATAACTCCAAACTATGGAGGGTATAAAACAATAAACTGGCCGTTTACTAAAAAACATCAGCACACATTCTGTCCCAAGGTTTCCCAGGGAGGAAACACAAAGAACTGAAGTGGGGAGGAAGGGGTGGGGCTTTTAAACTCCATTCCTGTTTTGTGTTTCCTCCCAGGGGGTGGAGCATAATCTCTCCACGTGGTCAAGCTGAAGGAGGACTTGGAAAAATCATATTCTTCTAATAAAGAGAAAGCTATTTCAAACAACCTCTAGCTTACTATTGTTTGTAATACCTTCCTACCAAAAGCAGCATCCGTTGAGGCTCTAACATCTACCTTATAAAACTTGCATACTTGTTCTGCTGAAGCCTGGTGTTTAAAAGCCCAGGACGCTCCAATAGCTTGTGTAGAATGAGCTGTAACCTTAAAGGGAGGATTCTTCCCTTTGGAGATATAGGTCCTTATCACTGCTTGTCTAATCCATCAGGCTGGTGGTAGACCTTTCCATGGCCCCTCAGTTATAATAAATGAGTGTGACCCACGGAAAGCTTGTGTAGCAGTGATATAAAATTTTAATGCTCTCACTACATCCAGAGAGTGAAGGATGATAAGTAACCAGAGTAGGACATGAAGAAGGCAAAACCACATCTTCATTAAGATGGGGGAAACCACTTTAAGAAAGAAATCATTCTTAAAACTGCCTTTTCCTTATGCAACTCTAAAGGGAGGCTTAACTGATAAAGCCGCAAATTCGGAAACCTGCCATCATTTCTACTAGAAAGATGACTTTAAGCTTAGTGACACGTCTGCCAGTGGTTCAAAGGGAGGACCCTGAAGGGCTAATAAAACTAAGTTAGTTTCCCAGACAGGCAGAAGAGGCTTATGGGGAGGTAGCACTTGAGTGCCCCCCTGTAAAATTAAAAGTCTTAATACATTTATTCTTAGAAATGTGTTTAAAAAAAGATTGATAAACAGATATCTGTCCTCTTTTGAACACAAGATGGATAAACAGATATCTGTCCTTTTTACAGAGTGTTCAAATGAAGACCTTCATCAAGACCTTTCTGCAAACGTTCCAGTATCAGAAAAAAGTTCTACAAGCGAAACCTCTAGTAAATACTTGCCAGATTCTGTAGTAAATCTTTGATGAAGTTTGCTTCCTGGCCTAAATCATGGTCTGAATAACTCCAGCAGAAAAGTCCTTTTCTGCCAAGATGGCGGTTTCAATAGCCAGGCCGTCAAAGCCAGAACTCGTAAATGGGGTGCCGTAGGTGCCCGTGTGAGAATATCTGGATAATCAGGCAACCTCCAAGGGTCGCATACAGACATCCTTACTATGTTTCAGAACCAGCTACTGCTTGGCCACCGAGGAGCCACTGGAATAGTACTCGACCCAGGAGTGGAGTTGGAGGGAATGCATAGAGAAGCTTGAATGCCGACTACAGAAGAGTCAGTGCATCTGTTGCTATTACTAAACGGTCCCTGGACCAAGATACAAACTTTGAAACCTTCCTCCCTGAAAAGGGAGTTCCATCAGATTTTTCTTAAAGGCAGCAACAGCCGACTATTGCTTTAGCCATAATGAGCGCCTTAAAGCTACTAACAGAGCTAAACCTGTTACTATGGATGATTTAATTAGCTTAAGTGCCAATTACATACCTGTTCATATCCATACGGGTCTTAAAACAACCGGATTCATGGAAGGCAGTTGATTAACAACTTTCTGCTTGCCAAAAATGTTATGGATGCAGCGCAGGCTGGACGCAATGTCAATCCTACAATAGAAAAAGCAGGGATGTGCCACCTGATCTATGTGCTTAACCACTGGATAATTTGGGGAGGCACAAAGGATGGCTTAACAGAAGTCTTCGAAAGACCTGAAACTGGAGCATCTACCACAGGAGGGTGAGACCATTAAGCAATCAGACCTGAGGAAAAAGGTATCTAATATTCCAGGAATGGCTGTGGAAGACTATTTGGCTTCTGGCATTACTTTTGGATCAGATTGGAATAATGGATTTGTTTAAGCCAGAAAAACAGTCAGGTTTTTCCTGAGCAAACTCCCCTTTTTGATCTTGGGGGGTTTCTGGAGCCGAGATATCCAAAATCTAAAAAAAAAAAAAGTACTAATCAGACTTTCAATTTGTTTTTTTTAAACCGCAAGCCCCCTTGTGGAGAGGATTCTGAATCCGAATCACTTCCTTTCCTATTGGAAGAACCTTCCCCTGCCGATAATTCATCCTGAGAGACTACGGCAGCAAAAATATCTTCAGAAGAAACTAAATGCTTCTTTTTTTCTTTAATGCCTTCCTTGGAACAGGTGGTTCCAAATGGCCTATGTGGGCCAACCTATCCGCAATCTCTCGGTGGACATGGTCGCCCTGGTTATCCTCACTAGACTGGGCTAACAAAAGAGCCCTAGGTTCTGATTGTCCAGCCACAGGGGTCTCTTTAGGAGCTTTTTCTGCAGGTGACATATTTCTTCCATATTTAGTGACTACCACCACTGTAGTACAATCCCTACAGATAGTGGTGTCCTCATCCCCTGGCCTTTACCTATACACTAAAGGACCAGATCCGATTAGCGGAACTACAGCCCAGAGTGACAACTTAAACAAATGCAACACCCCAAAGCACTCAAAGACCCTGGCATTTACCCTTACAAAAACAGAAAATAAAAGGAGTTCCAGGTACACCTTGCAGTCCAGTTCCAACTGCAAGAATGAAACTGGATTGTGGAAGTGCAGCAAGAAGTATATAGGCTGAGAGGAGCCACACCTTTGTCTTGCAGTCCACGCCCTTCGTTCGAGAGTTAACCCAGTGGTGACCAATTGCCTAATGGCCTGGAGTAAAATAGGAGAGGAAATGGTATTTAGTATCCAGCACTCCAGGCATGGAGGGGAGCTTATCCAGCTTTTCCCAACCACTTTGAATAAGACTGGTGAAATGAGATTGCTCAGAAAACAGCTGCTTTTGTTTTTCTGGCTTGAACAGATCTCCCTTCTTCCCCTTGAGATATCCAAAAATCTCTAAAATAGAACTAATGAGACCTGCCATCTTTTCTCTAAACAGAGAGCCCCCTTGTACAAAGGGCCCTGAATCCAAAATACTCCCCCCTACTGGATGAGAGTTCACCCTCTGATAACCCATCATGAGAAACTATGGAAGCATAAATACCCTCCTCAGAAACAGAGGAAACTAAATGTTTCCATTTCTCTAATGCCTTCTTTGGGACCAGCGGTCCTAAATGGCTTTCTATGCGGGCCAACCAATCCACAATATCCCACTGGACACTAATCACCCTGGTTATCCAAGTAAGGCTGGTCTACTAAAGGAACTCCAGCAATTGAGGTCTCTATAGGAAACCTTTCTGAAGGAGATATTTGCCTCCCAAATTTAAAGAGAACCACCATTCAGCACAGATAGGTCTGTCCTCGCCCGAGGCCTTTGCATGCATACCGAACATGGAGCGACCCTGTCTGCTAATGTACCAGATCCGGTTACCCCAGATGCCTCAGTCATGGTGAAACGAACAGTCCAATTATCCCTGAGGGCCCAAGACCAAAGTATATAAGATACCTCAAGTGACTACTCCGAGACATTAAAAGGTGAACCACACCAATATGTTCCCCTTTCCCACACTCTACAAAACAAAAGAGAAAATAAAATTACTAAATAATAATAAACAGGCACTATATACATACACACACTTTCTCCAGATGCAGCATGATCAGGATGGAAGCCAATGGTACCGGAGAAGCACCCCGCTGAACATGGGCAGCCGACACCAAGAGACCGCCGCAGCAGCATCAAGGAGGGCTGCAGAGACGGCAGCAAAACCTGAAGCGGTGGTGGAAGACTCCCTTCCAGGTAGCTGCTCCGACCAAGAACAGCCCCCAGCAGCAGCGACCATGCTAAGGCTGCGGACCAGACAGCGACTTCTCTTTACTGCATCCATGGAAGGAGGCATCTGCCTCTTCCTGCCCCCTCGCTTGAGCGTTCAAGCCCCCAAAAAATGTTGCAAAAAACAGTAAATTGTGGGAAATAGGCAAGAGGAAAATTTTCCGCATGGTCCCCCTTGCAGACTCACAAGACATTAAACCGGAGGTTGGCTGTCCCTTCAGTGCCACACCCCCCGTAGCGCCCCAATCCCCTGGCACTTACCCCTACCACCTTTATCCACATAAGCAGTATTAGATGAACAAGCAGGCATAGTGGGTCCACCAGATCAGTGGAATAATACAATTCTGTGATTACTCACCTGTAGAATTGATTTTATGGGTATCCAGCACGGGTTGCTTCAATTTTTCACATTTGGGTTATCTGCCACAAGGTGGCACAGTCGACTGCAAAAAGACTTGTGGCTCCTCCCGGCCTATAAAAGGCAGGAAATTACCAATACTCAGTGTTGAAAAGCAGTAATGCAAGAAGCCGGGAGGCAAAGACCATGTTAATGAAACACAGCCCCACTAAGAACTCTCTAAAGAAAATCACCATAAAAAGGCAAGAGAGGATAACAACAACAAGGGATGAAGCAACCCGTGCTGGATACCCATAAAATCAATTCTACAGGTGAGTAATCACAGAATTTTATTTTTCTGGGTATTCCAGCACGGGTTGCTTCATCTTCAATTCTTCACATTTAGGACATCCAAAAGCAGTGTCCAAGAAGAAGGGTGGGATCCCCAGTGAGCAACAGCAGGTAGTTCAAGTCACTAGCACCTGAAGAACTTTGCGACCAAAAACAGCATTAGCTGATACCCTAACGTCAACCTTGTAAAACTTAGAAAAAGTATGAACTGAAGACCAGGTAGCAGCCTTACAAACCTGTTCAACTGAAGCCTGGTGCTGAAAGGCTCAAGAGGCCCCAATAGCTCTAGTGAAAGGAGCTGAAACACGGAAAGGGGGTTCCTTCCCCTTGGCAGAATACGCTTGCCCCACCGCCTGTCTGATCCACTTGCTGATAGTGGATTTGGCTGGAGGCAAACCCTTCCTAGGTCCGTCAGGAAGAACAGAGTCAGACTTCCGAAACGACTCCGTGGCAAGCAAATAGTACTTAAGCGCCCTGACCACATCCAGAGAATGAAGAGTCCGTTCCTTAGAATTAGAAGGCGCAGGACACAAAGAAGGCAAGACAAGGTCCTCATTGAGATGAAAGGAAGAGACAACCTTGGGCAACAAATCCGTTTTGAGACGGAACACCACCTTATCCTGATGCTGCTCAAAATAAGGAGGTTTAATAGAAGGCGCCGCCAGCTCAGAGACGCACCGAAGTGATAACCTTCAGAGTCCGAATAGACATAGCCGCATCGCACAAGGGCTCAAAAGGGGGACCCTGGAAAGCAGAAAGCACCAAGTTCAAATCCCACACCGGTAGCAAGGGCTTACGCAGCGGACGTACATGAGTAACACCTTGGAAAAAAGTCTTGATAAGCCTATGATTGGCGAAGGATCTTTGGAAAAAAATTGGCAAAGCCGAAACCTGTCCCTTGAGGGTACTCAGTTGTAACTCCGACTCCAAACCATGTTATAGAAATTCCAAAATCCTGGGAAGGGAAAAAGGTGCGACAAGGAAAGGACTCACACCAGACAATGTAGGCGTGCCAGATCCTGTAATAGATCATGGAAGAAGATTTCTTCCGAGCCTGAATCATGGTACCAACGACCGAGGCCGGCAATCCCTTATCCGTCAGGATGGAGGTTTCAGCAGCCAAGCCGTCAAAGCCAGCTTTTGTAAATTGGGATGGCGCAACTGTCCGAGTGAGGAGCCCTGGGTCGTCAGGGCAGGACAAAATACCATTTTGTGAGTACTCACCTGTAAAATGGTTATTACGAGTATGTCACACACCCCACTTCCAAAGATACATGACACTTGGGAAACCGGCCTGTAGAGGGCGATCTTGCAGAGATGACATGGAAAAAGGAGCCCCTCCTGGTCCATAAGTACTGGGTTCCTCCCACTATTCCTCAGTCTTATTAAAAAGCAGTGAGAACCAGGAAGAGCCAATTATATTCAATAATAATCACCATATAAAGGGTCCCTAGAACAAAAAGGGCAGGGAAAGCGGGATGTGTGACATACTCGTAATAACCATTTTACAGGTGAGGACTCACAAAATGGTATTATTCCTAGTATGTCCCAACCCCACTTCCAAAGATACATGACACTTGGGACATCCAATAGCAGTGTCTATAATGGGTGGGGATCCCCAAGGAATAATGCATAACTTAAATTACTGCAGCTTGCAGAATTTTGCAATCAAAAGCAGCCTCCGCTGAGGCCCGCACATCAGCCTTGTAAAACTTAGAAAAAGTATGCACAGAAGACCAAGTTGCAGCCTTGCAAACTTGTTCAACAGAAGCCTGATGCTGAAAAGCCCAAGAAGCTCCAATAGCACGAGTAGAATAAGCGGTGACACGAAAAGGGGGAACCTTCCCCTTAGCCATATAGGCCCCAATGATGGCCTGACGTATACACCTACGAAGGGAAGATTTGGCAGGAGCAAAGCCCTTCTTGGGCACAGAAGGCACAACAAAAAAGGCATCCGTCTTGCAGAAGGCCGAGGTAGTAACTAAATAATACTTAACACAACGAACTACATCCGAAGAATGTAAGACCCTTTCCTTGTCGTTGCCAGGTTTAGGACACAAGGAAGGAAGAACTATATCCTGATTTAGGTGGAAAGCAGACACCACCTTAGGAAGGAAATCCGGTTTAAAACGGAAAACAACCTTATCTTGATGCCTCTCAAAATAAGGGGCTAGAATAGACAAAGCCGCCAGTTCAGAAACTCGGCGGACAGAAAAAATAGCAACCAAAAAGGCAACCTTCTGAGTAAGAATAGGAAGAGGAATATCCTGCAAAGGCTCATAAGGGAGCGGCCTGCATAGCTGAAAGCACCAGGTTAAGGTCCCAAACAGGAAGTATAGGCTTTCTGGGAGGCCGCACATGCACGACTCCTTGGAAAAAGGTCTTAACCAAAGGATGAAGAGCGAACGACCTTTGAAAGAAAATTGCCAAGGCAGAGACTTGCCCTTTCAAAGTACTAATCTGTAATCCCATATCCAGACCGTTGCAGATATTCCTGAATTCTAGGAATAGAAAATACTCTACAGGGCAAAGCCCTGGATTCACACCAATAAATATAGGACCTCCAAGTCCTGTAATAAATGATGAGGAAGACTTCTTCCTAGCTCTAATAAGTCTGAATAACCGCATCAGAAAGACCTTTCAAGATGGAGACTTCAGCAGCCATGCCGTAAAATCCGGCGTTTGTAGATTGGGGTAACAAGTTGTCCCTCAGTGATGAGATCTGGAAGAAGAGGCAGATGGAACCGATCCACTGCCAGCCTTGCGAGTACCACAGATGTCTTGGCCACCTTGGCGCCACCAGAATTGCTGGCACCTCCTCCAGTGCTAGCTTGCACACCACCTTCGCTGATCATGGAGAATGGGGGAAACAGATATAGGAACCCCAGATCCTTCCAGGCCAGAGACATGGCATCCGCTGCCACTGCCAGAGGATCCTGGGATAGAGACACAAAAGCTGGCAGCCAGAGGATCCTGGGCTAGAGACACAAAAGCTGGCAGCTTGCGATTGTGACGAGAAGCCAACGGGCCCAACCGTGGAGTCCCCCACTTGTGACAGAGGAACTGAAAGACCCTTGGATTCAGAGACCATTCTCCCTGGCGAGAACATCCCCTGCTCAGGGAGTCCGCCTCCACATTCTCTATCCCCGGAATGTAAACTGCTGATATGCAGGGAACATTGATCTCTGCCCACTGAAGGATCAGAGACACTTCCCAGAGGGCACCCCAACTGCGAGTCCCTCCCTGGTGATTGAGGTATGCAACAGCTGTTCGGTTGTCTGACCGAATCTAGACTGGCAGACCCTGTAAGAAATGGGTCAGTCGAAGTAGAACAAGACGTATGGCCCGAAGCTCTAATACATTGATTGGAGAATGAGCCTCCTGAGGCCCCCACAATCCTTGGAACTGATGCTTCCTCCAGAAGCCCCCCTCCAGCCTACCAGGCTGGTATCCGTGGTAACCAGTTCCCAACGCGGAGTCAGAAATGACTTGCCCTTCTGGAGGTTGTGCGATATTAACCACCACTGAAGGGACTGTAAAACATGGGGAGACAGTAGACAAGTCTGATTTAATGATAGTGGGCACTTGTCCCACTTTGCCAAGAGGAAGAGCTGAAGCGTCCTTATGTGAAACTGGGCAAACGGGACTGCCTCGAATGTAGCTACCATCAATCCCACTAGTCTCATCCCTAGACGGATAGACTGACTAGGGTTGAACAAGAATAGACGAATCAAGTCCTGAATCAGAACCATTCCAGAATCAGGCCCAGGAAGGGAATTTCCCTGGACGGACAGAGAGAGGATTTGGGGTAACTTATCACCCATCCGAACCTCTCTAGCGTAGAGATCACCATCCTGGTGTCCAACTCTGATTGTTCGAGGGAGGAGGCCGCGATAAGAAGATCGTCCAGAAAAGGCACAATGCGGATGCCCTGGACCCTGAATATAGCCATCACTCCTGCCAGCATCTTGGTAAAGACTCTTGGGGCTGAGGTAAGGCCGAATGGCAGGGCCACAAATTGATAATGCTGGTCTCCTATCGAGAACCTGAGAAATCTCTGGTGACCCGGAAAATAGGAATGTGCAAATAAGCATCCTTGATGTCTATGGATGTCAGGAAGTCCCCGTGACGGAGAGCATCGATCGTTGATCGCAGAGACTCCATGCGGAAGCTTCTGAAACGGATAAATTGATTGAGTCTCCTTAGGTCTAGGATAGGCCGACAGAGCCGTCCTTCTTGGGTACCGTGGATAGGTTGGAGTAAAACCCCAAACCCCTTTCCGCCGGAGGTACTAGGCAGATGACAGCCATGTTTAACAGATTCGCTACCGCTGCCCCGCAGTCCCTGCGCAATTGCCGGATTACCTGGGACATGACAAATCTGGGAGGAGGCTGGGACTCGAATTCCAGTTAGTAACCGGAAGAAACTTCCAGAACCCAATCCTTTTTTTTTTTTTCAAATAGGCGCAGTCCCACAAACGGAAGCGCTGTAAGCGATTTCTTGGCTACAACATCTGCCGCCCACTGCCGCAACCATACTGAACGCCGAATGGCGATTAACAAGGCTGAGGTTTTGCTGCACATGAGCAGAGTATCATCTAAAGCAGAAAGTACAAAGATGCAAACATCTCACAACGCTTAAGAACGGCCTACTCATCAGAGGCCGGATCAAGCCCTGAGTTATTCATTAGGTCTCTCACAACAGACCTAATAGCCACCGACATAAGCGCCGAAGCGCCCACAGGCCGCAAGGTCGAGCCTACACTGGAAAAAGCGTGGCACGCCATTTGATCAATACGTTTGTCCTCTCCATCCTTGAGTGTAGTGGAGTCAGGAAGTACAGGGGCATCCACCTCAGGAGGTGATGACCAACGTTTAACCGTATCAGCTGGAAAGGGATATTTTTAGTCCCAGCCCAAGGGAATGACATGAAGCCGCGCAGGATTCTCCCATTCTTTAAAAATATCATCAAAATGCTTTTGATTTGGAAATTCCAAACGAGGTTTAGAGGCTCCAAAGAATTCCCCTCTCGAGAGGGACTACTTCAGGAGGAGTAATAACAAAAACCTCAAATAACTGGGCAAGAGCTTTTGGGGTAACCACAACACTCTCTTCACCCTGCTCACCTTCAGTACCAACAAATTGCTGTTCGTCAGAAACATCTGAATCCTCATAGAATTCCCCTTCTTCTAACTGAGAAGGGTCAGACCAATCAAAGCAATTCGCAATTGTCCAACTCACTTGCCAAGACGGCATGAGTCAAATGCTTTCTTTTAGCCGAGGCCTTCTTAGCCACAGAGGTAGACAAATCCTTCAAGATGAGCCAATCTGGCACATAAATCAGAATGCGACTCAACACCCATGACAATATCACTGGGGGTACGGACAAGACATGGCGGAGTAGCAGAAGAGGCAGTAGCCGCAGACCCTGAAGCCTGGGCCCCAGTTTGCTGCATAATGGTTAATTGTGCACAAGGGACGCAAAGAATTGCGTTATCCCAACAAGGGATGCCCCACATCCAAAACATTGCCTGTGCCAAGGGAATTGCAAGCCCATTAATCTGAAATGCCTCCATATGATGCGTTAGTATTATACTTATAATTGATTATAGTTGCCAAGTATATCTGGGTCTTACGCAATTGCTACCCGGGATGCCCCTTCAAGTCCCAAGTGGGAGTTTTTTTTTTTTTTTTTTTCCTTTTCCCCCCAAAATTTTTTTTTTTTAGCCGAGGCCTTTCTGGCCACAGAGCTAGAAATAGCTTTCTGAATATTAGCCATCTGGCACACATCAGATTGCGGCTCCCCAACTGTGACATCATCTGGGGTACGGATAAGGCGGGGTGGGGTAGGAGAAAAGGCCAGGGCCACAAACCCAGAGACCTGGGCCCCCAACTGCTGTGTTATGGCCTGCTGAGCACAAGGTATGCAAACAAGTACATTATCCCCCACAAGGGATACCCCACAATCCACACACTGCCGGGACTGTCCCAAGGGGAGCCTAAGCCCGGTATCCTGGGAAGCTTCCATATGGTGATCTTTAAGGTAGTCGCAATGACCAGAGGGAATTACGCTGTTAAAGCTACCCGGGATGCCCTTTCAAGTTTTTGTTTTTTTTTTAAATCCTTTAGGACTATTTAAGGGCAGACTAGATGGAGCATAAGGTCTCCTTCTGCCGTCAACCTATTGTTGTTGGTCTTTAACACATGATAACCCAGGTAACATGAATATAGGTCCACCTTAAAGTGGAACACAAAACCTGAACATAAGGGCAGGAGGACATAAGCCAAACATACACATCACTCAAAACCAATACATATATCTGTGTATCTATAAGACAGATTTTCTTCAGTAGTCATAACCCAGCATATCTAGAGTCAAGGCTCCAAGAAGGCTGGACAACAGGCCAGCTGCTCCAGCCACAAGTAATGGCTTTAGCAGCAGTTAGGCTTGCACACAAGCGTAGGTGAGGCAGCTCAGCACAGGGGAGTGTTTACAAAGAAACTCCAGCCTGTGCAATCAAAGTGTTCTCTCTAGACAGAGCTGGAGCTAGCTACTGAAAAATACCATTGAGTGAATCAGAGCAAATATATACATAAGAATATATAACACAAGTGGCCGAATTTGAAGATTACACCATCTATTTTAAAAGCAAAGACTTGCCACAAGCTGAGCTTCCTGCGATACTTGTGCTGTTGAATAGTGCTAAACACACACAGAGACACACACTTTTCCCATGTGATTTTTTTAGATTCATTATGGGAGAAAGGCCACCCCCCTCCTCCCCCCAAGGGGCACGGAAAGACACTGCAGGGGGGGGAACCCACACCAATAGGTGAAAGGGCAAGAGGGACAGGGCATCCCAAGCCAGGGATCACCAACTCGGACACTGCCTACCCCTTAGTATGGGGCCTCACGGGGGGGAGCAAGCTCCCCTATGCACCCAGAGGTGCTGCTACCATTGCCCGAGCCTGCAGCCTAAGCTGGGAGGCATATTGTTATAGCTTAATTTTTAAAAGAAAAAGAAGTCCGGGCAGAAATAGACAAAAAAATGCCGGGGTACCTGCAAGGAGGAGAGAGTCATCTTCTGACTTGCTTCGCCGACTGCAGAGACAAAAGACTGAGGAATAGTGGGAGGAACCCGGTACTTATGGACCAGGAGGCGCTCCTTTTTCCATGTCATCTCTGCAAGATCGCCCTCTACAGGCCGGTTTCCCAAGTGTCATGTATCTTTGGAAGTGGGGTGTGCGACATAGTAGAATAGTAATCCACCGCCATCTGGAGGACGTCTGCGAACCAAACTCTTCTTGGGCAGCGAGGGGCCACCAGAACAGTCGGTACCCCCTCCGGGGCTACCTTGCGCAGCAAACGACCCAGAAAAGGGAAGGGAGGAAAGGCATAGAGAAGACGAAACTACATCCAAGGAATTGCCAGGGCGTCTGTGGCATAGGCTAGAGGATCTCTTGACAAGGAGATGAACTTTGGAAGCTTGCGGTTGTGACGGTCCACATCCGGTTAACCCCAGCGGTGACACAGGATCTTGTTGCTGAGGGACCATTCCCCCAGACGAGACGTACCTCTGCTCAGGGAGTCTGCCTCCTGGTTCTCCACTCCCAGGATGTAAACCGCCGAGATGCAGGGAACATTCTCCTATGCCCAGGACAGGATCAGTGACACCTCCTTGAGGGCTCATTTGCTCCGAGTCCCGCCCTAATGATTGATGTAGGCGACCGCCGTCTGATTGTCCGATCGGACCTGGACCGCACGACCCCAAAGGTGCGGCGTCAACTGCGGACAACTGATCGCCCTCAACTCCAGAAGGTTGATGGGCACATGAGCCTCCTGCAGGCTCCACTGGCCGTGGAACTTCAGAGATCACCAGAAGCCTCCCCAACCAGTCAGACTGGCGCCCGTGATGACAATCTCCCAGCATGGAGGGAGAAAGGACCTGCCCACTAGAAGGTTCCTCGGATCCAACCACCATGGAAGGGACTGCTTGGCCGAAGGGGACAGTGTAAATTCTTGCTCCAGGGACTCCGGGGACCGATCCCAAGCGGCCAAGAGATTCAACTGAAGAGGTCTCATGTGGAACTGAGTGAAGGGAACGGCCTCGAAGCAAGACACCATGAGGCCCACCAACTGCATCCCCAGACGGATGGAGGGATGTGGATGCGACAACAAGGTCCACACCTGTGTCTGAAGACCCTCCACCTTCTGCTGAGGAAGGAAAACCTTGACCCGAGACGTATCCAACGTCATGCCCAGGAAGGACCTCACCAATGACGGAGTTATTGAAGACTTGGGATAATTAATCACCCAACCGAAAGCCTCAAGAGTGGACAAGACCTTCTGGGATTGAGCGGCAAATTGTCCAGATAAGGAAGAATGCGAATTCCCTGGCCCCTCAGGAGGGCCATGACACCCAACACCTTGGTGAACACCCGAGGAGCCGAAGAGATACTGAACGGCAATGTCACAAACTGGTAGTGTTGGTCCTCCAAGGCGAACCTCAGGAACTTCTGATGTCCCTGGAAGATAGGAACGTGCAGATAGACATCCTTGGTGTCCACCATGGTCATGAAATCACCGGACCGAAGGGAGCTCACCGCTGACCGTAAGGGTCTTCATGCGGAAGTGTTTGAACCTGACAAATCTGTTGAGACCCTTCAGATCCAGGATGGGCCTCAGAGAGCCGTCCTTGAGCACCGTGAAAAGATTGGAGTAGAACCCCCGACCCCGTTCCTGAAGAGGCACCGGGCAAATCACTCCGGATGACAGGAGACGCTGGACAGCCAACCTCAGGCCCTGTGCCGTCACAGGGTTTGGGGAAATCCGGGACCGAAGAAACCTTGGGGGTGGCCGAGCTGCGAGCTCTATCTTGTAGTCGGAGGACACCACCTCCTGAATCCACCGGTCCGAGACGTGCCGTCTCCAGACGTGAGCAAAGAGCAGAAGCCATCCCCCCACCCGGATGGGTGAGGGCGCCTCCCCATGCCTGAGGGGGTTTGGAGGGGGGCTTAGGCTTGGATACCCAGGAGAGGCCGGGGCGACTGCGGCCCCTACCTCGTCCCCAGGATTCCCTGCGACCACCAGGGAAGGAAAAGCCGCACCCCCTCGGAAGGGCCGAAAGGAGGAAGACCCCCCGAAAGGGCCGTGAATGCTTCCGGCACTGGGGAAGCCGACAATCCTTGTGCAAGCGATCAAGACGCTCCCCAAAGAGACGAGTCCCATGAAGGGGAGTCTGGTGAGAGACTTCTTGGCGGCAGCATCGGCCGCCCACTGCTGCACCCAAAAAGACCGGCGGAGAGCAACCGGCAGACCCAAAGCCCTACCGCCAAGCCGGACGGCATTAACCATGGCTGAGAGCACAAAAGCAATAAAGTCAGCACAAGTTCCTTATACTCACCTGCTCGTTTGCGGGAACGAGTAGCCTCAGCAAGGCGTTTGACTCTCTTTTTAATGGCAATGGAGACAATGGCCACGGCGCACACATGGCGCAGGCCAGCCCCCACAAAGGTGAAGGCATGGCAGGCAAGCTGGTCCATGTACCGATCAGCATTATCATGTAAGGTAGTAGTGTCCGGAGACGGCATCACAGAAGTATTGGAGAGCCCCAGGATAGGAGCGTCCACCTCCGGGGGACAAGACCAAAGATGGACCAATTCCTCCGAAAAGGGGTACCGCTTGTCCAGCCCCTTGGGCACAAAGGGCAGTTTATTAGGCTTTTCCCATTCCTTAAACTCCATCTTGGAGAAATGTCCCTGCTCCGGGAACACCAGGCGCTGCCTATCAGGACGGAAAAGCTCCCCCTGCTTCTTTGTCGCCTTAGGGAGAACCAGGTGCAAGGTATCAAAAACCGCGGACAACAGCCTATCCGTGTCGTCAGGGAGCCCCATGTCCTCATCCGAGGAAGATCCAGGGTCACTGTCAAAGTCGCCCGAACGGTCTCCGGAAGAGTCAGAATCATGGAATAACTCACCCATGGAGTCACGACCGCCAGTAGCCTCATAGGCATCATCATCGGCAAAGAGAGAGTAGGCTGGTTCCAAATGCCGCTTCTTACTGAAAGCCTTGCCGGCCGGCGGGCCTGCCTAGTGCAGTTCAAGACTGGCCACTCGCAACGCCAGGTCTGAGTGGGACCCCCGGCTCACACCCTCACTGGGGGCCAAATGCAGACGCGGGGGGTGTCGGCGAAGCCGCAGGCAAAAGGGGATATGTAAGAGGGACGCTAGGCCCAACCTGTTCCGCAATAACGCTCTGGGTGCGGGGGGCGCAAACCGCGCTGCGGCCGCTCACAGGGGATATGCCACACACAAGACACATCAGAGCCCACCCCGAGGGGCCCCCAAGCTCGCTATCCCCAGAAGCCTCCATATGGTGATTAAGCAAATAGAGCGCCAAAGTAATGGGCGCTGAAGGCCCAGATCTGGGATGCCCCACAGCCAGTATAATGTGGACCGAGGGGGGGGGGGAGGGGGTGTAGGACCGGGAGAAACCACGAGTGATGAGGGACCCGCCTGGAATACACAATAGGAACAACAATGAGCATCCCATAGCACATGCACACTAACAAAGGATAATGAAACACAAGAGGAGGAGGGACTCACGGACCGGGAGCAGGCCAGGT
Organism: Gastrophryne carolinensis; assembly: GCA_027917425.1. NCBI lineage: Eukaryota > Metazoa > Chordata > Amphibia > Anura > Microhylidae > Gastrophryne > Gastrophryne carolinensis. Next base: position 296,310,520 of record CM051235.1, on the reverse strand, counting down.
AACTCCTGTGCAGCGCATCAGGAAGAGGATCCTCAGTGCGGTGACACACAGCCGCTTTCACTAGGGACCAGAGAGCACGTGTCAAGCGAGCGTTCCGGAGCCGCCCGTCTTGGCCAAAGAAGAAGAAGAGAGGCTGGTACTCCAGTATCCCCCAGTGCAGCCAGATCATCGAGGGAGTCCTTCCAGAGGTGCCACAAGCAGAGGGCGCGTCCTGCAAAATGGCGCCGGGCGAGGAGACCGTACGGTACCTCGCAGGGCAGGGCGCGCTGCGATGACGCAGATAATGGTGCCCGGAGATAGGGCAGCAAGGGACTCTCTCTCCCCCCACATAGCAAGCCCCTGTCGTGTGGTGCAAGTAGCGCATGCGGAGGGGCCACCGCCAATGGACCCCCGCTGTGGTGGCAGAATCCCCCCCCCCCCCTGGCCAGCGGAGAGAAGTGCAGGCACAACAGGGTCACATGAGAAGGGGGGAGAGCAAGGGAAGAGCAGCCCCACCGGCCTGGACAGCACCAAGACAGCACACAAGGCACACCAATAAACAGTGAAAACATGCAACAGCAGCACACAAAAAAAACAGGCAAGGGTCCTCGGGTGGTTTCTCCCCCCCCCCCCCCCAAATAGGCTCACCATAGCCTATGGCCGGCTATCCTTTGGATACAGGGTCTGCGGCCCAGAGCACAGCTCTGTGAGCACACGACCCCAGGTGCTCCCCTACCATCACCTGAACCTTCAGCTGGGGCTGGGAGGCAGAATGGGTCCAGAACAGGTGGGAATAGGCCTGCAAGGCCGACGGGCTTGGGACACCCCACTCGCCTGCGAAAATCCAGAGAGATTCATCTTCAATCTTCGCAGTCAGGACTGCAAAAAAAACACTGGGTATTATGGGTAATTTCCTGCCTTTTATAGGCCGGGAGGAGCCACAAGTCTTTTTGCAGTCGACTGCGCCACCTTGTGGCGGATAACCCAAATGTGAAGAATTGAAGATGAAGCAACCCGTGCTGGAATACCCAGAAAATAGAGGCCTTCCTAAGTAAAAATCCAACAAGAAAACGGAAGAGATAAATGAATTATCCAGTTTCATATTTGCAGTTTGACTGGACTGCAAAAGTGCAGCCAGTATAGTAATGTATATATAGGCCAGGAGGAACCACACCTTCTGTCTTGCAATCCACACCCTTGAGAGTTAACGACGACAACCTGCAGTGGAATAAAAGCAGTTTCAGTGTCACCGTAAGTCAAGAGGAAGTATTTCACCCAAATAGTCAACTGTTACTTGGTACAACATAATCGGGGTGCCTCAGAATTGGCAAGGTCATATGCAAAAGAAAAAATGTAGTAGATAATGTATACACATTAATAATGTTGCTAAACGCATGATGCTCGAGCATTATGGTTATCTCTGAGACCATGTTGGAAACTGGGTTCCTCCTGTCACATACCACAATAAGCATTGAAGAAACAGGGCCTTTTCTTTAGCATCCCCCTCCTGAACTGAGGTGCTTTAAGACCCAGTGATTGGATTAAGAACTGGGTGCCCTGCAGGATGATTAGCGTTTAGGAGAGACGCTCTGTGTGTTAAGGTCACAAGTCTGCAATTTATGTCACAATGAATATTGCCAGTCCTTGGAATAAATGGTTCACAAGTCGAAGTAAACAGTATACACAGCTGTAAATGTAAATGCAGGTGGTCAAATAATCTTATTAGGAACATTTATTAAACAAAACAAAAAAAAAAAAAACATTGGCCTTTACGAAAAGCTGACAGACAAAACAAGTAATAAGCAATAAAGCTTAGAAAATTTGTTTAATTTAATGCAATGTTGTACTACATGAAACAGCTATACATTTAAAGGTACATGACATACATTTGAATGACAGTTTCCCTTTAATCATTATGTGAAACTAAATGTTAAAAAGGTAAATATAGCATTAAAGCAAAGGCTGGATAACCATTCTGCTGTGCAAAAGCAAAGGGTAAAAAAAAAAAAAAAAAACCTGCAAATGACTTTGGTGTGGTGGACTGATGCTAAGTATATTAAGTGAGTGACTGCATTGGAGAGTGGCTATGTATTTACAGTATGGTACAGTAAATTACATTGGAAATTTAATACAAACAAGAAACCAGCTACACTGTACATTAAAATGGTAAAACAAGTTGCATATTATAGATGCACCACTTTAAATAAAATTGTTTCAGGTAAAATAAGAGGTCTTGTGATAAACAGTGTGCTCATGTGGTTGTAGATAGGTGTAGTCATGTGTGGTAAGAAATGGAAAAAAATCCACACAAAAGTACACTTATTTTGAAAAGGGATACAGTATGCTTAAAATAGGTTATGTTATGCAACCGTACTGAAATGAATAGTAAATTGGAACTAAAATTACACTGCTTCCCAGAGTTGCATTTTCTGTAGTATTTTGACATGATTCTACAATAAATAAAATGATCTTATTAAAAGGCAGGTATGCGGATTAAAATGTCCATCACATTTAACTCATAGCTCATCTATAACACTATGATTTTCGCTTTTTCACTTTCTTTTACACATGAAACATAGTTGTATACACCATATTCAGTATATTTTGCATAGGGCTCCCATAACAGACACTAAAAACAGTGACTGCTTTTAATATGAAGTTGCTCATTCTGGAATCTTTTAAAATGGACACCATTTGGGTTACTGCATGACACACAGAACAGTTGTATTAAACGCGGTCTTCTAAAGTTTTGGACCAATTATATGGGCACACATGCATTGGAAATAATTTCCAGTTGTGGCAAATGGGGCTGTCCTAAGAAAACTAGTACAAATGGGAGTTGAAATATGATCTATATTACAATGTGCAATGAGATATTCTGCAGCCATGCCACACACTCTACTGATGAATACAACAAAATGCACTGCAAGACATTGGCTCCACGGCAAAGTGGCGTCACAATTACCTTTAAGTAACAAATTATAATGTACATCACACTTTATAGTATTACTTATAGGAAGACAATGACAATCCACTATTGTGGAAAGTTTAAAATTTTACCTGACTGAATAATGATTAGCTGCAAAATTGTCCAGAGGAAGATTTGGATGCATCCCCCAGAAAAAAAAATCATTTTCCCTTTCACAGGGAGATAGAAGCTCTAACAATCCCTTAAATTTCAAGGATTTAGAATGTTTTGTTTCAGCACTAGAAGTTAGTGGAGTTTAATCCAGCTCCTCAGAATACATGTTGCCATTTCCCTCTGGCATTGAAGGAGAGTTTAGCAACTTACACAGTAAATAGCCCAATACGAACACCAAGAATGATTTTGTGTAAGTGGGTAATAATGGACTAAATACTAAAATATAGAGTGCCTTCTTATGCAGCTAATTACTGTGCTAGCTGCCAATATGAGGTTGGATCCTTTTGCTAGGACGGATAGTTATCAATACCAAAAGGAATGACAAAATACAAAAACAGTGATAATACAGTTCTAGAAAACTAGTTACTGTTTCCAATAAGCTTAAAAGAGGACAATAAAAAGGTACAGAAATAGAACATGCTTTAGATGCCAATAAGATAATGTGTATGCCATAGCAAGCATGCTTATTATATTCTGCATATATTTTGGCTTGGAGACAAAATAAATATTTTACTAGCGTAAGATTCTGAACAATACAACTGTGACCCATCTTCGTTCTATAAAGAACCATGCTTTATACATATATATTATAATATGTATATAAACCATAATCTGGCTTGTATGCACTCTGTTATTCTGCTTCTCCTGCAGGTAACAATGCTGTTCACCAAAACTCCAAAAAAACGCACACAAAAACAAAACAAAAAAAAAAAAACACTCAACGCTCTCTCATAGGTATTTCAATTGGTACAGCTGCATATAATTCCAGAAAGAACAGGAAAATATGCCAATTAAATATGGTTAATACATTTATCAAGTGACCACCATCTCGTTTCAACCTTCACTAACATAAGCTTAGGTTAAAGAGCTTGTAATTAATACTAGGCTTAACTGCAGCTTCAGATGCTAAGCCTGATTTAGAATTATCCTATTCTATAGCAAATGTCCTTCCAAGTTTTGAAATTATAATAAAAAAAAGCTCACAGCACATTTATGTAAATATTATATATATATAATATGATATATACACGCATTTTTTTACCACAGTTAAAAATAAAAAATAAACACAATCTTTGGAACAAAATTAACACACAAGAAAAAAACAAAATGCAGAAATAAAAATAACAGATTTGAAAAGTAAGCTGAGGTATAAAAAAAAAGTCTTGTGTTGGTTTTGAATATATTTCGGTAGAACTCATCCATCTGACTGAAAATTCCTGGAGAAGATTTTCTTTTTAAGTATTGCAAAAGCCAGGCCTCACAAACTTTGATAGTTGAGGGAAAGGGAAACAGGCACATGGGGAGAGATGGGCAGTTTTGTCCAGATTTTAAAGGGAATTAACAGGCTTATGTCACTTCAGTACGGAGCAAATCGGCTGTAGCCGCCTCTGTATAAACTCGCCTGTAAAAAGAAAAAAAAAAAAAAAAAAAGATTGGGGTTAAGAGTCCACCATTGATGCAAATAAAAGGTTTTCAGTAAACTGCAAATAAATACATGCATGCATATCAGTAGGGATGCCAGCCTAAAAAAAATAAATAAAATAAATGCAGCACCTTCTACTAATAAACTTTACAGCTGAGGAGATGGACAGTAATGAGAATGAGCTTTTAGTCAAGTAGCCAAGACTTAAATGTAATACATAACCACACAAACATGTAGAGTGCTTTTATTCATTTACAAATGTGGTAATACATTATATATACACTGCTAGAATCACAAGAAGTTTTACTGGCGTTATAAACCCAGTTTCCCCAAAAATAAGCCCTAGTAGGATTTTTCAACATTTTTTACTAATGCGTGCCCTACCCTGAAAATAAGCCCTTAACAGAGGGACAGGAACGGGTGTAAAGGAGGGCGAGTTAACATCAAGTCACCCAGGTAGGCTTGTCTGTCGGGAGTGAAATGCCTGGTTTTGCTGGCTCTACCCCAGCCTTCCGCCATGCCAGGCACCAACTGGCTCTGTGCATGTACTGTACGCTGCCATCTTCAAAGCGGTAGAACTGGCAAAGCTACACGTGCAGTCTCACTTGTAGAATTGTTTTCTCTCTTCTTCCACTCCATGGCATCACCAAATCATACAAATGGGTTAACTTTTGACTGAAAGGCGGGACTGCAAGATAAAAAGGTGTGGTTCCTCCCGGCCTATATATACACACTTCCGGCTTCTCTACACAATCCAGTAATAGAAAAGAAGTAGACAGCTACCCAGGTGGATGGAGGCATCCTAAGAAGCCCCATGTCTAGTTGGAGACAAGGAGAGACGAAATAAGCTCCTCTCTTCTCATCCCTCTTTTTTAATGTGGATCAATTATTTATATTTATAAAAGCTCCACTAGGACTATGGCATCCAAGGAATAGCTATAGTAGCCTAGCAGATAGGGTGGACCGAACGCCCTGGAGTGGAAGAAGAGAGAAAACAATTCTACAGGTGAGAATCACTGAATTGTCTTTTCTCTCATATTTCACTCCAGGGTATCACCGAATCATACAAAGGGGGCCTTCAAAAGCAGTGTCCTTGATTGAGTGTGAGAGCCCAAGTATTGATCTTATTCCTCTAATGTGAGGAGTAAGCCATTACAAAAAAAAAAAAAAATCACCCTTAGCGGAAGAGCTTACTACCGTCTACAATCACCCTTACAGGAAGAGCTTACTACCGTCTACAATCACCCTTACAGGAAGAGCTTACTACCGTCTACAATCACCCTTAGCGGAAGAGCTCACTACCGCCTACAATACCTTTCTACTAAAGGCAGCATCCGCCAAGGTCTACCTTTTAGTGCATGCGCAGTCCAGGAACCCACACATGTTCACCGCCACTCAGATGTGAGCTTACCAGAGAGAACTGTGATCAACGCCTTGGTTATTTAGGTATCTCAGAGTAAGGTCCTTTTCCAAAGTCAAGGATTTTGTATGCCAGTACTCCAGAGATCAGTAAATGCTTCAATACCACCATCACCAAAAGGCCATATGGAAAGAGCACAAAAACTTCTAGAGCAACCCCGTTTATATAACGAAAGCAGGCGGGCGACTACTACGCCGAGACCTTAGAATCCTTTGAAAAAGCTGACATTTAGTGAAACGTGTGCAGGGCAGTGGCAGTTACATTTAACCCTTTAACCCGCCAGCCTACCTTGAGATTTTGTCACCCTTTGTTGCCAGACCATTTTGCACTATTTTGTGCTCCCCATGTTCAACTGATTTTTGAAGGGATTTCCAGGGATTTCCCAGGAAAGTTATATATTGTTTTTTTCAGCAGAGCCTGGGCTTTAACATGAAATGTCTTGTTTGTCATTTTCTAAGTGTATTCTTAATATTTTGGGGTGAAAATTGTGCAAATAAAAAAACTTCACAATTTGTAGTGTTTTTTTGTAATAAAAAAATGTAAGTTTGTCAATAAAATCTTATTGCGTGTGAAACCCCAATTTCTCCCGGTTACAGCGATACCACATATGTATAGGTAGACACCCTTTCCTGTTCAGGAGACTCCCCCAAACTGAAAACGTAAATTTTACGTGGCTGGTGTTTACCTTATGAATTATCTCAGCCCAGAATTTTATCCAGATTTGGCAACGGGCAGATAGCGGAGGAGGGAAAATAGGACTGCACAGGATATTACATTTCTTGCCTATATGTCTGTCGTTTTTGTAAGTGCAATTTTTACTATTAAAACGTATTTCGTTGCACTAGATGTTTTTGTGCTCTTTGACTTTGGAAAAGGACCTTACTCTGAGATACCTAAATAACCAAGGGGTTGATCACAATTATCTCTGGTAAGCTCACATCTGAGTGGCAGTGACCACGTGTGGATTGCTGGACTGTGCACGCACTTTAAGATATCTAGCTTGATTTTTTGAGGAAGCGTTTCCATTTGAGGATCCTTTCCCAGAGGTTGTGCATGTGCCTTGGGACAAATATGACACTAATTGATGAAATTTGTTTAAAAAAACATTTTTTTTTTGCTCTGTCATTATTTTACATTTCTGTTGAAGACTATACTGGGATAGGAGTCTGGCACGCGATAGCATTATTGTCACTATTCTATTGAAATATTTGAAGCTCAGTGTAAACAGTTTGAATTTTCTTTAGTACTGCCTGCCTAATCCATCGGCTGATGGTAGACTTATTTGGCAGTAGACCCTTCCTTGGGCCTTCAAATATAATAAATAAGGAGTCGGCTCCTCAGGTAAGCAGGGACAGGACCAGGCCGATGAAGCAGAGTATAGCACAATTTCTCTCCCCTTCTTCCATCCCGACAAGACCTGGAAGTGGCGCAACATTCGTCGCTTAGCAGGGAACCCGCAGGAGTCCTTAGCTAAGCAGGGACAAAACTAGGACGATGGAGCCTAGAAGAGAGCGTTCTGTCCCGTCTATCCTGCCTTTCTCGCTGCCTGCAGCTATTTCCGAGTGTGAACGCTACCGAAGCCCTTCAGCCTGTCACATCGTAGTGTGTCGAGCAGCAGCCACAGTAGCATCCTGCACTCCCTCCTGCCACCCGGCAAATGAAACCCATCCCATGTGGTAGGGGTGAATAGGGGAGATGAGTGTGGGGGGGGGGGGGGGGGAAGAGAATAGGGACCCAGCAACCCCAGCTTCTCTAATCGAAATCACCGCTTACCCCCCCCCCCCCCCGCCACTATTTGTCAGGGAATAGAGAATCTGACCAGTCTCCGGGATAGCAAGCCGCCTCCAGAGCCGGGAAATGGATTTGCCTGCATCAAACCTATAACGCCGGATACTTACCTAAACCCTTTGATTCAGGAGCTAGTGGTCTGGCTCCTACCCAGGCAAGAACACAAAAACAACTGGAGACTGGAAGGAGGGGCTAAAGTTTTATCAATTTCTGGTGGTCACGTGTTCCAACGTAAAGGGGGAGACATGAAAACTTGAAAAAAGTATACTGCCCGGAGGATGTTATGAGAAAATACTGTTTTGAGAGTACTCACCTTTAAAACGGATATTATAAGTGTGACATACACTCCGCTTCAACTCTTCATGACATTTGGGTTATTCTCCAGTAGAGGGCGAACTTCTGCAGAGATGAATGCAAAAAAGGAGCTCCTCCCAGTCCATAAATACCTGGGACCTCCCACCAATTCCCCAGTGTAAGATAGCAGTAAGGGGATCAGGAAGAACCAAATACAACAATACTAACAACCAAGAAACAATGGTTCACCATATAAAGGATTCGGAATACCAAAAAAGAGTGGGTCAAGCGGAGTGTATGTCACACTCATAATATCCGTTTTAAAGGTGAGTACTCACAAAACGGTATTATTCCAAGTGTGACATACACTCCGCTTCAACTCTTCATGACATTTGGGACATCCAATAGCAGTGTCCGTCATGGGTGGGAACCATAAACAGTAAAGAATGCACCAACTTAAACCACTGCAGCTTGCAGAACCTTGCGGCCAAAAACGGCATCCGCTGAAGCCCGCACATCAACCTTGTAAAACTTGGGAAAAGTATGAACGGAAGACCAAGTAGCAGCCTTACAAACTTGTTCAACCGAAGCCTGGTGCTGAAAAGCCCAGGACGCACCAACAGCACGAGTAGAATGCGCAGTGACCCTAAAAGGGGGAGTCCTCCCCTTAGCAGAATAGGCCCCAACAATAGCCTGACGAATCCATTTGCTAATGGTAGACTTGGCAGGCACCAAACCTTTCCTGGGCCCACAGGGCACCACGAAAAAGGCATCCGTCTTGCGGAAAGAAGAAGTAGTCACCAAATAGTACTTAACACAGCGAACCACATCCAAATTGTGCAAAACCCTCTCCTTGTCATTGCTAGGCTTAGGACACAAGGAAGGGAGAACAATATCCTGATTGAGATGGAAAGCAGAAACTACCTTAGGAAGGAAATCTGGTTTAAAGCGAAAGACCACCTTGTCCTGGTGTCTTTCAAAGTAAGGGGCCTGAATTGACAGAGCCGCCAACTCAGACAAGCCGAACAGAGGTAATAGCCACCAAGAAGGCAACCTTTTGAGTGAAAACAAAGAGCAATATCCTGTAACGGCTCAAAAGGAGGACCCTGGAGAGCCAAAAGAACCAAATTCAAATCCCAAACAGGAACCATAGCCTTCCGAGGGGGTCGAACATGAGTGACCCCCTGGAAAAAAAAGTCTTAACCAGCGGGTGTAAGAAAAAATAACTTTGGAAGAAAACAGACAGAGCAGAGACCTGCCCTTTCAAGGTACTAAGCTGGAACCCAAGATCCAAACCGTGCTGAAGAAACTCCAAAATCCTAGGGATCAAAAACACCCTGCAAGGCAAGGCCCTAGCCTCACACCAGTCAATATAGGACCGCCAAGTCCTATAGTAAACGCCAGAAGAGGACTGCTTCCTTGCTCTAATCAAGGTCTGAACAACAGCCTCAGACAAACCTTCCTCCTTCAGAATGAAGGTTTCAGCAGCCAAGCCGTCAAAACCAGCGTTGGTAAATTGGGATAAAGTAGTTGACCCTGAGATAACCGATCCGGAAACATGGGAAGCCGGTACTGATCTACCGCCAGCCTTACAACGTCTGCGTACCAAACCCTTCTTGGCCACCTTGGAGCCAACAGGATTGCTGGTGCCCCTTCCAGAGCCAGTTTGCAAACTACCTTGCCCAGCATGGAGAAGGGAGGAAACAGGTACAGAAACACCAGATCCTTCCAAGCAAGGGATAAGGTATCCACTGCCAGAGCTAGAGGATCCTGACACAAAGGCCAGGAGTTTGTGATTGTGCCGTGAGGCAAAGAGATCCACCTCCGGAGTCCCCCACTTGCGACAAAGAGACCGGAAAACCCCGGGGTTGAGACCACTCTCCTTGGCGAGAGGACCCCCTGCTCAGGGTGTCCGCCTCAGTGTTCTCCACACCCGGAAAGTAGATTACCGAAATGCAAGGAACATTGCTCTCCGCCCAATGCAGGATCAGAGAGACTTCCCTGAGGGCACTCCTGCTGCGAGTCCCTCCTTGGTGATTGATGTAGGCTACCGCCGTCCGATTGTCTGAACGAATCTGAACCGGAAGACCCTGTAAGTGCGATGTCAGCCGTGACAGGACAAGCCAGATGTCTCTGAGCTCTAAGACATTGATGGGGTTGTGAGCCTCCTGAGGACCCCACACCCCACTGAACTGATGACTTTTCCAGAAACCTCCCCAGCCCGACAGGCTGGCATCCGTGGTAACCGTTTCCCAACGAGGAACCAGAAAGGATCTGCCCCTCAACAGGTCGCTCGACTCCAGCCACCACCGAAGGGACTGCCGAACCCTGGGAGACATCCGAAACGGTTGATCCAATGGCAGCGGACACCTGTCCCAATGCATCAATAGATGAAGTTGAAGAAATCTCCTGTGAAACTGCGCAAACGGGACCGCCTCGTAGGAGGCCACCATCAATCCCACCAGTTTCATCCCCTGCCGGATAGAGGGGCAAGGATTGGCCATAAGAAGGCGGATCAGATCCTGAATCCCCTGCACCTTGGTCTGGGGTAGAAACGCCTGAATGGTATCCAGATTCATGCCCAGGAATGAAATCACCCGTGATGGCGAAAGAGGACTTGGGGCAGTTGACCACCCACCCGAACCTCTCCAGGGTCGACACCACCTGGCGAGGGAAGAAGCTGAAATCAATAGGTCATCCAGATACGGCACAATGCGAATTCCCTGAGCTCTGAATAGGGCCATTATGCCCGCCAGAACCTTGGTGAAGACCCTCGGCGCTGAGGTCAACCCGAAGGGAAGGGCTACAAACTGAAAATGTTGATCTTCCACCGCGAACCTGAGGAATCTCTGATGCGCTGGAACAATTGGAACATGCAAATACGCATCCTTGATGTCTATGGATGTCATGAAATCCCCTTGACGAAGGGAACTGATGGCCGAGCGCAGAGTCTCCATGCGGAACTTCTTGGTTCTGATGAATCTGTTGAGGACCTTGAGGTCCAGAATGGGTCTTACAGAATCTTCTTTCTTGGGGACCGTGAAAAGATTGGAGTAGAAACCCCTGCCTCTCTCCGACGGAGGCACCGGGCATACAACTCCCATACCCAGAAGGTATTTTACTGCTAACAGGAGCCCCTGTGCAGCCTGAGGGTCCAAGGGCACCCGAGACCTTAAAAATCTTGAAGGAGGCCAGTACTCGAACTCCAGTTTGTACCCGGGGGAGACCACTTCCAAGATCCAATTGTCTGTGACCTCCCGGGCCCAGACCTGGAAGAAGAGTTGCAGCCACCCCCCCACCAGTGCGGGTGAGGGCGCCCCTTCATTGCTGAGCTGGTTTACTCGCAGGCTTGGGCTTGGAACCCCAGGCAAAAGCGGACGGGCCCGACCTCACCCTTAAGTCGAGAGTTAACCCATTCATATGATTCGCTGACACCCTGGAGTGGTATAAGAGAAAATACAAGTCTGTGACACTCACCTGTAGAATTATTTTCTCTTCTACATCCATTCCAGGCCATCGGCTCCAGAAATAAATGGGTTAATTTCTGCACGGAGAACGGGGAGTGCAAGATAGAAAGGTGTGGCTCCTCCCAGCCCTATATACTTCCAGCTTGCACAACACAAGTCAATTGAAAGGCAGTAGAACCACCGTCTGGGAGGCTCAGGCAGCCAAGATCTATAGGAGAAAAAAAAAAATATAATCCACACCTTTCTCCACTTATTTTCTTTCTCAAATGCTTTCTTTTTTTTTTTTTTAATGCTGAACACACTATTTACATATATACAAAAACACCAGGACTAGGCATCTAAGGAATAGAAAACCATAACCCAGTAGAAGAGAGGGCCTGGCGGCCTGGAATGGATGTAGAAGAGAAAACAATTCTACAGACGAGTGTCACAGAATTGAATTTTGTCTCCCAATCCATTCCAGGTAGTCAACTAACTCCAAAAGCAGTGTCCTACATCTGGGCGGGATCCCGAAGCGTAAAGAGTAGCCAAAAACATATTGATTAGTGTGAGTAAAACCTACCAAAAGCGGTATCTGCCAAGGCTCTAACATCTACCTTCTAGAACTTGGCAAATGTATGAACCGAACACCCAGTAGCGGCTTTACATACCTGTCCCACCAAGGCCTAGAATGGAGTGGAATGAGCTGTATCCAGAAAGGGAGGTTCCTTTCCTTAGGGGGTAGTCAGGGCCTACGCTGCCAGTCTTATCCATTGGCTGATGGTAGCTGGCGGAAGACCCCTTCGAGGACCTTCGCATATAACGAACAAGTGTGATTTACGAAAAGGCTTCGTAGCAGACATATCTTAAAGCTCTTACTACGTCCAAAGAATGAAGGAGCCTTTCCTTGGGATTAGCTGGAACCGGACATGAAAGATGGTAAAACCACCTCCTCATTAAGATGGAAAGCAGAAACCACCTTGGGAAGAAAATCCGGCTTAAATCGGAAGCCTTATTCCTGTGTAACTCAAAATAAGGAGCTTAAACAGCGGCTAGTTCGGGAACCCGATGTACCAAAGTAATAGCTACTAGAAAAATTACCTTGAGAGTCAAAGTTGAAGAAGCCTTTATCAAGAGCCCAAACGGAGTGCCTTGCAGGGGCCAACAATACTAAACTCCAGTCCCAAACCTGTAAAATAGGCTTGCATGGTGGGCGCACAAGTGACTCCTTGGAAAATGGTCTTAAGCCTATTCTCTCCAATGGGTTTCTGAAGAAAGATGGATAGGGCAGAAACATGTCCCTTTAGCATGCTCAATTGGAGTCTACCCTCCAGACCCTTCTGTAGAAATTCCAGGACCCTGAAGAACCTTTCAACAATGGTTGGCACCCCTTCTCGAGCTACCTTCTTTGGGACCCCAGGCACCTCCCCAACCCGTTAGACTGGCATCCGTGGTGACCATCCCCCACGAAAGGTGGAAGAAAGGATTTCCCTATCAAATGTTGGGGATCCAGGCACCACAGAAGAGATTGCCTGACTGGATGTGTCAGAATAAACCAGTGATCCAGAGACTCCAAGGACCGTTCCCATACAGACAGCAACTCTGTTTGAGGCCTTCGAAGCAGGATACCATCAGACCTACTAGCAGCATCCCCTGAAGGATTGTTGGCCAAAGGCAGGTCAAGAGAACTAGTATATTGATTTGAAGCAATAAAAACTTCTGCTCTGGAAGAAACGCTTTGGCCTAGGCTGTGTCTAAGGAAATCCAAAGTCAAACACAATTGCGTCAACTGTGAGGTCTTTTCTGGGGATAATTGACTATCCACCCAAACTCCTCTAGTGTTGACAACACTGTCTGTGTATTCTTCTCGGCCTCCTGTAAGGACGGATCCCTAATCAGTAAGTCATCTAAGTAAGGGATTATGTGAATCCCCTGTGCCCTCAGAAAAGCCCTGAGCCCTGCTAAAACCTTGATAAACACCCTTGGAGCTGAGGACAGTCCGAAAAGCAGAGCCACAAACTGAAAACGTAGGCCATCCAGTGCAAAACGCAGATACTTCCGATGACCCTTTATATCTACTGTGATGTTACTTCAGCCGGGAGATTGTATATGTGGATATTAAGGATTCCATGCAAAAGTCTCTCAGACGGACAAACCTGTTTAGACCCTTCAGAACTAAAATGGGTCGCACCAATACGTCCTTCTTGGGGACAGTGAATAGAAGCGGAACCTCCACCCCCAAAAGGGCTGTGAGCCAGAGGACTTCCGCAAAGGAGGACGTACACCCCTCGTTTTAGTAAGTTTAGTTACCTCCTTAATCATATCAAGACGCTCCCCAAACAGTCGACCCCCCAGGAAGGGTAGATCCGTCAAAGACCTCTTAGAAGCACCATCTGCTGACCAGCCATGGGGAGCGTCGTAATGCAACTAGTAAGGCCGAAGCCCTGGCTTCTAATCTAACCAAATCACCCATAGCCGTAATGACATAACCGTTAATCTCCAAACAAGTCTTAACCAATCGGGAACCTGAGTCACGGGAATGACCTTGGGACCTAGTCTTAGCAGTGAGCTGCTTTAACAATTTGCTATTTGCCAAGGATGCTATTGAAGAAGTAGCACAGACAGGCCACAAAAGCGAGCCTACCATAGAAAAGGTGTGCCAGGCCAACTGATCTATGCGCTTTTCTGTAGGATCTCTTAAAGAAGCATTGCAGGCGGGTATCATCATAATGTTAGAAAGACCAGACACAGGAGCGCCTACTACCGGAGGAAGAGACCATGACTTAACCATATCTGAGGGAAAAGGATACCTCGTATCTAAAATCCTAGGAATGGGAGGAATCTTATTTGGCTTCTACCATTCCTTCCGAACCATATTAGAAAAATGAGATTGTTCAGGGAAAACTGAGCTGTTCCTCATTCTCCTCAAAAACTAGTGATGTGTACAAATCTTCCACAAAAAAAAGGAAGCATTTATGTTCCTCTAATTCTAAGGCCTTCTTGGGACCTGACGGAGCAAGCTGCCATTCAAGGCGAGCTAACCTCTCTGCAATATCAGGCCGAGTCTCGCCCCTCCGTTGGCATGAGCAGGCCTAGTTAAGCCTTAGGCTCTGGAGGGACCCGCATCAATAAGTTACGGGTGGCATAGACCTCCTACCATGTTCAGTAAAAATTAATTTAGTGAAATCTAGGCATACTGTACAGAACTTGACAACACATAGGATAAAGTATAACCCTGTCTGCTGGGATACAGGATCTGCTATCCCCAGATGCCTCAGTCATGGTGATTCAGTTATAGTATAAATAAATAACCCCAAAGGCCTAAGACTGAAGTATATGTAAGTCTGCGATAGTCAATTGATTACTCCGACAGACTAGGAGGAACCACAACCCACTATCCCTTCTTCCCACAATCTAACAAACAAAAAATAAATTTACTTACAACAGCCATAAAAAAAGACAAATCATACATTAAAAAAAAAAATCTTACATAAATAAAAATAAACGTACACAGACCGAGCCGGGCTGGAGTGCTTCCCCGAGACAGGCTGTGATCCAGAATCTGCGCAGGCACGTCGGAGCAGCAGCGGAGGATAGCGAGGGAAGCGGCAGCAGTGGCAACCGAAGTGGCAGGAAGGCCTCAATCCCCGAGGTAAGTAGAACAGCCTGACCGGGGAGCAGTGTCACTGGGCAGCCGGGCGGCCAGTCAGGTGGCCAGGTGACCGAGCGAGCAGGAGGAGAGAGAGAGGAACTACTCTCGCACCTCCGCTAAGGATAGCCAGAAGCCGCAAAGGCAACCTCTTCCCTGAGCAGCGAAAACAAAAGTAACTGCCTCACGTACCACCTGACACCCTGGCGTGCAGCTCCGCCCCCTGCCCAAATCCAGCCTCCTTAAAGAAAAAGCACGAAATTGAAAGAAATAAAGAAAAGTGCAACCAATTTATCGGGAATTACTTCCAGAAAGCCACCTCTACATAAAAACCGTTTAAACATAACAAATAAAAACATGTGGGAAGGGAAAAGGGGAGATATATAAAAATATATCGTAGTTCCTCCAACAGGTTCACCAAAAACCTGCAGCTAATTGCTTTTCTTAAAGAAAGTCTTTAGCCCAGAGTGTATGACACCATAAAACACCCTGGTGCTTGCCTTACCACCAGGATCCTACGAAAAAAAAAACAGCATAGCTAAGGAGGCATAGTCGATCCAAGGATCCATGGGAAATAAGGCCGCAGCAGAAGGCAGACAGGGTAAAATCCCCCGCTACCTGTATAAATCCTAGAAAAAGGGAGAAAGAAAATCCAGCAAACTTTGCAGTCCAATCCAACAGCAAGAATGAAACGGACTTGTGTTGGGGCAGCTGGAAGTATATAGGACCGGGAGGAGCCCCATCTTTCTATCTTGCAGTCCATGCCCTCCGGGCAGGAGTTGGCACGTTCGTTTCTGGAGCCGATGGCCTGGAATCTATTGGGAGAGAACACAGTTTTTCGGACACAGTACATTTAAAAGTAAACACCGGGTGATTTTTAAAAGGAAGGTCCACTTTCATGGACTTTTCCACAGACCTCAGATCAGAAGGTGCCAGAGTGCAAAAGACTTACCTGTCTACCTCATTGCTATGAGAAGCTGAACTGGCAGGTGAGTGTAGCCTGTGTATGGTGATGTGTGCCTCTATACCTGAAGTTCCCATGTACAGAGGCACTCCGTCTTAATGGGATACCTGAGCTTTTCCCCACTATTAGAAGATGGGGGGCATGGCCTGTGTAGATCAGTGGCTGGTAGGTAAGAAGGGCATCATGCCCTCTAGATCCAAGATCTGTAGGAAAGTACACACACAAGTGGACCGTCCCTTTAAAACTGAGCCTAGGTAGTTCCGGCTTCCAAAAATATTGGTAACAATAGAGGGCAGCGAGTGATTGGGTTGCTTTGCTGATAACCTAACAATCCTGAAAGCATGCGTGCAACTCAGAAATGTTCAGACACAAGTATTGCAGCCCTGTCATTGAGTGGCAGCCGCAAGGAGACTGCACAGACCACCATGGCCCGCTATGTGTACACTCACCCCATCTAAGCTAATGGCCAAGAAAGTCATGCCCATGGCAAGAAACACCAAGGAACCACCACTGGATTGGGTGGAAGAGGGATTTTTTTCAAATCTCCTCTGTCTGTCTCAGTTCCAAAGGGGGTGGGGGCTGAAGTTAATCTAGACCGGACTTCCAGAAACAGCTTGGCAAATCTGGATTTCAGAAGGTACAGTACCATGGTAAAAAGTGTTTTAAGTAATCAAAGTATTGGGGGGGGGGGGGGGGGTACTTGGTTGGAACTTCTTGTCTGCTCCCAAAGGCAGGGCTCCCTTATTACATACTCCTGTATTATTGTGTTTTGTTCATTTGACTCATTCATAGTACTGCATGCATATGCGTTCATTGTCCTATCTCTATTATGTAAGACTCCTAATGCCCTGTGTATAATAAGTATGTTACAAGAGAGTAGGCCATCTAACTTATACTTTGTATAGTTCCATGGAATACGACGGTGCTTAATAAATAAAAATAAGTACTTGATGTAAAAAGGTTAAGATCCACTGCTCTAGGTGACCTAAAGAGAAGTCTTTAAAAGGACCTCTGATTTACTGTACGAGTCGGAGCGGCATTTCAGTGACTTTGCTCCACATATCTGAAAAAAGGGTAAATATATTTTTGTGATCAGGGAAAAAAGGGCTGTCTAGATGTGGAATTCTGTATACACTAGTTCTACACAGTTTGCCGACAAACCACCTCACCTAGTCAAAGCTAGACTGGAAACCTGGTAAACAGGGCAGCCCAATATGCAAACAAATCAGGGAGGCCTGGGGATCAAGTTTAGGATCAACCAGGCTTCTGCCCCCCCATCAGGTCAGGGTGTAAACAGGCCTGCATTTTTTGGATGCTACAAGCTTCTAGTAACTCTCCCTATGATGGCAATTTGAACAAAGCCCCTCAGCCAAACAGGGTAAGCAACAGAATTTTTGAATTTGGAATCTAAATGTATGGGTAGAGAACGAAAAAAATTATTGCAAGTCTTACAGATCCTGCAGCCAGTATTCCTAGCTCCTTAGTGTACAAGTGCATAAGAACTGAATACGTGACATATGCCCCATGGGGGGGTTGGTAGATCTCCTAGTGGAAAGTGACATGGTGTCAAAGGAGAAGATCGTATAACTCCTAACCATATGTTCGCAGAGGGCTGCCCCGGCAGCTTGTGGCCTCACAGCGGATGCTAGGTATGATCATCCATCTGGGATCAGCTTGATCCTAAATGTATAACTTTGTCCCCTTAAAAACAAGGCCTTAGAAAAACCATGCCGCTCTGTCCTTTGACAACAAAGTGGAAGGTATACAGAAGCATGGACATCCGAGAAAAGTGGCTTACAGAGATGGGAAAAATCGACTGCTCATTCACTCCCCTAGATAATATACTCCATTGTGGCCTCAGACTTAGCAATGTGTCGTAACTAGTCATAAGACCGAGGAAAGAAAAAACAAAAAAAAAATGCTAAAGCAGTGCATCTAGCTCAGAGGAGACTGTTGTCCTCCTTCTGAAGTTATGTGAATACCTTGGTACACCTCATCCATATCCCTCCTATCCTGCCTTAGGGTTTGTGGAAGAAGAGGAGAAGCCTGAATGGAAAAGTTGATTAATTTCAGCTAAATTCAAAAAGTGAAACTCCTTTTCTAGATTCATTACACACAGGGTGAGCAAATTCAAGGAAAACCCAAATACTCAGAAAAAAATACAAAAAAAGACCAATGTTCAACCCAGAAGTGTTGACCTACCAAAAAAGCAATTCTGTGTGTACTCACCTGTAGAATTGTTTTTGTTCTTGCATGGCACGGCCTGCTTCGGTATTCATAACAGTTGGATTATCCCGCCACAAGGTGGCGCAGTGTACTGCAGAAGAGCTTTGGCAATTGCCGGCCCCCTATAAAAACGGGATTAACCATAGAGTTCCCAACGTAGACAAGAAGTGAGACAAGAAGCCAGGAGAGAATAAAAAGGTAACAAATGAAAAAAAGGTAAAAGACCCCAATTAACTTGGAACAATCACCATAAAGAGGCAACCAAGAAAAACGATAACAAGGGTGGGCCGAAGCAGGCCGTGCCATGCTTTTTTCTTTATTGCATGGCACAGCCTGCTTTGGTATTCATAACAGTTGGGACATCCAAAACCAGTGTCCAAAAGTAGGGTGGGATCCCCAATGAGCAACAGCTGGCAGTTCCAAGTCACTACAGCCTGAAGCACCTTGCGGCCAAAAGCAGCATCCGCTGAGGCCTTAACATCAACCTTGTAAAAATTGCCAGAGCTGACACCTGTCCCTTGAGGGTACTTAGTTGAAGGCCAGAATCCAGTCCATGTTGCAAAAATTCCAGAATCCTGGAAATGGAAAAAACCTGACAGGGAAGAGACTTGGACTCACACCAGGCAATGTAAGCATGCCAGATCCTGTAAGAAATAAAGGACGAGGACTTCTTCCTAGCCCAAATCATGGTATCCACAAAAGAGGCAGGCAACCCCTTCTTTGTCAAGATGTAGGTTTCAGCAGCCAAGCCGTTAAAGCCAGCGTTTGTAAATTGGGATGGCGGAGCCGTCCCTGAGTGAGAAGATCTGGATTTCTGGGCAAGACGTGCTGGTCTACTGCCAACTGCACGACATCTGCAAAACCACACCCTTCTTGGCCAACAGGGGGCCATCAGGATGGCTGACACCCCCTCCTGGGCAATCTTGCGCATGACCCTGCCCAGTAGAGGGAATGGAGGGAACACATAGGGAAGCCGAAACTCCGTCCAAGGCATTGCCAGTGCATCCGTGGCGAAGGCCAGAGGATCCTGGGACAGGGAGACAAACCTGGGAAGTTTGTGATTGTGGCGGGACGCAAACAGGTCCACATCCGGCTGACCCCAGCGGTGACACAGAGAGAAAATACAATTCTGTGAGTACTCACATGTAGAATTGGTATTATAAGTATACAGCACGTCCTGTTCCAGAATAATCCTTACACATGGGGTTATACATTCACAAGATGGCCCTGGACTGCAGAAAAGACTTGTGGCCACTCCCGGCCCCTTAAATAGCCAGGAACCTCCCGCTAATTCCCAGTATTGACAAGCAGTTAACAAGAAGCCGGGAGAATCAAAAATGAATAAGAATCCAAATGAACAACCACCATACAGAGGTAACCAAGAATAATGATAACAAGGGTGGGGTGGAACAGGACATGCTGTATACTTATAATACCAATTCTACAGGTGAGTACTCACAGAATTGTATTATTCCAAGTATACAGCACGTCCTGCTCCAGAATAATCCTTACACATGTGACATCCAATAGCAGTGTCCGTAAGGTAGGGTGGGATCCCCAAAAAGTAACAGCGGGCAGTTTAAACCACTGCCGCCTGCAGAACTTTGCGGCCAAAAGCATCATCAGCTGAGGCCCCAACATCAACCTTGTAAAACTTAGAAAAGGTATGAACAGAAGACCAAGTAGCGGCCTTGCAAACTTGTTCAACAGAAGCTTGGTGCTGAAAGGCCCAAGAGGCACCAATAGCATGAGTAGAATGAGCAGTAAGGCGGAAAGGAGGCTCCTTCCCCTTAGCAGAATAGGCTTGTATCACCGCCTGACGAATCCACTTACTGATGGTGGATTTAGCCGGAGGCAAACCCTTCCTCCGTCCAGAAGGAATAACAAAAAGAGCATCAGTCTTCCTGAAGGATTCAGTAGCTACCAGATAGAATTTTTAAAGTCGTAACCAGAGAATGTAATACCCTCTCCTTAGGTTTACTAGTATAAGAACACAAGGAAGGCAAGACAATGTCCTGATTGAGATGAAATGCAGACACAACCTTAGGCAAGAAATCTGGCTTGAACTGAAACACCACCTTGTCCTGGGTGTCTCTCAAAGTAAGGAGGTTTAATGGAAAGCGCTGCCAACTCAGAAACACGCCTAACAGAAGTGATAGCCACCAAAAAGACTACCTTAAGAGTCAAAATAGGCAAGGCAGCCTCACGAATAGGCTGAAAAGGAGAACCCTGCATGGCAGATAAAACCAAATTCAAATCCCAGACTGGTAACAAAGGCTTACGTGGCAGGCGCACGTGAGTAACCCCCTGGAAAAAAGTCTTAACCAAACGGTGGTTGGCAAAAGACCTTTGGAAGAAAATAGCCAAGGCTGAAACATGGCCCTTGAGGGTACGTAGTTGAAGGCCCAAACCCAAACCATGCTGCAAGAATTCCAGAATCCTGGGAATAGAAAACACCCTACAGGGAAAAGACTTCGACTCCATCCATCAGTAAGTGGATTCGTCAATGTAAGCATATCAGACCCTGTAATAAAGGACGAGGACTTCTTCCTAGCCCTAATAATGGTGTCAACCACAGAGGCAGGCAACCCCTTTTCCATCAAGATGGAGGTTTCAGCAGCCAAGCCGTCAAAGCCAGCGTTTGTAAATTGGGATGGCACAGCTGCCCGAGTGAGCAGATCTGGGTCCTTGGGCAGGACGTACTGATCTACTGCCAACTGCACGATGTCTGCGAACCACACCCTTCTTGGCCAACAGGGGGCAACCAGGATGGTTGGCACCCCCTCCTGGGCTATCTTGCGCAACACCCTGCCCAGCAGAGGAAACGGAGGGAACACATAGAGGAGATGAAAGCCCTTCAAAGACAATGCTAGTGTATCCATGGCCAAGGCCAGAGGATCCTGGGACAGAGACACAAAGGCTGGAAGTTTGTGATTGTGACAGGACGCAAACAGATCCACATCCGGCTGACCCCAGCGGTGAGACAGAGCGAAACACCCTGCTGCTGAGGGACCATTCTCCCAGACGAGAAGTCCCCCTGCTCAGGGAGTCCGCCTCCAGATTTTCCACCCCCGGGATATACACTGCAGAGATGCAGGAAACATTCTCCTCCGCCCGTGACAGAATCAGACACACTTCCTTGAGGGCCCTCTTGCTCCGGGTCCCTCCCTGATTGATGTAGGGGGGAGAAAAACCTTGACCTGAGATGTATCCAGAGTCTGCCCAGAAAGGACCTCACCAAAGACGGTAACAGAGTAGACTTGGGATGGTTGATCACCCAGCCGAATGACTCTAGTGTGGTCACCACCACCTAGATATCCAGCCTGTCGTGATGGAAGGACTGGGACGAGATCAGAATGTCGTCCAAATAAGGGAGAATGCTAATGCCCTGAGCTCTCAGCAGAGCCATCACGCCCGCCAGCACTTGGTGAATACCCTGGGGGCCGAGATGATACCGAAAGGCAGTGCCACAAATTGATATTGCTGATCTCCCAGAGCAAACCTGAGGTATTTCTGATGACATGGAAAGATTGGTACATGAAGGTAAGCGTCCTTTATGTCTACTGAGGTCATGAAGTCGCCTGGGGGGCGCAGTGAATTGACTGCTGAGCACAGGGTCTCCACGCGAAAATGCTTGAATCTGACAAACTTGTTGAGACACTTTAAATCCAAGATTTTTGGGGACCGTGAAGAGATTGGAATAGAAGCCTCTGCCCCTTTCCCTGAAAGGTACAGGGCAGATGACCCCCAACTCCAGAAGGTTTTGGACCGCAAGGCGCAGGCCCTGAACTGTTCCGGACATTCTGTTCCGCCCAAGACAGTATCAGAGACACTTCTTTGAAGGCTCGCTTGCTCCGAGTCCCTCCCTGATGGTTGATGTAGGCAACCGCCGCCTGGTTGTCAGAGCGGATCTGAACAGCCCGACCCCGAAGGTGTGGGGTCAATTGGGCGAGAACCAACCTTACCGCCCTCAGTTCCAGAATGTTGATGGGAGCATGGGCCTCCTGGTGGCCCCAACGACCCTGGAACTGTAGGGATTTCCAAAAGCCCGTCAGACTGGCATCCGTGGTGAGTCTCCCAGCACGGGGGCAGGAAGGTCCTGCCCACCAGAAGATTCCTCGAGTCCAGCCACCACGAAAGGGACTGCCTAGCCAGAGGAGACAGAGCAAATTCCTGATCCAGGGACACAGGGTCCCGATCCCAAACTGACAAGAGGTGCAACTGAAGAGAAACTGAGCGAAGGGGACCGCCTCGAAGCAGGACACCATCAGGCCCACCAACTGCATCTCCAGACAGATGGAGGGATGAGGACACAAGAGAAGAGCCTGTGCCTGCTTCTGAAGGCCCTCCACCTTCTGCTGAGGAAGGAACACCTTGACCTGAGAGGTATCCAGTGTCATGCCCAGAAAGGACCTCACCAAGGACGGGGACAGTGAAGACTTGGGAAAATTGATCACCCAGCCGAAGGACTCCAGAGTGGAGATCACCACCTGGGTGTCCAGTTCGACCTGATGAAAGGACTGAGCCACAATGAGGATGTTGTCCAGGTAGGGAAGGATGTGAATGCCCCGGGTTTGCAGCAGAGCCATCACTCCCGCCAGCACCTTGGTGAACACCCGAGGCGCAGAGGTGATACCGAATGGTAAGGCCACAAACTGGTAATGCTGATCCTCCAGCACGAACCTCAGAAATCTCGGATGACCTGGGAAGATAGGCACATGAAGATAAGCATCCTTGATGTCCACGGTGGTCATGAAGTCGCCCGGGCGAAGGGTACCGACAGCAGAGCGTAGCGTCTTCATGCGAAAAGGTTTGAATCTGACAAACTTGTTGAGGCCCTTCAAGTCAACAATGGGCCCCAGAGAGCCGTCCTTTTTGGGGACCGTGAAGAGATTGGAATAGTACCCCTGACCCTGTTCTTGATGGGGCACCGGACCAATGACCCCTGACTCCAGCAGGCATTGAACCGCTGAAAGTAACCCTTGAGCTGACAGGGGGTTTAAAGACATCTGGGATCTGATGAATCTTGGGGGCGGCCAGGCTGCAAACTATCTTGTAACCGGAGGACACCACCACCTGAATCCACTGGTCTAAAACTTGGAGCCTCCAGACGTGAGCAAAGAGCCGAAGCCGTCCCCCCTCATGCCTGGGGGGCCTTGGGAGGAGGTTTGGGCTTGGAACCCCAGGAGAGACCGGGACGTCCACGGGATCTGCCACGGCCCCAAGACTCTCTGCGGCTACCTGAGAAGAGGGAGCCACGACCTCCTCTGGAAGAACAAATGGAGGGGAGGGAGACAGAGGTCCCCCGAAAAGGCCGGGGCTGCCTCCTACTCTGAGGCAGCCTGCCATCCTTGGCCAAAACATCAAGAGGCTCACCAAAGAGCTGCAGCCTCGCAAAGGGGAGCCCAGTGAGAGCCTTCTTAGCAGCAGCAGCAGCAGCTGCCCACTGACGTAACCAAACAGAGCGGCGCATAGCCACCAAAAGTGCAGAGGCCCTACCGCCCAGCCTCACAGCATTACCCATGGCAGTAAGGATAAATACAAAAAAATCAGAACAAAGCAAGAGGGCCCTATAATTCTCCCTCCTCCTACCAGCCATAGCGCCATCAGAGACGCTTGAGCAGTTTCTTAAGGGCAATAGCAGTAATGGCAGCAGCACAGGCCGGGCTCAGTCCAGCCCCCACACAAGTAAAAGCATGGCAGGCCAGTTGATCCATGCGCCGGTCCTCGCTGTCCTTCAGAGTGGTAGTGTCAGGAGAAGGCATGACCGAAGTATTAGACAGGCCTAGCACGGGAGCGTCCACATCAGGGGGACAGGACCAACGCTTTACTAGATCAGCAGGAAAGGGATCTCTCTTATCCAATCCCTTGGGCACAGCGGCCATCCTGTTAGGAGGTTCCCATTCCCTAAGCACCATGGAAGTGAAATGGCCCTGCTCAGGCAACCCTCCTGTTGGTCCTCAGAAGAGTCAGAGTCCTGGAACAGTTCCCCTTCCTCTAGGGAATAAAGTCCCCCAGTGGCATCACACTCCTCATACTCCTCTGTGGAGTGTGAGGGAGTGGAAGTCAGGTGCCACTTCTTGCGATACGCGTCATCCCCCGGCCCCGCCCCCCCGAAGAGCGTGAAAACTGTGCCCACGTGACCCCGCCGATGCCATGACAAGGCAAAAACACCAAAGGTTATAGCGCCCACAGCCGCGGAGCGCAGTACAAAGCGGCGCGGCGGGCAAAAGCCACAGAAAAACGCACTAAACGCCCAAAAATACAGTATGTCCTGCTCCAGATAAGAATCATTACACTTGGGTATTACTCCGCCAGATGGCGCTGGACTGCAGAGACAGCAAAATTGGCTCCTCCCGGCCCCTCAAACACCCGAGACCTCCCAAAAATTCCCAGTATTGAAAAGCAGTTAACAAGAAGCCGGGAGAATGATAACATAACCAACCACTAACTAAACCATCCAAACCAACAATAACAATCGCCATACAGGGAATCCAAGAATAATGAAAACCAAGGGTGGGGTGGAGCAGGACGTACTGTATACTCATCAATTCTACAGGCGAGTAATCACAGAATTGTATTATTCTTAGTATACAGTACGTCCTGCTCCAGATAAGATTTTTTACGTCTGGGACATCCTGTAGCAGTGTCCGTAAAGTAGGGTGGGATCCCCAAAAGGCAACGGGCAGTTTAGACCACTGTCGCCTGCAGAACCTTGCGGCCAAAAACAGCATCAGCTGAGGCCTGAACATCAACCTTGTAAAACTTGGAAAAGGTATGAACAGAAGATCAAGTAGCGGCCTTGCAAACATGTTCAACAGAAGCCTGGTGCTGAAAAGCCCAAGAGGCACCAATAGCACGAGTGGAATGAGCAGTAAGGCGGAAGGGAGGATTCTTCCCCTTAGCAGTGTAGGCCTGAATCACAGCCTGACAGATCCATTTGCTGATAGTAGATTTAGCAGTAGTCAAACCCTTCCTAGGACCAGAAGGGACCACAAAAAGAGCATCAGTTTTCCTGAAAGGTGAAGTAGCCACCAGATAGTACTTAAGATTCCTGACCACATCCAAGCAATGCAAAACCCTCTCAGTGTTACTAGGATTAGGGCACAAGGAAGGTAGAACAATGTCCTGATTAAGATGAAAGGCAGACACTACCTTAGGCAGAAAATCTGGCTTGAAGCGAAACACCATGTCTTGGGGTCTCTCAAAGTAGGGGGCTGGATGGAAAGCGCTGCCAACTCAGAAAAATGCCAGAAGTGATAGCCACCAAAAAGACAACCTTGAGAGTAAGAATGGCCAAGGCAGCCTCCTGCACAGGTTCAAAGGGAGAACCCTGCAAGGCAGAAAGGACCAAGTTCAAGTCCCAGACAGGCAACATAGGCTTACGTGGAGGACACACATGAGTAACCCCCTGGAAAAAGGTCTTGACCAGAGAATGCTGAGCAAAGGATTTTTGGAAGAAAACAGCCAGGGCAGAAACATGACCCTTCAGAGTACCAAGTTAAAGCCCCAGATCCAAACCATGTTGAAGGAACTCCAGAATCCTGGGGATAGAGAACACACGACAGGGAAGAGACCTAGACTCACACCAGTCAATGTAGGCACGCCAAACCCTATAGTAAATGGAATGAAGACTTCTTCCTAGCCCTAATCATGGTGTTAATAACAGAGGCAGACAGCCCCTTTTCCATCAAGATGGAGGTTTCAGCAGCCAGGCCGTCAAAGCCAACTTTTTTAATTGGGATGGCGTAAATGTCCCTGAGTGAGTAGGTCTGGCACCCTGGGCAGAGCGTACTGATCTACTGCCAGCTGCACTATGTCTGCAAACCACACTCTTCTTGGCCAACAGTGAGCCACCAGGATTGCTGGCACCCCTTCCTGAGCTATCTTGCGCAGAACCCTGCCCAACAGGGGGAATGGGGGAAAGACATACAGAAGCTGAAAGTCCTGCCATGACATTGCCAGAGCATCTGTGGCCAAGGCTAGAGGATTCCGGGAACAGGGAGACAAAGGCTGGGAGCTTGTGATTGTGACGGGACGCAAACAGATCCACATCTGGCTGACCCCAACGGTGACACAGAGTGAAACACCCCGTTGCTGAGGGAACATTCTCCCAGGCAAGAGGTCCCCCTGCTCAGAGAGTCTGCCTGCAGATTCTCCCCCCAAGGAATGTACACAGCTGAGATGCAGGGAACATTGTCCTCCGCCCAGGACAGGATCAGAGATACTTCCTTGAGGGCCCCTTGCTCCGGGTCCCTCCCTGATGATTGATGTAGGCAACCGCCATCTGGTTGCCTGAGCGTACCTGAACAGGCCGAACCGGAAGGCATTGGGTCAAGGGGGCCAGAACCAACCTGATTGCCCTCAGTTCCAGAATGTTGATAGGGGTGTGGGCCTCCTGATGGCCCCAGCGCCCTTGGAATTGTAGGGACTTCCAGAAGCCCCCCCAACCTGTCAGATTGGCATCCGTGGTGACCGTCTCCCAGCAGGGGGCCAGAAAGGATCTGCCCGCCAACAGGTTCCTGGAGTCCAGCCACCACGAGAGGGACCGCCAGGCTAGGGGGGGCAGAACAAGGACCTGGTCCAGGGAGGCAGGATCCTTGTCCCATACTTAAAAGAGGTGGAGTAGCAGAGGCCTCATGTGAAACTGGGCATAAGGAACCGCCTTGAAGCACGATACCATCAGACCCACCAGCTGCATTCCCTGCCTGATGGAGGGATGAGGGCAAGATAGAAGGAACTGAATCTGCGCTAGCAGACTGTCCACCTTCTGCTGAGGAAGAAAGATCCTGGCTTGAACTGTATCCAGATTCATACCCAGAAATGGCGTCACAAAGGAGGGAGACAGGGAAGATTTGGGATGGTTGATCACCCAGCCGAATGACTCCAGTGTGGACACTACTCGCTGAGTATCCAGCTCTGCCTGTTGGATTGACTGAGAAGTAATGAGAATGTCGTCCAAATAGGGCAGAACGCGAATGCCCTGAGACCTGAGCAGAGCCATCACTCCTGCCAGCACCTTGGTGAACACTCTGGGAGCTGAAGGGAGACCGAAGGGCAATGCCACAAATTGGTAGTGCTGATCATCCAGAGTGAATCTGAGGAATCTTTGATGACCTGGAAATACAGGAATATGAAGGTAAGCATCCTTGATGTCCACAGAGGTCATGAAGTCCCCTGGACGCAGGGAACTGATGGCAGAGCGCAGTCTCCATGCAAAAGCGCCTGCATCTGACAAATTCGTTGAGGATCTTCAAGTCCAGGATGGGCCTGACTGACCCATCTCTTTTGGGCACGGTGAAAAGGTTGGAATAAAAACCTTTGCCTCTTTCTCGTAAGGGGACCCGACAGATGACCCCCAGCTCCAGAAAGCTTTGCACCGCCAGAATCAGAGCCTGAGCTGACATGGGGTCCTGAGACATCCGGGATCTGATGAATCTTGGGGGCGGCCAGGCAGCAAACTATCTTGTAACCGGAGGACACTACCTCCACCGATCTGAGACATGATGCCTCCAGACGTGAGCAAAAAGCTGAAGCCGTCCCCCCCACCCGAATGGGTGAGGGCGCCCCTTCATGCCTGAGTGGGCTTGAGGGAAGGCTTTGGTTTGGAGCCCCAGGATGGGTCAGGGCATCCACGTCCTCTGCCCCTACCCCAGAATTCTCCTCGGGCCCCAGTAAAGGAGACCCCCTCTCCCCACTCTGGATCCACGGTAGGGGGAAGGAAAGGAGCCCGGGCCCCGAAAGGGCCAAGACTGTCTTCTGCGCTGGGGTAACCTGCCTCCCTTAGCAAAACGGTCCCCAAATAGGCGTAGTCCATTGAAAGGAAAACCAGTGAGAGCTTTCTTGGCACCGTTGTCAGCAGCCCACTGGCGCAGCCAAACAGAGCGGCGTATAGCCACCACCAAGGCAGAGGCTCTGCCACACATCCTAATGGTATCATCCAAGGCAGAGAGGACATAAGCAACAAATACCACACAACGCGAGAGTGCATTATACTCTTTAATAGAAACATCATCAGGAGCTCCAT
The DNA here is from genome assembly GCA_027917425.1 of Gastrophryne carolinensis. NCBI lineage: Eukaryota > Metazoa > Chordata > Amphibia > Anura > Microhylidae > Gastrophryne > Gastrophryne carolinensis. The sequence goes on along the minus strand of CM051235.1, from coordinate 296,282,162 downwards.
CTAGGACACTTTTAAGCAGAGTCCTAATAGCCACAGCTGTAATGGCAGAGGCACAAACCGGGCGCAGTGTCGTCCCCACACAGGCAAAGGCATGGGAAGCCAGCTAATCAATACGTCGGTCCTCACTATCCTTCAGGGTAGTAGAGTCATTGGAATGCATGACAGAGGTGTTAAGACAAACCCAGAGTTGGGGCATCCACCTCCACCTCACTACAAGGGAGAGTGAGAGAGGGCAGTGGCCACCTAACGTAGGGCCCACCGATCGAGAGGGGCAAGGGGCAATAGTGCGGGAGGGGCATCCCATTAAGGCTCACCATGTGCCTATAGCACCTACCCTTTGGTGGGGGATTGCGGTGGAGCAGGGCTCCTAAACACCTGACAGCGGTGCTGCCTACCCTCACCCGATCCAGCGCAGCCAAGGCTGGGAGGCAAATTAACAATGGAACGGGTGGGAATAGTCCTACAGGGCCGCAGGCCAAAAGCCCCTCTCACCTGCGAGTAGAGAGCCATCTTCTTGTCCTTCGCAGTCCAGACTGCAGAAAAGATCTGGGAATTTGTGGGAGGTTCCGGGCATTTGAGGGGCCGGGAGGAGCCAATTTCGCTGTCTCTGCAGTCCAGCGCCATCTGGCGGAGTAATACCCAGACGTAAAGAATCTTATCTGGAGCAGAACGTACTGTATACTATGAATAACACCACAACTAACACCACTCGCCGCTACCCCCCCCCAACAAAGTCAGAGGGGGAGGGGGGAGAGAGAGAAACGAGAAGGCAGCGGCGAGTATCCAGGCCAGGGGGGGGGGGGGGGTTGGACCCCTGAAGGAAAAGAAGGGGACAGTCCCCAAAACACTCACCCCCTCAGAAGCCAGGACAGGAACTCCGCATCCCTAGTAGGCTCACCATAAAGCTACCGGCTACCCTTTGTGGAACAGGGTCTGCGGCTTGGAGCAGCGCTCCTGGAGCACTTGACCCTAGTGCTCTTCCACCCTCACCCCATCTGTCAGCCAAGGCTGGGAGGCAGAAAGGGTCCAGAAACGGGTGGAAATAGACTTGCAGGGCTGCAGGCTTGGTTGCCTCGCTCACCTGCGCATAGAGAGAGAGAGCCATCTTCTATCTTCGCAGTTTCACTGCAGAGGAAACACTGGGAAATCTATGGTTAATCACGTTTTTATAGGGGGCCGGGAGAAGCCACAGCTTTTCTGCAGTACACTGCGCCGCCTTGTGGCGGAATAACCCAACTGTTATGAATACCGAAGCATGAATACCGAAGCAGGTCGTGCCATGCAATAAAGAAAAAGTATGTACAGTATTTGCACTCAGGTCTCCCTGCAAACAAGGCCTTATCAATGCGGCTTGATATGAAGGATATTAACCCGTGGTACTGCCAAGGTGTTATGGAAGCCCAGGTTGCTTCGACAGTGGCCTTCAGTTCGTCTGCATTGTTGGGGTCTCATCTTTCTCTTGACAATAGGGAATCTATTGCGTTTATGTTAGGAAAGTTGACTAATCAAGCAAGCACAGAGATGCTGTAGTTATTACGCCAGGTCTTAGTAATTTAGGCAGTGTGGCCAGGTACCAAGTTCTGCTGTAAGATGAAATCAGCATCTGGTAGACGGCAACAATGGCTTTTCACTTGTCTTGTATCCCATGTCCTGAATACGGCTGTATGTTTCAAAGCACTGACTCCAAAAACAGTCCGCCTCGTTGACTCTCCCCCAAATTCCTGAATTAAAAAAAAATCCTTTTGAGGCTGTGGTTATTTTTTCTTGCGCACCTTTTCTACCACACTTTTTCCTTCCATTAAGCTTTCCATAAATTTACTTGGACACAGCAACTTGAACAGCCAGTTTCCTTAGCAATGACCTTCTGTGGCTTACCCTCCTTGAGCTTGTGTTCTTTCAATCTGGTTCAGTCATGGGGAAATAATCATGGAGAGGACTACTTGAGGTGACAGTTGTCCAGAAGACAAAGCGTTTCAACAGCCAAACAATTAAACATGGTACTTGCCTTTTGTTCTCCGCAGCTGATCAGTGCAAGTTTGGCAATTAGCAACTCGTCCGAATGCTGGATCAAAGCGTGCAAATCCCGTGCCGTTTCGGGCCAGGACATGGGTTCGGGATTGATGGCGTGTGGGGCTCGCAATTCGCCATCAGTCACAGGAATGCTGCCACGTCCTCTCCATGCATTGCAATGGAGGGAGTCTGTATGTCCCCTTCATTGTAGTTAATGGAAAGGCCATGGCGAGAGCAGACAAGGAAGCACCAGTGAATTTGAGTTCAGGCCTGAGGTGACGCGGGCTGGGATCCAGCGAACAGCAACTCACCTGCACAGATTAGCTGTGGGGGCCAAAGGTAGGTACCCATTTGTTTTGGCTGCTGAACCACTTTAAAAAGGCAGTGGAAACCTTTGCATGTGTTGCATCTGTTAAGAGTACAACGCCAGGAGTCTACAATATTGAGCTTTTTAGAAAGAAAAAGGGTGTTTTACTTTTTACTTTTTTTAAATAACTAAAAAAAGTCAACTTTCTGCCGATTCTCTCAGATGCTTTCAGGTGCACCTGTAGTTTCTAGGACAGACAAGCTTGCAACAAAAACATTCATGAAGGCACAGTAACAGAAGATTTACATACTTTGTTTGTTGCAGATGTGTTCACAATATAACATTAGTGATTAAAGTTTGAAGGAAAGAGTGATGGAAAAAGACAAAAAAAAAAAATAGTATTTAGAACTTGATAACCTAACATCCCACTCTGCAAAAGTATGCATCACAAAGGCCCTTCTAATTTAATATTAAAGCGGACCTGTCCGCCCTGTCTACCTTATATGTCTGTCTATCTTATACAGTATGTTTCCCCCATCTCCTATATACAGATTGCCCACATTAAAAATCATCCTACCTGCACCTATTGTGTTTTTTTTTCTTTTTTTTTTTAAATCCAAGGTGGCAGCAGGCTGCCTGCAGACAGGAAGTGCCTTCTGACTATGCTGCTTTGCATTCTGGGATTGCTGTCTTTTTCCTGACCCCCAGCTCTGCTCTGTCTATGCAAAGCACAGATAAAACCCCCACCCCCTGCACTTTCCACCCTCCCCTCAATATGTAATTCTTCTGAGGCAAGATGGCGGTTTCCGTATCCTAGAGTCCTGAACAGAGTTGAAGCTCAGCAGGGGGGGGGGGGGGGGGGGATAAGCAACTAAAAACTTTTTTTTAAGGGTTTGGGCTTTTCATTAAAATGACGATGAAGGTCCAGTTTTAATTTCTAAAGCATGCTTTCTCTGAAAGTTAAAGCATTTTGTGATCCTTCAATTGGATCAACAGCCCAGCACAGTGGGGGGGGGGGGGGGGGGAATCCACGATGCCCCATCTGCAAACATGATACTGAATCATTGTCAGCACTAGCTGAAACACTGACTCACCAATTTTCTCTTGGTAGCAGCTATTTTAGAGCTTCCATTCTCACTATCTCAGCCATGCAGCTGCCTGGATTCAACGGACATGCACACTGAATGCACAGTAACAGGAAACCCAGCAGCACTTCCTGTTTGCCTACAGATCCATGAACTGCCATTTTGTTTTAAAATTTTACCACAGCAAGAGTTTGTAAAAGGTAAAATAATTTTTATCTGCAGCAAATTACCCTGGGGAGGCATGCATATAAGCACTATTTGTTGTGTTGGTCCACTTTAACTGCTGTTGTATGCTCATAAATAGCTGCACCAATCTATTTTCTGGTGAACAGCAAGCGTTCAGGTAACTGTAAGAACTAAAAGAGGACCAAAACCAATTTAGACTGGAACTAGAGTCCCACTTACATGGGCAGACAAACTGACTGAAGGGTAAATTTTCTAGCCTTTGACATTAATGGGGAGCACGCACCCCCCCCCCCCCCCCCAGCCATTCAGATAGGCTGGGGTAAGGAGCATGCGCACAGCCAGGGATGCAGCAGTACATGCTCGCCAATAAAGTCACAAAGAACATGGTGTCTGGAGGAGGACCTAAAGCTTTTGTGTATTCTGGTGGTCATGTGTTCCTACCTTGGGGTGGAGCCTTATCTCAGTAGTATTCTGCCCCAAGGGTGTTTTGATAAACATTTCATATTTCTACTGAAATATTTTCAGTCTGCAGTATACAACACAAACTATAGGACAGCGTACTTTTAACCACTGTAGGTAGATGTAATGGATATACCATTGCATCAGGCTAGGTTAGGCACGGTCCTAAACGCTTTTTCTCTTTGAAATTGAAGAAGAAATGGCAAAGATATTGAGGTTTACATTTGCAACTCCTTCTGAAAGAAGTGGGCATGGCCCTTGTATCTATGATGCTGCATTATTATCAGCAATGTGATATACCTAGAGGAGGTGGCGGAGGGACCAGTAATCCTGTTCCACTCAGCTGAGCTGGGGGACGGGATGAAAAGAAGGTCATTGGCTGAACTTTAAATTAAAGCAAATATTGCACAATTATTAGAAACTTCCGAAAATGTTTTGTTTTTATATTATAGACCTTAGAAAAAGACATTTCTCCAATATAATTTAATAAAAAAAAAAAATATATTTCCTTCTACACTTTTCCCTGACTTCAAAAAGTCACAAAACTTGCCGATTCTGCAGAAATCACTATAAATAGTATGCACAGAACTGGCACTTATGACCGATGAGGTGTTGTCATGTGTGTTTGAAGATACAGCACTGTAATCGAAATCTGTGAGTAGACTCTTCCTGCCCACACTGCTTCTGTCAGGCAAGACAGGCCTGACACTTTAATTTACAAAAAGTGTTGGGCCAGTCTTACCAGACAGGAGGCATGTGCACAGTGTGCTTACAAAGATGTTAAGCAAGGTGCTGTATCTTCAGACACGCTTCACAATCCCTCAAATGTCAGTTCTGTGCATACCATTTACAATGATTTCTGCTGACTCAAAGTTTTGTAACTTTCAAGTGGGGGGAAAAGGAAAGCTTTAAAGTATATTGGTGAAAAGCTTCCTTTTCCAAGGACTATTTATCCATAAAATTCACTATCCATAAAAAAAAAAAAAAGGGGCTAAGGCTATATAAAAACATTCATATAACAAAAGTTCATTGAAAAACTCTTTTCACCTGAAGAGCTGCTCAATGGCAACACCCAACCAGGTGCAGAAGATAATTATATAATTTATATATTATATAAGATAACAACCCTGGAATCCTGCTGCCATCTTAATGCAGTCCAGGGCGGCTGTCAAGTGTGTGTTCTCCCAATGCCGCCCCCGCCCACTCGTTCATTCACTTGAATGGGCGGAAGCGCATGCACCAGGCGGCTGTCCCGGAATAAAACAAGATGGTGACAAAACATGGTAGCATCACCCAGCCGTTGCCACTGGATCCCAGGGCAGGTAAGTGATTTTCTCTTTATGTAACCCCCCCACCCCCCTGTGCTGGGGATGGTGGCTGGGGAAGTGTTTAAGAAATGGGGATTCCTTGGTTGGATTGGCCAATTTAATGAAAAAGATTAGATTTTCTGTTAACGCTATTAAAATAACCTTTGTTGATTGGCCCATTCAGTTTAATGAAGAGTTAAAGCAGGAAACCATTCAGACCACATACTTCTAAAAGCCAGTGTCTTGTCTACTATACGTAGATCATATCATATCCCATATCTCCTCATAAGATTCAACTTGGGCAGAGCGTATGTAGAGGAGAGGCATAAGTGCCATTGAGATGGGGTGGATTTTTTAAGTAAGTGGTTAGCCTAACAGAGTATTAAATGGGTGGTTAAAAGGGCCTGTAAACCCACAGGGGAGCAGAAAAAAAAAAAGTTCTCATTTGGTCTTCCTCACAGCAGCTCCTGGTTGATCCAGGGCGCCAAAACCTTTCTGAGATCTGATCTCCCAATGCCAGGCATGCCCCCCTTCAGTGTTAAGAGGTGTGCATAGACAGACTCGGGTGAGTTGTGTGTGGGGGGCATGTTAAGAAATGCACTTGTCGGGTGCCCACATCATTTTACTTAACCTTAATCTACAGACATGCCTTTGGGCAAATGAAGAATGACCATAAAAAGGTATTTTGCTTGTTGAAAGCTGACCATCTAGTTTCTATCTACACAAAAAATGTAAATGCCTAAACGCCGCTTTTTTAAGCCTTGAATATTTAGCAGCATGAAGTAATCATTTCCATGCAAGTTATAAAAGGAACCTAAAACTACCCACAATACAATGGCCAGTAAACTGATAATGTGGAAGGAAAGGGATAGGAAACCATGCTTTGCTTTTTCACTCTGTGTAGGGCAATGAAGAAGGGCAGACAAGTGAGCAGATAAGCAAAAGGGAAAGGTATAGAAAGGTTATAAAGCATTACAAAATATGCATGTGTGTTAAACACTCCATCCTCCAGTTACTGCAGTAACCTAGGATTCAAGAAGAGGCATAGTGAATAAATGGGGTCACCGAAGTGTGAGGAGAAGAAAATAAATAAAATAGATGGGTTTTCAACTAGCACAGCTTTTTTACATTCCTCAAATGATTATAGAATGGTCTATCAATTTTACCTATTTTAGGCTGCCTTACCATTTATCATGACTATAAAAACTTACCAAAATAGTAACCATCCACAGAAGGCAACAATATTTTAAACACAGAAAAAAATGAAGATCTTTATAGTCAGTAAATACTGCATAAAGGGTAGGTAATGTTGAAATACACTGCACTGAATAAGGGAAAACAAGTATCTGCAGCTACCAAGACTATCATTTAGATAGATTTTTACCAGATAACATTTAAAGAAAGCCCCTGAGCGATATAAAAAATTCTATGTTCCATGTTCAACCACATAAGCTGAATAATAAAGGTTACACATTTATTTGCACCAAAGTTGATTTCAGACTTAAAAATCAGGCTGTAACACCACCCACCCATAAAAGACTGGGTGGCAACAAATAACATTTTAGGAGCAGGAAATATGACATCACCCATATCACACACCACCAATGGTGGAAACTGGGCAGAAACTGGTAGTCAGCAGTTCTTCACTTTAAAGGAAGAGTCCACTTAATTCTCACAGCAAGTAAGCCCAATGCTAGACTAATTTTGTTGTGCCTGGAATTCTTCCTAAATATATTCTTATGGCCTCAAATTTACATATGTTTAGTATTTTTTTATGTCTGTTCGATGTATGAGGTAGCGGATCATAAAAATGGCATAAATCTGTAGAGTGAGGACTTTAGGAGTTATTTGAGTTATTACCCCAGGGCAATGGCACCCTCTATAGGTCCCCACAGCACTAGATACACAGACCTAATGCTTAAACCACTCAATTTACAACTACCTAGGTGCCCCTTTTTACTGATCCCACGCCAACATATACCAGACCAGTCAGGAGGAGTCTCAGCTACACAAAATTATTCTAGGAGGAGAAATTTAATTTAACATTTTAGTACAGAAAGACTATACACTGTCAACTATCCGGCCAACTCCCCTTTTTAGCAGCATGGATTCAGTGACATGCAGAACCTAGGCAAGTGATAAGGTGGGGAGCAGGCTTCATGGAGAAAAAATGAGAGCCCTTTACACTGTAAATCAAAATATCCCAATATTATCTTCTTAACTGTCAGTCTTCCTGCTATCCAAAATAAAGCTTAACCAGCCCTAAAATTGGCCATTGGTAGTTTATTAGGTAACCACATTACTAGGGTGGGTGTAAATACTACTATGCCAAATGTGCAAAAGACATTCCCCTAGCAATGATCAGGAACATTTCTCATACAATGCAGGGGGTGGGGGGTTGGGTACACCCATTTGCAGATATAGACGAAAGACTGGATACAACTGCGATAGTAATTCCAGGAAGTTATTGACATGGCCTTATTAATAGCTCATAAACCTGTTAATACGTCTTATTAAAAAGGTGCATGAATTAAGGAATTTAACATGCTTGAAATGTATAAAAATATAAAAACACTGGGCAACAAACCGTAATTCTATGTTTTATGCAATTCTTCAATAGAAAATATATACCAGAAATAGTTATAGCAGGTGGTTGAAAAACATGCAGTTTTTTCCCCACAGGGTCAAAACTAGAGGCAGGAGATTTTAAAATGCAATTGTAGCCAAAATTATTAAAAGCTATATACCAATCTGATCTTCAGCATCCACCACTCATCACCAATGTAAAAATATTTGACTGCAACTGCGAATGTGATTCAGTACATTTGCACTAACATTTATTATTAGAGGCAATTCTGTATATTGATTTACCAGTGTGGATTTAGGGTGTAAGCCTTACAAACTTTCCAAAGAGGACAATCCAATTTGAGATCAGTAGGAATCGCTAGAAAAACATGGGGGCCCATGCTATATACTCTCCTTTCTCTGTGGTTTCCATGGCAATAACTTGCAATGGCTCTGCTCTCTATGCCTAGCAGTGGCTTGCAGAGTGAAGAGAGGCAAAATGCTGCTGTGGCGCAGTGGCCCCTACTAACTGATGCATGCCAATGCGACCTGTGAGGAGAGTACATAGCCCAGATCCCCAGGCTTCAATACTAATTTCCACTACAGTGCATGCCAAAACAGGATTCCCCCTTGGGAAGATGGGAAAGTGGACCAAGACTGTAATTGGTGTTTTGATACACTTTAATCACAATTAATAATAGCACAGAATAAATTGACTGACAGAATGACAGAGGCTACCAGCACGTGTCTATGCATGGATAAACCATTTTTGGTCAGTTCTACAAGAAGTGCCCTTTCTCATTCATGACGCTATAATGTTTACTCACCACAGCTCCCACTCCGTAACTGGTAGCAGGGGCCAAGGCATGATATGGGTCAGCTGTGTATACCCTTCCGTATCTGTTTACAAAGAAAAAAAAAAATGAAAATGAGGAACAGAACTACTAAATCATATGCTCAAAATTGATAGAACAAATGTTCCCAAACATTTCAATCAAATACCACTTTTCATTTTTTAGTTATATAATGTACAACCTGGGTGGTAGTGGTAGGGTAAACCTTTTCAAAGCTCCCATTGACACTGGTATGTGGAAAAGGAGATCTCTCCACCAACGTCTAGTCCAGAGACTTTAAAATGCCCGTACATTGATATATGTTAGTATAAGTGGACTTAAACCAGAAAGTTCCAAAAGTGTCCTGGGTCACAGGGACACCAATCTATCTCCTCTCCTAATGCCATCAGAGAGTTCTGCATTAGACAAATACTCAACTGCATATGTTCCCTGTCCCACATCAAAGCACCATATGTCCAATTTTGGGCTTTCCAAGGATCTTGAACTTAACAGGTACCCCAAATTGGGAGGGGTGGGATGCAACTTTTTTTTTTTTACTTATGGTCCACTTTAAATCTTGTTTTAGGGCCAGTTCTAATGGAAATAAGCCAGAATTGGAAGCCCAATTCAAACACTACACTAAAACACAATCTTTAGATTACTAAATAGTCAAATTTACATACGTTAAAGCAAAATTCAATTATCAAAACCATCTTTGGTTCATAAACCTAATCTGGCAGTCCTCAAAGGATTTTTTTCCTTTCCTATTACTCCGCCAGATGGCGCTGGACTGCAGAGACAGGCTCCTCCCGGCCCCTCAAATACCCAGGGACCTCCCACAATCCCCAGAATTGAAAAGCAGTTAACAAGAAGCCGGGAGAAATAAACAACCCAAATTAGTAACTATAACAATGATAACAATCACCATACAGGGGATCCAAGATAATGCAAAACCAAGGGTGGGGTGGAGCAGGACGTACTGTATACTCATAATATCAATTCTACAGGTGAGTAATCACAGAATTGTATTATTCTTAGTATACGCCCTGCTCCAGGTAGATTACTTACACTTGGGACATCCAATAGCAGTGTCCATAAAGTAGGGTGGGATCCCCAAAGGTAACAGCAGACATTTTAAACCACTGCCGCCTGCAGAACCTTGCGGCCAAAAGCAGCATCAGCTGAGGCCCTAACATCAACCTTATAAAACTTTGAAAAGGTATGAACAGAAGACCAAGTAGCGGCCTTGCAAACTTGTTCAAAAGAAGCCTGGTGCTGAAAAGCCCAAGAGGCACCAATAGCACCAGTAGAATGAGCAGTAAGGCGGAAGGGAGGATTTTTCCCCTTAGCAGAATAGGCCTGAATCACAGCCTGACGGATCCATTTGCTGATAGTAGACTTGGCAGGAGCCAAACCCTTCCTAGGACCAGAAGGGACCACAAAAAGAGCATCAGTTTTCCTGAAAGGTGCAGTAGCCACCAGATAGTACTTCAGACACCTAACCACATCCAAAGAATGCAAGACCCTCTCCTTAGCATTACTAGGATTAGGGCACAATGACGGAAGAACAATGTCCTGATTCAAAGGAAAAGCAGACACGACCTTAGGCAGAAAATCTGGCTTGAAGCAGAACACCACCTTGTCCTGGTGTCTCTCATAGTAGGGGGGCTGGATGGAAAGCGCCGCCAACTTAGACACACGCCTAACAGAGGTGATAGCCACCGAAAAGACAACTTTGAAAGTAAGAATAGCCAGAGCAGCATTCTGCACAGGTTCAAAGGGAGCACCCTGCAAGGCTGACAAAACCAAATTCAAATCCCAAACAGGCACCATAGGCTTACGTGGGGGACGCACATGAGTAACCCCCTGGAAAAAAGTCCTGATCAGAGAATTCTGAGCAAAGGACTTCTGAAAGAAAACAGCCAGAGCAGAGACCTGAGCCTTCAGAGTACAGAGTTGGAGCCCCATCTCCAACCCATGCTGCAGGAACTCCAGAATCCTGGGAATAGAGAACACACGGCAGGAAAGAGACTTAGACTCACACCAGTCAATGTAGGCACGCCAAACCCTGTAATAAATGGAAGAAGAAGACTTCTTCCTAGCCTTTATCATGGTAACAACCAAGGTAGACAGCCCCTTCTCCATCAAGATGGAGGTTTCAGCAGCCAGGCCGTCAAAGCCAGAGTTTGCAAATTGGGATGGCGTAAGTGAGCAGGTCTGGCACCCTGGGCAGAACCTACTGATCTACTGCCAGCTGCACCACGTCTGCGAACCACACTCTTCTTGGCCACCTGGGGGGCACCAGAATTGCTGGCACCCCCTCCAGAGCAATCTTGCGCAGAACCCTGCCCAGCAGGGGGAATGGAGGAAAGACATACAGGAACTTAAAGTCCTGCCATAACATTGCTAGAGCATCCGTGGTCAAGGCCAGAGGATCCTGGGACAGGGAGACAAAGGCCGGGAGCTTGTGACGGAACGCAAACAGATCCACATCTGGTTGGCCCCAACGGTGACAGAGATTGGAACACCCTGTTGCAGAGGGACCATTCTCGCTGGCGAGAGGTCCCCCTGCTCAGAGTCTGCCAGCAGATTTTCCACCCCCGGAATGTACACCGCTGATATGCAGGGGACATTGGCCTCCGCCCAGGTCAGGATCAGAGACACTTCCTGGAGGGCCATCTTGCTCCGGGTCCCTCCCTGATGATTGATGTAGGCAACTGCCGTCTGGTTGTCCGAACGCACCTGAACAGGCAGGCCCTGAAGGTGAGGAGCCAGAACTAACCTGATCGCCCGCAGCTCCAAGACGTTGATAGGTGTGTGGGCCTCCTGAGGGCCCCACCTCCCCTGGAACTGCAGGGACTTCCAGAATCCCCCCCCCCCCAGCCTGCCAGACTGGCATCCGTGGTGACCGTCTCCCAGCAGGGGGTCAGAAAGGATCTGCCCCCCAACAGGTTCCTGGAGTCCAGCCACCAGGAGAGGGACCGCCTGACCAGGGAAAGTGCAAAGACCCGGTCCAGGGACACGGGGTCCTTGTCCCATACTGACAAGAGGTGGAGTTGCAGAGGCCTCAAGTGGAACTGAGCATAAGGGACCGCCTCGAAGCACGCCACCATCAGGCCCACCAGCTACATTCCCTGCCTGATGGAGGGATGACGACAAGATAGCAGAAACTGGGCCTGTGCAATCAGACTGTCCACCTTCCGCTGAGGAAGAAAAATCCTTGCCCGAACTGTATCCAGATTCATTCCCAGGAATAAAGTCACCAAGGGAGACAGAGAAGACTTGGGGTGGTTGATCACCCAGCCAAATGACTCCAGGGTGGACACCACCAGCTGAGCATCCAACTGATGTAGAGACTGGGAAGTGATGAGAATGTCGTCCAGATAGGGCAGCATGCGGATTCCCTGAAACCTGAGCAGAGACATCACTCCTGCCAGCACCTTGGCGAACACCCTGGGAGCTGAAGTGAGACCAAAGGGCAATGCCACAAATTGGTAGTGTTGATCCTCCAGAGTGAACTTGAGGAACCTTTGATGACCTGGAAATACAGGAATATGAAGGTAAGCATCCTTGATGTCCACAGACGTCATGAAATCCCCTGGACGCAGGGAACTGATGGCAGAGCGCAGAGTTTCCATGCGAAAGTGCCTGCACCTGACAAATTTGTTGAGGATCTTCAAGTCCAGGATGGGCCTGACTGACCCATCTTTTTTGGGCACTGAAGAGGTTGGAATAGAAGCCCTTGCCCTTTTCTCTTAAAGGGACCTTGCAGACGACTCCCAGCTCCAGAAGGCTTTGAACTGCCTGCACTAGATCCTGAGCTGATGCAGGGTCCTGAGGAATCCGGGATCTGATGAACCTTGGGGGGGGGCCCAGACAGCAAACTATCTTGCAACCGTAGGACACTACCCCCTGAATCCACCGGTCTGAGACATGAAGCCTCCAGACGTGAGAAAAGTGATGAAGCCGTCCCCCCCACCCGGATGGGTGAGGGCACCCCATCATGCCTGAGGGGGCTTGGGAGAGGACTTAAGCTTGGAGCCCCAGGAGGAGCCAGGGCGTCCCCGTCCTCTGCCCCTACCCCAAAAGTCTCCTCGGGCCCCAGTAAAGGAAAACCCCCTCCCTTGTCTAGCACCACGGTAGGGGGAGGAGGAGCAGCCCTGACCCCAAAAGGGCCGAGACTGCCGCCTGAGCTGGGGTAACCTGCCTCTTAGCCAATAGGTCCAGGCAGTCCCCAAACAGGCGTAGTCCTTTGAAGGGAAAACCAGTGAGGGCCTTCTTGGCAGCGTTGTCAGCAGCCCACTGGCGCAGCCAAACCCAGTGGTGTATAGCCACCACAAGGGCAGAGGTTCTGACACACATTCTAATGGTGTCATCCAAGGCAGAGAGGACAAAATTCACAAAAACATCACAACTAGAGAGTGCATCAAACTCTTCACAAGGCAAATCATCAGGGGTACTATCAAGGATACTTCCGTAATGGCAGAGGCACAGACCGGGCGCAGCTCCATCCCCACACATGCAAAGGCAGGTCACATTATCCTGAGACGCCTCCATATGATGATTATAGCGGCACAATAGGCCGATAGGGATTAACACTATACAGCAACCCGGGATGCCCCAATAACCTGCTAGGGAAGTGGGAGTAATTAACACTAGGCCTCACAAGTTAACCAACTAAATAGAGGCAGTAGGGCCGGGAGAAGCCAAAGGGGTTTGTCCATCTGAAAGACATAATCAAAGGGGAGCCGTAAGTATACAATAATTAACAGCGGTAATAAAGCTGCCCGCGAGGGCACTCACGGGCCGCGGTAGGTAGAAGCCCGTCACGCAGCAGCCGGAACCAAGCAAAAAAAATTGCGTCGGTAAACCTCGAGGGGCGGGCCCGCATGAGCAATGATGCGCGCACCCCCCCCGAAGTGCGCGAAGCCAACACGTGACAAGCAGCCAATGACGGCGCACCGGCGCCTGAGGTAACGCCGCCGCCAAGCACGGAGCACAGGAAAAACCGTGCGCGGTGGCAATTTCAAGCACAATAAATGTAAAACAAGTCAGCACGGCGGCTGACACCAAGCATAATGTAGTGAAGCATAAAGGCCAATACACGTATATACATACACACACACCCCTCACTCTTTCCCCCGAAGGCTACAAGGAGAGTGAGGGAGGACAGCGACCACTTAACTAAGGGCCCACCGATAGACAGGGGCAAGGGGCATAGTGCGGGAGGGGCATCCCATAGAGGCTCACCATATGCCTGTACCGCCTACCCTTTGGTGGGGGATTGCAGTGGAGCAAGCGCTCCTAAGCACCTAGCAGCGGTGCTGCCTACCATCAGCCGACCAGCGCAGCCAAGGCTGGGAGGCAATTACTGATGCAACGGGTGGGAATAGTTCTACAGGGCCGCAGGCTAATAGCCCCGCTCACCTGCAAGTAGAGAGAGCCATCTTCTTGTCCTTCGCAGTCCAGACTGCAGAGAAAATCTGGGGATTGTGGGAGGTCCCTGGGTATTTGAGGGGCCGGGAGGAGCATATTTTCGATGTCTCTGCAGTCCAGCGCCATCTGGCGGAGTAATATCCGATTGTAAGTATTCTATCTGGAGCAGGATGTACTGTATACTAAGAATACAGAGTGCCTGGAATATCTGCTTTTTTATACATTTTTTTTTTTTAGGGAAACCCTGTGCAACCAAGGAATTCGAGGGATTACTTCCAGAAAGATACGCTTTCTAAGTGTACACAACTTGTTGTAGTGGGCTCAACATGTGTACTTTCAGGGAATATATGGTTTGTGGGGGATATTCCAAATGTAAAGGGTTGTTCTGGTAGAAAAAGCGCAAGGTGAGCACTTCGCACTCTAATAGAGCTGAAATTTTCAAGTAAAATTATTCTTAAGCACATGCTTAACTTATTATTGGGGAAAAGAGCCTTTGATTCTGTTTTTTTTTTTTTAATTTTTATTTTTTTTTTAAATTTCTTTTTTTTTTTTTTTTTTTTTAGGGAGACCCTGTGCAGCCAAATAATTCATTGAGGGATCACATTCAGAAAGCTGCACCTATGCCAACAAGCCTGGTACGCCGTGAAAGCTTGAGGTGTGTACTTCCAGAAAATATATAGTTTGTGGGAGTATTTTTCTTGCAAAACTGCAAGGTGCGCATAGCGCCTAGCACAGTTGTATTTTATCTGAAAATCTCCTTAAGCGCTGTTTCAGTTTGGGAGAGTCTGAGGAAGGAAAGGGTGTCTACCAATACACACGTGGTACCGTTGTAACCGGAAGAAATGGGGCTTTTACACGCAATAAGATTTTATTGACAAACTTACATTTTTTATTACAACAAAACACTACAAATTGTAAAAAATGTATTTTAATTTTTTGCACATTTTACCCACAAAATATTGAGAATACACCTAAAAAATGACAAGACATTTCATTTCAGATTCTGCTGAAAAACACAATCTATAATTTCCCTGGGAAATCCCTTCAATCACAGTTGAACATATGGAGAACAAAATAGTGCATAATGGTCTGGCAACAAGAGTGACAAAATCTCCAGGTAGGCTGGCAGCGAAAGGGATAAATTGGGTGCAAACGCACAGGCACGGTTTAAAATGTCCGCGATAATACATAGTGATGTAGCTTGTTGGGTCCACAAAACATACTGCCAATAGTTTTGATGCTTTTCACTGGCATCCTTAGAAGGCATTTACACTTACCAACAACAGCGGTATAGAGCAGTATACAACCATTATTAACCTGTAGACAAGTACTTAGACTTACAAATAGTTTAGTAGGAAGCATTTCAGTGGTGGAAACTAAATAAGCCCTAAGACATACTATATGGCTACTACAGGGTATAGTAAAGTAAATCTGTCCTTGTCAGTCACACTTAATAAACCATCAGGTTAGCACAGATATGGAAAGGGAATTTTTTTTTTTTTATTGAAATTGGACAGCTTTAAGGCAAATATTACAATTATAAAACCATCAAAATCAATCATACCCATCACTGTAGGCTGCAGCAGCGGCGGCAGCAGCGGCTGTGGCAGCTGTGGCAGCAGTGGCTGGTTGAGTGTATCTATAGGCTGCATATCCACCCTGTGCATTACAAAGAAAAAATATAAAAGTTATGGCTTTAAAGAGCAGCTTATTAAACAGCACATTATTTACAAAAATAAAAAGACATCAAGTACTAAGAATATCGTGCCCATGCTAAGCCCAAAAGTTCAAACTAGATACACTTAGCCAAATAAAAAAAAAATTGAACCCATATATAGGTTTCTAAAGGTTATGGAGATTGTGTGTATCCACATATTTTCACATGTTGCTGTACAGTAAAACATGAGCATAAATAAAATTGATTGTCTGAACAATAGTTTTCAAAGCTGGCATTGAACAATTTATCCAGGCAGGTATTTAAAAAAATATACACATTTATAGAACAACTGCATGGTTATCAATAGCCAAAATGGTTATTGGCAAAATTTCAAATAAAAAAAACCCACATGTAACTGTTTGGAGGAGGAATCAATAGTCTTACATATGCTTATTGCATTGGGACACCCGTAATGCCCCACCTTCAAAAACTCCCCTTTTATGCAAAACATATCTTCCTCTCTGTGCGAAAACAAACACACACAGCCCATTCCAGACAGTGGAAAACAGCCATTGGCCTACAATACTGGCATTTTCTACCCACACTAAAAAAGGTTCAAACACTGGGATTTTTCTACAGCGTGCATTAAGGTAAGAGCGTTAGAGGGTCAAGTAAGTTGGAGGTTAATGTTTCAGGGCTGGTGTATTTCACATCACAAGCCATTAATAACTAAGCCAAACTGGAGAAGGAACTAGAGGAGACGAGGATTTAAGAAAAAAACAAAACAAAAAAAACAGGGCAATATTCTGGCAATGTACAGAATCAGTGCAAACACTGTATTGCTCCGTTTAATCCCTATGTATCTCTACTGGATTAAATAAAATAATGTATTATCGTTTTAAATGTATGTCTATGATTGATTATATATTTAAGATCTATTCTAAATATAACACTTTGTAGATGCAGACAAACCATAGCCAATGTGAACCACAGATTTACACTTTGGATAAACCACCTTAGCAGCTTGCCTACAAAAGTGTGAAAAAAAAAAAAAAAAAGAAAAGAAGAAGAGGAGGTAATGGTCAGTCCTGCCCAACACTTTGCTTATTGGTTAGAAAATCAATCCCAGCAGCCACACATGTAATCTGCCTGCCACGTTGCAGAGCCTAGCTTCTCCTGCTGAAGAAAAAAAGCCACCTGCAACATTCATAGTAGAACTTTCATAGTAAGCTGTAACAATCATAATGGTTGCATAAGGTAGACTAGACATCAGTTCCATTCCTCTGGTGTCAGCCCAAGTGGCATGATGTAATGGAAAGTCCATACTTCTAAGCCTCTAATCTCCCCTCAGCAGCTCCTTGAAATATAATTTGGCAATTGGGTCCAACTTTGTGCAGGAGCCCAGATATTCTTCAGGAGCACATGCATCATTCACAAGTGAATTGGTAGACAAGGCTCAGATTCTCATCTTTCAGGATCTTGAGTACACTGGTCCAGCAGATACTCTTTTTAATCATGCATGGTCTCCAGTAGTATGGGGGGTTGCCTATAGCCCCCTTAACTCTGGTCATGTGCCCCTCCTCTAGGCTAAAGTTAACAAGACCAAGAAAAGCTGCTGGCCTTGGCTGGTGCTACATCAAGACCCCTACTGAGCCAGGGATTCTAGTACTGTAAGAGGAGGGGACCACCTTCTATCCAAACAAGTCCGTTTGATATATCCCCCATAAGGGGTTCTCTAATCTTGAGCAATTATCTGTGGTGCAGATTACTTCCCAGCTGGCTTCTGCGCGTGTCCCCGCTTTCAGTCTTTAGTTACTAGGAAATCGGAGCACACAACAGAATCATCCATCAAAATGCTTATCAGCATTGAATGCTCAGATGCGCAGCAGAGTCTCAGAGCCAACCAGTAGCCGCCCGCATGAAAGCCGGCATGGTAAGAACAGGGAAGAATAATCCTAGTCCATATTAAACACAGAAACCACAACTCATTGAGTCAGGGATATGGCTATCCATTATGAGAATCACTAAAATTTACACTACTTATTTAATGAAAACTATATAGACACAGGGGTGCACAAGAAACCCTCTATACCCATCTAGACCCTGCCATTAGTTTGACCTTGAACTTAAGTTCGCCTCTTGCACAACTGGTCATGCAGGTCTATTTAGCCATTGAGGCTCCACTTGACCATCAATATAAAATGCCATGTGCTGCCATACGACCCACCGAGCAGATGGGCTGCAGCAGCTGACTGTGTTGATGCTAAAGGTAGATGGGTAAATCTGCAGGCACCCTACTCCTGGCTGATAAGCAACTTCAAAAACCTTTCATTCTGCTCTAGTAAGAAAATGTAATTTTATTTTTCTTGATAAACTTTACCAATTTAAAGTGGCCCAAACCCCTTGCAGCTGGTATAGATTGAGCAGTGGGCCCATTATTTGGGTTTCCATCTGCTTTAAGCTAGTGTTCCCCTGGTGGCCAAATGCAAGTACACAGCAACACCGTTGCAGTCTAGGTTCCCCTTATGGTTCAGAAGTGTATACTTGGGTGCTGGTGCTCCTGAAAAAAAAAATAACTTGTTACCTGGTGACTTCTTTTCTAAACATCCAAAAGTGCAACATATTCCTACCTGGGGGCAGAGACATGAGGTCTCAGGAACACATGACCACCAGAATGAATAAATATTTGTCTACTCCTCCCAGCCTCCAATTTTTATAGAGATCTGAAAAATACAAATACAGACCAGAACACTACTGGTAATTAAACATGGAATGCATTCAATGATATCCTGGAGGGAGGGAAGCCTTTATGCTGCCCGTTCAGATATTTAGAAAAGAAGTTACCAGGTAACTAACTTACGTTTTCAAGACATCCTCCGGGCAGCATACTCCTGAGAGGATAAGTAAGATCTACCTACAGTGGGTGGGACAAGCTTCCCGAAGCACAGGCCTGCCAAAATGACTGAGGTTCTAAGGTCAGCAAGTCCAAATGGTTACAAATTAATATCTTGGTTGAAGACCAGGTGGCTGCTTTACAAAT
Source organism: Gastrophryne carolinensis (assembly GCA_027917425.1). Lineage (NCBI taxonomy): Eukaryota > Metazoa > Chordata > Amphibia > Anura > Microhylidae > Gastrophryne > Gastrophryne carolinensis. The sequence continues at coordinate 296,263,277 of CM051235.1, read as the reverse complement.
CTGTTCAATAGAGGCACCAGCTAGTGCCGCCCAAGATGTAGAGACACTTCTCGTAGAGTGAGCTGTAATTTTTCCTGGAACCAGGAGATCCATTATAGGCAATACTGATTGCACTTTTCATCCAACGAGCCAAAGTTGACTTAGACACCCGATTCTCCAATCCTTTGTTTGGGGAAGGTATTCTAGAATACTTGCTCTGACAGCTAAAGATTTATCCACAGAAGAATCTTTGGGGTGACGGCAGGAAAATGACTGGATATCACCGAATCTGCGGGCAGAAGTAATTGCTACTAAAAATAGTACCTTCAGTGTCAGGAATTTAATAGGTGAATCCAAAACTGGTTCAAATGGAGAATATGGCTGCTGGAACTCTAGCCAGATCCTATTGACTTTTGCCCAATGAAAAGCAGGATAATCTCTTTTACACAAAAATACTGAAAGAGCTGCCAGTTGGACCGTCCGAGTACTGAAACTGAGACCCAAATCAACTCCCTCCTAGAGGAAATCAAGTACAACCGGAAGGTTAGAGGCAGATCTACCATTCTGAATCTTCCATGTTTTAAAAGGTCTTCCAGACTTTCAAATAAATCTTTGTCACCTCCTTCCTACTGGGGAGTAGAGTCTCGATAACGTTTTTTGACTCTGTGGACCCTGAAGTCGCCTTGCTTCCAAGGAAGGGTTTTTCAAACGCCATCTCTGGGCATCTTGGAAAAGTACTGGTCCCTAGAATAGAAGGCTACCAGTTAGAAGCAGAACTTGTTAAAATTTGAACTGGAGGATATGCTTAGTCCAGACTGAAGGGCCAATCGCGCCAGGGTGTCTACTCCCAGAGCCAGGTCAGAGGGATTTAGAATAATCTTTAGCTTGTGGTTCATCCCCGATGCAAAAAGATCCACCTCTAGAGTTCCCCTCGGGACACAAATTTGATTGAAAACCTCCTGGTTTAGAGACCATTCTTCCTACAATGAAGGGCGACTGCTGTCAAGGCCCCACAATCGTCTCCCCAGCCCTGTGAGGAGGCGTCCATCGTTACAATCTGTTCCCTGTGATCTCTCCAAGGCAGACTGTTGACAAATCTGTCCTCGCACAGCCACCACTTTAGCAAGTTCTTCACCAGGTCAGAGATCTATATCACTTTTTCTAGGGATTCTGGAGATTTGTCCCAGGTGCTCAGGATATGCATCTGGAGTGTCCTTGAATGTAGCTGACCCCACCTTACTGCTGAAAGGACTGAGGTGAATACCCCAAACCCTAATAGCTTGACGCACTGGGGCTGTCTGACCGGACTTAGACAATATTCTGAAGGATCGTATTGATCTCCAACCCTACATAAGTCATGACCTGAGACGGAACTAGACTGGATATATACTAGACATAAGATCTTAAAGTAATTTCTCTCGGCATGGGGCAAATAGTAGCAGATCGTCCAAGTAAGCTATGATCCCTATCCCTCTTTGCCTTAAATACGCCAGAGGTTTGGCTAGAACCTTGGTAAAGATCCTGGGAGCTGATGCCAGACCAGTAAATTCCTGACCGAAGGGATGGATTCCATGAGGGAAACACCTGTAACTGAGAGATTCAGTTTCTTTAAAAATTTAGAATGAACCTTAATCCCCTGGAAGCCAGCACCAGAAATGCACCCGAGTAGAAGCCTGTCCCCCACTGCTGGTGGGGGAACTGAAACAATTACCCCCATGTCCAACATAGAATCTAGCCTGTCCCCTATGGCCAGTGTTTCCTCCCGGCCACTTGGGAGAGGAGAAACAAAAAAAACCTGTGGGAGGGGCGTGAATAAATATTATTGGAACCCCCCCTTATACCTTTGTGCCTTTATTTCCAATCTGGGAGGGTCTCCCACCACATGTGTGGATTTAAGCCGAGCCCCTATAAAGGGACCTGCCGTCATTGCATTTTAGAGCTCGACTGCTAGGTACCAAACAACCATCCTCTAAACCTGCCCTTCCTAGCAGAAGAAAATGCACCTCTGGCTCCTCTGAACGAATCACTGTTAAGAAAGGAACATGTAAAGGAAGATCGATAAGCAAAGCTCTTAATTATTAAATACCTTATTCCTATTAGGAAAGCATTTGTTGTCAGCTGATCTAATACCTTCTCTAGACCAAAAAAAAGAGTTGACTTCTAAAAGGCATGGCACAGAGGCGTATCTTAGAGCCAATAATAATAAAAAAATTAATAATAAATAGTTAAAGTGGACCAACACCCAGGATTTTGACTATCCTGGGTTTTGTTCCACTTCGGTGGGGCACCCTGATAGGGGGTGCCCCGCTGTGTGAAACCCCCCAGAAAGCCCCGAAAACTCACCTCACCCCGCTCCCACGTGACCGCTGCAGCCAATCCCCGCCGGCGGACAAGCGAGAGGCAGCGCCAGACAAGCAGAGCGCCGCCGCCTCCCATGCGTTCCTCTTGTGAATGGCCGGCACGGGAGCGCGCCCTGCTAGAGTGACGCGCGGGAGGCGGCGACAGAGGCGCATGCGCCGCTGGAACGTGGAAAAGGTAGGATTGTGGGCTTCCTGGGGGGATTATAGATTTCCGGGCCGATCCCCCCTGGGTTTTGGTCCACTTTAAAGCCGCCTTCATAAATTCTTCCATACTAGTTTGTTTCAACAAACATGCTTTAAGCTGCTGGAGCCAATTGTTCAAATTCCTTGCAACACAGTTAGATGCTAGAATCGGTTTCAGAAAACAAGATTCTGCCTGCCAGGCTGTCTTTAAAAAGGGAATCCATCCTTTTGGATGAGGATTTTGGCATCATCCATTAAAGACCAAATCTACCTCCGTAGAAACCTTTGCAAAAGGTGCGTCCAACGTATTTATCCCAAAATAGATAGCACCTTTTAAGTGCCCCTGATCTAAATACCTTTTTGACTGGGTCTCTCCATTCATCAAGGATAGCTTAATTAACAGATTTATGAAGATGAAAGGACATAGGGACCTCTGAAACAAAGTCCGGGTAAAACCAGTCATGTTTAGACTTGTGGGCAACACTTCTTTCCTCAATCCCCATGGAGAGATGAATCATGTGTTACCCGGAGTGGATGCCTCAGCAACAGACCATCCTCGGAAATATAAACATCCAAATCTTGCCCTCTAAAATAGGAGGTGTCACAGGTGTGCCCTACAAATTCACTATGGCCAGCTGAATCCCATGAGGACTTCAGGTTCTCAAAGGAGGAAGAAATATTATCCTTGAGAATTTGCCATAATGGGCCGCCGTCGCAATTCTCTCAGTACAGATTTGCCAAAGAGGCTTCTTATAGGAATGAACCAACTTTTCACAACCAGGCATCTGCTACTTTTCTTTTTTGGCCATGGAGCCAGGGTTAGTCTTAGATACCTTCAAGACCGCTGCTTTGGGGCTTAGTATAAAACAAAATATAAAAGAAGGGAGGTCAGACGTGAGTATCCAAAGTTAATGTAGCTTTAAATCATGAGCCCATAAAGATAAGAAAAGGGACGTACCGGAGCAGAGCTGGACCTCTTCTGTGGGGAGTACAGAGTAATCGATGGATGGGAAAGTGCACATGTATTTCCCTTTAACAGAAAACACGTGCGCTAAGAAGGGAACCCGGCAGCACATGGAAGTGACATCGTCGCCGGGAGGAGAAACTATCCAATGAAGATTCCCCCTCTCCTCCTTAATTCCTACAATACATGGAAGCGGCGTGGGTGCCTAGGTAACTGCTGAAGGGCTCAGCTGCAACACCCCTCCACCTTGCTTAACTTGCTCTCCTCGCAGTGCAGCAAGACTGCAGCCACCGCTGCCATTGAATCCTCCGTCCGCACAAACAACCACAAAACACATCTCAGGTAGTGGGGGACAGGAACCCAGCAATCCCAGATTCTCCAGTAAGTCCTCCTTAGAAGGGTAAACGGCTTACCCCCCCACCCCAGAATCTGGTTAGGGAATGGAGAACCTGGCCAATCCCTTGAGGGTATCTCAGAGCCTCCGGAGCCAGGAAATGGGTTGTCCCTGCATCAAACAACAGGGCTAGTACTTACCTAAACATGTTGGTTCAGGAGCTAATAGTCTGACTCCCAACAAAGGAATTCATTCTGGTGGTCACATGTTCCTATCTAGGGGCAGAGACATAAGGTTTCAGGAGTATGCTGCTCGGAGGATGTTTTGAGAATGTGTTCGGTCTGACCCAAGTGGCATCTGCACCCCCCTCCCCTCATTCCCATTGGAAGAACAAATGTTTGGTGCAAGAGAGCAGAAATTTGGAACTTAGAAAGTGAACCTACAAGAATAGGTCCAGTATTGGCCCGAACAAAAGGCGAGCCTAGGCAGTAACACGTCAAAGCTCCTCATCAGAAGCAGAGGAATCAGTCCCAGATGTACCAGTGGAGAAGGGCGAAGATCTATTCATGGAACCAAAAAAGAAACAAGCAAGCAAGCAGATACCCAACATAGACCCTGGCCAATCCCTGTACACAAAAGGAGAAAAAATCTACTCTGTGAAATACAGAGTAGGAGGTGACATGGCAAGAGAAAGCAGATGGCTCACTGCAATCCACAGAGGCTCCATGGGGGTTCTTTGACATAAACCTGGCCCAGGTAATGCCACCAAAACTAGTTTTTACTCTCAATCCATCCTGGGAGATTTCCGCCCCCCCCCCCCCTCCTCCCAACCTCCCATACCCCCTTAGACACAATTGGGCCAACGCACTGTTCGAATTGCAGAGGAAGGCAGTTTCAACTAAATAATGCAGCAGGAAAAGCAACGACATGCAAAAACAGGTGCACATTCCGCTCTCCAAACACACACATAGCTCTTGGTGGTAAATTAAATAAGATAACTCAGAACTTACTATAAACCAATGCATGTGTCACACACACACACACTGCAACCTAAGGAAAAAAAATTAACAGGGAAGGGGGAGAACAGAGGGTCAGAGGGGTTTATCATCCAGCTGGCCATAAGTAACTTAACAGAATGCCAATACTACATGCAATACACCAAAACACTAGAACATGGAAACAACAAATTAGGAGCAGTTCCCTAATAGCCAACTATATGGCAGGGCAGGTCTATTGACATCTTGAGGAGTGTGCCTCCCGGCTGTGGCCAAAAGAGCAAGTATAAGAAAGGGGAAAGACAGAGCTATACAGCACCATACATGTCCTACAAGTAAACAATAGGAGTAACCACTGGCCTGGAGTCTAAGAGACTCTAGTGTCAGTGGCCTGCCTCTCTGCAGGGCATAGCATAGTTGGAGGAGATACAACACATGCCCTGAGGGATAATGGCAGAGATAGGTATGGGGGGGGGGGGGGGGTAGGAGCCAAGGAGCCAAAGCAATAGATCACAAAAATCCCCAGGTTTTTTTCCGCTTTAGAAAGAAAATTGTGTTGGAAACTGCTGAAGGACTACAAGAGGAGGAGTCCATGAAGACAAGAAGGAAAAATAAATTAGCCTCAGTAACGACGTGTACAGATCTGGTTTCATTCACGCCTTTGTGTTTTGTAGAGGACGAAAGTGCAAATAGTTCAGTCCTACTCCATTGATTAAATCAGTTTGTGTCTTTTGGACACCGCATCATTGTGTAATTTGAAAAACCGCAGCAAAGCTATAGGCACAACTAAAAAGCACCTACATACTTTTCAATGTATTTTTCCGTTTTACTTTGTAAATAAACCTGCATAAAATTAGATTATAAAACCCCAAATTTAAAATGAATGAGTTTCCAAAAAAAAAAAAAAACACATGAATTCAGCATTAGGGGGCTGAAGGAAACAGATCTGGAGAAAATAGAAATGGAATTCAGAATTTAAGAAAGATGAAGGCAGAAGGGCAGCTGCGGTGAGCAGAAACAGGTTTGCAGTGTTGAGGAAAGAAGAAGATATATTAAAGGGCAGCAGTAAAGAAAGTGGTCTCTTTGGGACACATCACATTTTGACCTTAAAACTACTTAAAGCGAACCAAAACCAACCATGAACAAAAATGACTATTTTGCTTACCTCGACATAAACCCAATTTTTGACATTCTATTCCCTGGTTACTGCATCAAAGAGGACCCTGTACCACAGGATTTGAACAGTGGCATGAGCCCGAGATTCTGGGTCATGATGCAGTCTGGCAATCTCTGGACCTGCCATACTAACTTCCTGGCAATGTAACGACAACAGGATGGCAACTGCAGCTGAAGACCAGTTTAAAACTGTAACCTCTACATAAACCACTGATCAAAACATGTGCGAAGGTTAAGAATCCCTGCCCATCCAGCACACACGCTCCTCTTCCAAGTATTCAGCCTATGCATACGTATATAAAAAGGTATGCTATGAGGTAAACTCATTTCCTAAGACCACCATTTTAAAGCTTGCACCAAAATCTAGCCTTGGCATCCCAATGCCAGCGTTTTAACATTTACAGCAAATAAAGTGTGTTTCAGTGATTAAAGCTGTATCTATAGCGCCTTTAGAATATGGGCTCTGTTCCTTTCTCCAACAAGGCATTAATTATGGGTTAGTAATTTAAATCTTGGTTCACAGCAATCCGCACTCCGATTGGTTGATAAAGGGGAAGGAGGCCACGTGGGAGGACTCCTACCTGAGGTAGCTTAGGGTTTAAGATTGGTTCCTGTAAGACTAGTCTATAACAGAACAAAAACAATATTGAAACCCCAAATGAAAAATAGTCCCCAAAATATATGTTAATGGATCAACACGAGAAGCCTGTGGAGAAAAAGGTGATTAAACCAAAAGTGAATCCGTACCCCTCTCTTCCCATTCACTCAATGCCCCTCTTGGAATACCAAATACTGGAAAGGAGCAAGCCAGCCTGTTGTACATCATAGGGTACGTATGTCTTAGCATGTGGTTTACATAATTTGAGAACATCCTTGTACAGCCCTGTTCACCCCTTGGGGAGGAACACAAACATCAGAAAGACATGACATCAGGGAAATACGAAGAAAGCATGAAAGTGAAGTATGAATAGAGTGGATAAATTAAAATGTAGAAAAGGGAAGAAAGGGGACAAAAAAAGCAAAAATGGTGGGAAAATTAAATAGTAGGCGACACACAACAGCAACATCAAAAGGCAAAAGTGTGACAGAAGGGTCACCAATTAAAAAAAAAAACCCTGGTCAGATTTATAGGGACCTGAAAAAAAGGCAAGATTATCCCAGACATTTTTACCCAAAGGGAACCTGTTGCAAGGGATATACAGAAGTTTCCTTTAGCGGCCTTTCACCTTTTTTTGGCTTGTTGCTGCTCTCAGATATATGGCTTAGAATCTGTGACCTGGAACAAACATGCTACCACTAGTCTAAAATGGAACCAAAGTCTGTTCCAGGTCACTCATGAGAAAGTAATGCAGAGAGAATAATAATATTGAGGCAGCTCACACTTCTCACATGAGGCCACTTAATGGCAAGTACTGTATCTCACTTCAGGATCCCTTAACATTTTTAGTCTGCCCCTGTAACATTAATCAGGATTGTAGCTACTCCGATCTTCAGGACTGAGCCAGAGAAATTTACGGCAGCGGGGAGGCGACCCAACACCATTGCATGCATTTTCGAACATCCCCAAAAAGTCTAATATCTACTAGCAGCTGTCACCACAATGACACCACCTTTATTTTAAAATCCATCATTCCAACGGCCAGAGCAGTGTGTTTAAAATCAGCATGCCTGCATTCCCAGACACAACACAACCAATGTTACAAAAAATAAAATAAAAATATATATAAAAAAAAGACAAAAAATATAAACCAATTAAACTATTTTAAGGCACATTTATGAGAAATAATAAATTGTGATTTAAAAGGATGTCACAGGGGGTGGGAATTAAGGCTGGCTTGCATGGGCAAAGAGGAATCAGGAAGTGGGAGGTAGGGTTGGATTAGAATTTATCGGAGGTTATACTTAAGAGGGTTTTTATAAATATTTAAATTTGTAAGGACTTCATTGCATACTTACATATAATTCAGTGCCATAAAATCCATCCTGATATAGCACACTATAGAGTCACACCAGGAAAGGGGGAATAAAATGATAATAAAACAAACAAAAAAAACAAACAAACAAAAAAAAACACATTCCGGTTATTAACAGCAGCTGCATGCATCATGCTATAAAAATCATAAGCAGGCAAGAGAGATGTATGAATACCGTTTAAATTCCCTCCATAGTCACCGTAGTTAACATTAAAGCACTAATGGAACTAGCCTTTATGCCACCTGTATTGTTTAACTGTGAATTTTTAAATATAACTTAAAAAAGCAGCTGTATTGCATGATTTTACAAGAACACGTGACGAAGAATTCATGACAAACCACAAAATGCCCCATCTTTAGCATATAACAGACATTTGTCTCTGCTCTAGGGTTTCTCTTTCTGTCAAACGGGCCACACTTTCTAGAAAGGTACAAACCGTGCAGTTGTCTGGTAGCAAAATGTCAAAGAGCTCCAAATTACCATTTAAATTAGCCAATCAAAATGTTCCCAGTTTATTTTTAAGATCAATACGAGTATGAAAGTATATTAGTGTTATGGAACTATTGTCATGTGAAAATAATATTTGACTATTAGTAAGAGAGGTTATTGAACAGAACACCAAGAAATTAACTTTGTGTAAACATTTTAGTCAGTTAAAAAGTACATAACCCTTGGCTTCAATACCTAGTACTGCTTGTTTAACAAAAATCTGGTCAGGTCATAGAACTTAGCTTTGACTTTCCAGAATCACAGAATAAATTTCAGTGTATTGTTGAGCAGTCCATTTCGATCATGTCTTCCCAAATAGCCTTGAATTGAATAATCTTGAAATAAGCCTGATATTTTTAAGAAAAGTTAAGGCATGGGATGGGATTCAAAGAACAGAGAACATTAGGGGAGTCATATTTAACCTACAAAGGGGACCCTTACAAGATCTTAAGTGTTGCTATAAAAAAAAAAAAAAAAAAAAAAAAGCATTTTCTCTCAAAAAAACAAGAGTAGAAAAGTTAGGGTGCTGAATCAACCCTTAAAGTGGACCAAACCTTGGGACTTTCACTACCCAGGATTTGGTCCATCCTCTTGGGGCACCTTGGTTTGGGATGCCCAGCTGTGTGAACCCCCCCAGTTCGTCTAATGTTGTTACTTTTCCTCAAGCCCACAGGGCAGCCATGGCACTCATTTAATCGGCTTCTCTGGCCACGCATTTAATTTGCGGCCGGAGAAGCTGAATGGAATACGGGCCACTGGGCAATTACGTTGGCAGAGACTCCTTTCCCGCCACTGTGGCTTGTAGTGAAGGTACAGATACAGGGGGTTCTGGGGGGGGGGGGGGTAGCATTCACAATGCCCCCAATGTTTTTTTTCTTATTAGCCATCTGCAGGACCAAACACCCGTTAAAGAAAAAAAGGGTTTTGGTCCAGTTTAAGGATCCCTAGGAAGTCATAATCCAGCATGGAGCTCCAGACTTTTTTTTTTGTGCTGAATGGGTTTAAAAATACCGTTTTGTGAGTACTCACCTTTAAAACGGATATTATAAGTGTGACATACACTCCGCTTCAACTCTTAATGACATTTGGGTAATCTCCAGTAGAGGGCGAACTTCTGCAGAGATGAATATGCAAAAAAGAAAGCCCCTCCCGGTCCATATATACCTGGGACCTCCCACCAATTTCCCAGTGTAAAAAAGCAGTAAGGGGACCAGGAAGAACCAAATCTAACCATACTAACATAATAAACAATGGTTCACCATATAAAGGATCCGGAATACCAAAAAGGGTGGGGTGAAGCGGAGTGTATGTCACACTCATAATATCTGTTTTAAAGGTGAGTACTCACAAAACGGTATTATTCCAAGTGTGACATACACTCCGCTTCAACTCTTCATGACATTTGGGACATCCAATAGTGTCCGTCATGGGTGGGAACCATAAACAGTAAAGAATGCACCAACTTAAACCACTGCAGCTTGCAGAACCTTGCGGCCAAAAACGGCATGCGCTGAAGCCCGCACATCAACCTTGAGGTTATGGCCACCAAAAAAGGCAACCTTTAAGGTGAAAATGGATAGTGCAACATCCTGCACTGGTTCAAAAGGAGGAACCTGAAGGGCAGACAACACCAAATTTAAATCCCAAACCGGCAACATGGGTTTGCGAGGAGGACGCACATGAGTGACCCCCTGGAAAAAGGTCTTAACCAAAGGATGAAGAGCGAAAGACCTCAAAGAAAACCGCCAGAGCGGAAACCTCCCCCTTCAGAATACTAAGCTGAAACCCCATGGCTAGTCCATGCTGAAGGAACTCTAGAATGCGAGGGATGGAAAAGACCCGACAAAGAAAGGCCCTAGCCACACACCAAGCAATGTAGGTCCGCCAGGTCCTGTAGCAGATAATAGAGGAAGATTTCTTCCTAGCCTGACAAGCGTCTGGACAACCGTTTTAGACAAACATTTTTCTCTTAGAATGGAGGTTTCAGCAGCCACACCGTCAAAGCCAGCGTTTGTAAATTGGGGTAACAAAGCTGACCTTGCGTGATCAGATCCGGAACCAGAGGCAGCCTGTACATAGACCGCCAACCGCACGACGTCCGCGAACCACACCTGTCTTGGCCACCTTGGGGCCACCAGGATTGCTGGCACACCCTCATGAACCAGCTTGTGTACCACCTTGCCCACCACGGGAAAAGGAGGAAACAGATACAGGAGACCGAGCTCCCGCCAGGACAGACATGGCATCCACTGCCAGAGCCAGAGTCCTGGGACAGAAACACAAATGCAGGAAGCTTGTGATTATGACGAGAGGCAAACAGATCCACCTCCGGCATAAAGAAAGAAAGAAAGAAAGAAAGAAAGAAAGAAAGAAAGAAAGAAAGAAAGAAAGAAAGAAAGAAAGAAAGAAAGAAAGAAAGAAAGAAAGAAAGAAAGAAAGAAAGAAAGAAAGAAAGAAAGAAAGAACCTCGTTGCTGAGGGACCATTCCCACCGGCGAGAGGCCCCCCAGGGAGTCCGCTTCCAGGTTTTCCACACCTGGAATGAAAACCGCCGAGATGCACGGAACATTGCTCTCGGCCATGCAAGAATCAGAGACAACTCCCGGAGGGCACTCTGGCTGCGAGTCCCTCCTTGGTGATTGATGTAAGCGACCGCAGTGCGATTGTCGGAGCAAGCCTGAACCGGTAGGCCCTGGAGGTGATGTGTCAGGTGCGCCCAGCACCAACCGAACCGCCCTCAGCTCCAGAATATTGATGGGGGTGTTAGCCTCCCTAGGACCCCACAGCCCCTGGAACTGATGGTCTCTCCAGTAGCCCCCCCAGCCCGACAGGCTGGCATCCGTGGTGACCATCTCCCAGCGGGGCGCCAGAAGGATCTGCCCCCCAGAAGATTCCCTGGGTCCAGTCACCACTGAAAACTGAGCAAATAGAACTGCCTCGAAGCAGGCCATCAGCCCCACCAGCCTCATCCCTTGCCGGATGGACGGAAGAGGAATGGATAGAAGTAGATGAATCAGCGCTTGGAGAACATCCACCTTCGACTGAGGCCTGAATGGTATCCAGCATCATGCCCAGGAAGGAGGCCACCCGTGACGGGGAAAGGGAGGACTTGGGGTAATTGATTACCCACCGAACCTCTCCAGAGTTGTTACCAAAGTCCGGGTGTCCAGCTCCGCCTGGTGGAATGCGGAAGCCGTAATGAGAAGGTCGTCCAGATAAGGCAAAATGCGAATGCCCTGGGCTCTGAGAAGGGCTATCACGCCCACCAGCACCTTGGGCGTCAAAGTCAGCCCGAAGGGAAGAGCCACAAACTGGAAGTGCTGTTCGCCTACCACAAACTTGAGGAACCACTGGTGTCCCGGGAATACCGGCACATGTAGGAAAGCATCCCTGATGTCTATCGAAGACATAAAGTCCCCAGGACGTAGGGAGTTGACAGCAGAGCGCAGAGTCTACATGCGGAACTTTCTGGTTTTGATGAACCAGTTGAGAACCTTTAAGTCTAAAATGGGCCTTATGGAGCCGTCCTACTTGGACACCGTAAAGAGGTTGAGATAGTAGCACTGACCTCTCTCTATTGGGGGGGGGGGAACCGGACAAAAGACCCCCATATCCCAAAGACTTTGTACCGCCAGAAACAGCACCTGCGCTGCCCGTGGGTCCGTAGAAACCCGGGACCTGAGGAATCTGTAAGTAGGCTGGTCTGCGAACTCCAGCTTGTACCCTGAGGAGCGATGGTCTCTCCACCACCTCCAGGATCTATTTGTCTGTAACATGTTGAGCCCAGACCTGAGCGAAGAGCCGCAGCCGTCCCCCCACCCGCAAAGGTGAGGGCGCCCCCTCAATGCTGAGTGGGCTTAGCAGCGGATTTGGCACCCCAGGAGGACCCGGGTCAGGCACAACCTCTGCCCCTACCCCAGGAATTTCCTCTCGGTGCGGCGCCAGATACCCCCTTGCCCGTCCGAGGACCACGAAAGGCAGGGTTGAAGGAGCCTGAGCCCCGAAATGGCCGATGCTGCCATTTGCGCTGAGGCAACTTACCTCCCTTAGCCACAGAATCTAGGCGATCACCAAACAGGCGCCGTCCCGAGAAGGGAAGCCCTGTGAGCGCCTTCTTTGCAGCGTTGTCGGCCGCCCACTGGCGCAACCAGACCGAACGGCGTACAGCAACCACCAATGCCGAGGTCCTGCTACACATACGGATAGTATCATCTAGGGCTGATAACACAAAGGTGATGAACAACTCACATTGCGTAAGAGCACTAAACTCCTCGCAAGAGGGATTCAATTGGAATCCATCCAAGAGGCCTCCGATTAAAGTTCTAAAAGCCACGGCCGTGAGTGCGGAAGCACAAACCGGATGAAGCCAGTTGGTCGAGACGATGGCCCTCACTATATGTCAAGGTAGTGGAATCAGGGGAATGCACAACCGATGTATTGGACAACCCCAGAACGAGAGCATCGACCTCTGGGGTGTAGACCAACATTCAACCACATCAACAGGGAAGGGATACTTCCTATCCCACCCTTGAGGAATACCAGGAAGCCGGCTAGGCTTTTCCTATTCCTTAAGGATCAGATAGTTAAAGTGCTTCTGATCCGGGAACTCCAAACGAGGTTTGGCGGTACCAATCAAGTACCTCAAAAAACTGAGCAAGGAGCCTATGGGTATCAACAGTATCCCCACGCTCTGTACCAGCATCAGCGCCAAGGCACTGCTGATCATCGGATAAATCGGAGTCGGAAAACAATTCCCCTTCCTCAAGCGGAGAATAATCAGACCATTCAAAAGGATCATAATCATCAGTCAAGGGCCGGCGCCGCGGGCGCCAAGTGCCGTCTCTTAGCTGGGGCCTTCCTGGCCGCAGAGCTAGCAATCATTTTCTCAATGTTGGCCAGTCTGGCACAGACATCGGATTGCTAGTGACAACGTCACTTGGGGCTATGACCAGGCGTGGGGGTGTAGGTGATGAGGCCAGCGGGGCCGACCCAGCCGCCTGCTGTGCACATGGTACACAAATCTGTACATTGTCACCCACAAGGGATGCCCCACATACCACACACTGCCGGGGTTGGCCCGAAGGGATCCCGAGCCAGGTATCCTGGGAAGCCTCCATATGGTGATTTTAAAGGTAGTCGCAATGATCAATGGGAATTACGCTATAAGCTACCCGGGATGCCCCTTAATGTCCGTTAGTGGGAGGATTTTAGTAAGAATAATAATAATAATAATAATAAACCCCAATTTGAACCAGGGACCTAGGACCGGGAGAAAACCCCTAATTGCCTTGGTTGTCCCACCTGGAAAACAAAAAAAGGGGGGCCCCAGTAAACAACATGCATACAGTGCAAATAAAAGGCATATACACTTCATCCCAGCATAAGAAACTATAATATATAATATTATATTATATATATATATCCCCAAGATGTATATCGCCCACAGGCACCAGTAACGCCCGGCAGCATGAGATAAGTGTACTATATATAAACCAATTATACCCAGTATAAAGAAGCCCCGTATGGGGCACTCACGGGCCGCTGTGATGAAGATGGCGGCATCTAGGCAGAAAGGATGAAGGAGGCGGGCCAACGCGGAGCGCCCCTCCCGACGCGGGAAAAACACACCAAGCCGCGCTCCCAGCCGATAGGGCTAGAAGCCGGGCGACTAAGCCAAGGAGGGGCGGGCAGATACCGGCGCGGAGAGTGCCAGGCCCCGCCCCCCTTTACTAAGACAAGCAAGAGGGTCACGCTCCCCAGCCAATATGGCCACGGAGCTGGCCATGAAGAACCTGCCCGCCAAAGTACAGCATCAACCACACGCACAAACACGTGCTGGCAGAAGTCAGCGCGCAATAAGTAAAAATCAGTCACACACACATAAGACCGAGTATAAAGGCCAGCCAGCCCCCCCCCGGAGGGGAGTAAGGGACCCAGAAGGGGGGGGGGGAACCCTGCCAGAATCCGGCCATAAGCATAGCAGGACGGGGCATCCCACACCAGGATCACCAAAACCTGGATAACCGCCTACCCCATATTGAGGTCTCACGGTGGAGCAGTGCTCCTTCCGCACCAATAGAGTGCTGCCTACCTTCACCAGGACCCGCAGCCTAAGCTGGGAGGCTCAAATAGGGGCAATTTAGAAAGGGTCCTGGCAGCAATAGGGACAATAAACGGCCGGGCGCGGGCCCGGCTTACTTGTAAGTAAAGAAGTCTTCATCTTCTGTCTTGTCGCCTTCCCTGCAGAGAAGGAACTGGGAAATTGGTGGGAGGTCCCAGGTATATATGGACCGGGAGGGGCTTTCTTTTTTGCATATTCATCTCTGCAGAAGTTCACCCTCTACTGGAGATTACCCAAATGACATGAAGAGTTGAAGCGGAGTGTATGTCACACTTGGAATATGGAAATATTTAGATGAAGCATTTAAAGGACATTCCATACAAATGTATACAAGAGACCCCCCCCCCCCCCGCCCCCGCTTACTTGCCACCAACAGCCTCCCTGTGAGAAGCTAGGCTAGTGGATGGGTGTGACCTTGAAGTTAGCAGCCAGTCTAAAGTGGTATATCTTGTGGTATGGTTATGAGTGTGCATAATAAACCATACATTTATGTATCTAATAGGAACTTTCCTGTAATCTCAACATGCAGGCCAAGCCCACATGGCTTCTTATAGCAGGGGTTGGAGGGAACAGGAAGAGCCCTCAGGCACATTTCTGGTTAAATTGATTGGGACACGAAAGGCTGAACTATCTAGTAATGTAAACTGTGTAAAACCTTGCAAAACAGCTGCTGCTTTCATAATCCAAAATCTACTTTGTGTAATATATCAAATTTTAAGCAGGAAAAAAACACAAGCATTATGGGGATTCATACATCACTCAAGTTTGCTCACCCAGTTATGTATGAGGCCAAATTTCATGCGTGTCAGCAATGACTGGTCACACACAAAACACACAGGCGCAGTTATTGACAAGCTCATAACAGCCTCCTCCCCGCTCCCACAACCCAGACTTGCCCTTACAGATATGCCCCCCCCCCCCTCATTTGGATGATTCACTCATTTTGTATCTTTATTATTCCATAGAAACCATGTGTGCATGTGCATATGCATATACAGAGACACACACATACACACATGTAAGGCCATAAGGTAACACTGCTTTCACAGTCAGAGGAATTACAAAATTCATGTAAAGTAGCCTCTGAAAGGAAATAATGCATTTTTCTCATTAACATTTTCTGTAACTGTAAAAAGACTGATCAAAGTAGACCTATACCCTTTCAAGGAAGCCTGTCCCTGCTGGTAGGTAACCAATTATTTAAAGGGGGTTGTTTAAAGGGGGAAGTCGAAACAATAGAAAGCCTGGCCCTTTTGCTTAAAGTATGGATGAAAATACACTTTAGGTTTATTGGATTTCAAATACAAGCTTTGAAAACATGCTGGGTTTCTTAGGCATAACATATTTGCATACCCTAAAAATACAAAAAGTATAAAAAGTTTTTACACACACTCCTAGCCCAGGGTGTTGAACCCCCAGATCCCCATAAGCTCTCATTCCTCAATCCAACCATGAAAGTGGGTGCCCTGCTCTACTCACCAGGTAGACTAAAAGGTCTATTGGCAAGGGCACATGCATGTGATAGAGACGAGTATATAGCGAGACTGAAGGTTTTACAATTCGGGGCATTAAAAAACTGGGCGGGTCTTACTCTCTAGGTCTGGTGCACCAGGTATTAGCCCTATTTAAAGGGTAACTATACTTTTATGTACTTTCCCTACAGACTTAAAGCTGACTTCCAGTCAAAAAAATCAAAGCATAGTAAAATGCTCCCCTCTGTGGCAGTCGGGGACATAAGCTTATTAAGAGGGATTAACACCATGCAGATGTTTGGAATTCTGCACTCTTAAACATGCATGGCACACACATGAAGAAGCATATTCAGAAAAATACAATTCTGTGAAATACTCACCTGTAGAATTGATATTATTTGTATACAGTACGTCCTGCTCCAGATATAATTACTTACACTTGGGTTATCCTCCGCCAGATAGCGCTGCGCTGCAGAGACATGCAAAAACAGGCTCCTCCCGGCCCTCAAATACCCGGGGACCTCCCACAAATCCCCAGCATTGAAAAGCAGTGAACAAGAAGCCGGGAGAATTAACCACCAACTGGTAACTATAACAATGGTAACAATCACCATACAGGGGATCCAGAATAATGCAAAAAAACCAGGGTGGGGTGGAGCAGGACGTACTGTATACAAATAATATCAGGTGAGTATTTCACAGAATTGTATTATTCTTAGTATACAGTACGTCCTGCTCCAGATATAATACTTACACTTGGGACATCCAAAAGCAGTGTCCATAAAGTAGGGTGGGATCCCCAACAAAAAGCGACAACAGCAGACAGTTTAAAACCACTGTCACCTGCATAACCATACGGCCAAGACAGCATGAGCTGAGGCCCTAACATCAACCTTGTAAAAACTTTGCAAAGGGTATGAGCAGAAGGCCACGGTAGTGGCCTAGCCAACCAGTTCAACAGAAGCCCGGTGCTGAAAAGCCCAAGAGGAATCAAGCACGAGTAGAAAAAAGAATCAAGGCGACAAGGAAGATTCTTACCCTTGCTGGAATAGGCCTGAGTAACAGCCTGACAAATCCAATTGCTACAGTAGGCTTGGCAGAAGCCAAAAGACCGAACCAAGTACCAGGAGGAACATCCATTAAGGTAATAACCAGGACCAAGGCCGCCCAACTCCCGAGAGCAGACGAGATCGGGCACATTCAGGATGTAATGACCACAGGCCCCAAGGAACATCAGTTCCCCTAAGGACACAGTGACTACCAAGGAAAAACTTCCAACACCTAGTTTGAGGAACGCAGAACCCTTTCCTCAGTGTTGCTAGGAAAAGGCACAGCCGTGGATAACAATATCTCAAATACCTCCTGATGCATAGAGTCCGGCTTCAAGCGGAACTCCACCTTATCCTGGAGTATCTCAAGAAAAGGGGGCTAGGTAGACAGAGTCGCCCGCTAATACACGCCTGACCAAGGTAACAGTCACCAGAAGGACAACCTTGAGGGTAAGAACAGCCAGACAGCATCCTGAATTCGACCAAGGGACAAATCCTGCAAGCAGACTGAATGAAATTCAATTCCAATCCCAACGGGGACCATAGGATTACATGGGGAACGCACATGAGTACCCCTTGAAGGAAGTCTTAACCAAGGAAGACTGAACCCGAGACTACTAAGGCAAGGTGGACAGGGCAGAACCTGACCCATCAGAGTACTGAGTTAGAGAACCATCTCCAAGCATGCTGAAACAGCACTAGAACCCTGGGAACCGAGAACACCCGACAGGGAAGAGACCTAGACTCACACCAATCAATGTGGGTATGTCATACCCAATAACAGATAGAGGAAGAAGCTTGCTCCTAGCTTTCTCATAGTCTCAAAGACCGAGACAGATAGGCCTGTCTCCATCAAGGCCAACTTGGCCAGAGACTGTAGATTGGAGTGACACAAAGGAGGCCCTGAGTGACCAGAGCTGGCCCTCCTGGCAAAGGTACAGAAAACTACTGTCCTCAGCACCATGTCTGCAAACCACACTCTACTAGGGCACCTGGGGGCCATCAGAATCACTGGTCCCCTTACCAGAGCAATCTTGCGCAGAACCCTGCCTAGCATGGGGAATGGAGAAAGGACATACAGAACCGAACGTCCTGTCATGACATTACTAAGGCATCCGGATCACTGCCAGAGGATCCTGGGACAGGGAAACAAAAGCCGAGAGCCTGTGATAGTGATGGAACACAACAGATCCATGACTGATTGGACTCCATAGTGACACGGGGATTAGCACATCCTGTCGCAGAAGGGCTCCACCGGAGCTAATATCACCGAGTATGCAGGGGACATTGTCTCCACCCAGAGAAGGAACAGACACTTCCTGGAGGGTCCACCAATGATTAATGTAGGATATCTGTCGTCAGACAGACCGAGCGCCCCCGAACTGGCAAGGCCAGAAGGGAAGTGGTCACGGGAGATAGAACCAACTGAAAAATGCTCACCGTTTAGAACATTAATAGGCGTAAGGACCTTCTAAGGGCCCCACCACCCCCAGAATCGCAGGGAGTTTCAGAAGAAAACCTCCCCTTTCAACCCGATAGGTTGGCATCCGTGGTGACCGTTTCCAGGAAGGGACAAGGAGGAACTGCCCCCAGACAGGTTCCTTGAGATCATCCACTTCCAAGAGAAACCTTCTTACCAGGTGGGAAGGCCCACAGACCCTGCTCCAGGGCTGCTGGATCCCTGTCCTGTATTACCAATAGAAGTCGCAGAAGGGCACAAGGGGAACTGAGCATAAGGGACCTCTTCTGAGCAATTTACCAACGGGCCCACCAGCTGCATCCCTTCCTGGTGAAGAGACCGGTACAGCAATGAGGGACTGAGCCCAAGTGACCAGATTGCCCACTTTATTGCCGAGAAGGGGAGATTCTGGTTTGAACCTAATCCAGAATCATTCCTGGTAATGGAGTTACCATTTAAGGGGACAATGAGGACTTGGGGTGATTGAACACCCCTCCAAATGACTCCCAGTGGACACCACCAGCCGGGTATCCAACTTAGCCTGACGCAGAGACTGGGAAGTGAGAAAGGACATCCAGGTAGTCATCGCGCGGACGCCCCCTGGTCTCAGAGACATCACCATCGTCAGCACCTGAGTGCGCACTCTGGGAGTTGAGGAGAGGCCAGATAACAAGGCCACAATTAGCAGTGTTGGACTACCAACACGAACCTGAAGAGCCTCAGAGACCTGAAGGCACAGGGCTGTACACATAGGCATTTTAGAGTCTCCCAGACGGCAAGAAGCCCACAGGGCGCAAGGTGCTGGTGGCCCAACTCAGAGTTTCCATGCAGAAACTCTGTAATTAGAGAATTGCCGTGAATCCAGAATGGACCAGCCGGACCCATCCTTTTGGGAGACTGTGGAAAGGTTGGTATAGCGGCCCCTGCCTGTTACAGGCAATCTGCAAGAGACCCGCAGACCTCGCAGGCCTAGCATGGCCTGTGCCAGCAACTGAACAGCGGCAGGGACCAGGGGTACCTGTGACCTGATAAAACTGGGGAAGGCCGCACAGCAGACTATCCTGTAGCTGGAGGACACAACCTCCTGAATCCACCAGAATGAGGCGAGATGCCTCCTGATAAGAGCAAGGTGCTGCAGCCATCCCCTCACCCAGACGGGCGAGGGCGCCCCATCATGCTTGAGGGGGTTTGGTGGAAGATTTGGGCTTAGCCCCGCCGGAGGGGGCAGGGCGTTGTCTGCTGCTCGTGGGGCAGGAGTCTGCACGAAAAATCTGGAAGGACACCCCTGTTTCCTGTTTAACACTAAGGTGGGGGGGGGGGGGGAGGGGTGCCCCCTGCCCCGAGGGGGCCGAGACGGCCGTCTGCGTAGGGGTGATTTGCCCTTTTTACCGAACAGGTCTAGACGGGCCCCAAATAGGCGTTGCCCTCTAAAGGGAAGCCCAGTAAGTCTTTTTTGTAGCATCGTCAGCACCCCACTGTCTCAGCCAGACCAAGCGACTTATAGCCACCGCAAGGGCAGAAGTTCTTACACACATTCTAATAGCGTCATCCAGAGCTAATAGAATACATTTAACAAATACATCACAATTGGAGAGTGCATTAAACACCTCCCAGAGATCCTCGGGGTGATGATCAAGCAACTTTCTGATGAGGGTTCTAGCGGCCACTGCAGTAATAGCCGCGGCACAGAGCGGGTGCAGCGCCGTCCCAGCACAAGAAAAGGCATGGGAGGCCAGCAGCTCAATGCACCGGTCCTCAGCATCCCGAAGGGTACTATAAGCAGGGGTTGTAATAAAGGGGGGATTAGGGACCCCTATGATCGGCGCATCCACCACGGGGGGTGATGACCAACAATTAACCACCTCAGGAGGAAAAGGGTATTTCCTATCCCAATCCCCTGGAACCCCTGGAAGTTTACTGGGGCATTCCCATTCCTTGAGCACAAGGGCATGGAAATGAGCCTGCTCTAGAAATTCCAAACGTGCAGTCGCAGTATGGAAACGCTCCCCTCTAGGCTTGGGGACCTGACCGGGTAGAGAGATAGACAGTGCCTTAAAGACCTTAATCAACAAGTCGTCAGTGTCACACTGGCCCCAGTATTCAGGGCCAGAATCGTCATGACTCCTCAGTCAGTCAGAGAATAACTCCCCTTCATCAGAAGGGGTATAGTCACACGGAGTAGTAAACTCCTCGGTTCTCATAGAAAATACAGAAACATGAGGCGACAGGTGCCGCTTCCTACCAGGGCACATTCGCTCTGAAAACCTAGCAATAATCTGTTCAGCCGTAGGTAGTCTGGAAGGCGCAGCAGGCTGCAATTCCCCACTTGTATGCGACTCAGCAGGAGAGAGATTTAAGCCTGGGGAGATAGGTGAATTGAAGCTAGGTGTAGCCACTGGCCGACCTGATTGCAGGGCCAGGGCTTGCTCGGCACAGGGTACGCAGACCCGTTCCCCGTCAGCATCAGCATGGGGTTGTCCACGCGCTATACACCACCGATCTTGTCCCAGAGGGACCCCGGTCACATAATTCTGAGATGCCTCCATATGGTGATTATTCAAGGCACCATATGCCAGTAGGGATTTACACTATAAGTAACCCTGGATGCCCCAAAGACCCGCTAGGGAAGTGGGAGATTATTACAAGGCCCGCTATGATTTTACACCGGGCCGGGAGAAGCCAATGGTGTTCACCAGTCTGAAAGACATAATGGGAATAAAGGGTGTCAGAACCATGCGCAGTAATCAAGGAAAATGAAAATCGCCCGCGTGGGCACTTACAGACCAGGAGAGGAGGAGGACCGCTACCACACGTGCATGCGACCAGCATCAAAATGTCGCCAAGCGAACCTCGAAGGGCGGGCCAGTGCGGACTGTGACGCAGAACGCACCAAACCAGGTACCCCCCCCCCCCCCCCCCCCCCGAAGAGCGCGAAGCTCTGAGATAGTTACGTTGTCATGAGGAGCGAAGTGTATGGCACACTTAGAAAAACACACAATAAAAAGGCAAACAGCGCGGCTCTGACACCGGGAATACCAGTCTAAAACAATACTAAGGCCATAAGCGTGTAAACATACACTGAGACCACCACACACACACCCCCCTTTCTTTCCCCCCGGGCTACGGGGGGAACGAGGGAGGATGGCGACCCTTTGTACAGGGCCCACCACTACACGGGGCCTAAACCGCCTACCCTTTGGTGGGGGACTGCGGTGGAGCATGGCTCAGTTAAGCACACATGGTGCTGCCTACCTTCACCCGACCAGCGCCGCCCAGGCTGGGAGGCACATCACAGGGAGGACGGGTGGGAATAGTCCAACAGGGCCGCAGACTTTGATAGCCCCGCTCACCTGCGAGAGAGTGATACTTCATGTCTTCGCAGTCAGCACTGCAGAGAAATCTGGGGATTTGTGGGATGTCCCCGGGTATTTGAGGAGGAGCCTGTTTTTGCATGTCTCTGCAGTGCCGCGCCATCTGGCGGAAAGGATAACCCAACTGTAAGTATATCTGGAGCAGGACGTACTGTATACTAAGAATAATAGAGTATCTTTATAGCTATGTGCAATCATCTCTTATTTCTAGCCAGAAGTAGAAAGCATTGAGCTGTAATGACTCATTTTTGAATAAAATACACTGTATCCCTTGCCATAACCAGCCATAGAGATACATTGTAATGGCTCCGCTCACAGATTGCTTTTGCTACATGAACTGTTTTTTCAGCGTCTATGTGTGTGAAAAATGACAGGCAAGCGTCTCCTTGTTTTAGGCATATATCTCTCAATTTGGTGTGAATTGCTGCTGGCACAGCACCCCCCTATTTCTAACGTGTAAGCAGGACTATCGTGTGTGGCCGCCCCCACATAATTCATGAGAGATTCATCTTTATGCCATTCCACAACATTTGCATGAGGTTGATCCCTCTAACACTGCTTCCCCTCTTATGATCAGTGGCATAAGCAATTAAAATGTATTTTTTTGACTGGAGTTCTGCTTTAAGCTCAGGGCTGCCAGAGGGGCATAAGGTTACTTTTACCAGCAAATTGCTGCAGCCTACTGGTATCTGAAGCTGGGAGACAAACTTCCAAGTTCTAGCTGGCTGAATGTACAGTGCAGTAAGGAGTCTCATACAATGCACATGCCCATCTACAGGCTGAACACTTCAGCAATATGCCCACCATGTGACTTGGCAGGTAATTTAAAGCTGTTTCACACCCATTTTCTACCAAGTGTTAATGCAATTTATCATTGATGAAGAACAGTGCAGCATTTCACATGCATGGTCAGGGTAGCCAACACTGAAGCCAAAATGTTGTTACATTTTTACTAGAGGGGACTAGTTACAGAAATTTAAATTTGGTCCCCAAAAACGTTAATGTGCTACATTTACTACATTTCATACTAGACTATAAAGTCTTTAGCTGCTATAGATGTAAATGTATATTACATTTACCAAGTGCAGGGTTTATAAGATGGAAAAGGAGAAGAGCCCTAGACTAAGTGACATCAAAGGGGTTACTAAATAAATGTGTGGTTTTTGGACAGTCTTCTATAAAAAGAAACCTAATATGTTCCAAATGCTTGAATTTGATTTTGCAAATCAGCCAATCAGTTGATCTATATGGTAAATATGGAACAATGAAGCAAGTATAAATCTAGTAACTAAATATTAAAGGTTTTTTAAATTGTATTTGCCTCTCACACCACTATTTTTTCTGTAGACAGCATTTGATACATTCCATTAAAAATATGATCATAAACCCATAAAAAAACAAAACTGGATAGTGTGGGGAAGATTTAAATGATGTCAGATTTGTATTCCAGCCTATGGCCAGACTGGGAGCACATACCTCCATTTTTATCCTATGACCAACAGGAAGTTTATCAAGCATAAAAGCCAGCAGTATCAAAAGAATAGTTAGATAAATAAGCCTTTGGTGCTACCAATGCTTATGGTTTTGTTTTGGCCATGCTTGCATTTATTAAAGTACTGTATTACACTGCAATAAAAAGCTAAACAAGCTTTAAACTCTTGCCCATACTATCAGTAACTTATCAGAGACTAACCCCAATTTAAATGGCATGTGAAGGCAAAAACAGAAAATGCTTACCTCTTCTCCCATGCAGATGCTTCACAGAGATCCTGCAGTCTAATACCCATTCCCACAATCTGGTCCAAGACAAGCATATACTCAGCAATTCCTTAAGCACTTGTCTACCCTTAGCAAGCAAATAGACGAGGCCTTATTTTCTGCAATAAAGGAGGGAGTGCACTCCCATTGTTGGGGGGACATGTCTGGGTGGGCACCACAGACCAGGTGGGTAGTGAATAGCCAGACCTCTGAAGCAGCTGCAGGAGAGAAGCGGTAAGATTTGTGGTTGCCTGGACAGGGAGTTTAATATTTTAGAGTAGAGTAACATGACTGTGGTGCTAATCTACAAAATTTATAAATAAAAACTATTTGCTGACTAGTCTAGGATGTGGTGTACTATATGTATCACACTTACCCGGGGTAGGCTGGGATAGCAGTAGGTGGTACTGCTCGTACTGCACCATACACAGTCCTACCACGACCCCTCAAATGCGCTCCTCGAAAGGCAGCTGCTGTGGTGGCTGCTGCAGCAGCTGTCGGGTAGGGAAACCCAGGAACTGTGGAACGAGATGAAAAGGAAAAAAGAAAAGGGACAGGGAGGTGACAAAGAGAAAGGAGGACACAGAAAAAGACAAAAGTATAAACGTGAGACAAATTCAACTTCAAAAGTCAAAAGGCATTTTATCCTGCCATACAAATGGCTAACGAACCACATATAAAGCATTTCTATTTTGACGTTCTAAACCCTAGTCTGGCTGTAATGCATACTTTTAAAGAGGAGCACCACGCAGGAATTTCAGGAACTGGAGGAACGTGCCCGTGTGTTCCTATGTGCGGCGGCATCTCAAATTGGGATGCCCTGCTGCGTGTACCAACCCCCCCCCCCCCCCCAGGCCGCCCCATTTCATTCACCTTAGTTTTGCGCCTACGGCACAGACTCTGGCAAGAGCGCCGTCACTCAACTCCCTTCGCTACCAGCCACATCCATTACACACCTTGCATCCACAGCATGCCCGCGTCATCCCTTCAAAAAGGCTGGGCACGTCTAGCGGTGACAGGGAATGCAGCCGGAGCGCACAGATGCGCGAGGGTGGGGGGGTTGGTTTGCACAGTGGGGCATCCTAAATTGGAAGAGTGGAACTAAGATGGAGCTGAAGTCTATTAGAGCCTCAGATGTTACCCTTTAAACTCATAGGAGGCTCAGCAAAACTATTCAGCCTATAGCTTTATTGAGTAGGTTTTTCCCTTCATTTTTTTTTTTTTTTTAAAGGCTCTTTAATATTGTGCTTCACAGAACATACCTCGGCTGATAAAAATATATCAATGCAAGTACATGGTTATAATGAGAACATTGTAGCAATAATGCCCACTATGCTAGGGACAACTAAATAACTACTTGACATTTCATGCACTCACACAAAAGAAGTCAAGCCCAAATGCTTGGAGTTCCCTCTACTTATCCTGCCTTCCCACCCAGTTCAGGCAAGCAGCAAGTTGATCAGCTTTTCATTTTGTGCTCAGCCAATAGAAAATAAAATTACATGTATTATATTCCCAAAATAAATTACGCAGGCAAGTAACCTTTCATACTTCAGCAGAAGTAAATAAAATACAAGCATTACGGAATCATTTTTGGAAGCCATAGAACTGTTCAGCAAAAGGCTTCTACAATTACTTTATTTGCATACACAAGAATGTGGTTTAACTTTTCTTTACCCTGGTATCCCTCAACAAAAGAACAAGTTAAAGAAGATTAAAAAAAAAAAAAAAATAGTTTCATGCCACATGAAATAGCAAATTAGAACTGAAAAGGCAGACCAAAAGAATAATACGTTAAAATATAACAAGGCAATTAGCTAGTTTACTTGCAAGAACTCTTTGTAACATTCCCCTCGACAAAACTCCTACCATACACAGCACTGACTTTAAAGAGCTCTGCAGGAATGGTTAAAAAAAAAAAAAAAAAAAAAAAAAAAGTAAATACAGGTATACTAACTAAAATAAAAAGCATTCCCTTCGGCTTACATTAGGAATAGACTGGCCTTTCTAATTAACATCTGTCTTCACGGAATTCCCCAGCTTTTACAAAATGTGAGAACTTGCAAATCCGAACCTACACTTCCTGCACAACAGATCATTTGCATTTATATAAAATATTAGCTTTTTATTCTATGAATCAGAAAATCATTACACTGCCAGAGCTTTATAGGCCATAAACCATATACTTCCTGCACAGAAAATGGATCATAAGAGTTTTGAATTTTCTCCCCTCACAACTCTCATCTGTCAACGGTGCTCTAAAATGTTGTGCCTAGAAAACACTTATTAAAGAGGGTGGCGTATTTAGATATGTCAAAAGTAAAGAAACTTAAACACCAAGTGCAGGAGGGCATTGGGTGACTGGTTTGACATCAACAGAGAAAGGACTCTTGCTCATTAGATTATAGCAAGAATAATATTCGTCTAATCCTGGCGTTAACAGGTTGTTCGTTATCAGAAGGGGTCTAATGACCCATTTCCAATCACGCATAAATAGTCAGTTTGCTGAGCAAGACTTGCATTCAGACACATCAATGAATCCAAAATGGGTGCACCTATACTAGAGGAGCAGGAGAGGCTAGGTGTATTCTGTTGGTGTTAAAGGGACAGTTTTTGGAAAATTAATATTACTTTTATAGTCTAATATTATTGGCCTTAACATAAGCATTAAAAAGGCTTCTAAAATAATTCAGCATAGTCCAGTAATTGCATATGAACAACTCAAGTATATGTCTTAACCCAAATGTAGCATCTTCATTATGGAAAAGTATACTTACACCTACAACCCTAAAGGCCCAGAGTAGGTGTAAGAAGCAGCAACAAGAAAATGGTGTTGAGGGAGATGTAAAAGGAGGTATCATTTGAAACCGATCACAACTATTTGATATCCCTGCCCCCACAATCTGGACCACCACCCTAAGTATCTAGAGGCAAAGCTTCTCCCTCCATGTCCTGTTTTTTAACCCCTCTTCCTCCATATCCATTTCCACTGGTAAAATTGATAATATTTTAGACTCCAGGGCCGGCACAAGAATACGTTTATAAATCATGTTAATGAAGTTAATGAAGCTGTGTTTAACCAGATATAAAACTTTTGACACATAATCTAACTGGAAAGGAGATCACCATTACCATTTAGGTCCTAGTAACAAAAGAATCTGTGTATTCAGAAAATTCTAATGATATACATCCATACACACACCGTATATATACTATATTGTATACTAGATTGCACTTTCAAAATATTTTAAGGATAGTTTATCTTCATTCCAACAATATAGATAAATGTTATATACATAAATGATCATGCACATTACATTTTGTAATGTATGATTTAATGCTTCCCCGAAAATAAGACAGGTCTTATATATATTGTTGCTTGGCATTCAAGCTGCTCTCTTCCAATGCCTACTATAAAAAGCTCCAAGGCTTTCAGAAAGGCTTATGAGCCCAAGGCAAGGAACTGGCTATTGCAATCATTATGTAACTGGGAGCAAAATGTAAATGACAAAAAAAATAGGTTTTACAGTAAATCAAAACCCATCCTGGGTGTCAGTCAGTTTAGCTGGGAGATAGCTATCTGGATTGCGCTGTTGGGAACAGGGCTCCGGCATAGCAAAAGGGGAGATGCCAGATCCTCTGTCTCCCTGGAGTCTGCAGGATTGCCACAAAGGTTTTGTGAACAACCCCTGGGATTTCACCTAGAAGGGCATCTCAAATAGGTTTTAGTTATATATTTAGTTATATATCAATATTGCTGAAATGAATATCCAATATATTTCAATCTTCAAATGCAATGCACTACCCAACTGTGTGTGCAAGGGTGTATTTTTGACACAAAAAATACAAATTCATCTATTAAAGGTTTGAGTTCTTACAAGCAACACCAACTGGCATGTAATGAATAGAAAGTTAAATGCTTTAATACAAAGAGGCAGATTTATGATGCACTGCAAATAAATACTTTACTGGATCCACTATGCATACTTGTTTCATCCTCCCCTTCTACCCAGTGCAAACACACATTGCACGTGCAAATACGAGCAGGAAGAGACAGGACAGTGGCTAGAGAGGGATTCTGGGAAGTTGGAGAAGGGCCAATTCCACTCTCTACTTACTGATCAACGGAATGTATGTGTTAACCCCCCGAGGTCCGGGCAGGGGGACACCAGCCTCAGTGGCCAAAGAGACGTCAGCTTGGAGCCCAGGTGCAGCTTTGGGGTGATGGTTGGGAAATTTTAAAGAAAAAAAAAAATATACAGTAATAAAAAAAAGTGTGGGACAAAAAGGAGACATTTGTTTAACATCACCCTCCCCCATGTTATACAAAGAAAAACATAAAAACACAAAAATGTCAATCTATAATCAATTAGGGCAAAACAAATTCAGACACAACCTCCTCATAACAGTATTTAAAATATTATTAAAATAGATAAAAACCCAAATAAAAGCCATATTACAAGCACTGCATAAACGTAAAGAATAATAGATGCTGTCTTTCTTGAAATACAATTTTGCAAACAATTTGGATAAAGGTGTGAAGGTACATATGCAGAATTATACTGTAGAGTGTATATTTAGCGTGTTGATCTAGACTTTTAATAGCCACAAAAATATAATAAACCTTGCGGCTTCTGGTTCACGGCTGCAGCAGGCTTTTAAAACAATTAACCAACTACTGCCACAGATTACATTAGTGTAAAAAACAACACCGCCTAACAGAACAATCCTATTAAATATGTACACCAAACAGTCTGTTTTAAAAAAAAAAAAAATTCTAACTAAACTGAATCCTTTTATTCGTACAAAAAGTACAATAATGTGCAATAGTATGAAACTCAAAAAGGAAGAGTACTAGTCATCTATCCATTATGACTGTGCACAGAAAGTGGTCCATTAAAATGCAGATTCAACAGTAGAAAGAACAGCATGCATGGTAGATCATTTAAAGTATGGCCTTAAAATGTAAATGCAAAATATCAAATTTTTAAAAAGTCTGACTGAAAAAAATATTTCAATATATTGGACTTAGAGGTTTGGGTTGACTTGGTTTTGCCCCCCCACCACCACCAGCTCAAACACTGATGTGACTTAGAGATAGAGATTCACCTGCGTAAAGTTCTGGTCCATATACAGCTCCAACAACAGGACTAAGTTTCCAACCTGAGGAAAAATAGGACAAGTTAGTTTGGAAGTTTTCAAGTGATTACTGTCACATGTACAACATATATCATTAAAACACAAATAATAAAGACTACAGCCCACAATTACCGGTTTCGAAAAATTATTTATAATATAGTGAGCCACAAAAAAAATACCATTTTGTGAGTACTCACCTGTAAAATGGTTATTACAAGTATGTCACACACCCCACTTCCAAATATTCATGACACTTGGGAACCCGGCCTGTAGAGGGCGATCTTGCAGAGACATGGAAAAAGGAGCCCCTCCTGGTCCATAAGTACTGGGTTCCTCCCACTATTCCTCAGTCTTTTTAAAAAGCAGTGAAGAACCAGGAAGAGCAAATTATATTTGATAATTGAAAAATAGTTTGAAAATAACAACCACCATATAAAGGATCCCTTTGAACAAAAAAGGGCGGGGGAAGTGGGGTGTGTGACATACTCGTAATAACCATTTTACAGGTGAGTACTCACAAAATGGTATTATTCCTAGTATGGCACACACCCCACTTCCAAATATTCATGACACTTGGGACATCCAATAGCAGTGTCTATAATGGGTGGGGATCCCCAAGGAATAATGCATAACTTAAATTACTGCAGCTTGCAGAATTTTTCGACCAAAAGCAGCATCCGCTGAGGCCCGCACATCAACCTGTTCCAACAGAAGCCTGGTGCTGAAAAGCACAGGAAGCTAATGAGCGGTGACACGAAAAAGCCAAATAGGCCCCAATGATGACCTGACGTATCCACTTACTAAGGGAAGATTTGGCAGGAGCAAAACCCTTCTTGGGCCCAGAAGGCACAACAAAAAAGGCATCCGTCTTGCGGAAGTAACGAAATAATACTTAACACAACAAACTACATCCAAAGAATGTAAGGCCCTTTCCTTGTCGTTACTAGGTTTAGGACACAAGGAAAGAAGAACTATATCCTGATTTAGGTGGAAAGCAGACACCACCTTAGGAAGGAAATTCGGTTTAAAACGGAAAACAACCTTATCTTGATGCCTCTCAAAATAAGGGGCTAGAATAGACAAAGCTGCCAGTTCAGAAACTCGGCGGACAGAAGTAATAGCAACCAAAAAGGCAACCTTCTAAGAATAGGAAGAGGAATATCCTGCAAAGGCTCAAAGGGAGCGGCCTTCATAGCTGAAAGCACTAGGTTAAGGTCCCAAACAGGAAGTATAGGCTTTCTGGGAGGCCGCACATGCGCGACTCCTTGGAAAAAAGTCTTAACCAAAGGATGAAGAGCAAACGACCTTTGAAAGCAAATAGCCAAGGCAGAGACTTGCCCTTTCAAAGTACTAATCTGGAATCCCATATCCAGACCGTTGCAGATATTCCAGAATTCTAGAAATAGAAAATACTCTACAGGGCAAAGCCCTGGATTCACACCAATCAATATAGGACCTCCAAGTCCTGTAATAAATGACAGAGGAAGACTTCTTCCTAGCTCTAATAAGAGTCTGAATAACCACATTAGAAAGACCTTCTTCTTTCAAGATGGAGACTTCAGCAGCCATGCCATCAAAGCCAGTGTTTGTAAATTGGGGTAACAAAGTTGACCCTGAGTGATGAGATCTGGAAGAAGAGGCAGATGGAAATGATCCACTGCCAGCCTTTCGACGTCTGCGTACCAGACGTCTTGGCCACCTTGGCGCCACCAGAATTCCTGGCACCTCCTCCAGTGCTAACTTGCGCACCACCTTGCTGATCATGGAGAATGGGGGAAACAGATATAGGAACCCCAGATCCTTCCAGGCCAGAGACATGGCATCCGCTGCCACTGCCAGAGGATCCTGGGATAGAGACACAAAAGCTGGCAGCTGGTGATTGTGGCGAGAAGCAAACAGGTCCAACCGTGGAGTCCCCCACTTGTGACAGAGGAACTGAAAGACCCTTGGATTGAGAGACCATTCTCCCTGGTGAGAACATCCCCTGCTCAGGGAGTCCGCCTCCACATTCTCTATCCCCGGAATGTAAACTGCTGATATGCAGGGAACATTGATCTCTGCCCACTGAAGGATCAGAGACACTTCCCGGAGGGCACCCCAACTGCGAGTCCCTCCCTGGTGATTGATGTATGCAACAGCTGTTCGGTTGTCTGACCGAATCTAAACTGGCAGACCCTGTATGAAATGGGTCAGTCGAAGTAGAACAAGACGTATGGCCCGAAGCTCTAATACATTGGAGAATGAGCCTCCTGAGGCCCCCACAATCCTTGGAACTGATGCTTCTTCCAGAAGCCCCCCCAGCCCACCAGGCTGGCATCCGTGGTAACCAGTTCCCAACACAGAGTCAGAAATGACTAGCCCTTCTGGAGGTTGAGCGATATTAACCACCACTGAAGGGACTGCAAAACGTGGGGAGACAATAGACAAGTCTGATTCAATGATAGTGGGCACCTGTCCCACTTTGCCCAGTTTCACATAAGGACGCTTCAGCTCTTCCTCTTGGCAAACGGGACTGCCTCAAATGCAGCTACGATCAATCCCACTAGTCTCATCCCTAGACGGATAGACTGACGAGGGTTGGACAAGAATAGACGAATCAAGTCCTGAATCAGAACCATTTTGGACCGAGGAAGAAAAACCTTGGCCTGAAATGTATCCAGAATCAGGCCCAGGAAGGGAATTTCCCTGGACGGACAGACAGGATTTGGGGTAACCTACTACCCATCCGAACCTCTCTAGCGTAGAGACCACCATCCTGGTGTCCAACTCCGATTGTTCGAGGGAGGAGGCCGCGATAAGATGATCGTCCAGAAAAGGCACAATGCGGGTGCCCTAGACCCTGAATATAGCCATGACTCCTGCCAGCATCTTGGTAGAGACTCTTGGGGCCGAGGTAAGGCCGAATGGCAGGGCCACAAATTGATAATGCTGGTCTTGGATCGAGAACCTGAGAAATCTCTGGTGACCCGGAAATATAGGAATGTGCAAATAAGCATCCTTGATGTCTATGGATGTCATGAAGTTCCCCTGACGGGGAGCATCGATCGTTGATCGCAGAGACTCCATGTGGAATTTTCTGAAACTGATAAATTGATTGAGTCTCCTTAGGTCTAGGATAGGCTGAACAGAGCCGTCCTTTTGGGTACCATGAATAGGTTGGGAGTAAAACCCCAAATCCCTTTCCGCTGGAGGCATTAGGCAGATGACAGCCATGTTTAACAGATTCGCTACTGGTGCCCGCAGTCCCTGCGCAATTGCCGGATCTGACGGCATCCGGGACATGAAAAATCTGGGAGGAGGCCGGAACTCGAATTCCAGTTTGTAACCGGAAGAGACTACTTCCAGAACCCAATTGTCTGATACCTCCTGACCCCAGACCTGGAAGAAGAACCGCAGCTGTCCCCCCCACCCCTAAGGGTGAGGGCATCCCCTCATTGTTGAGCAGGCTTAGTGGCAGATTTGGTTTTGGACCCCCAATTCTGACTTGGACGGCCACGTCCCTTTCCTCTATTCCATGCATTCCCTCTAGGGGCTGAAAAGGCCGATCCTCTACCGGATCTAGACCCCCCGAAAGGAAGGGTTAAAAGAGGCCATTCCACGAAAGGAACAACATTGTTTCTTACGCTGAGGTAATTTACCTCCTTTAGTGACAGAATCCAATTTTTCTCCAAAGAGGCGCAATCCCACAAAAGGGAGCGCTGTAAGCGATTTCTTGGCTACAATATCAGCTGCCCACTGCCGCAACCATACTGACCGCCGAATGGCGATTAACAAGGCAGAGGTTCTGCTGCACATGAGCAGAGTATCATCTAAGGCAGAAAGTACAAACATCTCACATCGCTTAAGAGCAGCGTACTCATCAGAGGCCGGATCAAGCCCTGAGTAATTCATTAGGTCTCTCACAACAGACCTAATAGCCACTGTCATGATTGCCGAAGCACCAACAGGCAGCAAGGCCGAGCCCACAATCCTCTCCATCTAAGTGTAGTGGAGTCAGGAGAATGCAACACAGAAGAATTGGATAAATTAAGCACAGGGGCATCCACCACAGGTGGTGATGACCAACGCTTAACAGTATCAGCTGGGAAGGGATATTTCTTGTCCCAGCCCAAGGGAATGCCAGGAAGCCACGCAGGCTTCTCCCATTCTTTAAGAATAATTTTATCAAAATGCTTTTGATTTGGAAATTCTAAACGAGGTTCAGAGACTCCAAAGAATTCCCCTTTTTGAGGAGAGACTACTTCAGGAGGAGTAATAACCAAAACCTCAAATAACTGAGCAAGAGCCTTTGGGGTATCCACAACACTAGCTTCACCCTGCTCACAGTACCAACAAATTGCGGTTCATCAGAAACATCTGAATCCTCATAGAATTCTCCTTCTTCTAACTGAGAAGGATCAGACCAATTAAGCATTTCACAATTATCCAACTCACTTACCGGAACGGCCTGAGTCAAATGTTTCCTTTTAGCTGAGGCCTTCTTGGCCACAGAGCTAGACATTCATTTTTCAAGATGAGCCAATCTGGCACATAAATCAGAATGCGACTCACCACCCATGACAATATCACTGGGGGTACGGACAAGACATGGCGGAGTAGGAGATAAGGCAGAAGCCGCAGACGCCGAAGCCTGGGCCCCAGTTTGCTGCATAATAGTTAATTGAGCACAAGTGACGCAAAGAATTGCGTTATCCCCAACAAGGGATGCCCCACATCCAAAACATTGCCGAGTCTGTGCAGAGGGAACTGCATGCCCGTTGTCCTGAGATGCCTCCATATGGTGTTTAGTATTATACTATAATTAATTATAGTCGCCAAGTATATATGGGATTTATGCAATTGCTACCCGGGATGCCCCTTTAAATAGTCCCAAGTGGGAGGATATTAACACAAATGGACCCCCAAATAAGGCTTTAAGGGCTAAAGACCAGGAGAAACGCCTTTAAAATAAAGAGTTTCCACCTACAAAGAAAACAAACAGTCACCAATGCACACAATACAATAAATGACAAAGGATGAAAAAAAAAGAATGGCAGAAACTCCCTTCAGCAAGCTGAGGGGTACCCACAGCACCTTTAAATATGGAACGCTTCACAAATATGCGTGTCATCCTTGCGCAGGGGCCATGCTAATCTTCTCTGTATCGTTCCAATTTTAGTATATGTGCTGCCTAAGCAAGCACAATGAGGGAAGACCATAGGGAAACAGCAGGAACCAGGCAGACAAGGAGAGCACACCAGGTGCTCTGAGAATGAAATGATGCTGTGCCTAAGCCCCGCCCACCCCCAGAATCACATGACCAAGAATGGAGGGAAATTCAAATCTGAACATAGCAGAAACAAAGAGCTTTGAAAGGTAAGCAAAAGAATGCTGCCTAGACAGAAATAGGAAAATCTAAATAAAACATACCCTATTAAATAGTATAGGAAACATACATAATAATATATATGTAATAAAGATTTATTTTATATATCTTTTTTTTTCATTATTTGTGTGCATGGTGACAAATAAGCCCAGATAACGCCCCCCCCCCTCCTTTTTACCCCAGCAGGGTAAAAGAGAACTAAGGGGAGAGGATAGAAATGCACCCATAAGGCACAAGGGGATTATAAAGGGACAGGGGCATCCCATGCCGAGAACACCAACCCGGAAACCGCCTACCCACATTTAGGTCTCACGGAGGAGTAAAACTCCTGTATACACCAGAAGGTGTATGTATCTACCTTTGCCTGAACCATACAGCCAGGGCTGGGAGGCATACAATATAACCAAACAGGTTTAAAGAGTATCAGACAGAAAGAGAGAAAAAAAGGGTCCGGGAGCAAACCCGGCTACCTGCAGCTTGAGGGAGAGTCATCTTCTGAATGCTTCGCCGACTGCAGAGCATTCGAAAAGACTGAGGAATAGTGGGAGGAACCCAGTACTTATGGACCAGGAGGGGCTCCTTTTTCCATGTCATCTCTGCAAGATCGCCCTCTACAGACCGGGTTCCCAAGTGTCATAAATATTTGGAAGTGGGGTGTGTGACATACTAGGAATATAATAAATGTCAAGTAAAGGGTATCCTTACACAGCCTGTGTGAAAATACAGGGTTTTAATACTAAAGTGCCCCACCCTGTTCACCCAAGAGCATCTAAATATTCTTTGTGGATCCCCAGTCAGTACAAGTCAAGAAAAAAATCCTATTTTTTTTTTGTAAATGGAAAGGGGGAGGGGGAGCAGCTCTCATGGGACCGTCCTAAGCCAAACTCTAAGAAAACAAATCTTAAAGTGAAATTCCACTTTCAATGGCATTTTTATACGTTTCCATTATTGTGAGTCAAATGATGTAATCAATGTGCTAAACGTATCCGTTATTTTCTTTTTTTATTGGTTTACAAATCTAAATCAAACTCTGCAGATAAGGGGATCAGAGTCTTGTATTCTAGTAGCTAAAATGTTACTGACAGCACTCTCACCTGGGGAGATAATTACTGCTGTGTGATTTAGCCAAATCTGCTGATCAGCTAACCTGTTACAGTGGAGGGATGTTGGGACTTCATTTTTACTCAAGGCCAGCAAAGCTTTAGGATCACAGACATACAGGAACCTTGGAAATAAATAATGGATAATTAAATCCCAGGTATGGGAGCAAAATCCTATCATGCTTATTTTTTCCACTATAAGGTTTATTTTACATTCAATAAGGGAAAGAATATGTCAGAAAACAAAAAACCTGACATAAGGGAGGTTTCCTTTAACCTGGCATAAAATATGCATTTTTTTCCTAACAGTGCTTTGTTTTTGACCTGCAGGAGCAGGAAGTTTCAGATGGTTCTTTATGCTTAGTTTTTCCCTAGGGGTTCGCACTTTGTAGTCGTAGTAGTAGAAAGTTTGTAGTCCTGGCGCAGATACTGTACCCAAGGTGGTTTGTCACACTGCAGGCAATCCAGTAAATCTGCTATCCATGTGGCAGAATTTAAATTAGGTTTTATTTTTGTTTTTTTAAAGTCAACTCTTACCATTTCCATATGGAGTCACAGATTTTTTATTTGTCATCACACGAGCTGTTGCATTGTTGACCTAATAAAATCCCATAATAAAAAAAATTAAAAAAAAAAAAAAAAAAAGGAAGAAGATTAGGAGGATAACCATAAACCTATCTTTCATGCTGCTGATAAAGGACTCCTGCACTGTCACCGAGTTTGTAAGGTGACAGACAATGACAATGCAGGGGTTGCCCACACAAGGCCTCATTCACACTTGCATATGATCCCATTTCAGGGATTCCCATTTGAAACCAATTTCAGGTGAGCGCATGTATGTGTGTGATGCAGAACATCTACACCAAAATGTGCATAATACAAATTTGTAAATAAATGCAAAAATCTTGTTAACATTTGCCAAGTGTGAATGGGGCCTAAAAATTCTAAACACATGCTGCTTTCTTTCACACAAAAGCAAACAAATAGTGAAAAAGTAGACAAGACAATATGAGCAAGCTCACCTTTACAGTAACACCCCCCCCCCTAATTATTCTACCTCTACATAGCCAAATGTTAAAAGGCCACCAGTAATATATTCTACTGAATTAAAACTGTTTAAGTGGACAAAAACATTACTCCCCATCTACACCCTGTGTGAAACCCTCCTGGGATCACCCATTTTCTTTGACTGACAATCCCATGGTGCAAACGTGGGGTCTTGTCCAATCAGTGCCCTAGGATGTACATATTAATGTGTGGCATTAAGCGGTTTTCAAAACATGCTTGGTATAGGGAGTGGGTGCATCCCCAGTTTCCCTGCAGTCTGATGCACACTCCTGCCTATAGCATATCTGAATGCTGGGGATGAGACCAGAGATTGCCTGGAAAGGTACATTTTATAGTGATCCCTGGGAATTTCACACAATGGAGAGTCCTAAATGATGGTTCCCTGGAGAGCCGGAACTGGAGCCTTTTAGACTCCAGGGACAATCAAATTGGGGTTTGGCCCTCTTTAAAAAATGACCAATCTTTTCTGGGCTGCCAAGGTGAACTTGCACATTAGGGAAATGCCAGAATGAACAGGAAAGTCATGTGTGGAATACTGTATGCGTTTCTGTTAGGCTTAATAGACAGCCAAATGTAATTTGAAAGCTGTGTAAAAGCATCTATAAAAATATGTAGGATAAAAGTAGTGGGGGTACATTTGAATGTAGCTCAGGAAAAGAGAGTAAACATTTAAAGTGGTCACATAAGGGTGACCAAAATTGGAAAGCAAGTTCATAAAACTGCTTGTTAGCAAGTCCATTAGCAAATAACAGTTTAAGACATCTAAGTGATATTAGAAAAGCCTGAGTGGCAATCAAAAGAGCAACTTGCGTACAATGTATATGAATGGTTAAATATATGTTGTATTGTGTACTGCATGGACAGAACATTTAAGGAAATGTTTTTAATGAGCATAGAAGCATGAACGTATTAGCATAAGTTATATGGCAAAAGAATAGCGCAGGTAAAGCATACAAAGGCTTTTACTAGCACAAGCATCACAGACATACATAAACTCACTAAACCCATATTTACCCACCCCAGGACCCCCCCAAAAGAATAGTGCAGATATGAAAGCAAAATAACCCCATGTATGATGGGCAAGTAGCATGCAAATCACAAAAGCCCTCAAACACAAAAGCACTCAAAAAAAAAAAAAAAAAAAAAAAGACAGAAATTAGGAAGTTGATGAAAATGATTACTAGCCCCTTTAGTCAGAGAGATGGACTGCATTGAAATGTGATATTTATCTGAAATGCAGATTTCTCTGAAACCAAAAAGCTTTTTAGAGAGTAGATAATCTATGTAGAAAATGTTATGAGAGAATAGGATTGGAAAAAGGTGCAATATAAGAGTTTATGACTAAAGGTGGGAGGACATTTTAGAGATTAGTTAGAGTAAGCAGAATGGATAAGCCTGTGAAGCAGAGTCGAGTAAAGGAACATAGAAAAAAAAAAAAAAGGAGGATGGAATAAAAGCAGTGTGTGCGTTTAAAAACATGATGGAAATTGGCTTTGATCACTGGTTAAGTGTACAGTACTTTGAGATACATATGGGGAAAACAGACATGATTGTGACAGGGAGATCTTTATTAAAGATTTTATATATATATTTCTCTCTAATTCCACTCCAACCCCCATCACATGTTTTGCATTACAGAACTCTGGGCTATTACCAAGAATAAATGATACATGCTCACCAATAGTCCACCACAGCAGATTGGCCCAGACCAGAGATCCAGACTGTTCCATCACCGCCCACAATTACCTGAAGTCAGGTCAGCTTGTTGCCCACTCACATCAATCGCAGCGATTGGCCACACCCTCTCTATTTGGAGGGCAGGCATTATAGTGAAAGAAGTGGGTGTGCGAGCAGTCACCATGACTGATGTGATTTAGCTCCTGCCAGGAAGAAGGTTGAAGATATCGGTATTTTCAAACTCACGGCATTGGGTGAATCAGCTGCGCAGGATTAAAAGGAGAGTATCCATGATCTTTTTTCACTGACAGGGACTTTAATTTTACCTAATGTTATTAATGTTAAAATTGGTCAAGGCGACAATTGCATATTAGCTGAGCGAAAAACCTTGCCTTAACTCCCCTACTGCTCAGTTCTCTTGTTACTGATGCCTTGGGGAAGGGGGGGGGGGGGGGGGTTCGCAGCTCCATCTTCCTGGAGGGACTGCAACAGAGTCACAGGCCACCATATGGAGAGACCCATGTTAGGTTTAATATAGGGGGACTAAAGAGACCAAAATACATTCTACTCAAAAATAAAATAAAGGGGGGGGTTTTCCTAGAACTGAAAGCATTTGCACAGCACCCAACACAAGTAATAATAGAATTACCCAGAGCTATGAGTGCAGCAGGGGAGGTAAGGAGTGTATTGCTTTTGCCTACATTTGCCACTAAAATATCAGACTAGGAATACAAATGCAAATAAAGTTCTTGTGTGTTGGTGTGCATCATACATCTATACACTAAATATATTTTTATAGGTCATGTTGGCTAAATAAGACTATGGAATTGCTTTGGTTGACCGTATGATCAAAACGATTATTTCAGCACTTTTAGTTGGTGGTCAAACTAGATATAAGCCATTCCCCCCCCCCCCCTCTATTTTCAAAATATTAACAGCGTTGTGTGCGGTGAGGACATATAGATTATAGGAAATACAGATACATGGGGTGAAGAAATTAGCGCACATACACAAGGAAACTTGAACAAGCATACTTTGCAAGAAAAATGATGGTTATGATGCGAAGTGAATGTACACGTTTGACCATAAATTAAACATACAGTGAACAAAACTGTAGCCAAGCAATTGCAATGTAATGATGAAAACTGCTAGACAGCAATTTTGAGTAATGCAGTAAGGACAGGAGAGAGAGAAGTGGAAGAGGAAAGAAGGTAGAGAGCAGGGTGCAGCTGCTGGCATTTGGCAATCTTTCAGTTTCAGGTAAAGACATGCACCTCGATTTTTCGCCCCTCAATCACCGTGCTGTGCAATTTCTCCCGGGCCCGGTCAGCATCCGCGCTAGTTTCAAAAGTTACAAAACCAAAACCCTGCGTGCAAAGGGGAGACATACATGCAAATCATTAGAGAAGGGAAGGGGGAAGAACTAAGATCAGGGACAGGAGAGGTGAAAAGGAGTAGGGGAGCACGTAAACATCAGCCGCCAAAGAGCCAGAATTGAGACTTGGTTGGGGGGGGGGGGGGGGGGAGAAAAAAATTACACAAAAAACTTTAAAGTTGTCTGTTTTTTTTTGTAAATTGGCGACAGTGAAAGGTCAGAAAACACAGAGCACTAATTTATCATATTGATGCTGCTCAGACACATGCAATGTGAGGGGTAGTGACAGTGAATATACCTTCCAGGGAAACCAAAAAAGTAAAAACCTAACCAGTTATATATTTATTTATTAGCCAATGTCCTTTTAATGCCACAACGCTGAATATTGGAAGGACGCGGATCTCTATAACCCTCCTTCAGTCTTTCCAGGCCATAACTGGCTTTAAATGGGTTCAGGTATTTCATTTTGATGCAGCACAACAAAAGATATGGCTTTAATATTGATCCAGAGAAGAATAAACAAAATAAAGGCCACAAAGCATGAAGCATGCTACCCAAGGCAATCCGGTTATTCTAATGCAGACCCAGTGATAGCAGCCATTATACCCATGTAGGAAACCTTCAGAAATTCCTAAATATTGTTAGTTTAAAGCTGAACGCCAGTAAAAAAAAAAATCATCACTTTTGGTAGGAGTAGG
Source organism: Gastrophryne carolinensis (assembly GCA_027917425.1). NCBI lineage: Eukaryota > Metazoa > Chordata > Amphibia > Anura > Microhylidae > Gastrophryne > Gastrophryne carolinensis. Next base: position 296,223,172 of record CM051235.1, on the reverse strand, counting down.
TATGGGTTAATAATGTCTATGGTACAGTACTTAGCATTTACTTACCTTAATCTCCTGTTGTGAAGGAAAACTCCGCTTTTGCAGAGCAAAGTGTCTCAAGACAGAAAGTGAGAGAGCTGTAAAAACAAGTTTTATGGAAATTCCTTTGTCCACTCTTCTATTAATGCTATAGGTCAGAAGAGAAGGGTATTCGCTAGCATGACATCACAGCTGGCATCCCCAATGGGTTGTCCCGGACAACCGTGCAAAGGAGCCAAGTAAAACTTTTCTATTTTGGGCATTAGGGGCCCATCATGAGTCATCAGGAAATAAATTTGGAGCTGCAGGTAGCCTGCAAAAAAGGAAGTGCTGCTGGGTTTCCTGCCGCTGTACATTGTGGGCCATGTCCGTTTTAATTACGGCCAGCATGGCAACGAATTTAACTGAACAGTTAAGCAGTCCGCCTTTTAACTATAGAGTGGTGTTACTTATATTCATTTTTATTTTTTGGCAGTAATTAGTGTGCTTTGGTGTGATGTTGGGGCGGGGGTTATATCAGGCTTGGGGTAATCTAGGTAACTTCAGCTCTCGCTATCTTGCATTTTTATATGAATTGTATAAGAAAGAAATGGTCCTCCAGGACAACTTAGGCACTCACTTCCTCTCCCTTCCTCTCCCTAAACATGAAACACAAACTGACAGAGCATTAAAGCCCCACTCTCGGTGTTTTTAGGCAATCGTACAGGAATAAGCCAAGACCTGAAGAAGAAAAAAAAAAAAAAAAAAAAGGTAAGTAGTAACACCCATGTAACCAAGCCAGAATAGACAAAAAAAATGGAGTGGGGTGTAGGATGCAGTCCTGGAGGAAATATTGGAACTATTGGAAATACCACTGCCAGTAAGACTAACTGGGGTTTCCCCAGGCGTCCACCAGGACGGCTTAGCCACAGAGGGCAAGCAAACACACACAAACTGTGTCCTAGCTCAGGGTGGGCAGACTTCCTGAAAAAAACGCCTTTCCTGAAATTCTACTGGTCACGATTGCATTGCTTGATAGGCCAGAGCTATAGCATCTCTGAATCACGCTATGGATGCTTAAAACCCCTTGCTCTTCCCCCCAAAGGAGACCAAATAGACGATCCATTATGCTGTAACCTGTAAATACAGGAGAACCAGTTTTCTGGCATCTAAGAGCTTTAAGGACCTGTCCTCCCGATCTGACTGAGCCGGCTCTACTGCCAGCAACACAACCTCCTATAAAACTTTGAGTTCATTTTAAGTAAATATAAAAGGGATCTGGTCTTAAAAGAGGGCATGTAGGTCACTAACCTGTCTTGCAGTTTTAATTGCTAGGATGAAAGTAATCTTTAAGGATGCAACATTAAGGATGCTATCCTTAATGGGTTCAAAAGGGGGTAACGTTAGTCCTTGAAGAACTAATGACAAATCCCAGCTGAAAAACATTTTGGCCTTAAAGAGTTGTTTCCTAGAAATATCTATCCACCAACTGATTGTCTCCAAGACATTCCTCCAGAAAGACTGAAAGCACCTTAAAACTGTTTATAACTATGTCTAACTCTAAACTTTGGTTTCAGAATTTCTGCAGGAAGTTTAACTCTTCTGTCCTTAAAGCGGACCAACAGTCAAAAGTGAATTAAATCAGACCAACAGAACAAACGGTACACATATGCATTCCTCTGCAGTGCAATTTAGATTGCTGCATACTTACCTTTTTACAATGCCTGCTGGGATACATTTAAAAGAAAAAAAAAAAAAAAAAAAAAGAAGGAGGAGGAGGAGGAAGAGGAAGAAGGAGCCCATGGGATTGCAGGCCACCTGTAAACAGGAAGTTGTGATGGGATTCCAGTTGCTGTGCATTTCAGTGGTGTCAGTTGTGCCAGGCTATTGGGTCAGTTTAAGGAGTCGAGCGAAGGAGCTGTATCTTTTCCATGCCTTACAGTGGATCTTGTATGTCAATGTTTGTTTTCCAACTATGGGATAACCCCTTTTTTCCTTCATATGCCTTATTCAGGGTCCACACTGTTAATTTTAGGAACTGGGCCTGTGGATGGGGAATTGGGCCCTGGTAAATGACACCTGGAAGCCATGGGGGCTCTATGGGACAGAAGGGAAAACCATGATCTCCTGAACCAATGTCAGGAGAACCCTGGGTTGATCTTGTTTAATTTTTCTTAAGACTAAAAAGTTAACGGCCTAATCAGGGGGAATGCACAACAAAAGCTGAATTCTCCCCACTGATTGAGGCTCTCCAATAGGAATCTGGTCAATCTGTAAAGTTCCCGAGACCCTTTTCCTCCCTGGTGGTTAAGAAAAGGCAACTATCATGACATTGTCTGAGAAAATCTGGATGTCTCTGCCCAGTACTTCTGAATCTAGTTGCCTCAAGGCATTTTTAATTTATTTTATTTTTTTATTATTTTTTTACGGCTGAGTTTTCTGAAGTTGGAGGACTTCAAGCCATGGATCTTTTCCAAACATTCTGAAAAGTATTTCCCCGGCAATGAGCTCCACAGACAGGAACTTGCGTCTGTTACCACTAGGGGCTCTATCTAGTACCAAAGCTTCCCGCCTGCCACATTCTCAGAGAAGGTCCACCCTACCAGATTTTCAGGGACCTGTTCTGCTAAAGAGACTACTGGATTCAGGGAGACTTGATTTTGTTCCATGCATCCAGAAAGAAGGCCTGCCAGGGATGAGAATTGAGCTGGGCCCAGGGAACTGCTGGTATGGAGGAGGTCAAAAAACCGAGTGTGACCAGAAGAGAGACCGACTAGTGGGAGAGAACTTCACATATTCCGCCATCTTTACTGTTTTGGCCCTGGGAAGAAGGATACATTGGGTCAAGGTACCCAAGGTATGTGCATCTGCTTTCGGGGATGAGGCTGGACTTGGCCAGATTCAATATCCAACCCAAATCTTGTAGACAAATTAAGGTCTTCTGCAAGGCTGTTAGAAGGGAGGAACTGTCCCTCACAACAAGAAGAAGGTTGTCCAAATAAGCTAATGAAGTCTCAGGTGAGCCATCACTTCTGAATCTTTGTGAAGAATCGAGGTGCCGAAGAAAGACTGAATGGCAGAGTCTAAAAATTGCCAATGCTTCACCTTGCCTTCTAGCAGGTTTGCGAAAAACAGAAACCTTCTTTGAGCAGGATGGTAGAAACGTGGGAGGTAGGCATTCTGTAAGTCAACTAACATCAGTGCCTCCTTCTATAAGGATGGAATATATATTGATTCCATCCTAAATGTTTTATATTTTATATTGCCATTTCAATTTTTCAAATGTAAAATCATGCAGACTACCTCCAAGGGTTTTTGTACCAGGAAAACATGAGAGTACACCCCCTTCCTCCTTTGGAGACCGAAACCGGTACTAACACTGCCTTGTGATAAGCATTCCCATTCATCATTACCGAACTCTTCCCTCTTGGGAGTCAACAGAAAATAGTCCTGGGGCCAGATGATAACCTTCCTGAACAGTTCTTAATCTCTCGCTGAGGATAAGTTGGTTTCTTATTGACCCCTTGAGGGGGCACTAGTGCCCTTCTTTTAACTGGAAGCGTATTTCTAACTCTGTGCCAAAAAAGAAGATTACCCTTGAAGGGAAGTCAAAAGGTGTGACTTGGATTCCTGGTCTCCCTACCATGTCTTAAGCCATAGAGCACACCTGGCACAGTTAGCCAGTGCCAGGCTTTTCGCCTTTATTCTGAATGCTTCCGCTTATCAATAGGATACAGCTTTACAGTAGAGATACAGTCCCTGGTAATCAAAGGCTTTAAAAAAACGGCATCAGTGTCCCAGACTCTTCTAAGCAGAATAGCTGCTCGTTTATCCATAGGGTCTTTTGGAGATCCCATGTCTTTAAAAGAGTCCTGGGCTAAGGGAGCATCTATTCTAGGTGCCTTAGCCCAAGGCGCTAGGTCTGCTTCCTCAAAGGGAACCTGCGTTTTAATGATTTTGGGCTAAAGAACCTGGCTTCTGCATTCCTCCACTTCCTTGAAACCATCTCCTTAATTGAATCATGTGCAAAAAACCTAGGCGTTTTAGGATCTTGAAAGCCCTGATCTAAAGAATCCATTTAGGGACAAAGAAAGGGATTACATTTTTAGCGTTGTATAGATAGCCTGAAGGAGATCAGATATCTTCTACTGCAAACTTGAATCTAGAACTGCCAGTTGTCTCTAGCTTAGCTTCTTCAGACATCTATTCACTCCTGCCAGACAGAACAATCAGCTAACTCTTCTTCATCCATGGGATCGCCCCGATTGACCCACTTGCTTCAGTACCCTTGATCTGGGCAATCCAACCGTCCCTTCAGATAAGCTGGGGTGGGAGGCTGAAGGGCAGGCAAAAACCGATTCAATTGGGTTTTGTATGAAGCAAATGTTCTATCCATTCCCCCTTTCAGGCACGCTTAAAAAAACTGAAATCAAGGGATTAAGATTAGGTGTAACTACATCCTGCATTCATAACAGATTGTTCCAGTTGTCGGGTTTATGGTCATTTGGCAGGATTTAGGTAGGGGCCAGTCTTCCATAGGGGTCTTAGGCTCCTTAACATCCTTATTTCAGTTTTATTTAGGCTTGGCATGCATCTCCTTTCCCTCCTTAGCCTGAAAGGAAAAAACAAGGTCGATAACTGGGGACCTGGGTTCCTCCCTTCCCCTGCACAATCATCCATTCCGGGGAAAGGAACACTTACGGAGTCCCGAAAGTCACCACCGCCCATAGTAGCTGAAATGTGGCCATGCCCTTTAAATACTGCCGCCGATCTTTTAGTGCATTTCTCTGCTACTCAGCAGAGAAACCCAGGTCTCCTTCCTCCAGCATTCTGGCACCATTTTGCATGCCTTAGGATGACATCACGTGCACCCGAAGCAATGACGCATGCCCCCCAAACCGGAAGTGATGTCACGCACCCCTCACCTTCAGAGTGGTCATTTTACGGAAGAGAAGTGCTTCCAGCCCACCTGTCCTCCTAATGGCCGGAAGCACCCCCCCCCCCCCCCCCCCCCCGGAGTCTGACCTGACGCTGCTGCAAACCAGGTGCCCGACTCACGTTCCACAGCAGCGCCCACTGCCCCACACCCCCCGCCCTGCCAACTGCCAGGGAACGCCATATCTTAAAGCACTTATGTAGGGGGCCTGGCACCAGGCCAGGACCTACACCAATCTAAATACGCAGGAAAGGAAAAAAATAAATAAATAAACACATCAACTACAGCGCTTACTAGATATAGGTGAGACTCTGTAGGGAAAGGGGGAACACATGAACAAAAGAGGGATCTGGACCTGCCTTCCTCCCTCAATCTACAAAAATACAATTCTGTGAGAACTCACCTGTAGAATTGATTTTGTAGTATACAGCACGTCCTGTTTCACTAATTCTTTATGTCTGGGTTATCCGCCACAAGGTGGCGCAGTGGACTGCAGAAAAGACTTGGCATCCCCCGCCGCATAAAAGGCCAGGAACCTCCCACAAATTCCCAGTGTTACAAAGCAGTTAGACAAGAAGCCAGGAGAATAATGAAGGAAACCCCAACCAAACATTTGAACAAATCACCATACAGGAGGTAACCAAGAATGAGTGAGTACTCACAGAATTGTATTTTTCCAAGTATACAGCACGTCCTGTTTCACTAATGCTTTACGTCTGGGACATCCAAAAGCAGTGTCCGTAAAGTAGGGTGGGATCCCCAAAGAGCAACAGCGGGCAGTTTAAACCACAGCTGCCTGAAAAACCTTGCGCCCAAAAGCAGCATCATCTAAGGCCCTAACATCAACCTTGTAAAACTTTGAAGGTATGAACAGAAGACCAAGTTGCAGCCTTACAAACTTGTTCAACAGAAGCCTGGTGCTGAAGAGCCCAGGAGGCACCAATAGCACGAGTGGAATGAGGCGGAAGGGAGGCTCCTTAGCAGAATAGGCTTGCACCACCACCTGATGGATCCACTTGCTGATAGTGGATTTAGCCAGAGGCAAACCCTTCCTAAGTCCAGAAGGAAGAACAAAAACAGCATCAGTCTTCCTGAACGCACATGAGAAACCCCATGGAAAAAAGTCTTAACCAAACGGTGACTGGCAAAAGATCTTTGGAAAAAAATTGCCAGAGCTGAAACATGACCTTTGAGGGTACTAAGTTGAAGGCCCAAATCCAAACCATGTTGCAAGAATTCCAGGATCCTGGGAACAGAAAACACCCGACAGGGAAGAGATTTGGACTCACACCAAACAAGCATGCCAGACCCTGAAGTAGAAAAAGACAAGGACTTCTTCCTAGCCCTAATCATGGTATCAAGAGGCAAGCAACCCCTTATCCATCAAGATGGAGGTTTCAGCAGCCAAGCCGTCAAAGCCAGCGTTTGTAAATTGGGATGGCGCAGCTGCCCCTGAGTGAGCAGATCTGGATCCTTGGGCAAGACGTACTGATCTACTGCTAACTGCATGGTGTCTGCGAATCACACTCTTCTTGGCAAACAGGGGGCCACCAGAATGTTGGGCAGGGTGCTGCGCAAGACAGCCCAGGAAGGGGTGCCAACCAGAGGAAACGGGAGGGACACAGAGGAGCCGAAACCCCTTCCAAGGCATTGCTTGCGCATCTGTGGCAAAGGCCAGAGGGTCCTGTGACAGAGAAAAAGAATGGAAGTTTGTGATTGTGACGGGAAGCAAACAGGTCCACATCCGGCAGACCCCAGCGGTGACACAGGGAGTGAAACACCCCGTTGCTGAGGGACCACTCCCCCAGCCGAGACATGCCCCTCCTTAGAGAGTCTGCCTCCAGGTTCTCCACTCCCGGGATGTAAACTGCCGAGATGCAGGGGACATTCTCCTCCGCCCAGGACAGTATCAGGGACACTTCCTTGCGGGCTCACCTGCTCCGATTCCCTCCCTGATGATTGATGTAGGCGACCGCCGTCTGGTTGTCCGAGCGGATCTGAACCGCCCGACCCCGAAGGTGTGGGGTCAACTGGGAAAGAACCAACCTTATCGCCCGCAGTTCCAGAATGTTGATGGGAGCATGGGCCTCCTGAGGGCCCCACTGACCCTGGAACTTCAGAGACTTCCAACCCCCCCCCCCACCTTGGACTTGGGACCCCATGAGAGACCGGGGCGACCATGGCCTCTACTCCGGCCCCAAGGGTCTCTACGTGACCTTGCAAACAGTGCACCCTGACCGGACCTGGGAACACGGAAGGAAGGGAGGGAAGAACCAGCCCCCCGAAAGGGCCGCGGCTGCCTCCTGTGTTGAGGCAGCCTACCATCCTTGGCAAACAGATCCAGACGCTCACCAAAGAGCCGTAGCCCAGTAAAGGGAAAGCCAGTGAGAGCCTTCTTAGCAGCATTATCAGCCGCCCACTGACGCAGCCAAACAGAGCGGCGTATAGCCACCAAAAGGGCAGAAGTCTTACCACACATCCTGACCACATCATCCATAGCAGAAATAATAAATGCCACAAATTCATAGCAAAGCAGAAGGGATCTATACTCCTCCCCCTATTAGCGTCCGAGGCATTATCCAGAAGGCACTTGAGCAGCCCTTTAATAGCAAGAGCCGTGATGGCAGAAGCGCACACAGGGCGCAGCGCAGTCCCTGCACAAGCAAATGCGTGACAGGCAGCTGATCCACACGCCGGTCCTCACCACCCCTCAGAGTAGAAGTGTCAGGGGAATGTATGACCGAGGTATTGACAACCCAAGCACGGGAGCATCGACCTCAAGGGGGACATGACCAGCACTTAACCACATCAGCAGGGAAGGGATACCTCCTGTCCCAACTCTTGGGCACCGCAGGCAATCTGCTAGGACGTTCCCACTCCTTGAGCACCAGATTATTAAAGTGGTGCTGCTTAGGGAACTCCAAGCGTTGTTTGACAGAGTGAAAAAGCTCACCCTGCTGTTTTTTAGCCGGCACAGGAGGGGTAATACATAGCACTTCAAAAATGTGAGCCAACAGCTCATCAGTATCCTCTGGAGACCATGGATCTTCCCCAAAAGGAGACCCAGTACCACCATAAATCTCCTGCTGTTACTCAGAGGACTCCGAATCAGAGAAAAGTTCCCCCTCTTCTAGGGGGTAAAGGCCAGGGAAAGAATAATGTCCCTCATCCTCCTCAGGAAAAAGGGAAACAGTGGGAGTTAAATGCTGCTTCTTGCCAGAAGCCTTACAGCGGCAGGCCCAGTAATATGCCTTTCCAGGCTGGCCACCCGCAAAGCCAAGTAAAAATGTGATTCCCCACTAGCATGTCCCTCACTAGGGGTCAAATGCAGGCGCGGGGGGTAGGAGATGTAGAAAGGGGCGCAGAGCTGGGCAGCATAGCAGGCAACCCAGACTGCAGCACAAGTACCTTCCGGGCGCAGGGCACACATACCCTGACACAGTCACTCACAGGGGATACCCCACACACGGCACACTGCTGGGCTTGTCCCGAAGGAACTCCAAGCACATTATCCCCAGAATGATTAGTATAGACCCAATGGCCAGTATAGGGTTCAGGCTAGCAAGAGCCACCCGGGATGCCCCCTAGGGAAAGTGGGAGGTGAAAGGGGGAAGGGCCGGGAGAAACAACAGTCACGGTCATCCCACCTGAAAGACATAAAAATACATGAAAATTCCCATAGCGCAGCTAAATAGCAATAAAACACAACCCTGAAGGAACTCACGGACCAAAGGGGCCGATAGCACCAAAGTCCAGACCGGAACAGCAGCGCGCAGCAGCAGCGTAGAAGACGAAGGCCCAGCACACCACAGCATCAAAATGGCACCGCAGCGGACCTTGAGGGGCGGGTCCCGCGGATGACGCTTTCTGCGTCATAACTCCGCGGCCCACCCCTCAACGGCGCGAAAAAGTCAGTCACATGACCCACCAGCGCCACGACAGTGCAGGGAATCATCTCAGTTATATATTGCTGAGCGCCGTACAAAGCAGCACGGCGGCTGTGAGCGCCCATCAAGACAGTGACAAAGCACAACTAACAAGTCAAACACCTCTCAGGACACCACCGGCTACCCCCCCCCCCCCCCCCGGAGAACTCCCCAGGGAGAGAACAAGGGGGAGAGAGCAGCGGCAGTGGCGCCCAAGGCAGATGCTGAGGAGGGGGGGCACAAAATACCTGACAGCAGGGAAGGGCATCCCAAAGAAGGCTCACCATAAGCCTGAACCGACTACCCTTGTAGGTACAGGGATTGCGGTTGGAGCAGCGCTCCCCAAGCACCTGACCCTGGTGCCGTCCTAGCTTCACCCGAAGCAGGCAGCCGAGGCTGGGAGGCAGTGGGTCCAGAACGGGTGGAAATAGTCCTGCAGGGCCGCAGGCTGGTAAGCCCTGCTGGCCTGCGCAATATAGTGAGCCAATCTTCTATCTTCGCAGTCCAGACTGCAGAAGGAAACTGGGAATTTGTGGGAGGTTCCTGGCCTTATGGGGCCGGGAGATGCCACAAGTCTTTTCTGCAGTTCACTACGCCACCTTGCGGCGGATAACCCAGACGTAAAGAATTAGAGGAACAGGACGTGCTGTATACCTGGAAAAATACTCCTACCACATGTTTTCTGGGAGGAAACAAAAACAGAGAGCAGAGGGGGAAGGAGCAGGGCTTTAATACTCAGTCAGTTTGTGCTTCCCATTTAGGCAGAGGGAGCGAGTGGCTAAGCCTCCCTGGAGGATGCCTGAGGGGAAAAAAAAAAAAAAAATTATAGATCCCCCCTACATTTAACAGTGACCTTAAAGAGGGACATCTTCCAAGAAAAAGGAGTTTATTGGGAGCTGTTGCTCTCTGGCAGGGAATCCCAATTCGGAATGCCCCGCTGTATGTATCCCCATGGATAGCCCGAAAAGTCACCTCCCCTGGGTGTCTACGTGGGTTGCTCAGCCAATAAGCATCGGTAGTTCCATTCAGATTTCCTTTCCACTGAGCCCAGTATAGCAGGGAAATCTGAAGTGAGAGAGCACCCCTGGCAGTATTCCCACTCCTTCCTCTAGCTGGGCACATGCCAAAAATCTCAAAATGTGGAAATGCTGAAACACATCAGTACACCTAATTTAACTGTGCCCCCCATGAAGAAAAGGATACTGAATATCTGTCTGAAAGTGGAAACGTCAAATCTTTGAGTATATATTATATATACACATACGCACACATTTTTAGTGAAAATGTTACTTTGACCATGCTGCATGCATTTATGTAGCCAAAGTTCTTTACACTTTTCTGACAGCATTGGTGTGAGGGCCTGCGTTTTAGCCAGGCAACTAACAATCTTTAGGACAGGATTAGTAAAGGCAGTTCCTGTATTAAAGAACAGGTTTAAAAACAGAAATACCAAGCCCCATTGGTAAACCAATTATACTGGTATTCAGCTTAAAACTGTGGCTAGAAATTTCAAATCAGTTATGTCTGGGTAGGAAAATAAGGAAAATAAAAAGAGTGATTTATGTACAAGAGAAATAAATGGGCAAGTAAAAAAATTATTACATGAAAACAGAATATGAAGAGAGCTATGAATATTCCCTGTCTGAGAAAGTAAAAATTTACCATGAAACTGTAAATGTTAATTTATAACGAAGAAGGATTTTCCACTTCCTATGAACTGTTCAGAATACAAAATGTTATCAAAAAGACACACGGGTAAGAACATAAAAAAAAAAATGAAATACCAGTTAACATTCTAGACAGGTTTCAAAAGATATGACAAAAGTAAAACTCAACATTTTAGATCTTATTTTTTTGCAATTTGTAATTAAGAAATTGGCAGCTTATAGGACCAAATGACCAATAAAAACCTTTGGGGGGGGGGGGGGGGAGAGGAATAATCAACTTTTTATTGCTGCCATGACAAAAAAATTTCATTTCATTTTCCTCCCTACTGGGGTATACCAGGGACAGGATGCTGGGCTTTACAAAATCTTCTAAAACTATAGCAAACAGTTATTGAGAATTACTTGCAATATCTTTTGAAAATACAAGTACATATGCAACAGTTAAATAATGATGCAGGTCTTCAGTAATGTGAATGCTCCTCTTTGTCTTACCAACAGAAATATGAATACGCAGCACAGCTGAATGCAATAACCTTTTATAGACAAACCGGAGCAGTTTGGGAATTACTCCAAACCCAAATTAGAAGGGGAATGGATGAAGGTTTACTTTAACCCTCTGTTGTCAAGGACATATTGCAAAGGCTTGAAGCTGCAACACTTAACTCCAATACTTGCAGCAGTTTACATTTCAAATGCTTTACAGCGTTAATTATTCAACATAACACAAAGCAGAAGCTAAAGAACCAGTTGTGAGGCATTTCACCAATCAAAATGTTATTTTCAGGCAAAAAAGGGCAACCGTGATCAAAATGCTGTTTCATGGAAGCATGACAAGAGGTTTCGTTGGTTAAATGGTAACTATACAGCTGCTGCATTCGTCTCTTTAAACCCTCAGTCTGATGGTGAACACTATACCTAAAGACTGTTTCCATTCCATGTCTTTCCTACAGACATTTTTCTACAAAATACAATTGCAAACAAAAAAGTTGAAATGTAGATATGGTAGTTATGACTGTTTTAGTTAACTTGTGTAAATGCTAGAACAAGGGATTGAAAGAAATGCACCAATTTCTAAACCATCTGGTCACAGAGGAAATGATGTGGCAGACACCAATTGGCAGCACCATGTTACCCTTGCTGCTTCTCCAGAACAATGTAATAAGCAAAGCTTCGTCTGTGGAACATTTGATCTATTCCACATTTTTACAGTCTTCCTAATTCTTGCAAAACCTGGAAAGATTTAAACTGCCACGTACGTTTGATTTTGTTTGACATAACTCCGGAAAGGGATAGATAGAGAATAATAACCAGCCAAAATTGGATATCGCCAATTAAAAATACCATTTTGTGAGTACTCACCTGTACAATGGGTATTACGAGTATGTCACACACCCCGCTTCCAACATTCATGACACTTGGGATACCGGCCTGTAGAGGGCAATCTTGCAGAGATGACATGAGAAAAAGGAGCCCCTCCTGGTCCATAAATACCCGGGACCTCCCACTATTGCTCAGTCTTTTAAAAAAGCAGTGAAGAACCAGGAAGAGCAAATTATATAGTGAAAAATAATAAGAAACACCATATAAAGGATCCCAGAACAAAAAAGGGCGGGGGAAGCGGGGTGTGTGACATACTCGTAATACCCATTTTACAGTACTCACAAAATGGTATTATTCCTAGTATGTCACACACCCCGCTTCCAACATTCATGACACTTGGGACATCCAATAGCAGTGTCTATAATGGGCGGGGATCCCACAAGGAAAATAAGGCATAACTTAAATTACTGCAGCTTGCAGAACCTTGCGACCAAAAGCAGCAACCGCTGAGGCCCGCACATCAACCTTGTAAAACTTAGAAAAAGTGTGAACCGAAAACCAAGTAGCAGCCTTGCAAACTTGTTCAACAGAAGCCTGGTGCTGAAAAGCCCAGGACGCACCAACAGCACGAGTAGAATGAGCAGTAACACGAAAAGGGGGAACCTTCCCCTTAGCAGAGTAGGCCCCGACAATGGCCTGACGAATCTATTTACTAATGGAAGATTTGGCGGGTGCCAAACCCTTTCTAGGCCCAGAAGGCACAACACAACAAACAACATCCAAAGAATGTAAAACCCTTTCCTTGTTATTACTAGGATAAGGGCACAATGAAGGAAGAACTATATCCTGATTTAAGTGGAAGGCAGACACCACTTTAGGAAGAAAATCTGGTTTAAAATGGAAAACCACCTTATCCTGATGCCTCTCATAGTAAGGAGCCTGTATTGACAGGGCCGCCAATTCAGAAATCCGACGGACAGAGGTAATAGCAACCAAAAAGGCAACTTTCTGAGTGAGAATATGAAGAGGAACCTCCTGTAAAGGTTCAAAAGGAGCCGCCTGCATAGCAGAGAGCACCAGACTAAGATCCCAAACTGGAAGTAGGAGCTTTCTAGGAGGCTGCACATGCGTGACCCCCTGGAAAAAAATCTTAACCAAAGGGTAAAGAGCAAATGACCTTTGAAAAAAAAAAATAGCCAAAAGCAGAAACTTGCCCTTTCAAAGTACTAATCTGGAAGCCCAAATCCAGACCCCGTTGCAGAAACTCCAAAATCCTAGGGATAGAAAATACCCTGCAAGGCAGGGACCTAGACTCACACCAGTCAATATAGGACCTCCAAGTCCTGTAATAAACCACAGAGAAAGACTTCTTTCTAGCTCTAACAAGAGTCAGAATGACAGCATCAGAAAGGCCTTCCTCCTTTAAGATGGAGATTTCAGCAGCCACGCCGTCAAAGCCAACGTTGGTAAATTGGGGTAACAAAGTTGACCCCGAGTTTAAGAGATCTGGAAAGAGGCAGAGGCAAAAGATCCTCTGCCAGCCTTGTGACCTCTGCGAACCACAGGCGTCTTAGCCACTTTGGAGCCACCAGAATTGCTGGTGCCCCTTCCAGAACCACCTTGCTTATCATGGAGAATGGGGGAAAAGGATACAGGAACCCCAGATCCTTTCCAGGCAAGAGACATGGCATCCACTGCCACTGCCAGAGGATCCTGGGATAGAGACACAAAGGCTGGAAGCTTGTGGTTGTGGCGAGACGCAAACAGGTCCAACCGCGGTGTCCCCCACTTGTGACAAAGGAACTGAAAGACCTCGGGGTTGAGAGACCATTCTCCCTGGCGAGCGCATGCTCTGCTCAGGGAGTCTGCCTCCACCTTCTCTATCCCCGGAATGTAAACTGCCGCTATGCAGGGAAGATTGATCTCTGCCCACTGAAGGATCAGAGACGCTTCCCGGAGGGCACCCCAACTGCAAGTCCCTCCCTGGTGATTGATGTATGCAACTGCTGTTCGGTTGTCTGACCGAATCTGAACCGGCAAACCCCGCAAGAGATGAGTCAGTCGGAGCAGCACAAGACGAATGGCCCGAAGTTCCAATAAATTGATTGGGGAATGAGCCTCCAGAGGCCCTCACAACCCCTGAAACCGGTGTCTCCTCCAGATGCCCCCTCCAGCCCGTAAGGCTGGCATCTGTGGTGACCAACTCCCCACAAGGGGTCAGAAATGATTTGCCGTCCCTGAGATTGCTCGAAATCAGCTACCACTGGAGGGACTGCAGGACGAGGGGAGACAGACAAGTCCGATTCAAAGACAACGGGTGCTTGTCCCACTTCGCCAGGAGAAAGAGCTGAAGCGTCCTCATGTGGAACTGAGCAAAAGGAACCGCTTCGTGGCCACCATCAACCCCACTAATCTCATCCCCAAGCGGATAGGCTGATGAGGATTGGACAGGAACAGATGAATTAAATCCTGAATCAGAATAATCTTGGACTGAGGAAAAAATACCCTGGCCTAAAGGGTATCCAGAATCTGTCCTGTAAGGGAGATTCCCTTTCTGGGCCTAAGAGGATTTGGCATGGTTTATCACCCAACCAAACCTCTCTAGTGTCACCACTGTTCTGGTGTCCAGTTCCGTCTGATTGAAAGAGGACGCTGTGATGAGCAAGTCGTCCAGCAATGGCACGATACGAATGCCCTGGACCCCGAGACTAGCCATTACTCCTGCCAGGACCCTGGGGATGGAGAGAGACCGAATGGAAGAGCCGCAAACTGAAAATGGTGATCTTCTACTGTGAATCTGAGAAACCTTTGGTGAGCGGCAAAAATAGGAATGTGCAGATAAGCATCCTTGATGTCTATGGACGTCATAAAGTCCCCATGGCTGAGAGAGTCGATCGTTGAATGCAACGACGGAACCTTCGGAAACGCATAAACTGATTGAGTCGTCTCAAATCTAGAATAGGCCGAACAGAGCCGTCCTTTTTTGGGAACCGTAAATAGGTTGGAGTAAAACCCCAGACCTCTTTCCGCTGGAGGAACCTGGCGGATAACATCCATGTTTAAAAAGTTCGCCACAGCTGCCCGGAGCCCCTGTGCGATCACAGGATCTGCGGGCATCCGAGACCTGAAAAATCTGGGAGGAGGCCGAACCTCAAATTCCAGCTTGTAACCGGAGGACACAACTTCCAGAATCCATCTGTCTGATACCTCTTGACCCAAGCCTGGAAAAAATTGCAGCCGTCCCCCCACCCGTACGGGTGAGGGCGCCTCCTCATTGCTGGGCAGGCTTGGAAGTGGACTTGGGCTTAGATCCCGAACTCTGACCTGGACGGCCACATCCTCTTCCTCTGTTCCATGCAGTCCCCCTTGGGGCTGAAAAGGGCCGATCCTCTGCCCGTTCTGGAACCACAACAAGGAAGGGTCAAAAGGAAGCCGAAAGGAACGACGTTGCTTACGCTGAGGCAATTTGCCTCCTTTAATGACAGAATCCAACTTCTCAAAGAGGCGTAATCCCCCAAAGGGAAGCGCTGTAAGCGACTTCTTTGCCACCGTGTCAGCCGCCCACTGGCGTAGCCAAATAGACCGCCGAATCGCAACAAGCAAAGGCAGAAGTTCTGCTACACAAGACCATGGAGTCATCTAAAGCAGAAAGTACAAAAGACACAAATAAATCACATCGCTTGAGAGCGGAAAACTCATCAGAGGCTGGATCAAGCCCTGAGGAATTCAATAGGTCTCTAACAACAGACCTAATAGCGACTGCCATAAGTGCCGAGGCACCCACAGGCCGCAAGGCCGAGCCAACGCATGGCAAGCCATTTGTTCAATACGCTTGTCCTCCCAACCTTTAAGGGAAGTAGATTCCGGAGAATGCAAAACAGAGGAATTGGACAAACTGAGCACAGGTGAATCCACCACAGGGGGGATGACCAACGCTTACAGTGTCTGCAGGAAAGGGATATATATATTTTTTTTTATATCCCAGGCCAAAGGAATGCCAGGAAGCCACGCAGGATTTTCCCATTCCTTAAGAATGATATCTTCAAAATGATTCTGATTAGGAAATTCAAAAACAAGGCTTGGAGGCTCCAAAGAACTCCCCTTTCTGAGGAGGGACTGCTGCTGGAAAATCGATAGCCAAGACCTCATATAATTGAGCAAGAGCTTTAGGGGTGTCAAAATTCTCCCCTTCACCTTGTTCAGCGTCAATACCCACAATTGCTGAACATCTGAAACATCAGATTCTTCAAAGAATTCTCCTTCTTCAAATGGAGATCAAAAATGCTCACTACAATCAAGCTCATTTGCCCCAACAGCCAGAGCTAAATGTTTTTTTAGCTGAGGCCCTATGTGAGCCAATCAGGCACATACATCAGAAAGAGACTCTCTACCCATGACAATATCACTGGGGGTATGAACAAGACAAGGCGGTGTGGGGGAAGAGGCAGGAGCCACCTACCCTGAGGCTTGGGCCCCTTACTGCTGCATTATAACCAATTGAACACAAGATACACAAAAAAAAAAAAAAAAAGCGTTATCCCCAACAAGGGATGCCCCACATTGCAAACACTGCCGAGTCTGTCCCGCAGGTACTGAAAAGCCAGTATCCTGAGATGCCTCCATATGGTGTTTATTAATATACTTAATTTTTTTTATAGTCGCCAAGTATATGGGATTTTTTACAGCCGAAGCTACCTAGGATTCCCCTTAATAGTCCCTAGGTGGGTTGGATTTTAAACAAGGACCAGGAGAAACCCCTATTAAGAGAGTTTCCCCCTGGAAAACACAATGAGCCTTATGCATATGCAAGAAAGAAATGACAGTAAATAAAAAAGATTTCCCTTTAGTATAACTAAAAGGATACTCACAGTGACCACAACAGCCCAGCGACAACCCTGCGACCAATCGATATCGAAGAAAAGCCCAGCAGCGGCACCAACGCAGCAGCCAGGACCAGTGGAGGCCAGCACCAGAACAGGAACCAGCCCACCACCGAGCACTGCTCAGAGAGCAGAGGGCGGGTCAGCCAAAGACAATAGCATGACATCATAGAATGGGGCCGAACGAAAAAAAGAGGGAAATTTAAAAAAACCCAAAACAGGTATGTCACTTTCTTATCCTTTCCTTTTTTTTTTTTTTTTGTTTTTTTTTAAACAAATGCATAGGCCAAAAGATACTCCCTAAATAAAGATCCCCCCCCTTCACCCCAGCAGGGTCCAGGAGGGCCAAGAGGGGGGAAAACAATAAGCACCCAATAGGCACAAGGAGATTTAAAGGGACGGGGCATCCCATGTCGGGGGACACCAACCCGGATTCCGCCTACCCCTTATTTGAGGTCTCACGGAGGGAGCAAGCTCCCATATACACCCGAGGGTGTATCTACCTTTGCCCGAGCCCATCAGCCAAGGCTGGGAGGCATAACATACATATCACAATACAAAAAAATGTGGCTTCAGGCAGAAATAAAAAAAGGCCGGGCGTAACCCGGCTACCTGCAGGAAGGAGAGTCATCTTCTGAATGCTTCGCCGACTGCAGAGACGAAAAGACTGAGGAATAGTGGGAGGTCCCGGGTATTTATGGACCAGGAGGGGCTCCTTTTTCTCAAGTCATCTCTGCAAGATCGCCCTCTACAGGCCGGTATCCCAAGTGTCATGAATGTTGGAAGCGGGTGTGTGACATACTAGGAATAGAGGAAGTAAAATGTCCCACTTCATCCACCCTTGTATGACTCCCAATCACATCACCAGAGGCAACCACCCAGGTTTGCTGATCTGACAGGTGCACAGCTATGTGCAAGCCCACATGGCAAATCAGTCTTGGGTAGTCATGTGATTGGCAGCCATACAAGGATAACATTCTAAATTTATTCCAAACCTTCCTTACTGCAACCAAAATAAAAGATTCTGGAAAAATGTGGGCATTAAAGTAAACCTGTGGTGAGAGAAACATGAGGGCCTTCATGGCACTACCATTTACAGCTAGCTTATTAAAGCTGCTCTGGGGGCTATAGCATGCACCTCAAGATTTGTTTTATCAAGCCCCTCCAACAGAGAGAAGCATAGGGAAAGTTATACAGGGTCATCAAGGGACTAGGGGGACTGTGTATGAAGGAACCCATTACAGTCAATGGACTTTCCCTTTATCCTGGTACCCAACAATGCCTTTGCATCCCACAATTCTAGCAGCTTGTTTAACAGAGATTAGTCACATATTCTTTCTGGCCAAGGCATCACAGCACTTACTGGAATTTTCCATCTTTTCTGGAAGACGTAACTGAAGTCATGGCATAAAAATCGTTTTGCTTTTAACTCTTAGTAGTACCTTTGACATGAACAGTTTCACTTTTAAATCCTATACTGTATAGAATGCCTAAACTCATTTTCACACAGGCAGCGCTTAAAGTGGACCAAAACCCAGGCGACCACTACATCTCCCCCCCCTCCAGGGCATCCAGAATCCGGATGTGAAACCCCCCAGTCTAATGGCGCATGCATGAGGAGCAGCAGCTGCACCCCCCCCCCCCCATTCCCTTAACATGCCCTGTACCAGGCATTTCTGAATGGCTGGTGCATGCACACTCCCTGTTAGAGGGTAGCAGGGATGCGGCCAAACCACACAGCGGGACATCTGCATTTAGGGTACCCCAAAGGCAAGAACCAAAGCCCAGGATATCCAAAATCATGGGTTTTGGTACACTTTAAGCGCTATTGCTGCAATTATATGATGAAATATAACTTTAACAACTTTTTCTGCTTGCCCCTGGGGCATCACAATTTGGGATTCCCTGCTGTGTGAACACCCCCCCCCCCCCAAATCCCTAGTAAATCTTGCCAAATCGCATGTATGCCATGCATATTAATGATCAGCAATACAGCACAGTTTAGACCAGAGCTCAGCAATCATGGGCAAGATCCGCTGCATCCCCAGGCCCCTTTAGAACGGGGTGTGCTACCGCCACCAAACCAGTCAGAAGGGCAAGGCACAGGAGCGCACTGCAGCCCAGAGATGCTGGGGATGTGGCTGCCATGTTTTACATGGGAGAGGAAGCCAAGACAAAAAGAGTTTTGTGGCGCATGGGGGGGTTGGTTTCGAGGAGGGAATCTGGATTTGGGATGCCCCAGGGGATAGCCAGGAACTGGCCTTGAAGTCTTTTTGACTCCTAGGCCAGCCACTTTGGGTTATTTGTTCTTATTTAGGTGTAGTCATCATAAACACAATATAAAACCGCCAGGTCGGTTCTAAAAGGTCTCCAAAAAGGGCTGCACAACCAAATATGTAAAAATAGAACAAATCTTTAATTGGAAATCAGGAAATCGACTATACAAAGACAAATACACACACCGATATTAAAAACAGATAGCTGCCAAGAAAAATTAAGGACTCAAATCTACTATAGTAATTCTCCACAATGAATCAAATGGTATTGCACCAAGCCCTATTAATAACCAAAAAATGATTGCACCATACCCATATAAAGTGAAAAAAGTCCTACAGTGAGCGGCTACCAGCCACTAATATTCACACAAAAACAAATATATTTCTATTCAAACAATGCTTATATATTAATCCATACAAAAAACAAAACAAAGAAAACATGAATACAAAATACTAAGGATTTACAATTCTAATAATCTCATATATTATATTAAAGTGCACAGTGCATATAAATGGGTATGGTAATCAATACATAATCCCCATTCGGGCGAGGTGAGCAAAAATAAATAAAGATTATATCACCATATCATCCAGTCCCAAACCTGGCCAGCTCAGCTACACATCGACGCATTGCATGGGCCCCCAAAACTGTCCCACCTCGTCAGGATGTCAGTGTGCTGGTAGTCTGTATGCCCCTCTTTTTAAATCCCCAGCAATGAGCCCGCACTGCACGGTGTCTGGACGCGTCCGAGCTCCCTTCCGGGAGTGCGTGGGGATCACGCGACCACCCCCGGGCCCCCATCCACCATGGAACGCACGCGCATAGACGGCGCCGGGCGGCACACGCATGCGCCGTGCGCCTCATTGTCCGGGCGTTCTCCCCTGCAGTAGGAGGCGCCCAGACATCGGCTCCAGGCACTATGCGGGCACCGCACTGCGCTGCCGACCTCCACGCCTGCAGCTCGAGCATTGCAAGAGAAGCAGTAGATGACACTACGGGAGGGAGGGAAAGAGGAGCACACATCCTAAGTTAATGTAATAGGATAATAATATACACACAAACAAACAATAGTTACAAGTCTATACAATGAATCAGAATATGCTATTTTTCGCCCTATAAGACGCACCGGCCCATAAGACGCACCTAGGATTTGGGGGAAGAAAATAAGAAAAAAAAAATTTTAACCAAAAACGCACCATCACAGACAGTGTGGCATTCCCCTATCCAATTCCCATAGGCAGTGTGGGATGCCCCCATTCCATAGACAGTGTAGCATGCCCCCATCCCATTCCCCGTATATCCAGTGTGGCATCCCCCCCTCCCATTCCCCATATACCCATTGGCTGTGTGGGTTTCCCCCTCCCCCCATTAGTATAGGCTGTGTGGCATCCCTCTTTCCCCATTCCCATAGGCAGTGTGGCATCCCCCCCTCCCATTCCCCATATACCCATTGGCTGTGTGGGTTTCCCCCTCCCCCCATTAGCATGGGCTGCGTGGCATCCCCCTTTCCCCATTAGCATGGGCTGCGTGGCATCCCCCTCTCCCCATTAGCATGGGCTGTGTGGCATCCCCCTCTCCCTATTCCCATAGGCTGTGTGGCATCCCCCTCCCCCCATTCCCATAGGCTGTGTGGCATCCCCCATTCCCATAGGCTGTGTGACATCCCCCTCCCCCCATTCCCATAGGCTGTGTGGCATACCCCTCCCCCCATTCCCAAAGGCTGTGGGGCATCCCCATCCCCCCATTCCCATAGGCTGTGTGGCATCCCCATCCCCCCATTCCCATAGGCTGTGTGGCATCCCCATCCCCCCATTCCCAAAGGCTGTGTAGCATCCCCCTCCCCCCATTCCCAAAGGCTTTGTGGCATCCCCATCCCCCCATTCCCAAAGGCTGTGTGGCACACCCCTCCCCCCATTCCCAAAGGCTTTGTGGCACACCCCTCCCCCCATTCCCAAAGGCTGTGTGGCACACCCCTCCCCCCATTCCCAAAGGCTGTGTGGCACACCCCTCCCCCCATTCCCAAAGGCTGTGTGGCCACCCCCTCCCCCCATTCCCATAGGCTGTGTGGCATCCCCATCCCCCCATTCCCATAGGCTGTGTGGCATACCCATCCCACCATTCCCATAGGCTTTGTGGCATCCCCCTCCCCCCATTCCCATAGGCTGTGTGGCCACCCCCTCCCCCCATTCCCATAGGCTGTGTGGCATCCCCATCCCCCCATTCCCAAAGGCTGTGTGGCATCCCCCTCCCCCCATTCCCATAGGCTGTGTGGCACACCCCTCCCCCCATTCCCAAAGGCTGTGTGGCATTCCCATCCCCCCATTCCCATAGGCAGTGTGGCCCCTCTCCCCACATTCCCACCCCCATCCCCCCTCCCCCCGTTAGTATAGACAGGCGCCAAAGTAAAAAAAAAAAAAAAACTTAAACTCACCTGTCCGCTGACACCGCTGAGCTGAGCGGCCGGCTCCGTGAATGGGGTGGGCGTGGCCTGCGCCGCAGCGTCGACGCAGGCCACGCCCACCCCATTCACGAGCTGGCTCTGTCCCGGCCCCGCCGCTGCGATCGCTGTCTTTTCAGGCAGCGATGACAGCGGCGGGGCCAGAGACAGAGCCCCCGCCGCTCCTCCATCTGCTCCCCGACATGCGATCACGAAGGTCCGGGCAGCGGGTGGGCGTGGCCTGCGCCGGTGCAGGCCACGCCCACCCACTGCCGGGACCTACGTGCTCGCGTGTGTTCTGAGCCCGGCAGCAGATGGAGGAGCGGCAGGGGCTCTGTCTCTGGCCCCGCCGCTGTCATCGCTGCCTGAAAAGACAGCGATCGCAGCGGCGGGGCCGGGACAGAGCCCCCGCCGCTCCTCTAGCCTCTCGCACTGTGCCAGACAACGCGGGAGCGCCGGGGACGGGTGAGTTTTTTTTTTTTTAATTTTTGTTTTTTTTTTAATTTTTTTTTTTTTACATTCGCCCGATAAGGCGCACTGACATTTTTCCCCCACTTTTGGGGAAAAATAAGTGCGTCTTATAGGGCGAAAAATACGGTAATATATACAAACCTAATAATAATTATAATACAAAAATATTTGTGGCAAATTTCAAAAGGGAGAGGGGGAGGGGGTTGGAATGACAATATCAATAGAGTGCATAGTGCCTGGAGCCGATGTCTGGGCGCCTCCTACTGCAGGGGAGAACGCCCGGACAATGAGGCGAACGGCGCATGCGCGCGCCGCAGTCTATGCGTGTGCGTTCCATGGTGGATGGGGGCCCGGGGGTGGTCACGTGATCCCCACGCACTCCCGTGTCCGGACACCGTGCAGCGCGGGCTCATTGCTGGGGATTTAAAAAGGAGGGGCATACAGACTACCAGCACACTGACATCCTGATGAAGTGGAACGGTTTTGGGGGCCCACGCAACGCGTCGATGTGTAGCTGAGCTGGCCAGGTTTGGGACTGGATGATATGGTGATATAATCTTTATTTATTTTTGCTCACCTCGCCTGAATGGGGATTATGTATTGATTACCATACCCATTTATATGCACTGTGCACTTTAATATAATATATGAGATTATTAGAATTGTAAATCCTTAGTATTTTGTATTCATGTTTTCTTTATTGTTTGTTTTGTTTTTTGTATGGATTAATATATAAGCATTGTTTGAATAGAAATATATTTATTTGCTTTTGTGTGAATATTAGTGGCTGGTAGCCACTCACTGTAGGACTTTTTTCACTTTATATGGGTATGGTGCAATAATTGGTTATTAATAGGGCTTGGTGCAATACCATTTGATTCATTGTGGAGAATTACTATAGTAGATTGAGTCCTTAATTTTTCTTGGCAGCTATCTGTTTTTAATTGTTTTTAATATCGGTGTGTGTATTTGTCTTTGTATAGTCAATTTCCTGATTTCCAATTAAAGATTGTTCTATTTTTACATATTTGGTTGTGCGGCCCTTTTCGGAGACCTTTTAGAACCGATCTGGCGGTTCTATATTGTGTTATAGTGTATGGGTGACACACTGTGTGTCTGGTATGCTACGGCCAGCACCCATTGATTGCATTAGATCACTTGATTAGCTGTGCCGAGTCCCACCCCAGTTCTAATTAGGTGTAGTCATCACCTGCGATGGAGGAGAATTTTTCCAGCAAAGTAAAAGATCTTTTGTTGAAAGTTTGGAACCAGCACCCTGTGTCATATGCAGAAAAATTGCAGATTCCTCAGCATGGCCCATAGG
This sequence comes from Gastrophryne carolinensis, assembly GCA_027917425.1. Lineage (NCBI taxonomy): Eukaryota > Metazoa > Chordata > Amphibia > Anura > Microhylidae > Gastrophryne > Gastrophryne carolinensis. The sequence goes on along the minus strand of CM051235.1, from coordinate 296,199,937 downwards.
GCACAGCCGTTTCCAAACTTTCCAAAAAATATTCTTACCTCAAAATTTGAACAAACTTTGTTGTTTGCACGGTGTGTAAAAGTTAAAAAGGTCGCTGAAATATTGGTTTCAGTTCATACCCAAATGGACACACAAGGTAAAAAGTGCTTCACCAAATTAGCACGACTCCCAACAACTGTGTGCTGTGGCCATTTTACCTGTGGTATGCTGCAGGAAACTATAGGTATAAGCGAAATAGGTTAGGCTGCCATCAGGTCCAAACTAAATGCTGAATATCTTAAAGGAAAAAAGGATTTAACTGGTTGCAAACATCACAGCTAAGGGTGTCAAATGGCAGACAATTTCTATCACCACAGGTTCATTTTAAAACATGCATGGGTCTACCTTAATCAAGGACTCTCCAACTTGTGCATTAACATTTGAGTCTTGCTCTGCACATTTTGGACTAAACTAGGTGGAGCTGTGCATAATACAAGTCATTTTATAAAATGTGTGAGGTGTACAAACAGCTGAATTTCTAGTTTTCCCCTTTTTGCCTGGAGCAATAAATCAGATTTGTACAATTAAAAATTGAAGAAATAAGTGGAAAAACCTACCTTGGATCCTCTTTCATTAAATATTATTTCTACATCAAGAATTTTGCCAAATTGCTGTAAACGGGGGAGGGGGGGAAAACACAGGCAAGGATTACTTAGGACACTAATTTGCATATATGGCAATTTATATTTAACTCATAAAAAGTAGAGAAACTGGTATTTTACGTTACAGTTTAAACTGAACAAATGCAGTTCCTGTCAGCGTCACTGACTGATGGCAGTGAATGCAGATGCAGTCTGCAGATAGCTCTGCCTTTGCACTAATTACTTCACCAGGGAGTCTATGTGGAGATCTACAAAATATGAACTCTGGATGAATATGAAGTCTGGTGGTTGCTCCACTTTAAAGTGGGTCTGATCTTTGCCCCCCAGGCACCCTGATCGGGAGTGCCCCATTGTGTGAAACCCCCCCAGGTCACCCGATCTCATGTACCCTTACTTAGTCCTATGGCACAAGCGCAGCACTCTCGTCCAATTATTGCACTCTGATCCGCTCGAGCCGTTCCGTACAATGCAAGGGGATCGAAGCTCGCTGGCAGCCGTATCCCCCGATACCCTTTTAAGGGGAGAGTGCCCAAACTGGCAATTCACAAATGCCTGCCACCGGCACACGCCATGCTAAAGGGATAGCGGGGATGCAGCCGCTGCTCGTGCATGAGCCATTGGACCAATAACGAAGGTGAGTTTTCAGGCAACTCGGGGGGTTTCAAACAGTGGGGCACCCCTGATCGGGTGGCCCTGGGGAGAGAGTATGCCTGCCCTGGAGTCTCAGATTCCAGAGGTGTTTTTGGGCCAGTTTAAATGAGGATCCTTCAGACTTTGGAAGAGGAAAAGAAAAATACATTGTTGCCACAATTGTCGTCTGATAACTGGGCTCTATTCCACAGCTGATGCAGAGCTAGGAGCTTCAGTGACCATTTAGTCAGACCCAGTAGCAGTCACATCACTGATGAAACTCCTAAAGGCTACAAGCAGCTACAGGAAAGACTGCACAGCTTCTGCTGTGAACAGAAGAGAAGAGCTGTGGCAACTATATATATTTTTCTATTATCCAAATCAGGATTAGCTCAGGTGAAAGATCAGACATTAGTTGTAAATGATCAACAAAAAGCCCCTCTTTGGTATTGTTCTTAAAGTGGCCCCACACCTATTTCCTAGGCAACGGGTGTGGGGCCACATCGCAGCAAGCCCGGTGGGGTCCAGATAACTCCCCCAGATTGATACCCCAGCATAATGCCCATCCCCTATAACAACCTGGAATCCTAAACGTAACCTTGATCCTTAGTCAAGATGCTGTCCTACGATTGGCCACCGTCTGTATATGGGCCATTTCCAACTGCTGGTCAAGGATGACCCACAAACTGACTGCACGTAATTGTGCTCTCCATTTACTGGAAATTGGTGGTTAAAATAACTTTTTTAGATGCTTCCAAAATTTTAATTCAGATACATAGCGTACAACATGCTGTCAGCTTAGCTAAGTATACTTGTATGCATTTTAAAAACCTTGCATAATGTGGGTCATTGGTATTAATTTTGAATAAAACTATCTGCCAAAAAGGTATAAAATTCTTTGTCATTGTGTTGTAATAGGCTGAAGGTCCACTTTAGGTTTAGTAGCTTTTCATTAACTCACCCCAAACATTTGGCGTAGATCAGGGTCTCTAAAGCGAAATGGTATATTGGAGACATGCAGTCTTTTAGGAGTTGGTTTGGATTCATTGTTTTCGGTGCTCTGCGTTTGTGCCTGCTGCCCTTCTGTCTGAGATCCGTCTGTCTGCAAGCAGAAAAACGGAAACCCTGTAACTAAGCCATTAAGCCTCTGGAAAACATATCAAGAGCTATACCCAGAGCGTTCTAATAACAACAGAAATATCAAACAATTTGTGAGAGAACCAAACATTTAAATTGTATTTATTCCCCCAACATTAACAGTCCACTCTTAAGGGGGTGCCATTTCAGCTCCAGAACATGGGGTAAGGTAACATCAGCCTATACATTACATTTAGAAGAAGTTACTTTAAAAAGGTGATGCCAAATCTACTTTACAAGAAAGGTAACCTTGCCCCACAGTTAGCCCATACAGGTTCTATAAAAAAAAAAAAAAAAAAAAAAAAAAAGTGGCATGTAGGTAAACCATTCAACTACAAAAAAAGGGATAGGATTGGCCAGAATCTTCCAGAACTGCAGGTACTAAACATCCCATCAATCTGCACTAGCTTGTCTGGGGCCAAAACTTGGCAGCATAAGAATAATGTTCAGGGGCATACAAAGAATTCACAGGGCCCCCACAGCAAAACTCATTGTGGGCCCCCCAAAAAGAGCCCACCCCAGCATTAAAGTGGATCATTACCCCCGATGCCTGGTGACAGCCCTCCGTCGGGGCATCCAGATGTGTGAAACTTCTATAGTGCATGTGTGGGCCTCCCATGCACCGCTCCATCTAGTTTGCACAGCCTGAGGCAATTGCCAGCGGGGACGAGCCTGACAATGCATGGATAATCATACTGAATTTATTGAATAATATGTACAGCAATCAATTCTAATTGGAGGAGAGCAGGTGAATGTGGTGTGGTATATTTCAGACGATCCTGGGGGTTCACACACGGGCATTCTAAATTAGGTCTGTAGTCTGTTTGGTTCCTCCCAAGGTGGTATGGCAGTATGCAGTTTTGGCATGCTGTCTGCAGGGAGCAGCCAGAGCTTTATGTTCCACAGGGTATAACTAAGAAGTCGGCACCTTGTTTCCCCAGACTGCTCTATACACAGAATACTGGAGGTTATAGCAGAACTACAGTCCCGAAGGGCTATAGCTCCACATTACAAGTTAGCAGCAAGACCAGTTGCACATCGCCGCCATGAAAATAAGAAACCGGGTGTCTGGATAGTCGCACTATCAGCACAGGCTGCGTCATGGTGGTTGCAGAAGAGGCTTACAGTTTTGGCCCCCAGCACTTTTGCCACAAATGCTGCAAGGTACAGGGAGACAGCTTGTATGGGGCCCCCTTCTCTTAAGGGACCAATAGCAGCTGCACCCGTCTCTTTGGGATGTACGTCCCTGATAATGGGCCTTAAAAATTACCAACAATATTTAGTGTTGGGGTCTTGTCAAACTGATTGTTTCTCTTTTCTTTGGGGGGAAAATGAAAACCAAGCAAAGCTAAAAAAGTGGAGTAAAGCGAGGCTCTAAAAGAATGTATTGACTGTGCTTCTGTAGACTCACTCACCGTGTTGGAAGCATTGGCATTGCTGGTAGCTGGGGCGTTATGTTCTACATGACTCTGTCCTCCGTAAAGTGGTAGTCCATGATCTGTGGAGGGTGCAGCATATTCCTGCGTGTGTTGGTTTCCATAATCTGTAGACAAACCATTCTGTGGTGGTGGGGGAAACGGAATAGCAGCAAAAGGCTGAACCATTGTATCAGGAGTGGCCGTTGGCTCCTGGTTACCCTTTAAAGATAAACAAACATTCAAAAATGAGTGCTAGTTAATATTCCAATAAGCATTAGCACATTTACAATAAAATTGGTTTACGGTAGCAACATTAAATTTGTAATGGTCTAAATGCATGCTTGATGAGCCCATCAAAGTTGGGTATAGGTATAAAGCAAACATGTCCTACCTACCAGCACCCAGAAGTTTAGAATAGTCTTGAATCAGAAAAACAAACACTCTCCTGCTGTAAAGGTATAGCCTCTGACACAGAACATTGCAGTCTCTAAAACAAGGAGAGCTCATCAGACAGGCAGCAAACTTAAAAAGGAGTTGCTTTCTTGCTGCCAGTTTACTTTGCAATGAACTAAAAGAAACTTACAAGCAGAGTTACCCAACCACACACAGATATAGGCAAGAGGGGTAGTATTCCTAACCACCTCTATTTGTAAAAAAGGTGGCGGTGCACAAAAAAAATATTCCCATTTGTTAGCCTACATTACACATACATAATACAGCTTGGTCTATTGATCACAAAGGCAGGGGGTGGATGGGTTAGGTTAGTGGTGGAGGACAGCGGCAGGGGGTGGAAGAGACGAGTGGTTACACAGTGCAGTATACAGCATTGATTGCACAGGAGCCTGTGCTTGTGCCGCAGGACCGCCAGAAAGGAGAGTTTTTACAGCGACCGGACTAAACAGGTAGATCTCAGCCCATGTATGGAATTATCATCCCCTAATCGAAGGACATTCCAAATGGCCATGCAGATACTCTAATGGCAGGGACATGGAAGGACAAGCTGTTGAGACTTTATGCCAGGTTTAAATGCAGCAAATGTAATGATGGGGTTATCTCATCACAAACTGGCCACTGCCACCAATCACAACAGTACTTTGTAGTCTTCAAAACATGCATTTCAGGATTTAAAATTGCATGAAATGTGAATCTATATACAGTGAAAAAAAAAAAAATTGAAAAGGGAATAATGAAGGATGGCGGACACCGGAGGCAGACATTCTGTAACATCTGGAAGTTATTGGAGTCACAATGATCCACCCATGGTTATAAGTAAGAGCAGATGCCAAAAATAGATTACGTTTCTAGAGATGGCCAGAGCTGCTGAGCCAGCAAAAAAAAATATAGGGGAGGGGGGTGGAGGAGGCAAAGGAAGGTAAAACATGGAGCATAGCCGCAAAGAGAGGAGTTAGTGCAAACGCCTTTCTATAGGCATTTCTCTATAATCAAAAATGTGATTTGCCTTAAAAAGGATGATGAACTGCAGAATAAATACAGATGGAGGGTTAGTGTGTGGGCTATGTCAGTTGATTGATGTAAAAAAAAAAAAAAAAAAAAAAAAAAAAAAACCCTACAGATGAACCAATTAAACCATTCAAGCATACACATTTTTAACCTAAAACATTTTTTATAAGAGCAGATTTTGTTCCTCACAGCAGCAGCAAAGTCATCTTTCACCATCCAACCAAGCCTGATTTTACTGATCCAACAAAGTTTTTTTTTTTTTTTTTTTTTTTTTTAAGATCGACCAAGTTCTCTGCTAAAAGATTAATTTACTGCAGAAATCCAAACAAGCATGTGTAAAATATACATATAGATGACCAATAATAAAAAGAAGTTTATTTTCTCCTGAGGAAAAAAAACAAATTGCGGTAAAAGGAAAAAAGTGATAAAGACCCCACTTCAAAACACAGTGGCAACAGTCTATCATTGAATCCTGCTTTACAGCTATATTGGGTTTTCTCGGCTCAAATATATTTGTAGGCGAGTAGTTTTCTTACACCATTTGAGTTGTGTGACAGGAGAACATTTTTAGAACCTGTCAATTTGTCACGTTTCATTAAAATTAAAGGGATTGGCTAGTAAATGTTTTAGGTTTTTTCTTTTTATGTAATGCAAACTTATCTAGCGCCTGCACTCTCCCTACTCTCTTAAGAGCCCCAGGTCCAGGTAGGGGGACCCTATCCTCCTGGTTGTGACCAGAAATACAATTAAGAGAATTGTGTCAGACGGACTCCTTCCCTCCCTTCTGTGCAGACCCACAGTCTATAGGTTATCAGGGCCGCTTGATTCCCCACCCCCCCACAAGTCATCCAGAATCACGATGCCCCACTGTGTGAAACCCCCAGGTAGACCGAAAACTCACATTCTTTCCCAGTCCAACAGTGCATGCACGAGCAGCAGCCACATCCCCACGATCTCTTTAGGAATGGCCCATTAGAGGGAAGCAGGGGGATGTGGCTGCCGGCGCTCAGGTCCGCTTCCTTAGACGATAACTTAGACAAAGGGGATGGGAGTGGATCCAAGTGCGTTGATTGACGCAGGCGCCGTATGACCGGTGAAAGGTTAGTCAGATCAGGCAACCTGGGGGGTGTCACAAAGTGGGGCAAGGATTAAAACCAAGAATAGTCACTTAAAATTACGCTCTCAAAGCTGCCATTTAAGCCCTGCACTCCACTCTATCCTCCCTTAGGTGTTCTGATGTGAACGTGATAAACCCCCCCCCCCCCCCCCCCAAAACCTTTCCTCGTTCACTCAGAGAAAGCAAATTGAGGTAAAAACGTTTCTTCTCTTGTATCTCTAGCGTAACCAAGGTTGCCACCTTACCAACATTTTTCCGTTGGTGCTGGCAAAATACTGGTAAGTATTTCGGTAACTGCCGTTATTTTGTTGCTGTGAAGCAACAGTGCCAGGGGTCAAATCCAAAACCAGTCTAACTTTAGAGCACTGTGGGGAAGCGGGCTGTGTGTATTTGTTGGCTGTTACAGCTGTCCTAAACTTCAATCCATTTTCCTGGAGTTCCTCAGTTGTCTAAGTATTAGCGCAAGAGAAACACTGTGATAAGTGTGAGAATAGAGGAGGGCAGGGTTTCAGAGCTACAGAGAGGCAGCAAATCAGGACGTCTTGGCAGGGAGTGGGGGCATTTCTGTTCTTGGTCCACTGAATTTTGATTGAAGGACTAGGTCAGAGGGGTGGGGGCTAAATGCTGAACGAAGAAGTGATTTTCCTCACCAAGGAGACAGGAGGAAGCAGAGCACTGAGCCACTAACTACTGATATTTATTTTTTAACTTTTGACTTGCCAATCACTTCAAGTGCAGTCCTACGCAATGGGCCAGAACTATGCCACTCCTACACAATGACTAACAGACTATGCAAACAATTAGGGTAAGTTGCATTCTTTTCACCATAAACAGATTATCTGATTTTGCTTCTGTTTTTATAGCCTATTGAAATCTCAGGACAGCTCTCCACTAGTGAAAAGGAAATATGGGCGCGATCAGCACTGCTAGTGATCATGACCGTGTAGTATTCAGACTATTGTGATTATATATAAAATTTAGGCATACATGTTTTCTATTATTGGAGAGAGATTTGTGTTAGACGTATCAAATTACCAATTATATTGGAGGTTAGCCAAGAACAAAAGCTGCTAACTTGCTGGCAATTTCAGTGGTGTGCCACTTCCTCCACCTTATTTTCCTATAGATGTCGCTCATCACTTTCGCTAGGTCTTTCCTCCGTGTTCCAGGTGACAGGCTGACACTCTGGCTCTGCATTCTGGGCACTTTCTAAATCATTCATCAGGGACATAAATATTTCAGGCTGAATAGAATAACTACTTAAATAAATAAGTAAATAGAGCTCATTTTCCACTCCGCCCGTTTCCGGTGTGCACATTTTTAAAGGGTCCGTACAGGTAAAAGACACATTCTTCCTTTTGTACCCCACAGCATTTCCGTCCTATTTTGACATTAGGAAAAACGTACTAGGTGCATTGATTCTGGCAGCAAGCAGGCTCGTTCCTCATTTACCAGCGACATGGGGACGAATGACCCCCTAACCCTGTGTCAGAGCATGCCCACTCCATTTACTGCATTATAAAAGCCTACACTGACCTGACACGTCCACTCTATTGCAAAGAACAGGATGGGCAGGCTCCAATGTTTTAAATGTTATTTATAGAAAATAAATTCCATTGTATGCCACAAACACTGCATCAACAAGGTGTAAAATCCTAACAGCTAATATTTCTCAACAAGAATATACCATATAACAAAGCACTCAATTATTGGTGATTAGCAATCAGGTAAAAAAATACAAGAAGAAGAAAACAGCTTGTGGCTCCTTCCGGCCCTATATAAGTCAGGGACCTCCCACAAATTTCCCAGTATTGACAAGAAGTTAACAAGAAGCCGCGAGAAAAATAATAACCAGAATTCAAAAATGAACATATGAACAATCACCATACAGAGGTAACTAAGAATAATGATAACAAGGGTGGGGATAGAATACCTGTAGAATACCAATTCTACAGGTGAGTAATCACAGACTTGTATTATTCTAAAGTATACAGCACGTCCTGTTCCACAAGATTCCTTACACATGGGACACCCAATAGAAGTGTCCGTAAGGTAGGGTGGGATCCACAAAAAGTAACAGCGGGCAGTTTAAACCACTGCCGCCTGCAGAACTTTGCGGCCAAAAGCAGCGTCAGCTGAGGCCCTAACATCAACCTTGGAAAAATTATGAACAGAAGACCAAGTAGCGGCCTTGCAAACTTGTTCAACAGAAGCTTGGTGCTGAAAAGCCCAAGGAGGCACCAATAGCAGGAGTAGAATGAGTAGTAAGGCGGAAGGGAGGTTCAGCCACCACGAGAGAGACCGCTTGACCAGAGGGGACAGAACCAACACCTGATCCAGGGACTGAGGATCCCGATCCCAAACTGACAGTGAGGTGAAGCTGAAGAGGTCTCATGTGAAACTGAGCGTATGGAACAGCCTCGAAGCAAGACACCATCAGGCCCACCAGCTGCATACCCTGCTGGATGGAAGGATGAGGGCAAGACAGAAGAAGCTTGGCTTGAGCTTTCAGACTGTCCACCTTCTGCTGAGGGAGAAGGATCTTGACCTGAGATGTATCCAGAGTTGGAAAGATTGGTATATGAAGGTAGGCATCCTTGATGTCTACAGACGTCATGAAGTATTCCGGGCGTAGTGAATTTACAGCTGAGCTTTACAGCTGAGCGCAGTCTCCATGTGAAAGTGTTTGAATCTGACAAATCTGTTGAGGCGCTTTAAATCCAGGATGGGTCTGATGGACTCGTCTTTTTTGGGAACAGTGAAAAGACTGGAATAGTAGCCTCTGCCCCTTTCCTTTAAAGGCACTTGGCAGATGACCCCTAACTCCAGAAGGTTTTGGACAGCAAGGCACAGACCCTGAGCTGACAGGGGGTTTTGAGCCATCCGGGATTTGATGAATCTTGGGGGCGGCCAGGCTGCAAACTATCTTGTAACCGGAGGACACTACCTCCTGAATCCACCGGTCTGAGACGTGAAGCCTCCAGACATGAGCAAAAAGCCGAAGCCGTCCCCCCACCCGGATGGGTTAGGGCGCCCCTTCATGCCTGAGGGGGCTTGGGTGAGGATTTTGGCTTGGGACCCCAGGAGAGGCCAGGACAGCCACGTCCTCTGCCCCTTCCCCAAGGATTTCCGCGGGCCCCAGTAAAAGACTCCACGGCTAGTTCTGGAACCACGGAAGGATGGGAGAAAGGCACCTGTCCCCGAAAGGACCGAGAAGGCCTCCTGCGTTGAGGTAACCTACCACCCTTAGCAAACAAATCCAAGCGTTCCCCAAAGAGGCGCAGGCCCTTGAAGGGGAAACCAGTGAGAGCCTTCTTAGCAGCATTATCAGCTACCCACTGACGTAGCCAGACAGAGCGGCGTATAGCCACCAACAGGGCAGAAGTCCTACCACACATTCTAATGGCATCATCCATGGCAGAGTGGATATATGCAATAAATCCCTCACAAAGCAGGAGAGATCTATACTCCTCTGTACCCGCATCCTCAGATGCCTCATCCAAAAGACACTTGAGCACTCCTTTAATGGCAATAGCCGTAATAGCAGAGGCACAAACCGGGCACAGTGCCGTCCCCACACAGGCAAAGGCATGACAGGCCAGTTGGTCCATGACCAACGCTAAACATCAGCAGGAAAGGGATACCTTTTGTCCAACTCTTAGGCACCCCTTGCTAGGCCGTTCCCATTCTTTGAGCACTAGATTATTAAAGTGAGACTGCTCAGGGAACTCCCAGCGTGGCTTAACCGTATGAAAAAAGCTCACCCTGCTGCTGCGGAGCCACTGCCGGGGGAGAAATACAAAGCACTTCAAAATAGTGACTCAGCAACCTGTCAGTGTCATCAGGGGACCATGGGTCTTCCCCAAAGGGAGTCCCAGTACCACCATATATCTTAGGTTGTTCCTCAGAGGAATCAGAAAATAATTACCCCCGCCTCAAGGGGGTAGGGACCTGAGAGTGAGTAAGGCATATAAGTCCCGCTCCCTGCGCCACAGAGAGAGCCATCTTCTATCTTCACAGTCCAGACTGCAGAAAAGAACTGGGGATTTTGTGGGAGGTCCCAGACTTACATAGGGCTGGGAGGAGCCACAAGCAGTTTTCTGCAGTCCAGCGCCATCTTGTGGATGTATTACCCATGTGTAAGGAATCTTCTGGAACAGGACGTGCTGTATACTTAATTAATCTTAATTAATACTTAATTAATCTGAACACTGGTATGTTTACTGCTTTGTGGTCATATCTGCACATGTTTTATAAACACTATATGTAAATGGATGTTGGTGCTGGCTGGGGAGCCTAAAACTGGTGGATGCTACAGCTGCTTCTGGGCCCCTGGCTAAGGTAAAGCATACATATCTATTAAATGCTAAGGGGCTAAACATCTCAAGACAACAAGTCAAAAGAAAAGGGCTCCAAAGGAAGTAACCCCCTTCTAAAGCCTGTCACTGGACAATTCCATTGGTAGAAAGTGATTACATAAAATACAATACTGTACATTTACAAGTAGAATATCAACAAGATCATTTCAAGTAAAGGTGAAGTAAAGAGTCAGGAAGATAAAGCAAAAAGGCAAGTATCAGGTTCAGGTTTTTATTTACCAGTTCATCCAGTTAAGCGCTTTCGGTTGTAAGTAAGAGGGGTGAAACACTATGTCTTGCTTCTTAACATTCATAGCAAGGTCTCAAGTTGCAAATGCATAAAAACAACACACACACACACACACACACACACACACACACACACACACACACACACACACACCGTATATGGACAAAAAACCATCACTAAAAAAACACAAGGTATTTCAGTGTCATAGCCAAGTATAGAAGCCAGTCCCTGGTCATGCATTCTGCCTTTACATACACTGGAGAAAAAAAATTGCTTGTTCTAAAGAACGAGAGGACGACACTACTGGTCTCTGGCGAAACTGAATTCTGTTCTGTGGAGCCACCCATCATGCTTTCACACCAGCAGTCTGCTGGCCTGTCTGACAACATTGTGCCACCTATACATTTTGGTGGATGATAATGCTATGGGGTCGTTTTCAGGAGCTGGCCTGGTCCCCCAAGCCACCTAAAAAAAAGAGATAACCACCTGCTTTTACATGGATTCCACAGACTCACTTCTAGATCTAATGGTAAGCCTTCCTAGACAAATGAAAGACATTTTAGTGGCAAAGGGGGCCAACACCATGTTAACGTCTTTGGATTTAGAACCTCCTGTACACATACAAATGCTCATATAGTAAAGCTCATATAGTAAAGCTCAAATAAGGCAATCTATAAAAATGTAGAAAAAAAACCCAGTTAAACTTGCCAGCAACTATTTGTTAGTCCCCACAGGATGACTAGCCAGTAGGTCCCTGTCCTAGAAGATGTTTGGGGAAAACACCAGTTCAACTCAATGGTTTAGATTTTTTTCTTGCAAGTGAGAAAAATATATATAAATTATTTATTATTATTATTATTATTCTATATCTATCTCCACACCAGCATTTCCGAATGGCTGGCAGAGGCACACCTATAGCAATGGAGTAATTGCCGAAATGCTCCATTCAATATAGAATGTGGGTTCCCTGATTGGCTGAGTTTTTTAGCAATCTAGGGGTAATACACAGTTCCTTGGGTGTACCTCAATTCATGGGCTAATTCATCAAATATGATTACAGCAAACACATGTATCCTTTTGTCTGCTTACGAGAACTTGTATTTGAGAATATACACATACACACTAAACATCATGAATGGATAGTGAAAATCTTGGATTTTGTTCCACTTTAATGATAATGCGTCTTGACTGTATTGCACAGCCAGGTTATTTATTTAAGATTTGCTTTAAACATCTACTAATCAGTTGGTAACACGTCTCCAGCTCCACAAGAATTGCCAGATCCTAGTCATCAGAAAGCATGCCCACATTACTGTTCCTTGTAGCCAAAAATCTGCAGCTTTTGGGACCCTGCTAACACATTTAGCTCCTTTCCTAGCAAAGGGGAACATACAGCAGGACAGCATTCTGACCAGCAAAAAGACACTGTATAATGGTCCTCAGCTTCTTTTAACACCACATAACTTTTTCCAAGGCCAAATATGTTGACAGACATAAGAGCAGCTGGCATCCCTTGGAGATGAAAACAGTGACATCTGACAAAAATGGGAACAGTTCTATATGTGAAGGTAACCAAAAAAAATGATAAATCTGTGGCAAGGCCGAAGAATGTGGATTCTAATCTCTGCTTACAGTTGCACCTCAAATATACTTGCCAATCTAAACAAATTAATAGCACTTCGGGAAATCCATGCATTATTTTTGTCAGTATTCTTCAAGACGGTTTAGGTTCCTGATTTCTAACATTCTGTTCTTGACATAAAAAAATGTTTGGAAAAGCATTCTCAAGATTGTGCATCAATGCCTGTTTCTGCACACATCTTCTGTTCACATGGAAACTAGAGTTCATACAAAAAATAGTTTGCTGAAAAAGAATTGGATTATACTTAGTCACACACACAGAATAAAAAAAATTAAAAAAAAAAAAAAGGGACGCATCAATTGTAGATACACCATCAGTGTTGCGATATGAAAGTCACATTTTAAAGCCCCAAAAACTGGTCCTATGTCAACTCCGGAAAATGCGCAATGTCTGCCTAATTAAAGGGCGCTTTGCAACAGGAAGCCAAAGAAATAAGAAGCACACATGTTGTCCTCATCACGTACAAAGATAGACAGGATCAATAGACAAGCAATAGCCTACACCAAGAGGTTATGTTTTTTGGCTTCTAGGATAGCACTTCTAGGTAAACCATGATTCTACACATACCATATGTGAAAGTAGCCTATCTAAGGAGGTCTCATAACTCTGCATCTTTAGACTGATCATAGAGCGCAGATGTCTCCCCAAGATAAGGATCTGACAGTCTCATGCAAGCCATGCATACATCAGGATCACAATATAAGTGCATATTTTTTTTAGGCAATAGCAAATACATACAGTCTAAGTGCTAGAAATGCTTAGAGAGGAGCACAACACAGGAATATCACTTTCCTGTGTGTTCCTCTGTGTAGCGCCATCTCAAATTGGGATGCCCCATTCCACTTACTTTACTTCCGCACTCTCAGCGCAGACTAGGGTGACCGTGGTGCAGACTAGGGTGACTCCCTTTGGTGCTGCCAGCCGCATCCCCGGCCCCCCTTGCAGCTGTGGCTTGCCCGTGCAGCCCCTTCAGAAAGGCCAGAAGCAGGCACTAGCATTGCTAGAGGCGAGTGAAACTGGCAATCAGGGCAAAGGGGGTTCACAGCACAGGGAATTCCAATTTGGGATGCCCCAAGGGGTGGAGCTAAGACAGCCGTGAAATCTTTTAGACCCCAGGGCCTCTGATGTTCCTCTAAGTGCCCCAGCTTTTGATTATCCCAACATAAATAGCATTTGTATAAAATAGAAATACATGTATAACACGGTTGTTCTTGCCAAGCCATTCTGAATAGAGTTTGTTTATCTTATCTGCCCATTTCTGACACTTACACTTCATTTCAATAATTACCTGTAAATATATCACTTGCATAAAGCGCTTTCCCCAGTAATCCTGTATTAACTCACTCATCTCAAAATAACAGATTACAAGAGATCCTCTAAATGTCCGATTAACAGATTGGATTAGGATTAAGAGATTTTCTCTTACTCGTTACTATGAAAAATAACCCTCTCTAGCTAGTGAACATCCTTCTTTCGTGGCAGCAGAAATTATTGCAAATATTCAGTCATGTAGCCAGCTGGTTCCATCCTCCCATTTTCCACACGACCCATAACAACCAAAAAGACTGACACTGAAAGCAAAGATGGGTAACCCGGCATGCTTCCCTGCCTTCAAAGCTCTGCTTTTCTGAATCGCGCAGACAATGCTCAGCCCTTGGACATCCTTCAGCCTCAACAGTGCAAGTTTTCTGATCTATCAGACACATCAGGGATTTCACAAGTGCCTGGAAAATTCCGTTTATAGCAGTCCAGCTATAACTTGGGGGTACCACCATCATGGTACATGTGGGTGCAGGGAGACAGACTTTGCCATGAATGAATAAATGAGAAGTAGTGTTGATATGGATCTACAGCTAACAATGCAGGGGTAAAAAAAATCCATACAGGTATATGCAGTGCTCCACAACCCCACTGGGGGCACAAGAAATATTGAGAATATATATATTTTCATTCCATCCCCTACAAGTAATAGCTGCTAGATATTTACTGGCTTGCGCGATCTAGTCCTGCTCTGCCCACTGCAGCATCCTCAAGCTGCTCTGCTCTCCCTGCAACTGTGATAGGCTGCCCTGTACCATTCATCACAGGGACTATGGCATGTCCCTCTCCATTGCAGTGAATGGAGGGGGTGTGCCATAGTTCCTGTGATGAATGGCGCAGGGTAGTCCATCGACAAATGCAGCAGAAGAGGCAGTACAAGACTGGACTAGCAGAAATTGCCTGTGGGGGATCAAAGGCAAGTATAGCTTTTTTTTCTGTTTATGTATAATGTAAATATCACAAGTGTCTTAGAAAACATTCATAGCAGAAATCTACATAACTGAATGTTACAATTTGGTTCCACAAATTAAAGCGAGTATTTACCAAATTCTTTTCATTAGCGCATGCAAGTTAGAAAGTGGCGCCATTAAAGTAGTGTAACAGTCTAAAATGAAACCTAACAAGAAGCAAATATGTGGCAGGGTTTTATATGCAGGGCTTGTATACAACACATGGTTTTTAGTTTGATCCATTTGGATTTGCTTCAAGGAAATTATCTAAAAAGGGGCAAAAAACTGTAGTGTGTAACTTTTAATACAATATCAAATCTATATAAAATGAATGCTGAAATGCAGGCGTGTTTAGATCTACATGCACAATTTCTGACCAGAGTAGAATTTTATCATTTCCTATGCCCGACCTACTCTTCAATTATTTCTGTTCTTGCCATAAATCTGTAATGCACTGCGTGTTCTTAGCATCACCTCTCATCCTCCTCCAATCCTTCTGTTTAAATAAACAGAGCCAATGCTAAACCTCGCTCCCCCTTCACAGCTAGAGAAACATCCTCAAATTATTGCAGGTCAATCGACAATTCGATTATATTAGCACTTAACTTAATTATCAGTATGTACTTCGCTATTTTGCTAGCAGACCTTTGTGCAGTAGCAGAGGTGCATCAGAGAAATGAGACATATCAATAAGAAAAATTACTGTATGAAATGTGTCACTATATAATCACTATAGCCTTAGCTTCCAAGGAACACTAGTGAGCGTTCTTCATCCAGTCACTGCAACCAGGTAAGGTTTCCACTCTCCTGGTCATGATTTGGGGTGCCCTGTTGTGTGAAACCCTCCACACAACTCACACTTTTGCGCCACACGGGGGGGGGGGGGGGGGGGGTAATAACAAGAAAAGCTATGTACACATGTATGGATACATAAGGGATTGCTTGATTTGCTGCATTAATACTTTCTTGCATTTCTCTACATTATATAGTCAGTACGGCCCATGGCTTTACGTGTCAACTTGTTCCTTTATCTGAGATTCTGTGGCTACATAAGACCACCACCACTAGATAAACAAATGAACTCTTTTTCTGTAGCCTCAACTCTACAAGGGAAAGACGAACAAAAGGAAAGAAAGAAAATCCTTCCGCAAGCCCTAAAAGAAGGCTAAGTTTGTCACCTTTGAGTTCTGAACCAGGCCACTCATACTGCTATTCTGTGGAAGGGGGATGGGGGGTTATTTAGTGGACCGTAAGTCTCAACATCCCCAGAACTGAGAGCAGTACACCAGTATTGCCTTCCATCAGTATAGGAGATGCGAACACTACTAAACATGAAAAACGTAAAACACCCCCAGAGCGTGTGAGTGTGTGTGTATGCGCGTGTGGGGTAACTTTAGCCACAGATGGTCAGTAATCCAAATGATCTTTGATCTGTTTAACTCGGTACAAACAGTTTAATCTGGTCAACTGTAAACCATGAATGAGATATTGCTTGAACATACTAAGCAGATTTCCTTATTCAAACATGGTTTGTCTTTGGGGACACTAGTAGTGTTAGGTTTGGGCAGTCTGTATCCTATGCTTTCTTCTGAGGAGATAGTGTTTCTTTCTGGGCATTTATCTCAATGGGTGCCGACACTGCACTTTTTTGTAGATACCTACTTTATTACAGCCAATACAGTACACACACAGTAGTCTACCACCAATGTTTGATGATCATTGCACTATCACAACAAAATACTATTTTATATTGTAACCACATCTATGAAGAGGTTTCCACCCATTGTACAAAGTTTCATTTATAACCCTGATTTCAAGGGAAAAAAAAAAAAAAGGATCAGATACCCGAATGAACAGTTTTTTTAATCTTGACATAACAAATGCTGATACATTTGCTCTTTTCCATTGGCTTTAAAGGTGAAACCGTGCCATAGTTATCACATAAATTACTTTACAATGCAGATAATATAGTTCATAGTATATGTATCGGGTGCACTCTGTTCATGAGCTGCAAAAATGATCTTTTTTTGTAAAGACTGTTAAGTACAATGCTTGCACATATAGTAAACCTCTCAACTAATAATGTAAACACTTTCTGAACGGAGTTTAAGGGGTTGATAATCAGAGGTCTACACAAAGTGAAAAGGTTACAAGGTTTATAAAGGAGACAAAGCAGCAAGCGTGTGCCTGAGAGATCTTGTACTCCCAGCATCAGGAACAAGGAGGAGGTCACCAAACAACAGGGCTTGTGACCTCTTCAGAACATATCACCAAACCAAGCTGACATCTCCTTAAAGTGACTGCAGCTAATTTTCCCCTAAGCCTAGCTCCTCAATTAACCCTCCCCCCACTCCATTTTGCCTCCAGCCACCCCTTTCCCGTCTGTGATTGAAAACAGACCTGTCTACAGAAGTAGATAAACCATGAGTGAAAAAAATGTGGCTGCAGAACAGATCTATTTGAAAGGGTGCCTTTTGTTTAACAATACTATAGCAGAGCGGCAAATAAGTGAATACGTTCTAAGTAAGTTTAGAATGGGCTGTGGTATCCCCCAGGCATCCTGATTTGGGTTGCCTGTGCGTTATCCATAAAGGTGCCCAAAATAAGGCTTCATACTAGCTTTCTTTGTTCCACTCACATGCCCCAATAGGAGTTTGCTGGGCAGCCAAGTCTAGCACCACACATGCACGCCTGCCTTGTAAACCCTGTTGCTTTGCTTGGGGGTGAATCAAATCTGGAAGACATGCAGAGGGGATCTAGCAACCTTTTAGGTCCAGGCAAAACACGTTTTGGTTCTCTGTAAGACGAATACCCCATAACACCTAAAACTTATTCCCTAGACACACAATACTGGCACCCCAGGCTCAAAATGGCTACAGCCATTCAAAAAACACCTCAGATAAGCATGCCAACAGTATTTAAAGTGGAAACAAAAACCTTCACCTAAAAGATTCCAGGACTGGTTGCTGGCCTTCCTCTGGGGTGCACCAACACTCACCTGCCTGCGGGCTCCCTTTCTGATGTAAACATCCGGTGGCCACATCCCCGGGCTGGGAGCATGCTCCTGCCCCAAGCCTATCTGAACAGCCACCGGAGGGTTACATTGGCGAGGGAACATGGAAGCACATGCACCCTGCTCGGGTTGTGCTTCTGATTGCCGAAGCCCTTTATATAACCAGAGCAGTTTGCCAAGCATTACATATGCACAGCAAATGGCTCTGATTGGACAAAAGTCCACACATGTGCCATAGGACCAGGAAGAGTTGTTCTGGGGGGTTGCACACAGTGGGGCAAGGAACAAAACCCAAGTCAAAATACTGGGTTTTGTTCCATTTCAAAACTATATGTACTAGAACTCCAGCCAAAGCAGAGAGTTAAAGAGAGTGGGCAACATGTTAGTATGCCCATGATGTAAACGAGACCTCTCCCCACCTTAGAGATTTGGAGTATTTCCCCGTTAACCAGCAAAACATGGCTCAAAACTGAAGTTCCACATCAGATCCCAACATATCAAAAACTAAAATGAACCAAAAGCCTACTTTTGGTACACTACTATAATCCCTAGCAATGCTAATGCAATTCTGATTTAGGGTGAATTGGCTTCAGAGAGGGTTGAATGCAACAGGAAAAGGCAAAGGTTAGCAATGCTGGGGGCACTTTTAATCTGCACCAGGGCCTGGTCACGTTTAGATACCCCTCTGGGTTCAGAGGTAGATGGCAACCACCTGATTCCAATGAACTGTCAAAAGTAGTTTACCTTGTCAATAGAACAACTTTTGGTCTTTTTGTTTTATCAGACTCCTGACTGTGGCCCAGGTATTTCTGTGCCTCAATTTTGACTGGACTTTGACAAACTCTTCCTACTTCACCTTTCTCCATCACCTCTCCAGCCCGGCGCCCCTCTGCGCCCACCTCCTCCAGCCCGGCGCCCCTCTGCGCCCACCTCCTCCAGCCCGGCGCCCCTCTGCGCCCACCTCCTCCAGTCTGCCCACCTCCTCCAGCCCGGCGGCCCTCTGCGCCCACCTCCTCCAGCCCGGCGCCCCTCTGCGCCCACCTCCTCCAGTCTGCCCACCTCCTCCAGCCCGGCGCCCCTCTGCGCCCACCTCCTCCAGCCCGGCGCCCCTCTGCGCCCACCTCTCCAGTCTGCCCACATCCTCCAGCCCGGCGCCCCTTTGCGCCCACCTCCTCCAGCCCGACGCCCCTCTGCGCCCACCTCTCCAGTCTGCCCACCTCCTCCAGCCCGGCGCCCCTCTGCGCCCACCTCCTCCAGCCCGGCGCCCCTCTGCGCCCACCTCCTCCAGCCCGGCGCCCCTCTGCGCCCACCTCCTCCAGCCCGGCGCCCCTCTGCGCCCACCTCCTCCAGTCTGCCCACCTCCTCCAGTCCGACGCCCCTCTGCGCCCACCTCTCCAGTCTGCCCACATCCTCCAGCCCGGCGCCCCTTTGCGCCCACCTCCTCCAGCCCGACGCCCCTCTGCGCCCACCTCTCCAGTCTGCCCACCTTCTCCAGCCCGGCCCCCCTCTGCGCCCACCTCCTCCAGCCCGGCGCCCCTCTGCGCCCACCTCCTCCAGTCCGACGCCCCTCTGCGCCCACCTCCTCCAGTCTGCCCACATCCTCCAGCCCGGCGCCCCTTTTGCGCCCACCTCCTCCAGTCCGACGCCCCTCTGCACCCACCTCTCCAGTCTGCCCACATCCTCCAGCCCGGCGCCCCTTTGCGCCCACCTCCTCCAGCCCGACGCCCCTCTGCGCCCACCTCTCCAGTCTGCCCACCTCCTCCAGCCCGGCCCCCCTCTGCGCCCACCTCCTCCAGCCCGGCGCCCCTCTGCGCCCACCTCCTCCAGCCCGGCGCCCCTCTGCGCCCACCTCCTCCAGCCCGGCGCCCCTCTGCGCCCACCTCCTCCAGCCCGGCGCCCCTCTGCGCCCACCTCCTCCAGCCCGGCGCCCCTCTGCGCCCACCTCCTCCAGCCCGGCGCCCCTCTGCGCCCACCTCCTCCAGCCCGGCGCCCCTCTGCGCCCACCTCCTCCAGTCTTACCTCTGCCCACTTCACCTTTGCATATACACAAACATTTTTTGCAGCCCCTTGAAGTGGATCAATAAGACGATGGACAAATCAGGGATGAGCACCACGGATAAATAGAGTGTCTAAAATGGTGCAGCCCCCGTAAAGCATTTGCTTGAGGTATGGCTTTAGGGCAGCTATTAGTCTAGCCATATCCTGCTTGTACCTTTCCTATGAGACAAAACATCCAATTTTCTTCCTTGCACACAGGACATGGCGCCAAGCCTGCTGCTGCTGAAAAACACACGCAGAATTTTCAAGAGGAGGAAAAGCAAAATGACGCCCAAATGTACACACAGCAGCACTAGGCGAGTAGGACGACCATCACTGGCCAATCCATCAGTGCTCTACAACTATGCCATGGCAGTAGCCTTAGAAGGTGAGGGCTGAGGGGGCAGTCGCCATCACACACAAAGCCATTGCGGGTCAGGGTCCACAGGCATATTGGGGTCATTCTGCCATAGACGCGGATTTGCATGCAGCCCGCATGATTTATTAATAGGACGCAGCCCGATCGCCGCATACTCCTCCCTGTTGGAGCCCCATGGGGGTGAGAAAACCTCGGGAACAGAGAGAGAGAGGTTATCTCAGCTGCTTACAACAAAGTGCAGCAGGGATCCTGAATGGCGGCGGCTGGTCGCTTTCACCTTCAGCTCGCCCCCTCCCTCCTGTTACACACACGCTCCCTCCTCTCCCTTCCTGTAATGTGGATCCTCTGCAGGATTCCCTGCGCAATCTGCAATACCCGGGGATTGCCCCACTCGGGATCCACAATGGCTGTGTGTGTGTGTATATATATATATATATGTGTAATACGCCCGCCGTCACCACACACGGCGACATATGGCCGCCTTCACCTGCGTTTATTAAATGCCATTATTAGACGTTACACATCAGTAGAGCTATTGGCCACCATTCTAGACGCCTCCCCATAGAGGGAAAAGCCACAGACGCAGGATGGCCAGCTACAGGGAGGAGGAGGGGTGGAATGGCAGCGGGCTGAGGGAGAAGCCGCCGTCGCCGCCGCACATGGAACCAATTATGGCTAGAAACAAAGGCGCACAAAGGATTGGGAGAGGTGAGGAGAAGAAGGGGGAGGGGGCTGCTCGCCCACTAATGGAGCAGCAGCAGCAGCGCGGCTCACTTACCTGCGAGACCATTTTATTCTTCTCCATAAACCGACAGCACAAAGGAAGCCTGTGAGGAGAGGAGCCAGCGGCGGCGGCCTGTGCAGGGAATGGCGCTCAGGCGGCCCGAATGCTCTGCGTCTTTGCCTGGGACTCCTTCCTTCCTTCCTCTCTTTCTTTGCTCCCTTTCTCTGTCTGTTTCTCTCTCTCTCTCTCAGGATCAGGCTCCTCCTTCTGACTCCAGGGCTAATTTATCAGTGCTCCGCCACTCCTCCCTGTGCTTCCTCCCCCTCCCAGCCTGGCTGCCAGCTCTCTCTCCCTCTCTGGTGTCTCTCTCTTCCTCTCCCCTCCCCCGCCTGCCAGGACAGCTCTCATTACACAGGCACAGGAGAAGCAAGAAGAAGAAGGGAAGACAGGAGCAAAATCACAGCACCCTAATCTCCCAAAGTGGACACAGCATTGGGCTGCCATTATGCAGCTCAGATCAGGGAGCCCAAACACATAGCAATGTGACTTGGCCCGGGGTGACTCAGCTAGGAAAGATCTCCCCTGACCAGAAAAAAGGCCGCTGTATATCCACCCCTGCCCCATGGCTAGCACATTCATACATTACATGGGTACTAGCTAGGATAGTGCTTTATATACCTTGCACCATTGGATCAGGGAGAAAGTGAGTTTACTGACTGACCTTGGGACTTCTACCCAGCATGGGAGGAAATCAGGCAGCCATGGAGTCTTATAGTATTGTATAGTAACTATTGTATATTTTGCTTCACTTTAAAGCAGAACAAAACCTGGAATTTTGACTATCCTGGGGACATCCCAATTTGGGAGAAAAGGTGTCCCAAAAGCCAGGATTTTGACTATCCTTGGTTTTGGCCCTTTCCCCCGATCAGGGGTGCACTGCTGTCTTAAATCCCCAGATCGCCGAGCACAACTTACCTCTTCCCGGTCCAATGGCGCATGTGCAGAGCTCGTCCAATCAGCACGCTCGGAGCCACTGACGTCACTCCATCTAAGGCCAGCAGCTCCGAGCACACAGACGGTTGCATCCTCTGCATCCCTCTAACAGAGAGTTCTTATAGATTCCCGGGCCAATCACACTGGGTTTTGGTCCACTTTAAAGCAATCTAAAATTTATGATAGACTTTTGGATCATAATAATAATAATAAGGCAACAAGGAGCTCACCTGAAGCTTGTCCCACAAGCATCGCCTCCATGTTTTGCAGTACACTTTAGATGCTGTAACGGGTCCCCAAATTTGCCCCTCCTTACCCTACCATAGTCATACTCTAAATGTGGGCAGCAGTGTGGCCACATCTGGAGCATGGTTGCGGAGAAATGTTAAAGCAACATTCCAGGCAAAGGGTTAAATGAGCTGCATTCTGCTTACCCCATGCCGGCTGTCCGGGGTGGCATCTTGCATTCCCTGATAAACTCTATAGAACTTGCCTCCTTCTGACTTTTTCACAGTCCCCAAAGTGAATTCACTTTTGAAGGGAGCCTCACATGGGAACATACTTGGATGACTATTTGCTGCTAAGGAAGTGCTGCAGGGAAGGGGGAGGCAGAGTTTACTGGGGGTTATTGAAAAGAGGTAATTTCCTAGAACAGAAAGTATTTACACAGCACCCAACACAAGGAGTAATAGACCCTCTCTGTGATAGGCTACAATGGAGGCCTCCACAGTGTCAGTCAATCTAATGGAATGCACTGTGTGCTTGCATCACTCCCATTACAAAGGATAGCACAACACACGGTGAACCTTAGAACTCTGGCAAACAAAATGGTCATGTGTAGCCCTACATAATAGGAATACTTTTGACTGTGTATAGCCAATTACTTTAACCTACAAAGCCCCTCACTTACCAACAGATACCAGCCTACGCACAGCCTCCCCTCTTTCCAGGATAATCTCCTGTCTTCAACCCTGATCACTTCCTCCCCCTCTCATCTCAAACCGGACCTTCACCATGATTTATTGAAAAGCCCAAACCCTTAAAAACAATTCCCCAGCATCTTTAAGTTTTTAGTCACTTATTATTCTTTCCCCCACTGGGCTGCAACTCTGTTCAGGACTTTAGGATACTGGGGGCCACCAGCTTGACTCAGAAGCATCACACTTACTGAGGAGAGGAGAGTGGGATAAAGTACAGGGGGGCAGGTTATAGCTGTGCTTTGCTCAGACAGAGCAGAGCTGGGGTCAGGAAAAGGTCAGCAATCCCAGAATGCAGAGCAGCACAGTCAGGAGGCACTTCCTGTTTGCAGGCTGCCTGATGTTCCATGAGCTGCCATCTTGGATGTTTAAAGGTTCATAACATGCAGTAGATGCAGATAGGATGATTTTTAAATGTGAGAAATCTGTATGTACAGGGTGAGGGAAACATATAAAATAGGCTCTTATTCAGAGTGAAGGACCGCTTTAAAGCAAGCCAACCACATCCTATGAAAGGTTAATGAAAGGAAAGAAAACAACAACCCATGTATCAACTCCCCTTAGTATTCTGGTAATGAATTGGACAAAAATACTAACAAATGATTTTGACTTTGAAAGGAAAAATTGGGGGGAAAATGAAATCTTATTTTTGCTCTTCCCCGAGCACTGTTTTCAATAGGCTCTAATTTCTCCAAGCAGAAGATTATGAGGAGGAGGGGCTTAAACAGCTAGTTTAGAACAGTATCCTGTCAGAATCAATTGGCATACCTGCAGAAAATGAAAATAAACGGGAATACCAAACAGCAACATCCAAACTGTAACATACCTGGGATGGGGGAGCAAATAGACAGTTGTTTTGGGGGGTTTTGGTCCACTTTAAACCGTCTCACACCCATTTTTTTTACATAATGGTAGTCACATGGGCCCGCTCCCAAACCAGCTGCCGTCGGCCAATCACAGGGCCAGATTTTGCCAAAGGCATTGAGGTTCAGGTAAGGATTACCAGGGTCTATGCACGGGGGGCAATTTGGATGCCCCCCAAGGCGGTCCTAATGTAGTCCCACACACATTATGTAGCAAATCTGTTTGAGACCACTTTAAAGGGTCTTTCCAGGTAAAAAAATAAAAAAGTTATTCTTATTTCAGTCATGAGGGTCTGGCAGATCTTTGCACACCCCCTCCATTGCATTGAATGAAGTGGGCATAGCTAGTCACTGTGAGGGCAACCATTAGTCCCGCTGGTCATTGATGAATGGAGGATGGGAACTAGGGGGTTATATTTTTGAATAAAAAGTTTGGCGCTGGGCTGAACCAAACCCACCGCCTTCACTTTTTATAGATTCCAGGGCTGCTCGATTTCTACCCCCCCGAGGGCACCCAGAATCGGGATGCTCCGCTGTGTGAAACCCCCGCAAGTCACCCAGTACACTCACCTCTCCTGCTCCAACAGTGCATGCACAAGCAGCACCGCATCCCTGCTGTTCCATTAGCAGGGAGTGTGCCCACACCAGGCATTTCTGAATGTTAGAGGGTAGCAGGGATGCGGCTGCCGGAGAGCTGGCTGGACTCAGCTCCTTAGATGAGCTTAGCCGAGTTCAGGTCAGCGCAATCGAACGCACTGATTGAAAGGGAGGCCGCACCTTAGGACCAGGGAAAGGGTGACCTGGGGGATTGCAAACAGCAGGGCATCCCGGATCAGTATAGTCAAAATCCTGGGTTTTGGTCCTATTTAAATATACCTACAACTGCCCAAACAAATGATTGGAAGAAGATAGGACAGCCTAGGGCTGTCAGCGACAATTTAATGCTAGGGATATAAGCACTTAATAAAAATCATTCTTATTGGAAGGCTATCAATGTATTACACAATGAAAAGTTCCATTTCATATGCCAGGTACTAGATCCATCCTGTCTGCTTCTATTTGGTATCACCTCCTCCTGCTGCTGCTGGCAGGCGGTCATTTCAAGTCATCCCTTGTAACATGCTGTGGGAAACCCTTAGAATTCAGAAAGCCCCTGGCTCTTTGGTAAAAAAAAGGTTTTTTCCTCATGCTACAAAAATCATCAAACATAGATGGTTACGTTCTGTGGGTTTTAAACCTAAATGTTTATACATTAACCTATTTAGAAGCAGACCATGTAACTTGCAGTAAGAGACCATTAGCATCCAGGAACACTTGGATGTATGGTAAAATGCAGCTGTATCAGGATGGCTGTTGACACAGGGCCATGCATTGACCAACAGCTTCACCTGAGCATGCCTTTCTCTTCATATGCAGGAGAGCGGAGCTCCAACACAAGAAAAAGGTTTAGGTTTTACATCCCATCCAATCCCCTCACATTGCCAGCACTTGCTCATGCAATGCTCAGACATAAAAATTGTCATCTGATCTGGCCAACAACTGCTGCTCATGCAGACCTGCCCTGACTATTGTCTCCTAATCCCCCTTCACATGGCTCCAGGGGGGCTCATTTACTTAAAAAGAATGCTAATGTCTTTTTGTTTATTCTCGACAGCATTTGGAACAGCAGTGGTTCAATAATATGCTGTGCTGGGGTTCACGTGCTGTGTTTAACAGGAAACTAATGGTTAGCTCTTCTGTGGATATTGAGGAGGAAGCCTAGCTATGGCAAAATTAATAATAAAAGAACATTTTAAAAGAACATATCCTGAAATGAAATGGTTTCATCAAGGTTTGCGCAATACCTTCAAAAAGCTGCCATACTAAATATTTACTAAATATATTTTTCAAAAACATAAATTCAAAGCGCAACGGGTCAGAATTATTTTTTGAAAATGGGCAATAGAATTTCTCTTAAAGTGACACAAAAGTCACTTTTGTATTACTTTAAAGTGGACCAACACCCAGGATTTTGACTATCCTGGGTATTGGTCCACTTCCCCGGGGCACCCCGATCGGGGGTGCCCCGCTGTGTGAAACCCCCCAAAACTTACCTCTCCCCGCCACGGACAAGCTGATTGACAGCGACGGACAAGCAGCTTGCCCGTCGGCGCCTCCCTCCATTCAGAGACGGCCGATGCAGGCGCGCGCACGTCTAGAGGAGCGCGAGTGAGGCGGCGGAAGCAGCGGCTGGAGAGGTAAGGTTTTTAGGGGGTTTTGGGGGGTTTACACCCCACGGGACATCCCGATCTCGGATGTCCCGCGGTGTGTGAGGTGATCGGCCCGGGAATCTTATAGATTCCCGGGCCGATCACCTCAGGGTGTTGGTCCACTTTAAAGTAATCCTATACTCAGAAAGGACATTTACCGGTATGTCATCACCTTCTATCCCCATCCCGATGTCCCAAAACAGCCTGTGTTTCTTTTTATTAGTAAAGCCTTTGCCCAAGATTCATAAAAAAACTAACAGGAAGCAGTTTAGTGTTGAATGACAGCCATATGCTAATTCATTCAATTTCAAGCTAAACTGACACATAATGGCAAATGAGTAGTGCTTTCAGATTTACTGCAGTTATACCAACTGATGAGGCTGAACCTAAATTCCGAGCTGTGTTTAACTGAATATATCCTCACTGGAAAGCACGAGGGAGAAACAGTAGACTCCATCCAGTTTGTGTTTTACGAATATTGGC
Source organism: Gastrophryne carolinensis (assembly GCA_027917425.1). Lineage (NCBI taxonomy): Eukaryota > Metazoa > Chordata > Amphibia > Anura > Microhylidae > Gastrophryne > Gastrophryne carolinensis. The sequence goes on along the minus strand of CM051235.1, from coordinate 296,173,295 downwards.
CAAAGGCTTTAGTTTAAAAAAAAAAAAAAAGAAAACACAGGCTGTTTTGGGGCACTGGGCTGGGGCTAGGAGATAATGACATCGTCCTTTCTGGGTAGAGAATCACCTTAATGATAATCTAAATTGCCCTGGGGATATGTGCATGAGCACTGTTTGTTGTGTTGGTCTGGTTGAAGTCATTTTTGACTGTTGGTCCACTTTAATAATCCATTATTCTTGTAGGCCAAAGATTCCCAACTTTTTTTCAATCGAGTACCACTTTCCAATTATCTCAGATACCACCTGGGTGGTGCTTGTGGGATGACACCCAACTAAAAACCTCAGTAAAAAACACAACGCAACCATTTAAATTGCATTAAATTCACAATAAATACACAGACATATGTTGATCACCCACTGGAGTAGATGTGTACAGGTATAGCTAAGGTATAGTTGGCAACATATAGGGTTGGGGCAGTCTGCAGCCTGATAGGATCAAGAGTACCACTGGTTGGGAACCAGATTGTAGGGCACCCCAAACCTGTCATGCCATTATTCTCATTTCTGACTCTTGAATCACTTTGAACATGAGCACAATGTATACAGATATTTTACAGTAAAACATAACATACCAAAAGATCATTTTTTTAAAATGCTGGCTACCAATTCATATCTTTCCTTTACATGTTCATATGTAAAGAAAGATATTTTAGACAAATAATTTAACTATGTTGTGTGAATTTAAAGTGTGTCTAAATTCAGTTTTTTTGTGCTGGGTCTGACCTATGCACAATTAGGAAAATGGGAAGAAAAAAAAAACCCAGTGCCAGCCGGCTGGGAGCTGCAGCAAAGGAGAGAAGGTAAGTGCCAGCTTGTTTTTTATGTGGCTTTACAGTTCCCTTTCACAAAATAGCATGTGGACCTTGGCTGCATAGCTAGAGGAATCATCTATATATACATATATGCTAGTCAACAGGATGGGTGGACTGGCCCCAAGTCATCAAGTGCACACCACACTGGAGGTTACAGATCATGAGCAGGGGTGAACATGACCACTCAAAAACAGATGGGACACAGTCAAACAATAAATCTCTAAGATCCTCTCAAAATGCAATTCTGTGATTACTCACCCGTAGAATTGGTATTATACGTATACAGCTTGTCCTGTTCCAGAATATTCCTTACTCCTGGGTAATACATCCACAAGATGGCGCTGGACTGCAAAAAACAGCTTGTGGCTCCTCCCGGCCCTATATAAGTCAGGGACCTCCCACAAATTCCCCAGTATTGACAAGCAGTAAACAAGAAGCCGGGAGAATAACCAGAATTCAAAAATGAACATATGAACAATCACCATACAGAGGTAACTAAGAATAATGATAACAAGGTTGGGATGGAACAGGACGTGCTGTATACGTATAATACCAATTCTACAGGTGAGTAATCACAGAATTGTATTATTCTAAGTATACAGCACGTCCTGTTCCAGAATATTCCTTACTCCTGGGACATCCAATAGCAGTGTCCGTAAGGTAGGGTGGGATCCCCAAAAAGTAACAGCGGGCAGTGTAAACCACTGCCGCCTGCAGAACTTTGCGACCAAAAGCAGCATCAGCTGAGGCCCGAACATCAACCTTGTAAAACTTAGAAAAAGTATGAACAGAAGACCAAGTAGCATAGTTGTTCAACAGAAGCTTGGTGCTGAAAGGCCCAAGAGGCACCAATAGCACGAGTAGAATGAGCAGTAAGGCGGAAGGGAGGCTCCTTCCCCTTAGCAGAATAGGCCTGTACCACAGCCTGACGGATCCACTTGCTGATAGTGGACTTAGCCGGAGCCAGACCCTTCTTAGGTCCAGACGGGAGCACAAAAAGAGCATCAGTCTTCCTGAAGGATTCAGTAGCCACCAAATAGAACTTCAGAGTCCTGACCACATCCAGAGAGTGTAAAACCCGCTCCTTAGGGTTACTAGTATTAGGGCATAGAGAAGGCAAAACAATATCCTGATTGAGATGAAAAGCAGACACAACCTTAGGCAGAAAATCTGGTTTAAAACGAAACACCACCTTGTCCTGGTGTCTTTCAAAGTAAGGAGGTTTGATAGGCGTGTTTCTGAGTTGGCGGCTCTGGCGGACCTGAACCGCCCGACCCCAAAGGTGTGAAGTCAATTGGGCAAGAACCAACCTTATCGCCCTCAATTCCAGAATGTTGATAGGGGTGTGGGCCTCCTGAGGGCCCCACTGACCCTGGAATTTCAGGGATTTCCAGAAGCCCCCCCAACCTGTCAGACTGGCATCTGTGGTGACCGTCTCCCAGCACGGGGCCAGAAATGATCTGCCCACCAACAGGTTTCTTGAGTCTAGCCACCACGAGAGAGACCGTCTGGCCAGAGGGGACAGAACCAACACCTGATCCAGGGACTGAGGGTCCCGATCCCAAACTGACAAGAGGTGAAGTTGAAGAGGTCTCATGTGAAACTGAGCGTATGGAACCGCCTCGAAGCAAGACACCATCAGGCCCACCAGCTGCATCCCCTGCCGGATGGAGGGATGAGAGCAAGACATAAGGAACCTGGCTTGGGCCTGAAGACTCTCCACCTTCTGCTGAGGGAGAAAAATCTTGACCTGAGACGTATCCAGAGTCATGCCCAGAAAGGACTTCACTATTGACGGTGACAGGAAAGACTTGGGATGGTTGATCACCCAGCCGAAGGACTCCAGTGTGGACACCACCAGCTGAGTATCCAGCTCGGCCTGATGGATGGACTGAGACGTGATGAGAATGTCATCTAAGTAAGGAAGGATGCGAATGCCCTGAGATCTCAGCAGAGCCAGTACGCCCGCCAGCACCTTGGTGAATACCCTGGGAGCCGAGGTGATACCAAAAGGCAAGGCCACAAATTGATAGTGCTGATCCTCCAGAGCGAACCTGAGGAATCTCTGATGACCTGGAAAGATTGGTACATGAAGGTAAGCATCCTTGATGTCTACAGAGGTCATGAAGTCCCCTGGGCGTAATGAATTGACAGCTGAATCTGACAAATCTGTTGAGGCACTTTAAATCCAGGATAGGTCTGATGGACCAGTCTTTTTTGGGAACAGTGAAAAGATTGGAATAGTAGCCTCTGCCCCTTTCCCTCAAAGGCACCTGGCAGATGACCCCCAACTCCAGAAGGTTTTGGACAGCAAGGCACAGATCCCAAGCTGACAGGGGGTTTTGAGCCATCCGGGATTTGATGAATCTTGGGTGCGGCCAGGCTGCAAACTATCTTGTAACCGGAGGACACTACTTCCTGAATCCACCGGTCTGAGAGGTGAAGCCTCCAGACGTAAGCAAAGAGCCAAAGCTGCCCCCCCACCCGGATGGGTGAGGGCGCCCCTTCATGCCTGAGTTGGGTGAGGATTTTGGCTTGGGACCCCAGGGGAGGCCAGGACGGCCACGTCCTCTGCCCCTTCCCCAGTGATCTCCACAGGCCCCAGTAAAGGAGACTCCTTGGCTAGTTCTGGAACCACAGAAGGATGGGAGAAAAGCACCCATCCCCCGAAAGGACCGGGACGGCCTCCTATGTTGAGGTAACCTACCGCCCCTGGCAAACAAATCCAAGCGTTCACCAAAGAGGCGCAGGCCCTTGAAAGGGAAACCAGTGAGAGCCTTCTTAGCAGCATTATCAGCTACCCACTGACGTAGCCAGACAGAGTGGCGTATAGCCACCAACAGGGCAGAAGTCCTACCACACATTCTAATGGCATTATCCATGGCAGACAGAACATATGCAACAAATTCATAGCAAAGCAGGAGAGATCTATACTCCTCTCCTCCCGCTTCATCAGAGGCCCCCTCTAGGAGACTCTTAAGCAAACCCTTAATAGCAATAGTTGTAATGGCAGAGGCACAAACCGGGCGTAGCGTGGTCCCCACACAGGCAAAAGCATGGCAAGCCAGTTGGTCCATGCGCCGGTCCTCACCATCCCTCAGGGTAGTAGTGTCAGGAGAATGCATGACAGATGTATTGGACAGCCCCAGCCACCACCTCGGGAGGACATGACCAATGCTTAATCACATCAGCAGGAAAGGGATACCTCTTGTCCCAACTCTTAGGCACCCCTGGCAGCTTGCTAGGCCCCTCCTATTCTTTGAGCACCAGATTATTAAAGTGAGACTGCTCCGGGAATTCCAAACGTGGTTTAACCGTATGAAAAAGCTCACCCTGCTGCTACGGAGCCATGACAGGAGGGGAGATACAGAGCACTTAAAAAATATGAGCCAAAAGCCTGTCAGAGTCATCTGAGGACCATGGATCTTCCCCAAAGGGAGACCCTGTACCACCATAAACCCTAGGCTGCTCCTCAGATGATTCTGAATCAGAGAACAATTCCCCCTCCTCCAGGGGGGGCATAACCAGTAGTGTCAAAATTTTCCTCAGCTTCCAAAGGAAAGAGGGTAATGGCCAGAGATAAATGCAGCTTTTTAGCAGAAGCCTTACACGAGGCAGACCCAGCAATATGTTTTTCAATGCTGGCCACCCGTGCAGCCAGATCAGGCTGAGACTCCCCGCTAGTATACTCCTCGCAGGGGGTCAGATGTAAGCGTGGGGGGGGGGTAGGCGAAACCCGAGGGGGCGCAGGCCCAGCAACAGGTAACCCAGACTGCAGTGCAAGTACCTGCTGGGCGCAGGATACACATACCCTGACATCATCACCGATTGGGGATACCCAACACGCAACACATAGCCGGGCTTGTCCCCGAAGGAACCCCAGGCCTATTATACCCAGAAGCCTCCATATGGCGATTTGAATAGCACAGTAGGCCAGTAAGGGTTAACGCTGAGTAGCTACCCAGGATGCCCCAATAAACTGCTAGGGAAGTGGGAGATAAAGAGGGGGGGGAAGGCCGGGAGAAACCACAGGACCGAAGCTTTAACCCGCCTGAAAGACATAATCAAACATTCCCATGAGAATAAGGCATAAGAAAAAAACAGACAAAGATCACCCCACCGGGGTGCAAGGAGCCAGCAGCAACAGCAAGAAGACAAAATGGCGTCCGCAACCTCGAGGGGCGTGCTGTGGAGACATGAAGTAAAATGCATCATCCACAGAGCCCGCCCCCCCCAAAGAGTGCGAAGCGCGCCCACGTGATCCGGCTGGCCAGAAGCGGCCCGGCAGCTCTGAGGTGAATGGGGCTGCCAGCCGCGAAGCGCAGTACAAGCGAGTGGCGGCGCGTTTTTAATAAAGTGACAAGACACAACACATGTCAACAGTTTTAAACCACTAGACAACCCCCCCGCCCCGGAGATCTCCCAAGGGGAGAGCGAGGGAGGATAACGTCAGAATTCCCAGGGAGAAACGGCGCCCAGGGACTAATATGAGGAGTGAGGGTGGAGGGGAAAATGGGAATAGGGTTTAACTGCACAGGATAAACCTGGCAAAACCCATGAGGCAGTGGGGGCATCCCAAAAGGCTCACCATTAGCCTAAACCACCTACCCTGTTAGAGCAGGGACTGAGGTAGGAGCATAGCTCCTCAGCACCATAGTGCTTCAATAGCCTACCTTCACCCGAACCTTATCAGCCGAGGCTGGGAGGCAGTAAATGGGACGGTACAGGTGGGAATAGTCCTGCAGGGCCGCATGCATGTAAGCCCCGCTCACCTGCGCCACAAGAGAGCCATCTTCTATCTTCTCAGCGCAGACTGCAGAAAAGAACTGGGGAATTTGTGGGAGGTCCCTGACTTATATAGGGCTGGGAGGAGCCACAAGCTGTTTTCTGCAGTCCAGCGCCATCTTGTGGATGTATTACCCAGGAGTAGGGAATATTCTGGAACAGGACGTGCTGTATACTTAGAATACAAAGTTATATTATCATCTGCAAGTAATCTGGTAGGAAATATTGCTTCAGAATTCTATGCATTTTGTGGTTTAAAGTGAAACAAAACCCAGGACTTTCAGTATCCTGGGTTTTGGTCCATTCCCCTAGTGCACCAGTTTGGGGTGCCCCGCTGTGTGAAACCCCCCCATGTGCGGCCTCTCATCCAATCAGGAATCCCAGACGCACAAGGCATCACTTACATTCTCTTTCGGCTGTGCGTGGCTGCGCACAGTGGAAAGAGGATGCAGCTATTCAGCTGGCCATGCATGCGCTGCGTGCTCGAGAAAGAAATAAGAATTGCAGGCGAACTGCAGGTTTTCACACAGCAGGGAGAGGGAATCTGAAATATATATATATATATATATATATATATATATATACGCTCCAGGGCTGGTTTTGGTCCACTATTGCATTCCGCTGATGTGACCAGCATCTTGCCCTGTGTTTTGCATGCAGATATTTATCGTTATTGAAAAAAATATATGTATTCCCTTACATATTTTTTGTTATTACAAACACAAACTTTGCAGTGTGGTGTGGTTTTGTTGCAATGCATCAAAATGTTTGTGAGACATTTAAAGTGGGCCAACACCCAGGGGTGATCGGCCCGGGAATCTATAAGATTCCCGGGCCGATCACCTCACACACCGCGGGACATCCGAGATCGGGATGTCCCGCGGGGTGTAATCCCCCCAAAACCCAGAAAAATCCTTACCTCTCCAGCCGCTGCTTCCGCCGCCGCCGCCGCCGCCTCTCTCGCGCTCCTTTAGACGTGCGCGCGCCCGCGCCGGCTGTCTCTGAATGGCCGGCGCGGGCGCGCACACGTCAAGAGTGACGCACGGGAGGCGGCGGCGGGCGCGATCCCTTGTCTGTCGACGGACGTCACTTGTCCGTCGGCGGGCATTGGACAGCGCACTCACGTGGGAGCGTGGAGAGGTGAGTTTTCGGGGTGTTTGAGGACTCTATGGTTTCTGTGCGCACTGTTATACGCACTGCAGAACCACACAAAAAGAACAAATAGGCACAGTATGGATTTGCCCAGAAACTTTATTTGTAAGAAAACGAGGTATTAAGAAATATAGGGGTGTATTTTTTTGAGATGCCAAACTGATATTTAAATGACACAAAAAACTAAAATGTAAATGAATACTTGAAGAATATTTCACCCATATCTACCAATATTGCGTGAGAAAGAGAGAAAATATTCTAGGTCACATTTTCTACTGTATTTTTTTTGACATGACTGTATGATCAGTCGGTGCTGAACACTTACTGAAAATAAATGAATGCAAATCTTTCCATGAAATAATCAGCATGCAGCCTAAACAAAGAGCTAGTAAATAAGGTGACTGTGACATGTGCTATACGTAAAAATACACACACACATAACTGAACGTGCGCAGCGGCGTGCCAGCTCGGCGAGTCTGAGGACCACACTGCAGTGATGATCACACGGCCTTCCTCTATATTGCTGCAGCTTATATATACAGCAGAGGAAGTCTTGGCATTTTCAGGGACTGCATAAAAGGGATTCATTTAAACACACAGATAAAAATAAACCAGCAACAGCAAATGCTGCGTTTTAGTGGTAGACATAGCACAGGACCTGGTACATTCTGGCTACTATGGAAACTATTCTTTTGACAGGGCTCATTACCACATTGTGAATAAGGAATCCATTTATATGGCGCATGGAAGCTAGAGAAGACCTAAATCTTCTGGTTCTTTGTCTGCAAACCACCTATTCCAGCTTTTCATGACAAGCCCTGCATTACATAGACCTACCTTTATGTCCAGATTCTGTAATACTAGATTAAAGAGGAAGTCCAGGGATTATGTAACAATCCACCCACCCCCTAACTTCTCCTGTGCTAAGACCAGTGTGGGCAATAACATTAAAAAAAACTAACTAGGGGCAGGCAATCTGAACAGATGCTGGGACCTTGTGTGACAGGCTAGTCCCCTAATCTCATCCAGCAGTTGGACTGTACAGGGCAAGTCCAACTGTCACTTAAACAGGACCAATACCCTTATAAAAACAGTGCTCCTATCTATCCCTCCCTAGGGCATTCAGATTGCTGCACATAAAAAAAGCATTTACCCTTTTGTAACTACTGTTGTCGATTTTACCACCAAAATGGAGAAAATCGTTTCAGCTTCAGATTCAATGTCCTGCATGCAGATGAGACAAGTGGGTTTGGGCAGTTTTCTTTTTCAACTGTGTAACACTGTGTGATTACACTTTCCCATGTGTTGTTCCTCTGTGCGTCGGCATCCCGAACTGAGATGCCCCACTGTGTGTACCCCCCAAGGACGCCCATACAGTTAGCTTCTTTTCACTACCACGGTGCAGACTGACAAACAGGCTGAGCCCGCTGCTCAGCCAAACAGCACACTCACTTTCTCTCGGCTCCTATTATGGCTAAACCACGCCGAAGGGAGGCGAGTGCCACATCCCCCGCTCAACTTCTAGCCGTGGCGTGCCCATGCTGTTTATTCAGAAAGGGCAGGCATGGGCACTCGGCCATAGTGCAGAGACGTGGTGAGAGCTCTGGTAGGTGAGGGAGACCGGCAATCGGGGAGGGTGCTTCACACAGCGGGCATCCCAAATTGGGTTGCCCCAAGGAGTGGAACTCGGGATGGCCCCGGAGTCTACGATGTTCCTCTTTAAGCCTACACATGAGCCCTGCCAGCAGCATAAGGGGAGGCTTCACATTGTATTATTTTAATGCCAAAATCAGGCTCAGCACAGGAGGAGGGTTACAAAACCTTTTTTACATACTTCCAGTACAAGCAGCCCTCTTCCTACTCCTGGGCTGCTTGGGGAGCATGTCGGATACTGAGAAAGGTCTGAACACATAGGGGAGCATGTTAGGGGCTGAGAATGTCTGGGACTGGACACACAGGAAAAGGGGGGATAGTATTGAGCATGGGCTGGATACACATTTAAATACTCAATGTGATTATGTTGTTGGAACAATATAGGGCCATTTAAAAATAGTAGAAAAAAAAAACACACACTTCTAAACATACACATCAACAATGACTGTTGTAATGAATTTACTTCACAAATACCGATATAACATAGGTTAATGTCAAGTTTCTAAAGACATTAACAGATGTTTGGTGTGGGCGCCCTTTGGGAAACGGTCAGCGCGGCAAACACTAGTCTGTCCAGGAAACCCCCCCCCCCTCTGGCCAGGCTTGCTAATCCACACAGAACACTCTCAGTTTTGGTTTGTCTGTCTGTTTTTAGCACTTGTACTATTAGAAATATGTAAAGCTTGGACTGCAGAGGCTTGTGTAACACACGCCACATGGTTACTTGTATGCTGGCACCATACCTTTACTTCCTGGGATTTTGCACATATTGGAGGATGGCCGCCCAGTGTTTCTTTTTCCTCAGATAAGCAGCCCATCTCCCCTGATAATTTGACCCTCCCGTGATATTATGACACTGAGGTGCTTTTATGGTTATTGATGATGTTTTTGTGTATTCTAGCACACAAACTTTTTATTATACTGATGCTGCCATTTTGAATAACAGCACCTCCATTAAACATTTCGGAAATGGCAAAGCTTTCAGTGTTGCCAAATGAAAATGAGAAGGTCATACCTGATGGCGTTATATCGGTATTCATGAATGAAATACGTTAACATTTTTTTTAATTACCTTGTATTTTTTATTTTTGCCCAGGACCACATTTTGTCTAATACTTAACCCTGCTGACTACCATACTTGTTTTAACTATCCAGGCTTAAAATTCCCAAACTAGCCATTTGGGTACCTCTAGGTCTTGCTTCAAAATGGGAGACCAGCATTCTTCTCCCAACCAACAACTCAGCAGTCACACACCAGCAAGGAATCCAGAAATATATAGTGCACGAGGGGGTCACCCCAAAATGTCTATGCCCCAAGAGATGCGCAAGCAGGGACATCACTCCAAACAAACCGATAAGCAGCTAGATACAAATATACATGGTCTTCCCATAAACCAGGGGTGTCAATCTCGTTTTTATTGAGGGCCACATCAGCATTCTGGTCGCCTTCAAAAAACAACATTTAAACACGATCATTCAAATGGTTGCTCATGGTTACAGGCACAGAAATCTTTAGTCCCCGACAGATGCAAAAATGATTTTGCCCAGGACAGCCCCAGAATAATTTTGCCCAGCACAGCCACAGAATTATTTTGCCCACGGATACAGAATTATTTTGCCCAGGACAGTTACAGAAGCTGAATAATTTTTATCAGAGCAGTACTACAATACTTCTGGCATGCTTTTGTTGTGTGGGTTAGACAGGCACCTCTTGTTTGGGAGTTGATGCACAGAGACACAGGACAGTTGCACACACTACTCCCTTCTACCCCAGAATATTAAAAGGGAGCACACCAGCTGCTTTTATTGGCACCACGCCTAGGGACAGGTTTGGAGGTGGTATTGTGCTCCACCAGCACATCACTCGGCAGAGCCGAACACCAGTGTGGAGACGTGCTGCTATGTGTCAGAAGCATTGGGATGACCAGCCACCACCTGTCAGATGGCCACATAAAAAGGCTTGAAGGGCCGCACCTGACACATGTGCTATAGACCGAAATGTGGCTGAATTTAATAGATAGGACCTTCAGTGGGACAATGTCACTGAGACCCCTGTGAACTTAGCTACATAAGTAAAATGCCCCTTATTGCAACCAAGCCCATGTTTGTGAGGCACATTGGCTAGGACTATACCAGACATTTTAGACTTGATCTTAGCAAATAGGTGGAGCCATGAATTTAGGCTTGCAAGTGCCAAGGCAAGAGTTTTAAGCTATTTCAGGCTTGTCTTGTTATTTTTGACCATTATTATTTATTAATGTGTTGATCTGTTTTAAGAAAGCATTCTTTTCTGTATAACAACAATGCAATATTTGTATACTACCAGTATAAAGACAATTCCAGTTGTTTACCTGCCTGTATGCAAATAAACCATTCTATACTTGCCTGTATAGAAATGGTGCTACCCCCGGAAAGGTGAGTGGTGTTTCAGACGATCGGGGTGGGGGTTGACATATTGGGGCATCCCGAATCAGGATGGGGACTTAAAGGGTCAGCCAGCATGATGGTTGGTCCACTTTAATAGCAAATGATTATTAAACTGGGCAGCTACTGTGAAAGTGCACCGTAGACTCATTACACACTTTATGGGTTTTATGGGTTTTGCCATTGTGTATATAGTATCCTCCATGTATGTATATAGTAACTATTTATATATTTGGTGCTAAATAAATGAATCTGCAAAAAAAGCTGAATACATGGACAGTTCATAGACTTAGGGCCTGATTTATCAAGCACTTATGCCAGACAGTAACACATCGGTGCAAAGAGAGTAGTGAAACAAATAATTTATAATATTTCACACTTGCAGTGCCGCAACATGCTGAGAAATGTAGAAATCATATTTTGCACTACTCTAATGTGCAATGTAATGGCTATGTTTGGCAGAAGTGCTTAATAAATCAGGCCCTAAGACAAAAACATGTTTCTGCAGTGCCTGTACGGACCTCAGTGTTCTATTTTAGACTGTTTGCTAAATGTGGGTAATTGTACTAGTAGAGTTTAATAAATCTGTCCATATATAGTATATGATGTGTGTGTGAATGACACATTTGTTATGTATGTATGTAGCCCGAAGGCGTGTTGCTTTGCAAGTCTCCTGAGTCAAAAGTTACAGATTTCAGCCCTCAAGGAGAGGGAGGTAGAAGGCAATTCAAAGTTTACCTATTTGGGAAGAGGAGTTCTACTATGGGAAGTCAGCTTAAAATCCAGATATAAAGAAGAAAAAAAAATAGAGAGTTCAGCTGGGGGACTAATGTGAGTATACACGTTATCCTTTATGCCTGGGCACACTCTTTAAACTGTACCTTCAGCATGATTTAATGAAAAGCCCAAACCCTTAAACTATTCACCAGCATCTAAAATTAAGCTTTTAGTCACTTACGTATTATTTTTTCCGCTACTGAGCTGCAACTCTGTTCAGGACTCTAGGATACGGGTGCCGCCATCTTGAGGCATCAAACATACTGATGAGAGGAGGACGAGATAAAGAGCAGGGGGTGGGGTTATAGCTGTGCTTTGCACAGACAGAGCAGAGCTGGGGGTCAGGAAAAGGACAGCAGTCCCAGAATGCAGAGCAGCACAATCAGAAGGCACTTTCTGTTTGCAGGCTGCCTGATGACCCATGAGCCGCCATCTTGGATGTTTAAAGGCTCATAACATGCAGTAGATGCAGGTAGGATGATTTTTAAATGTGAGCAATCTGTATGTACAGGGTGTGTGAAACATATAAGATAGACTCTTATTCAGGGTGAAGGTCCGCTTTAAAGCAAGGTCCAGGTGCAGTGCAGTACAGTCTGTGAGATTACACAACAAGAATTGTGTAGTTTGCATAGGCCATTTTCTGACAGACTATTCAGAAACTCAAACCCCCATCTGCTACGGTATGCGGGTCCTACTGGACTTGGTCTAGTTGGGCAAGACCTTTAAAACACCTATTAGAATCACAATTATGCTGACTACAGGAGAGGCTGCTAGTCCATGGTTTCTATAAACTGTATAATTATAATTTAATAAAAACCTGATAACTTTATTAGATTTTCCTCCTACCTGATCTAAATTACCAGTATGTGAGCCATAAATCTTATGGGATATATATATATATATATATATATATATATATTATATATACACACACAGGTATGAAATGGCTGTAGTTACAGCACGTCTCTTAAAAAAATCACTGGACTTAAAGTGGACCATCACCCTCCCGTGATCGGGAATCTTATAGATTCCCGGGCCGATCACCTCCCTCCCCGTGGGGTGAAACCCCCCCAAACACCCCAAATCCCCTTACCCCGCCTCCCTTGCGCCCCTCCAGACATGCGCGCGCCCGCGCCGGCTGTCTGTGAATGGCCGGCGCGGGCGCGTCAAGAGTGACGCGCGGGAGGCGGCGGCGGAGGAGCCGCTTGTCTGCGGCTGTCAAACCGCTTGTCCGTCGGCGCGGGGAGAGGTGAGTTTTTCGGGTGATCGGGGGGGTTTCACACAGCGGGGCACCCCGATCGGGGTGCCCCACCGAAGTGGACCAAGACCCAGGATAGTCAAAATCCTGGGTGTTGGTCCACTTTAAAAGCTTTGAGCAGACAGACGTAAGGCAGCTCAGCCCTGTCACTTTCTGCTTTTTCTAGTAGGAAAATAAAACATTTAGTAAAATATTTATTTTTCTGCAGCCCATAATATAACCTAATTTCATTTGTACTGGTGTTTAATGATTGCTGTCAATTAACATAAAAATGGCAATTACTAAACAAAGTTCTGTCAAATCCAGACTGCTATCAGTTGCTGATGGCTTCTGCATAATATACGTACAGCCACTAGAGGGCAAATTCACAGTTTACGTAGATGTGGAGCTTTAACAAGAAAATGTTTACAACAACTCTAGTTTGTATAAGTAGAATATCTTATATGCTTGACCATGGCAAATGCATTGATGGACATTTAAAAGCTTTCAAAAAAGCAGTGTTCATTGGTATTGCAGCACTAGAGCTTAAACAGATACTTATTTAGTTGCATAGACCTACAAGTCACCTGCACTATAAAACTGTAAAGCAAGCTGCATTAGTAACCGTGCTTCTCATAGCACATTAGTAACAGGATATAAAGTGCAGCTATACTGTAAAGTGAAGCTGTGCCTAATGCTCAGATCCCTCTGAGACTGCCCCCCTCCCCATGTCCCCTAAAGTTTAGTGCAGTATGTGTCAACCTCTCCCCTAAAGGGGCATAAACCAGCATGACTGGAGCATAGTAGGGACAAAACCAGATGACCTGTTGCAATGCTACCCAAGGCCTAGATACAGGCACACTGCTAAAAGAGGAGCGCTGATCAGAAATCACCAAACGGATTGGGCTCCCCATCAGTGAAGCTAAACAAGAAAACAGGAGCACCCAGATACCCACCTCTTTCAATGTATCAAATGTGCAGCACATTTACAATGGGAGCTTCTTCAAGTATGTCCACTATGACTTACAATATACATTTAAAGTCATTCTCCAGGCACAAGTATTCCCACTGGGTAGGGCCATTCTCATTGTTTTCCTTTTTGGAAACAAATCTATATTGCCAGAGTAATCTTACTGTCCTCTGTGATGGGAGTAGCAGTGATAACTGTGTGCACTGCATTAGAGGGAGCTAAGCTTGACTGATAGTGTGAAGGGCTTCATTCTATACTATCGCTAAGGGAGGGGGCTTCAACCTAAAAATTTGTAGTCAGAGGTGCACGGGGTAGGAGGGAAAAGAAATGTCCCTTTCGGAGCAAAGAGACCCCCTTTTAACATGTACATGTCAGCAAGTTTGATAACAAGCAGCCCTGGTTACTACTGTCTCTTCTCTGGTACTAAAAGAATGATTTGCAATCAGCTTGTGTGTGCCAGCAATCTGCTTCCAGTTATAGTGGAGGATGCCCCCTTGTGGACTGGACAGTGGGGCAACCATGCCGAGATGCTTAACCTTGCCCATATATCATATACATATCAGAAGCCAGTTTGGGATGTACTGTCAGCATCTGAGTTGAGAGGAAGAAAAAAGGAGGTCCAGGTTGTGGGGCACTGGGGGATTGGGCCTGCGGAAAGATCAGGTAATTGAGTCTTTTTCTCCAGACAACCCCTTTAGGGGTTTCCCTCCTACAGAGTACTATTATACATTAAATACTATTATATTCTCCTTACACCATATAGTTTGTTATTCATTGCCTGTCATCAGTCTTCCTGAGCCTTTTTAAGTCAGGGGGGGGGGGGGGGGGGGCTTTTCCCTGATTGTATTTTGTCATTTATTGCTCATTTTATAATATCCCATTAGGAGTCGTCAATCCCACCAGAGGCTTTAAAGTGAAGATCTGAAGGAAAGTAAAATAGTGCATGACCAGCACAACATCTGCATGTTCCGAGAACATTCATATTGGTGTTCTGTTCATAGGTTGATTAAAAGCTAAAATATTGCTGAAAGCGAAAAAATCTCCTTCAAGTCAAGCAATCAGTCAAAGCCAGTCTAGGGGTTAATGTGACTGAAAAACAATCTACATCAACACCTCCTCAGTTTCACATCAGATTTTATCCAAAAGCATTTCACATTTACCCACTGGCTGATTGAGTAATGCAGCAGATGGATGAAGGCTTGAAGGATTTTTTTTTCTTAATATGCCCAAATGATTGTTCATCATTTTCAGTATGCATCCCTGCAGACAGAGCCGGCATGTGAAAGCGACACAGAAAAAGGAACATGTACTATATACAGCAAATTAGCACCATTACGAGGAACCATGTGTAACATGTCAGTTAACCAAAAAAGAGCATGTGTTTCATTTCTAAAGATAGGACTATTATATTGTGTGAATATATATATATATATATATATATATATATATATATATATATATATATATATATAATCGATGCTGATGATAGATGGGACACTACCTGGCACTACATTTTTGACTTCATAAATACACCTTTTGCACTGGGACCTGACATTCATCTGACACCATGTGGCCTTATAAAGAAATATAAAGCATGCAGAATAAAAGATGCAGCCCCTCACATTCAACATGGAGAGAGCAGAGAACAGGCTAATTTAACCCTTTGCCTGGCATGTCCCTCTAAATTTCCTGCCGGCACTAGAGATGGAATCACTTGCTCACCACCATTGGTATGAAGATGCCACCACTGCATGAAGGAGCTGCAGGTGAGTATAGACTTGTTTCTGCCTGGACAATACCTTTTACATTCCTGTAAGTTTCAGCCATTGTAACAAAGGGCCTCGGGGCAGTATGAAGATACCAAGTATAAGGAATTGGAGAACTCATTGTCACCACACCCTGCTGCTGCTACTTATCACTGATTGTTATAAAAATAAAATATATTCATAAAAACGTCCTATAAAAGTTACAATATTACGGATTGTGCCTCAGCCCTGGTATAAATACTTGTTTTTAAAGTGGACCAACACCCAGGATTTTGACTATCCTGGGTTTTGGTGCACTTCGGTGGGGCACCCCGATCGGGGGTGCCCCGCTGTGTGAAACCCCCCAGAAAGCCCCAAAAACTCACCTCTCCCACGTGACCGCTGCAGCCAATCCCCGCTGGCGGACAAGCAAGAGGCAGCGACGGACAAGCCATTCACAAACGGCCGGCGTGGGTGCGCGTCCTGCTAGAGGGACGCGCGGGAGGCGGGCGCCGCTGGATCGAGGAGCAGGTAGGGATTTAGGGGTTTCTGGGGGGTTTCACACAGCGGGGCACCCCCGATCGGCCAGGGAGCTGATCGGTCCGGGAATCTTATAGATTCCCGGGCCGATCATGGGAGGGTGTTGGTCCACTTTAAGGCACTATATATATGAACTAGTCCATTGAAAATGAAGGGCGTCATTCTTGTTTCTGTTGCTTTTCCTGCTAATCTAAAGTGCTCCCCCTAGTGGCAGAAATCAGACCAGAGATTACAGTTTTCCTCTGCACTGTGACATAGATTTCCCCCATAATAATTAAGAAGCATCTATGCCCACTCCACATAGCACAGCATCTAGTAACTAGTTTATTTTTTTAGTTAATTATTACTGACTACAATAGGATTTTAATCAGTTGTCATCTTATTCTTAGGTCCACAAGGGACCACTAGGGGACAGCACTAGCCAAAACAGCAGCAAATTAAAGGGGACCTTCACCCTGAATAAGAGTCTATCTTATATGTTTCCTACACCCTGTACATACAGCTTGCTCACATTAACAATCATCCTACCTGCACGTACAGCAACAGAGTTGCAGCCCGGTGGGGGAAAGAATAATAAGTAAGCAACTAAAAATGTAAAATACATTAATTTTAGATGCTGGGGAATAGCTTTTTTAAGGGTTTGGGCTTTTCATTAAATCATGCTGAAGGTCAGGTTTAAATAGTTAATAAACAAACTGTATTACACAACTACACATGCACACAATCGTCTTGTAAAGCAGGGCAATTGTACAAAGGGTTAAAAGTCATTCTTGGCTGAATAGCTGCTATGATACATTAACATTAATTTTAAACGGGCCTAGAAACAAACAAGTGTTTACCTTCTCTCTGCCAGATAGTTTGCTGCTTGAAAACCTCCTAGTTTCCAGCAACAAAGGGTGCCGTAAGTGTACTCCGCAGACTTTATTGGGTCCTGTAGGTCGTGGCTCTGCTGCTTCCAGCAGTCACTCTGCCTGTGCCCAGCCCCCTCTATTGATTGCAGTGGAGGGGGCCTGCCATGCTACTCCATTGCAATGAATTGAGGGGGCTGTACAAAGGCACAGTGACAGGTGTGAGGGGCGGGACAGCACGCAAGGAGACAGGGAGCCCCATTCTCGGAAATTGGAAGGCACCCGGAAGCGCAAGCAACTACATCACCGGAAGCTCAAACGCTCCCACCCCAACCTTTCTGATTGGCTGGGGGCAAGAGTACACTCACAGCCCGAAGATGCAGCCGCCAGATGTTTACATTGCTGAAGGCGCTAGGAAGCAGGTGAGATCACCCCATGGGGGTTTCGCACAGCGGGCCAATTTAAATAAAAAAAAAACTATTTAAACCCAAACCTAATTTAGTTTAATTTAAACAAAGAGTTAAAAAAGAACATAGGATGCAAGAAAACAGACAAGCTCAGCACAAGAATATTATGCTACTAGAAGATCTGCCTTAAAGTGTACCAACACCCACCGCTGATCGGCCCGGGAATCTATAAGATTCCCGGGCGATCAGCTCCCTGCCTGCGGGGCACCCCGATCGGGGGTGACCCGCTGTGTGAAACCCCCCAGGAAGCCCGCATATGCTACCTGTTCTTCGTTCCAACGGCGCATGCGCGGGCCGCCGCCTCTCGCGCATCCCTCTAGCAGGGCGCGCACCCGCGTCGGCCATTTGTGAATGGCCGGAGCGCTCCCTGTAAGAAGGACGCGCGAGTGGCGGCGGCGGGGGCTCTCACCTTGTCCGTCGGCGGTGATTGGTGGAGCGAGTCACGTGGGAGCGGGGTCAGGTGAGTTTTTGGGGCTTTCTGGGGGGTTTCACACAGCCCGATCGGGGTGCCCCGCGGAAGTGGACCAACACCCAGGATAGTGAAAATCCTGGGTATTGGTCCACTTTAAGGCCTTCAAATCCACCATTTCAATTTTGTAGCTCTGCTAAAACATTGATGGAGCAGCAGTTTTTATGTCTTGGCTAAGTCTGGAAATGAGCGTAAAGAAGTGGAGCGGAGACAAATATTAACCAAATTCACAACAAAAGATTGCTCCTAGACAGAGACAGCTTTTCATACCTAAAGGTAAATTCACCCCAGGAGTGACTATAACTCAACAACTGCAGACACTGCTGGGCAGGAAACACAAGTGATTTGAAATCAAAGATTAATAATGCATCTCCATGCACCACAACAGTAATGGCATCATGTAGGATGGATGCGCAAAAAGCTTTTAACATTCGCCACATTTTTCCTTTCCTACAGCATTTGAAAACAATAAGAGATGTAAAGATATTACAAGATATTGAATGTTAGATTTTAAGCAAACATCTTTAGTATATCAATGAAACATTTATTCAAACACATCTATCCAATACACCTGAAATTGGGCCAAATGAGCAGCAGACACATTTGCTATACTACAGTATAAAACAGGCAGTGACTGCCGCAAGCATGCATTAAAGCAGAACAAAACCCACCAACGGCACATGCGCGGGCTCTCGTCCAATGAAAGCTGCCTGCTTTGACCATGTCATTCAGCAGGCAACTCCCATTGTTTTGAATAGCAATCACATGTTGCCATATCCCCAGCACTGTGTGCGCGCTTCCGTCCCAGCTATTCAGATACTGTCACTGAGAGCTACTGCCAAATGACGTAGTCACAGCAGGTAGCTCTCATTGGACGAGAGCCCACGCATGTGCCGTTGGAGCAGGAAAAGGTGAGTTTTTATGAGCAAACTGGGGGTTTCACACAGCGGGCCATCCCAAATTCAGGAAGACCCAGGGGCACAAAACAAGACCTGGGATAGTCAAATTCCTGGGTATTGTTATGCTTTAGAGTGGACTTACATCAAAGTGATGTCAAATGGAGGCCTGTCCTTGTGAGACTGCCCCCCCCCCCACAGCCCCTAGTGCATTATACAAACCTAATATAAACCAGGTCCCCATGAGGTGGGGGACTGTATATATGCAGATAATGCAGCACCTGGGAGTAAGACTCAATGGGGCCAGCCCTGGAATATACAAGATTGCTGGGCAGGTCGCTAGCCTGCCTCCGAGGCATCCTATAGTGAGAAGCCCCGCAGTGTGAAACCCCCAAAGTCGCCTGCACACTCACCTTTCCTGGCAGGACCACTGAGCAGGCCGCATCACACTTGTTGCTCAGATGGGGGTGATGGGGGGACAGCAGATCACCCAAAATTGGGTTTTGATCTGCTTTAAAGTGGACCTAACTTATTAGATTCCTATTAAATAACCAGCAAGCAGTGTCACACTGGGGTTTCTAGAGCAAGCCTGTAGAATTGACCCCAAGAACAAATACTACCTCCTTATTTTATGGCTCATACACACAAGTATTAAGCCTCTTCACTTATATAATAACTGACAGTACTTTCAGTTCCTACTGCAATTGGATTGTAAAACAGCAAACAACAACGTATTACCTACTGCATCTATTATAGAAGAATGGTCAGAGTCATCATCCGTGCAGTATAAATTGAGCTGTACTCCGAGACAAGATGGTTCCTTTTGTAAGAACAGTGCGAACCAGGGTGCAAAGAGAAGGATGTCCCTCTGGGGTTAGGAAAACCCAAAAAGGGGCCCGGAATTCAGAGGCCTACCAGATGGGATTCCTCAAGTTATCTGGTGGCCAGTCCGAGCCTGTGTGTAAGGTTTTCAGGAAATGCCCATAATGGTGTACATCACTATTTTGTAGTAATTCTAAACTGCTATTTGTCTTCTCTACTACTATTCTTAAAGTGGACCAATTACCGTTGACGCCAGCTGAAAGACTAGAGGGCTGACTGACTAGGTGCCCCTGGGGGAATCTCCATCGGGATGCCCCACTAGGTGATTCCCCCAGATCGCCTGCAAACTCCTTACCTTTGCACCAGTGCTTCACCATGATTGCTCGCCGCTGCAGCATCCCCTGCGCCCAGCCATTCAGATAGGCCAGACGAGCACACTCCACAGGGGAGCAGCCATATGCCAGCCCGCATTCCAAGACAACCGCTTTATGCGTGCATTAGTATGCATAATAAAATGCCGTTTGGACAAGCGCCCATGCGTGTGCCTTGGAAAGGGTGGAAAGGTGAGTGGAGTGGGCGATCTGGGGGGTGTCACACAATGGGGCATTCCAATTTAGGAAGCCCCCAGGGCAGGGACCATTCACCAGTGAAAAATCCTAGTTATTGGTCCACTTTAACATATACTGGTAAATTATTACCCTGAAAGGCAATCGCAAAGTGTGTTCTTCATATAAAAACATAGCCATGGATGGCTTGCAGGATAGTCAGACCTCAGGGGGGGGGGTACCTGAACCTGTAGTCAGAGCAAATCCTGCCAAAGGAGAACATTTTGTAGATGGCAAATAAAACCCCAACAGGCAGCCTGACCCTTCCACAATAACCATGTTTAGCAACTGATTTTGTTTGCCTTTTTATTCTATTTAAAAAAAACTCACAGGTATTGTACTGACTAGTGGCTGCATTTTCTTCTTCAATGTGTACACAGCAAGACAATTCCTCTTTGCAATAACTGTACCCCCAGTGAGCGCCATAGGTCAAAGGCCTGTGTCCAGCTTACTCCTTAGTTTAGGTACAGGAATAATGGCTTATGGAAATATTATTCCAATTTTGCCACAGCAACAGTGAGTTTACCGTGAAGGTACGATGTGGCATTTTATAACCCCGTGAAGAGGACCAAAACCCATATGACCTGGCTCTAGAGTCTAAAAACATAGGGTAGGGATAAAGCTTGCCCTTGGGGCCCCTCAAATTGCCATATATCCACCTAATTTCTCAATCTGTGAGCAGACCTGAATGCTGGATGCCGCAGATAAGAGCTGCACCCTCTGCATTGCCCTGGCATCCCTGCTCTCTCGGTTGTACCAGACTTCCAGGTGTGTCGGGCGCACAGAGGGGGATGCTGCTCTGGACCCGTGCAAGTGACATGGGCTTAAGGAACCAAATCAGTATATGGGGCACTAGGTGGTTTCACACTGCAGGGCAAGCTTCAAAATGGGGGCTGCTAAAGTAGGTTTTAGTCCACTTTAAAGGGGAACACCCATATAAGAATTAATATTCTCCTAGGCAATCCCTAATATGAGCAGCATCTGTTTAATCATCTCCCAGAAGATCCACCTCCACCCCAGAGTGTATCTTGTGGTCTAGGCCAGTGGGGAGGGGTATGAGCAGCCCTAAGTGGCTCCCAGCGTGTTCAGGCTTTACCCTAACCTAGACGGGCATGCTCCTGCTATGCAAGCACTGCTGGCAGCATGGAGCATGAGCAGTGCTTGGCAGCAGTTGTGCCAATTTCCCCAATGGGAATAGGCTCTAATGTTTACCAGTTAATTCCTAGGCCATAATTTATAACTGGCTTTCCCTTTAACAGATGTGGCCAAATGATAATATACATGTCTATATATACTACGTAATTTAGCAGAGTACAAATCCATTTAGATCATAAATCATGCTACAGTAATACACATGCCATTACTTCAGGCAACAAGGTAATTAAGATCAGGGGGATAGTGCTGTGTACACAGTATAGATAATTAGGAAAGTGGGTATTGCTGTGTAAACAGTATGGGCAAGAAAGCACTTCGAATGGGGGTTGGGGCAGTCCTGTATACATTGTATAGGTAATTAGGTTGTTGGAAACAGGGTGACAGTGTGTTGCACACTGTACAGGTACAGTAATTAGAATCAGGGGGAAAGTGCTGAGCGCACAATATAAGTAATTACAATCATAGGAACAATGCTGAGCACAGGGCATAGGCAATCTGGTAATTAGAACTGGGGACAGCGGCTGCTTAAGATGACAACCGTGTTCTCAACAAATTAAAGTGGAGCTATGCTCCGCTCCCAATTCTGTGGCATTACTTGATCTAGAGAGGGTGCTCTTTGTTTGATAATACTTACCACCCACTGCCTCTCCCTGACTGTAGCATTGTGTGCCGTGCAGGTCCCAGTCCTTGCTGAAAAGCAGACCCGTTCCTTCCCCTCATTCACCCGAAGCTGTGGATCTTACTGTCTATGGCAGCTGCAGGTTATTAGCATGAAGTATGTATTATATGATTTTATCTAACCACTACATTGTACATTGCTACGGAAAAGGATTATGCTTTTTATATAAATAATATTTTAACCCACATACCGTCTGTTACTGCGAGCAGATACCACCAAATGAAAACTGCCTGTGAACCATGTTACCCCATTTGCAATTAAATTAAATCGAAGCAGTCGCCACTCAAATTTAAATCTAAAATAATATTTATTTTTTAATTCTGTGGCCGTTCATGTATATTAAAGGAGCACTATTGTGAAAAAATGGGCCAATAATAAAAATTCCTATAAATATGCTGGATGGCAGAAGATGGCAGGAGAGGTCACTTATACACCCCACATCAAGAAATATCCAGCCAGGCTTGTTTTTTAATTTTTATTAATCGAAGGAAAAGGGAGTCGGGTGACAGGTTCTGTCACCCCTCATACACTAAACCGGTCACCCCTGGATTTTATTTCTACCATGAGAATAAACCGCAAGCTTGGTGGGAGCTTTATTCATTTCAGGTGTATAAGAGACCCCTCTACTCATTAGCCAACATGTTTATATGGGTTTTTAAAATTACACAATTTCGCGATAGTGCTCCTTTAAGAGCTTATTAATGTGCCATTTATGAAGGATAAAATAAATCCTTGCCATTTAAATACCATTACATGTAAATAAATGTCTGCACTCTGCATTCTTTGATTTCTCTACAGGTCTGTGTGGGTTGACTCTGCCTTGCTTTTCTCTTGTACCCCAAAAATTCTTTCCCAATAGTTCAATACACAAGCCAACATGTGGAAAGAGCCATGTTAGGCGTAATATAGGGGGGCTAAAGAGACCAAAAAACCTACTACACAAAGGTAAAGGCTTTCCTATAATGGAAAGTATTTGCACAGTGCTCAACACAAGAAATAATAGATTTACCCATCACTCCTTTCAGTGGGCAGCCCTGAGACAGAGATGCAAGCAGTGATGGATAAATCAATTTTTCCTTGTTTTGGGCGCTGTGTTAATACTTTGAATTCTAGACAATAGGAAGCATTAACAGTAGCAAGTAAGGGAACTGCATTCTGGAAAAGACGCAGATAATTACAGGTAATTGCTGGTAAAAGTGCTGTAAATGATGTCAGGGGTGGTAAAGAAAGTTCACACCATTGTCCATGTCACTAACCCAAGTTGTGGTGGGAAAGTATAAAGGCTGCATGGTTTTCCACATGCAAGATCACCAACTAAATACAATGGATGTGGACTGACCTGTCCACTTCCCTAGATTTAGAACCCCTTGGCCATGTTACAAGTTGTTAACTTTTATTTACATTTGTCACAAATGATGTGCAAGGGCACAATATATATATAACAAAAAGAAGACTAAGTGGCTATGGTCAAAAGGTTTGAACACATACTAACTGCTCCTGGCCAATGAATTTATGATAATCTGTGTGACCAAGGGCACCATAGAGGTTAAAAGTAAAGCTAGATCAATCAGAGAAGCCATCCCTATTCACACCGTTCTACTAGCAATTTATTACTATAGGAGAATAGCCCTGAAATCAATCAAGCCATTGAGGTCATGATTACCAAATGAGAGTTATTAAAGTAACGATTTACCATCTGATTGGTAAAGAATTAGACCTGTGGTTTTGTTGGTCAAGGAGATCAGACAATCTGCTAGAATTGACCTGATCTGTGGGGCATTTTGTAAACTAGATTGATAAATAAGTTGGTCCATGGCAAGGCCAAAACATAGCTTTCTATTTATCAAGATACCATTAGGTATTGCATGGACCAATGCATGGAGCCACAGCTTAGATCAGTGTGCAGCAGCTGCATCGCCAGATGCAACCATTGCTGAATAGGAGGACCCATGAGAATAAGGTAAGTTTTCTGCCTGGGAGAGGGATTATTTGCCCACATATGGCCTTTATCTCAAATGATGCTGAAAAGTCAAAGTCAAAAGGTCAAAAATGTAAGCGTTATTGAGGCCCCCCAGCTGTTCCTGGCATCCCCCGAGGATGTTCCAATGCAGCTTTCCTCCAATTCATTGAGGCAGTGTACAATCCTGGAATAAGGCTTGGTCATGGCTTACTGTTCCCTATAGGGCAGCTGGAACCCTTTCCACACTTGAACATAGTTTGTCCTAAAAAGAAGCCTTCCTACCACTAGACCTGATTTAGAGATTTAAAAAAAATCTGCCCCACACCATTCTCCCAACATTCTGTGTTTCAGGCTGCCTCCCCAATTATGATAGTCAGCCAAATATTGCAGCAGGAATGCGGTTGCTGCATAGCTGTCGGCCGACTAAGCAGTCATTCTTCTGTGGCAGGTAGGTGAGCCCTGTTTTTATTTTAAATATATAAATCAGGTCCAGCACCAGAGCAAGTGTGGGAGGGGGTTCCTTTAGACACTTTTAAGTGAGGCTGTGATTCAGGGCTGAAAGCGGCTTGGAGTCTGTAACAGTAGGTAAATGCAGGATGGAAGTTAATTTTTTACATCTTGACATGGTTTAATGGAATTTACCTTGAAGGCCAAGTTGCATTGTTTACTGATTTATTAAAATATTTTTGAATACCATTGCCAGTTCAGTCTTTTCTTTCGCCTGCTATTTCTACCCAGCAGCTGCTATTGTTCTGTTTTTGCACTGGAAAGAAGAAGAATCTTCTATGAAGTCTAGCAGCTGCCAGCTTGAGACCCCTGTTCCTAAATAGGGTATTCCCTCTGCCTGGGCAGATGTCCCAGCAACAGGAGCCAGTTGGCGTTTTATGGCACCTGCATATGCTGGAGCCTGTGGTGCTTATTCCAGTGGGCCTGCAGGCCCCAAGTAGCACCACCGTGTTGCCAGAACAAAGCAGGCTACCTGATCAGAAAGAGGGGCATGGGCCTGCAATCAAGCAACTGCCTCTACCCTTCCCTGATGAAGGACTTCTTTCCAACACGGATCGGGAAAAGAGAACAATGTGACTGCTACTTAACAGGGAAAGAAAGAGAGAGAGAAAACAATGAATAACCAAAAAGATTTCCTATGAAACCAGTAGATTTAAATTGGAACTAGACCCTTCCTTGTAGCTTTCCGTCAGGGAGGGTTCTGGTCCACAGGTACGCTAAACAAACCTAACCCACCTCTCATGCCATCATTCAACCCCGCAGAAGAGATATACTCACCTTTTCCTAGTGGAGCGCCATCTGATAAGGGAACAGGTAAACATGCACCAGCTGTTTCCTGGTCCCCATAATTAAATGCTCCATATCTTAAATGTAGTGCTCACAGGCAGCAGGAGTAGATGGATTATGATCACTGTGCACCTGGACCTGACCTTCAACAGCGTTTAAAGGGATTGACCAGTCAAACTTTAAAATCATTTACATGGCACCTTACCCGATACAGTGTCAGTCCTATGCGGTCTTCGCTCAGGTCATCAAAAGGAAGAGGAAGTCCTTCCTCCCCCTGATCCTGAACCCTTAAACTTAGTGATAGGCTAGGATGGAGCCCTCCACACGGTTATTCAAGCCCAGCTTACCCCAATACAATACACACAGCATGCTTGATTCAACCAGCCCTGCCACTCCTATCAAAGAGGAAAGCATAACACGGGGTGAAACCTAATTGTATAATAATGAAGGTCAAATTATAACATTGCGATGTGGGGCTCTGCACAATGGGAATACAATGCCCAATGCCACCGGGCCTGGAATCTAAGATCCCAGGGCCGACTGCTGATCTTCCCCTGGGATGTCCTGCTGTGTGAACCCCCCCCCCCACCCCATCATAAACTCACCTGCTTCCTGGCTCCCTAGCTGATGTAAATATTGGGCGGCTGCAGCCCAAGCATCTTTGGGCCATTCAGATAGGCTGGGGGCGGGAGCTCGGCCACTGTTGCGGATGCGCCTGCTTTTGCTCCCAATTACCAAAAAAAGAGCATTTTCCGGAACATTACATATACACGGCAAACTGCTCTGATTGGATGAGAGCCATGCATATGCTGTAGGACTAGGGAAAAATTAGTTTTTCTGGGTGATTTCAGGGGTTTCACACAGCGGAGCATCCCAAATTGTGATACCCTGCAGACAAGGAACAAAACCTGGGATAGCCAAAATCTTGGCCTTTGGTTCCACTTTAAAGACAAATGCAAATGTATTATTTCATCCAATTACCCAGCTATATTGTAATCCTGCCTGTATAGGTACCTGAAAGTATCCTGATGCACTATGAAAGGCCAAGAAGGACAGGGTGAGCTGAGAACACAGTCAGCCATTCCTCCACAGAAGAAAGGTAATGCATTTCCTAGCGTTATATAGTGACAGACCCTATTTAGCAGGCAGGTGACAACAGAAGCTGCATTTTAAAGGGCAGGAAATAGTGTTGTCACCAGTGTTATATTGTGTTAAGGGTGTTAAAATGTCAGGGACAACTAAACTGAATCACAAATAAATGAACACCCAAACTGCACCTAATCCAACTCCTATTTTGATGTTTGCCCTGACGTGTGCTTTAAGATGGCCATGCACTAGGGAGCTGATCATTTGTTCTCTGAATTATTAAACCCTGAGGCCGAGCTTTAATTCTGCTGACAGTGGTCTTACTTATTGCTTCAGCTATTCACCTCCTAGTGCTATTATCAGAGGAGAAGAACAGTGGTTGTAACAGTATCATTAGGCTGCCTTCACGCTGTTAATACCTGACAACACTCCAACACACTGAAACCTCTGCCCATTAATTTCAGAGGGCAGGTTCACGTGTCAGCACCACCCCATATTGTAGCAAAAGCGCGGCGTGTAGTGTATTTACTGCAACACGCTGGTAGCGCAGGACACAGCATGCCATAGAGAGCCTAGTAGCACTGTACAGCAATCACCTAGATAGACAAACTGCAACACAGTTAAAGGGCCAGGCCATCAAAATAAACCTAACCCCCTCCCTGCCCCCTCCAAATAGCGATTATGGTAATGTAATAGAAGGTGGGGGTTATGTTAATATTGAAGGAAGGGGCTGCAGTGGCCCTTTACAGCCTACACAGTGTTCTGAGGTGTGAAAGTGGTTGTCAAACAGTGTGATCATTGTTTGATGGCTCGCCTTTAATTGATACATTGTCTAATAGTGAAACAAAATCTTTGGTAATGTGTAGAAACAGGAGTTTATAGGTTTGTATTGTGTTATAAGAGGGCTAAAGTAAGGACACAAGGATTGCCAAGTGCTTGCTTGCATGGAGGAGGGGTTGTCTCCCCTTTAGTGTCCTCTACTACAGTCAGTATGCCCTTTTGTTGGGCACAGCTGTCCACATCACTTAGGCGCCTTGCTATGTCCTTCTACTGACTGCTCCATGTCAGCCCTAAACATTTGTCACCATCATCAATATTATCACTCATTGCATTTGCCACATAATTAAGCTTCACAAACTAGTCTCCCCTTACTGGGCTGATGTAATGTGCTTTCCCTGTTATATAGGGATTTCTAGTACTAGTCTAATCCCATAAATTCACATAAATATGCTGGATGGAACATAAAAATAATTACAGCCACCCTAATTTTATTGGAGTAATTGTTATGGGTTAGGAGGTAAAGTTTAGCTTTCACAAGGGAGGACTGCTCAACCATCATGGTCTTTTTGCTATTCGTCTGGTGTTTTTTTCCCATCATGCAATGCTTTGGCCAGATATTAAAGTGAAAGTCCAGTCATCTATAACCCCCCTCCCCAAATGCTGAGGCTAAACAGGGGATTGAAATAACAAACTCCCTACATGGACTGAGAACCAGTGCTGTCCATTGGTGCTTCTGTCAGAGGCCACATGGAGGCTGCTCTGTGCATGCTCTCAGCCCCTGTTCAAGTTAAAGAGAACCAACACCCTCTGCGTAGAGGGGGTCAGTGGCCACCACTAAATGACAGTTGGGGGGGCATCCAGGATGCGATGCTGGAGCCCCCCCCCCCGCACATAACCCACCAGGACACCCGGTAAATCTCTTCTCTCTCTCGTCCCCTGCCAGGAATCCAGCTCTGCAATTGGCTTCCCAGGGCTCACGTGGGCAGGACATTTGGCAGCCGAAACTTCACTGCCCACATAAGTGCTGGGTAGCCAATCGCTCATTAATGCTTTTTCTTGCATCCCATTATCCAATGTACATTGCTCTTGCTACCCATCCACAGGTGGAAAAATTATGTAAGCGGGCATTCACGGAGGGGGAGAGGCACACAATTCCTGTCTCTAATGTATGTCACACATTTAGGCTACTTTCATACTAGGGCGATAGCAAGCTGCTTTCGCTTGCCCCACAAAACGCTGTGAAAATGTTACCCATAGTAACCCAAGGGTTCTTTCACAGTGCAAATGCCAGGCAACTGCAAAACCTTGCAAAAGTACGGAATGCCATGTTTTTAAGACAACTTCTTCTGCAGACTTGCAGCCACAATTGCTCTACCAGTAGCGTAAATGCATCCTTCTGGTGTGAAATTATCCTCCAGTTATTTTTACACTATTGCAATTAACTTGCTCCAGCGTTTTCCTATGGAAATTACTGGTGCAAATGAGATTTGCAAGCATTGCAGCTTGCCATCGCAATTTAAAGCGGAACATCAGAGGCAATCTGAGTTTCACTCCTTGGGGCATCCCCAATTGGGATCCCTGCTGTGTCTAACCTCCCAGAAGCCTTGTTTCACTTACCTTATCCCAGAGCCGTTGTCGCGGACGCATCCCGGCTCACCTCTAGCCGTGCGCGCACCCGTGCCTGGCCTTTCTAAATGGGCGGCGCAGGCATGCGGCAGCTAGGAAGTGAGCAGGGGATGCAGCTGGCCGCGGGAGCGCCCATTTCGGAATGCCCCACTGAGAGGAACACCCTGAAAAGTGAATATTGGGTGGGTGTGTTCCTCTTTAATACAGTGAGATTGTAAGCAATATGGCGGAAGAGTTTTGCAGAGCAATTGCAATGTGGGTAAATGTTTCCTATGGACAAAACTTTCACAGCCCTATTTACGATTGCGAAATGAATTGTAATCAGGCTTGTGTGAAACCAGCCTAAAACTGCTGGGAGGAAGAGATGGGATTGACTGGTATTCTCCTCTGCTGTTAACTCATGGGTGGCAGTAGAATCTGTCTGACAATTTGATCATGAATAGATGGGAAAACTAGCAGTGGGTGTGCAGGTTTAAACACACACCAGAAAAAGCAGTCAAGTACTGAAAGGACTTTTTGTGTTATTGTAGGGACATTATTAGCTGTCACTCTATGTAAGCCCAAATCAACCTTCCATTTACAGAATATACAATATATATATATATATATATATATATATATATATATATATATATATACACATACATACACACAATGTAATTATGCACAGCAGGATAACTAAATGTGACCGGGCCTTGGTGCAGGCTTTAAATTGGACTCCAGCATTGTTCATTTTACCCAAATTAGACACAATTAAGCCTACTAAACACTAAAAACAGAAAATACAAATGGTGTTTTCTTTCTGTACATGATGCCATGTGGGTAAGAATGGTGGAGCCCCTGACCTTATTGGCCACAATGTGGAAGCTACTTCTATGCCCCCCTGTAGGTAAACCCTTATATAGAAATATATTTATAGGCATTTTGGCAAGATAAGCTGGACATGATATCATTTATTTAGCTTATATAGTTTATTTTGAGCTATGTAGGCGTCTGAGTATGGAATCAGGTTTGAATAAAATCATTTTTCAGTAGAATAATATATATCAGAATACTATATAATTTTCAATAAACAGTTGTTATATAATCATTATATTGTAGCCTTATTTTGATAGAAACATAACCACGCTCTCATATTTGTAGTAGCATCATCACGTCAGGGCATTATAGCTATAATTCAGGCCATCTAAGGCCATTGTATGGCATGTCATCACTCAAATAATTAGATTAAATTTACATTATGTCTTGCAAGTGCATGGTTTATTGAGCACTTAAAACCATACCTGCAACTGCAATATGTGAAGATATATATTTTGGTATCGTTTTTTTACGTGTATTTTATGCTATATTACCTAGGATAGAAGTATACAAACCTTTTTTTCATGCTTTCTGACCCTTTCAAAGGACACCACTATTCAAGGACAATCTGCTCAAAATGTAGATGTACGGCAAAGTATCTTATTCCCTAGACATTCTATGGGGTTAGGTTACCATTAGGCCTGTCACTAGGAGGTCACTGTCACCCATCACACATGCGCTACAATCAATCAATAGCTGTACTATTAATACACAATATGTTTGAATATATCTAATCAGGACTTCCAAGAAAAACATTTACATAGAATGATACACATAAAGCAGGCTTTCTGAATAATGTGTGGAATATATTCTTGTATTTTTAAAAAATTCTTAATGTACTGCTTATAGCATACATATGTAGTCTATATATTTATGTAGGTTTGTAAAATTACTTAAAAAAAAAATGCAACAAACTTGATGCTGAAAAATAACTATAACTAGTGGATAACACTATATGTCTGCTACACAGAGACAAAATAAATATTATGGTGTCCCATTAATTTTTTTTTTCCTTTTTAGCATAACATTTGTATCTCTAGGACAGGGGTACTCAACCACTTCTTGTAAAGGTCCATTTACAGGCATCTGGTGAGAGGCGAAGGTCCGGACGGGGTGCTGTCGGGGGGATGGATAGTTAGAAATCAGCGCACTGGGGGCAGGTTGGGGGTGTATTATACCTTGCAATGCCACTTCCTGCACATGCAGTACTTCATATTGCAATGCTAAGTGTCAGGGAGTCATGAGACACTGTCAGGGAGACAAACTACATCGCCAATCCTGTCAGGGCAGGGGTCCAGAAATCTGGCACAGAGGTCCGCATTCGGACCCCGGTCCGCCAATTGAGTACCGCTGCTCTAGGAGATAATCTGTGTATACCAAAACACTCTCAAATAGAATAAGGCCTACACAGCACTGAAAAACCAGTGGGAAATGAATTGTGAGGTCTAGGCGACTACATACTAATCAACATGAGTACAGAAA
Source organism: Gastrophryne carolinensis (assembly GCA_027917425.1). NCBI lineage: Eukaryota > Metazoa > Chordata > Amphibia > Anura > Microhylidae > Gastrophryne > Gastrophryne carolinensis. The sequence goes on along the minus strand of CM051235.1, from coordinate 296,142,135 downwards.
TGTAAAGGAAGGTGTAAAAAAATGTAAAAGGTTGACACAGAACAAGCAAAACAAACCTGGAACTTCAGCAGAAAGCCCTTACCTGTACAACTGGATAGGGATATTCCATGCAGTATACACCAAACATGCTACTGTCAGAGCCCACTCTGTGAGCAGCAATCCTCGGTGTGGAGTCCACTTTTGTAGAGGTACAGAGACGCTAGTTACCAAGAAGAGGTTTCACAAAACAAGCAACATAGGTGAAAATAAATAAGGGAATAGGAAGAAGGATCCTTAGCTGCAGTGCCTGCCCGAAGAAATTCAGATAGATGAGACCGGGACAGTCTGGATTTGTATGGGACAGCTGGGCAGAGAGAGCGAAGAGAGGAGGGGTACAGGATGGGTGGAGGGGGAAGTAAGGGAGAGACAGGTGGCTTGATCAGAGAAGAGAAACCCCTTTGGCCATGCGTGTGCCTGAAAGGGACATAGAGGGAGGGATGGAGGAGGAGAGGGGGGTGGAGGAGAACAGGAGCTCTGCTATTTGCAGTGTGAGACCTTCTGTAAGCATGTACATCTTACATTCAATCACAACTCCTTCGTAAACTACGCTTCATATTAACTTAACACCCCCTGCCCCCATCTCCTAACAGCTGCTAAGGGCATTGGGGCGACAAAGGGGAGAGAGACATGTTCACACTCCCCTCCCCCAATCAGCTGTTCCAGTCAAACTCCCAAGGATTAAGCGTGACCGGACGTTATATGAGGTGGATGATGGTAGATGGAATCTGGCTGACAGACAGGGACAGGTGTGCTGTGAACTCCTAGTGAAGAACGTAAATAAGCCTTTTACCTTCAGACAGTCTCCAGCAAATGTCCCTGTATCCTTCCAACATTTTAAGAGTGAAATCCAGAGTAGTCGCAGTTTGCGGCATTTATTGTCCTCAATTATGGTGGTTCCTCGCACATGCTCCAGGAACCCGGGCTGCTTGTTTTCCCACTAATGCTACTAATGTACACATAAATACTCCATACACACAATATACAAAGCATCCTTTCCTTTCTCTGCTTTTGCGCCACAATGAAAGGTTGTCCCCCCCCAACACAACAATACAGTGTCATGGAGAAATTTACTGCTTGTGCACCATTAAAGGCTATTCAGTACTTACACTAAACATCTGGCCTCCAATTTCACAGCTCAGCATTTACGCAGCTGACTTTATAATCAATCAACTGTAAGGGATTTATTTTGACAACTTTGCCGTTATTAAGAATCCTTTGTTTGCAAATCGATCCACTATAAGAATTAGGTATTTGTAAAAGGACGCCTGAATCTGAACCATTCTCCTCCTTGACAAAAATCTAATAGTCTCTCAGTCCCTTAAAACTTGCTAAAATACCAAAACAGAAGATTGTATCCATCTTGTTATCCTCATGAAAAGAGTGGACATCCTTCCATGAAACAAAAAAGGAACAACCATAGCAATGCAGGTGTTAAATAAATGGACTTGAAGATGCAGATTAGGGCTGATCAATAACTATATTTTATGGTGTCATCTCTGCTCTGCATCACAGACCTCTGCCAACTCAGAGTCATCATTCTGAAACCATATGACTTTTAAATAACGAGTTTCTCGTTAATGGGAACAGGCATTCTCTGGGGCCATTGATTCAATGCTGCAATGGGTTGTCAAGCTCAAGCTCTCCTTCCAACGACTAAGACCTGCTATGCTAGAAAATCAAAACGCAGCACAAAAACGCCACCATTGTCGGTTCTCTGCAGTGTGCAGTTATGTTCTGCGAGCACATGCAGGTACAGTGTGGATGGCTTTCAAGATCTCCTATAGGAAAGGATATCTATCTATATCATACAAATCGAATTTTACTGGTTAGAGGGGTGGCATGTGGTCACAGATTTATAGTAGGGTATAGACTAAAAATAATTCAGGTTTTGTTTGCTTTAGGCCGTATGCAGTTTATTAGTGTTTGAAAGCACACTTACACCCTGACAATTTTACTGTTTAACCCATGCACTCCTGATGCCCCCTATAGCAGGACTGGAATGGGTATTGGAATCCACAGAATACAATTTCCAGTCCTCCATCTGATGAAGCCCTACCTGGAGTATATTGCAAAATACTTCCCCTTAGCACATAACCCAGTGTTGCTCTGCTTTAAAAAAGGAACGGTCCTGCATTAAAAAAATACAAAATACTCACCAACAATCCCTAAAAGCAGCTTTCTCCTTATCCAGTGCTCAGAAAGGTTTGCTCTTGAGTCCCAGTATGTGCACAAACCCCCAGATCCATTAGGCATCAGGGGCAAAAACCACACAGGTTACAGAGAATGCAAGGACAACAGGGCCCATTAAATCATTGTTGCTCCTCCACTTTATTTATCCGATTTGTGCTCACATGGTAGATTTTAATTTGCTCTATAGTGTATCAAATTTAGTAGAAATTTGGCACCCTAGGGTCAAAATGTGACTGGAAAAATGTTGTATGAGCTTCACTGTGGTTACATGTAATGTCTTCATCAGGGTCCTCTCATTTATTTACCCCTTTGTCACCCACTGGTCAAAGGCAACATAAGAAATTAATGATGGGGGTGTACGGTACATTTCTGAGCACCCGACCAGGAGAAAGCTGCTTCAGGGGTTATTCTGTTTTTTTATTTATATTTGCTTTACTCCCCCTAACTGTTTTTTAGGCATCAGGTTTTGCAGATTGTCGAAGCTTACTTCCCTCTCACTCTGTGTGCCAGGACCTCACACTCTGCACTGTGTGGCTGGAGCTGCCTATCCTAATAGACATACGTTTGGAGGTTTTCAAGGTTTTTTCTATTTTCTCTATAACAGTTGCGACGGGCGGGGGTAATGTCCCTCTAAGAGCTATGAAAGCTGCAATAAGGCTGTCACTTTCAAAGCACACCTATATCCACGATGTGCCCCCCACACTAGCAATGATGTCAGGGACAGTCTGCAGATGGCGACATATATAACCAGTTATTTATCCACAGCAACATTGTCAAGGAAGCACAAGTATGTAAAGGACTGTTTTTTTGGTTATTAAGTCCTTGGGGGTGGAGAATAGTCACAAGTACAAAAGGAAAGAATAGTTTTGGAGTGTAGGCTCTAATTGTAATATTAAACACGCCTGTAGAGTGTGTGTGATAATGCGAAGTGCTTTCAAATACACTACCATAAGATAGCATTAAACCGGAACACCAATCACGTTTCACAAAAAGGATGTTTTTCCAGGCAGAGGGAGGCATCCTGATTGCAGTTATTAATGCGGAGCTTGGCATCCGCAAGCGGGAGAAATGCATCCTTGTGACTGCAGTGGCCAAATGGATTTCTCTGGCGGGACAGGGAGAAAATACAATTCTTGTCACCTGAAGAATTGATTTCTCTCTTCTTCCACTTCAGGGCGTCAGTGAATCAGATATGAATGGGTTAACTCCCGTCTGAAGGGCGGGCAGGGACTGCAGGAAGAAAGGTGTGGTTCCCGGTCTATATATACTACCGGCTGTCCTCCACAACCCTGATAGCGTGGGTAGAATGGGCCGTAACCCGAAAAGGAGGATCCCTCCCCTGCGTAAGGTTGAGCAGAGAGATAAAAGCTCTCACTAAGTCCAAAAAGTGGAGGACTCTCTCTTTATGGCTAGCCGGAGCGGGACACAAGGTCCCATAGCCAGGGGGTCTATGGACCGGGAGAGATATCTCTGAACTTTCTGATTACGGCGGGATATGAAGAGGTCCACGTCTGGAAGCCCCCAGTGGTTGCATAGGATTCAAAAGATCGCCTGACTGAGGGACCGTTCTCCCTGATCCAAATTCGCTCTGCTTAGAAGCTAGGCCTGCACGTTGTCCACTCCTGGTATGTGGATTGCAGAGATGCATGGAACATTCTTCTCGGCCCAAAGAAAAATCTGCCCTATCTTCCTGATTGCTTGTCTGCTTCTTGTGCCTGGTGGTTCGTATAGGTAACCGTTGTCATGTTGTCTGCTTGAACCCTGATGGGATGACCCAATGTGTGAGAATCATTAGAATTGCTATCATCTCCAGATTATTTATAGGAAATCTACTCTCCCCTGGGCCCCACTGTACCTGGATCATTTGTGACCCCATGACACTATCCCAACCCACTAGGCTGGCATCTGTGGTAACAATCTTCCACCATACTGGAAGAAAGGAACTGCCCACCTGAAGAGGTTTCAGACACCAGACTGAAGACTGCCTTGCTGAGTGCAAAAGGGGTGATCCAGGGTCTCCTTGGTTCAATCCCAAATCAAGAGCAATTCGGACTGCAGGGGTTGTGTAGAACTGTGCAAATGGCACTGGCTCGAAGACACCATCAATTCCATCAGACTCATTCCTTGACGATTTGTCGGGTGAGGGCAGTCCAAGAAAGCCTGAAGCGAGAGCCTCTTCTGCTCCAAGTGAAAGACCTTGGCCTGAGCTGTGTCTAATGTCATTCCCAAAAAGGAGATAATTCTTGAGGAAATGAAATGTGACTTTGGATAGTTGACTATCCAGCCAAAGTTTTCTGGATACATATGTCTCTGTATCTCTCAAAGGCTCCTAAAACGATGGGGCTCTGATCAAAATATTACAAAGTATAGGGTGATATGTATTCCCTGGTTCCTCAGAAGAGCCATGAGGCCTGACAGAACCTTGGTAAAAACAGAGGAGAGGCCAAAAGGCAGAGCCATGAACTGAAAATGTAGGTTGTCCACTGTGAAACGCAAACATTTTTGATGGCCTGGGAAGATGCAGCCTTTGTGGAACTTAATGATTCCATGCGAAATCTCTGAAGTCAGACGAAATTGTTGAGGCCCTTGAGGTCCAAAATCGGGCACAAGGAGCCGTCCCTTGGGATTATGAAGAAATTGGTGTAGTACCCTCTCTGAAAGGGGAACTGAACAGACTACTCCCAGCTGCAACAGGGGAGCTACAGCAGATCTCAATGCTTCTGCTTTTTCCGGATTCTGGGATACCCTTGACAAAAAGATCCTCTGAGGAAGTCAGGACCCCAATTTTATCCATGCATCTGGTAAATGGAGACTGCAAATGGGGGCAAAATGCAGATGCCGCCCCCCCAGGTGAGGGCATCCCTTTATGCCTGGGAGGGCTTAGAAGGGTGTTTAGCCTTGTTTGGCCAGAAGGACCTGGTCTTGTTCTGGGTCTTAGGTTTATTCCAGAACTCCTCTTGGTGTCTAGAGTAAAAGTATCCTCTGCCACCGTGAAATGGCCATGCATTGGAAGATCTACAAAAAGAAGGATTAGACTTCCTTCTTTGTGGGAGTCTAGCAGACTTGCCCTCTGTGGCTCTTTTCACAATATCATCCAAACGCTCCCTAAACAGATGACCTCCAAAAAAAGGGAAGTCCCGTTGGAGTCTTCTTGGAAGTCGACCATTGCTTTAGCTATATCGAACGCCACTGAGCCACCAGCAGGTCTAAACCCTTGGCAGTCTAATATCATCCATAGAAGAGATGACAAACTTGTAGCCTTCCATTCTGTACTTGATTAAGTGAAAGCATAAAGTACGGGAGTGACCAGCCCGAATCTGAGAACTCAACTGTTTTAACAACTTCTTGTCTGCCATGGCCGCAGCTCAGGCAGGCCGTAAGGAAGACCCTACCATAGAAAAGGCATGTCTGCATACCTGATCCAGGCGCTTATCCACCGGGTCTCTTAAAGTGGACCAACACCCGATGCTGATCAGCCCGGGAATCTATAAGATCAGCATCGGGCCGACGGGGCACCCCGATCGGGGGTGCCCTGCTGTGTGAAACCCTCCAGAAAGCCCCGAAATCCCTACCAGCTCCTCGATCCAGCGGCGCATCCCTCTAGCAGGGCTCCCTGTAAGAGTGACGCGCGGGAGGCAGCGGCGGGCGCGCTCGCTTGTCCAGTGGCGGGGATTGGCTGCAGCGGTCACGTGGGAGCGGGGACAGGTGAGTTTTTGGGGCTTTCACACAGCGGGGCACCCCCGATCGGGGTGCCCCACCGAAGTGGACCAAAACCCAGGATAGTCAAAATCCTGGGTGTTGGTCCACTTTAAGAAAGCACTGTCTGAATAGGAATAACAGTGTTCCTAGAGAGTCCTGAAACAGGATCATCCACTTCTGGAGGAAAGGACCATAATTTAATTTGGTCCATGAGAAAGGGATATTTAGTATTCAGGACTCTAGGAATGGTGGGGGGTTTGTCAGTCCTTTCCCATTCCTTCTGGATAAGCTTGGTATAATGAGAGTGCTTGGAAAACAGCTGCCTCTTTTTCTTGGATCTATATGGATCTCTTCTCTTTTTAGGAGCTCTAGGAGCTGGGATACCCAAAACCTCTAAAAAAGAGGGAGTCAGATTATCCATCTGTTACTTGAACATAGAAGACCTCTGTTCAGAAGAGAGCTCCCACTCTCAAGAAACTTTCTAAAGATTCTATGGCAGTATAAATATCCACCTCCTTGGAATTGGAAACTCCATGGAAACTAAATGTTTTGGCTTCTTAGATGCCTTAAAAGATCCGGACCGGAGGGGCTACGGGACCCATAGGTTGGAGATGGTGGCTTTCCAGGCGGGCAAATCTCTGCCATTTACAGCTGGAATTGAAAACCTGGAACACCGGAATGAAGTGGAGATGCCGGAGGAACAGTAAATTTGAAAGCCACAGCACACAGTAACAGTCCTCACCTACTATGTAACTGCTTACAATAAAAAAAATATATATAATTTCATTGTTACCTAGAATTGGAAAAGAACAGGCAAAGGGGCAATTTCCCCCATGGTCCACCCTTCAGGTCCTGGCTGGGTGTCCCTTTAGCAGGGATCTCCAAAATGAAGTGACACCCAGTAGCGCCCGCAGGACCCTGATGCTTTCCCTCAATCTAACCCTGATCCAATGCTATCGATCTAACTGACTCCAGGAGGCATAGGTGGGTCAACTGGATTAGTGGGATCATAAGGGCCTGGAAGACAGACAGGGTTTAATCCCCCACTTCCTAAATATCTATACAAGGAAAAATAAATGAATTTACTGGACTGCACAACCTTTGCAATCCAGTCCAACTGCAAGAATGAAACTGGACTCCTTCATATCTGATTCAGTGACGCCCTGGAGTAGAAGATGAGAGAAAGGTAAAATTTCTCCTGTTGCGTCCGTTAATGCGCAGAGGGGCATCCGCAATCGGGATGCCACCCTGCTCTCGAGACAACGTCCATTATGTGAAAAATGATTGGTGTTTGTGCTTACCTGTGTGCCTAATCGGTATACAACACAGGTTGTGTTTGGCTCATGCCTTCCTCTCTACATACATATGTAGAGAGGAAGGCATGAGCCAAACACAACCTGTGTTGGCATAATTCCTGAAAACCAGTAGGGGGGTTTCTCTGAAAATCTTTATGATATTGGCTCATTTCTGAGTTTGCTTCTTCTCAATAGTCCTGAAAACCATTGTCTAAACTATGTAATACCTAGATGTGCTAGTATACTCTAGACAAGTACTTCAGGCAGAGAGGAAAAGCGTTAATATAAACAAAGGCCACCAACACATGGCAAGCACCACACTTCAGGAGCCCACAAGGGTCTGCTATTTACTTATTTGTGAAAATGCCTCTAACATATTTGAAGTAGTTTACACCTTACCTGGAGAAATTAAAGAGGAAAACAACCCAAGATTTTCATCAGCCCCAGGATCTACCAAAAACGTGCCTTATTTCCATTCCCACAGTGCATGTGCAGGCCGCTAAACCAATCACCTGCTTGCGTTTCCATTCTGATTTTCTATGCCACCCTGAGCAGAGAGCAGCAAGCAAAGCTGAATGGAGCATTATCCGCTGGCCAAATGCACACTCACTTCTAGCTGTGGGTCATGTCCGAGGCAGCCTGGTGCAAGTACACGCCTAGGTTAAAAGTTCATATCACTCCACCGGCAAAATGGAACCCTGCTATTAGACTCTGTGGTCACTTGGTCTGCAGGTATCTCCTGGGTATGTCAATGGCAAAGGGCTCTGATTGAAATCAATAGGGAGGACATGCTGCTGCATGCCCCATATCCCTGGCACTCCCCATTGTAAACAATCAGAGCCGTTTGCTGAAAGGCAAATGGCTGATTGGATGAGAGCATGCACATGGAGCAGGTAAAGGTGAGTTTTTATGGGGGTTATTTGGAGGGTTTCACACAGCTAGGCATCCAGATACAGGATGCCTTGGGGGAAAGCCAGCAACCGGCCCTGGAATCTTTTGGATTCCAGGCCAACTGCTGGTGGGTTTTGCTCCACTTAAAGTATTTACATATAATCAGATATTTTGAGATCCTTTTAATGGCACATATTACACTGTTCCCAAAAAGGATAAGGTGGGAGAAAGTTAATGCATGCCTGAACACGGCTTAGCTTGCCTGGAATCCAGAGCCAATGTAGCAGCATTTCTGGCCAGGAATGGGGGGGGGGGGGGGGGGGCAAAAGGCAACCGGACTTCCACTTTAATAAGGTTACCTGGCTAACTTGCTGTCTTACATCCAGTTACCTACACTTGCATACCGTTATTTTAAATGAATAAGGTTTACTTTTAATGTATTTAAAACCATCACATTAGGGAACTGAAGTCCTATATTAGCTTCTCCCGCTAATTACAGCTATTCCTAGAGGAGATAGGGAGAGCCAACAATGGCAACCAGTCAGACACTAGCAATCTGGGTCCCAAAGCTGGTTAAAGGACCACGTGCTAAAGAAAAGAAATAGCACAATGAGGACCTGTATTTCATTTCATCATTTGATTCACTGAGTAATGGATACATGAGTGACCACATGTGTTTATTAACAAAGAGCGTTGTGGTGACCAGCTTGTCTGTGCGGTGCGTCATGGCTGTGTGCCCACAATACATGTACGGGACAGCTAATCATTTTACAGGAAAATGCATTACAACTAGACATTTTTGGAATACAGTTACTTACATCTATATTTATATGTATATGAGGATTAAAAAAGCTGTCTACCTGCCTCTACTCTATGCTGGAAGTGCTGGCCTAACCTGGCCTAGTCTCGTGGTAGATTAGTAAACGCAAATGCACATTCCCGGCTTCCGTGATTTGTGCACACCCCCAGCATAACCACAATGCAGATTGTTTACTGCACATACTCAGCTCAGCAGGGAGTCCATATGGCCAGATGGTCCCAAGATATGCAAGATTTGGAACAGAGGGAGCTGCGTTGCCTCCTGAATGCTTCAAAATGAAGAATGTACAGGTCTGTAGATTATAACAAGGAATCACTATGTTCATTTAAAGCAGACCTAAACTCAAACTTATTTTAGGTTTCTTTAAACCTCACCCTGGGGCTTCATTTGAGAAGTCTCACTAGTAGAAAAGCCTGAAATTGGCCATAATCTAATCCATAGTCCCAAGACCCGCTCATATTTAGTGGTTAATGAAGTTCCCTGGGTGCCTAGGAGTTCATGTATGAAACACACATGGCCACCCAGTGAATCCAGTTGGTTGTCGGCAGAGCATTAGACACATAGATGTGCTTGCTGGATCTTCAGCTATGTGGATTGGTAAGTATTCATGCCCCGCACTATGTGGATTGGTATGTTTTCATGCCCTCGCTACTAATTTGGGAGGTCCCACTGTGTTAAACCCCCCAGGTCACCCACACCACTTACCTTTCAACAGTTCCCATGGCGGATGCGGGGGGGCTGTCATCCAAACATCGCTTTATGCACATACTAATTCACTAATTGTAAGCGTTGCCCAAGTCACATGCTCAAAGAAAAACGTGGGGATCTCTGTTGATGATTGACCTATATCTCGGCCAATACATTCCACTACTCCTATTCAGCCAATGAGCTGGAGATCAACTGATGAGATGTCCCAGATTCGGTGGGAAGGTCTTCCCTATAATGTCAGCAAAGTGGGACATTTAAACATTTTAAAGGATTGCAGGACCAGTTCGTCCATTTGTGGCTCTATTTCAATACACATTCCCTGCTATCTTCCACCAAAGTCCTTTAGCTCAGGCTGTAAGGAAGGTTTGCTGCTTCTAAATTCCCTAACAACATTCAGGTGCCTTAGGCTCTGATTATTCATGTGAAACATAGGAAAAACATGCTATTCTTATTGTACAAAATGATAAGGGATTGGTCCAGGCAAAAACAAAGCTATACTGACCTTGCACGGGGTCCTTATTGGCCCATCCACCATTTACTGGCGCTGCATCAGTGCTGGTCACATGACAGCAGGCTCCTTCATTGGCTGCCAGCAAGGGTATATTGCATGAGCTATCACAAGCACCACTGCTGATATGTACTATTAGGGTTGGATATTCGTATGTGGTCTGGGCAGCATCAGAATTAGGAGACTGGCCCAACCCCCAGGGCTACAGGCTGGCAGGTAAGTTACTTTTTTTTTTTTTTATTTTGTCTGGACAGAATTCAAATCTGGAAATGTTTATTGAAGTAAGCAGCGTATTGGCAGGTGGGGGCGAAGCCGGCACAAATAGGAAAGAGTTGTAAGCAATATGGATTCTGTCAGGATGACACAGCTGTCCGTATCTGTAAACACACAATGAATAAAGATTTTTTTCCTGTGTGATGTCACTGCACAGTTAACACTGTGTAGGCACAATTTAAGCTGCAGTAACAGTGCGCACAGATACACAGCAGTACAGTTCTGCTTTAAGCAGAAAATTGGGACTCACATGGGTTTGTGGACAGCTATTCTTGGGCCGATTACTTGGCCAGTTTTGTTATGTTCCCATTTAGACCAATTATCAGCTATACATAGCTGACTTATCGCAAGCACTGAAACGCCTAAAGGCAGCACAGGGTTTGAAAACCATATCTAAAGATCATGAAAGAAAGCACCGAACATTATCCAAAATATTAACTTTGATATAGAAAAAATAAAATAAAAAGCACATTATCACACCAAATGGATTTCCTTTAAAAACTTTTTATGGTTATTGCTCATTTTCCATTTGATTAAAAAGTCCAAATCACTAGTCCCTTCTAAATCAGGGATCAGCAATAAATTATAAATTAATTTAAGCTTAGTACTAAAGCTAATTCAAGATTGAGCCTGCCATTGCTATCTTTACAGACATGGGTGGCTGCCCCTCCCCCGTTCCCTAAGGACAAATACAGAGTGCACGTAAGGATTCTCATAGCAGATTAGTGTTACACTTTAGAAGCTAAGCAGTAAAATGCTAAGTGCTAGCATATAGTATCATAAAAAAAGGCATCCTTTACTATCCAGACCTTTCCAAGGTAACTTAAAGGGCCAGTCCAGCCAGGCTGATTTTTTTTTTTTTTCATTCTCCCCGCCCTGCCAACTGGCCCTTTAACTACACAAGCCGATTGCTATATTTAGCTCCCTCCACCCCCAGTACACTACTGGCCAAAAGTTTTACAACACCTCCAATTTTGTTACAGTTTTTGTACAGTAAAGTTTGACAGGGGTCGGCAAGTCACCTGCCAGCAAGCGGGTTACTTACCAACCCCCAAACCAATTACTCATATCCCTAAAGGCCAGGGGTTTGCAGAAGAGCCAAGTGCTCATGTGGGCTATTTGGGCTGGTAGGCCTGGGGCTGGCTGCTCAGCCCCTACACACTGGTCTTCCAGCAGACATAGCTAGTGCCTGGGCCCAGCCTTAAAGGGACTTTGTAGGCAAGTGCATAAACGGTCATTCGGCATCTCACCTCATCACGGCTGCGCTCCCCATCCAGTCAGAACACAGATGCTTCTAAAAGTAGTAACACAACAAAGAGTAGTGGCACACCACCTGAATTCCTTTGCCATAGACCACCTATAATAGGGATTAGCTGGTGGTCTAAAGCCCCTTATCATCAGACTGTGGACACTGGGGGAGAGAGAGAGAGAACAGCCAGGGTGACGAGAATGCCTGACTTACAGACCCCGCCCATTATGCTGATTATGCGACATCACAGAGCCGAGGGCCACGCCCAATTATTTCAAAAGATAAATCGTAAGG